>JAUDYJ010000003.1:183080090-184280090 GCA_030761175.1 Masticophis lateralis
AATTGCAGTCCAGAATGAAAAAAATCACACCTTCTTATCTCCTAACTGATACTATTTTGGAAATATGGGGCAGGAGCATCTACTTTTTCTACAGTTCATTGCAAACAGGTAACATAGAATCACCTCTTTTTAAAAAAAGAAATTTTAGTAAAGTTACAATGATTTATAGAACATTTTAAAATATGAAAAATGTATAATAATAATTAAAAAATCAAGCATTTGTTTTTTCCTACAATATTACTTGGATAAGTTCTTGGCTAGAAGTCAAATTTCTAAGGAATACCAGTTACATGTGTTGTCTATTCTTTATACTGAGTTATTTCTTGATGAAAAACTTAATAATAGTGGGCATAGCAGTACCTGGAGATAACTAAACAGAAGAGAAAGGATGGGAGAAAAACCACAAAACACAAAGACCTGCAAATAGAAGTAGAACAACTGTGGTGGGAAAAAAAAGCAAAAATAGCACTAATTATGGTAAGCATCTTGAGTGCAATCCCAAAATATCTGGAGCACCACTTGAACACTACTAGCATTGACAAAATCACCATCAGTCAATTGCAAAAAGCAGCTTTACTTGGAACGCCTTACATCCAACAACGAAATCTTTAATACCATCAAACATCCACATCTGCCTATCCTAGGTCCTTGGGAAGGACTGGATAGGTGGACAAAAATGCCAATCCAATCTAAACATCTTGCTGACTATGTGACCATCCATAATACTTCCTTGAAAGCTCATGTGAAACACTCCTTTTTCAAAATCTAACTACAGATTTTAAAGAAGCATTTTCCAGATTTCAAAAAACACACAATTCAAACTACAATGAAAATAACCATCTAATTAGACAGGAAAACCTCTGTAAAGATTCATGTTGTCCTGGATTAGGAGGTTCTCCAGAAAATAATCCATACATTGGTCCCCTCACATGTGGACTATTGCAATTCAAATTTGGAGCTACTTTGGAAAGCTCCCCCCTCCCTCCTCCATCCAAATTTCTTTCGAATCAAATCACCTTGTAAATAAATAAATAAATAATCTATATTATATGAATCTTTAATAAGTCTCAGCTAAAATCAGTCAAAAGAATTGGATTTTTCCCCAAAGTCTTTATAATTGATGGAACAATTATATATCTTTGGAGAATATGAGTGCAATAAGTTAACAGCTGTTACTGAAATTGCTCCATTAATAGTAATGAACTTAAAGGAAATGTATAAGAATGTAGGCAGTTGTTTAGAAAACTATATATGCACCCTTTGTAATTATGTAATTAGAAAGAACATATGCTTATTTATTTTTATACTTGCATTTTAATTTAAAACTAAGGAAACTGCTTTGCTCAGAGCTTTAATTTGTTCTTAAGAACTTTGGCCCACCGATAGCATTGATATTTAGGTTTAGAAAAGACCAACATCAGTTGGATAAGCCATTCTCTCCCCCCTCCCCTGCAACTGTGCCTCTTGCAGCTACTTCTCTTTGCATTCTGCCCTGAAAATAGTGAACCACAGTACTATTAAATGTGTAGATTGGCACTCTCACCAAAAGTGTCATAGCCAGGTTTTTCATGGAAGTAACTTGCAGTTTGTCAACAGGGAATAATTATATCTTATCCCAGCAGACAGAGTTATAGCAATGTTTTAAAGGATTCTCTCAAGACTTCCTTCATCACTGCAACAACTGAGTCTGATACTACGCTATGCTATGCCATCCCCTGCCATCTCATTCTACTCAACTGTTTTAAGTCTGGTCAGGAACTCATGGACTTGCTGTTCCCAAAAAAGTGCTGAAACCCCTTTTTCTTCTCAACATAGTTCATTGAGAATTGAAGAAGCATACCCTTTTGTAAAATCATCAACTTTTGAAAGCAATGATTTGAACAAAATAGGGCAGTATAAATTGTATAACGTTGTCACCCAAACAGGTCTGCTCCTGACATACGATTCAATATTTTTCTCCCAAGTGATTTGTCCCACAGACTTAATTCTTCTAGGATTGTTCTCCTCTCCATTTAGGCTTGTTTGCTTCTTTTTTTTCCTTCCTTGTAATTGTGTTAATCTTGCAGAGGTTTTTTTCCAAGTCCACTGAGACCTCCTTTATAAGCATTGAGATGGTTCTCTTCTGCCTACCAAAGGAATGGGCCTCACTATTGGACAGTACACCAAGTATACAAGAAATGATTTTATATTTTCTTTCAGGTGGATATCTTCCATTTGAACTTTTTATTTCTCCATATCATATTCTAGCTAGAATTTAGAATCATAGAAGGGCAGCAAAATGCTTTCTAAATAGCCACTGCACTCTGAAAATACACTAACCTTAATGTAAAATTGTTTCAGAGCCATCCCATGCTGCATCTTTTTCACCTGAAGCTTTCAGAGAAGGACAACTTATTATTATTAATTTATTATTCATTTTAATAATCTGAAGGTTAAAGTACCCATTTAGCCTTTGAATTTATTTTTCCCCTCTCATTTTAATGAATCTCTTATTAAACCCTCTTCATATACATTTTAGTAATCTTGATATCACTTTGCTTGCTCAATGGCCATATACTCTTTGGCAATGTTTAATAATCATAAACGTATTCTTCTATATCTGCTTGAGTAGAAAAGTGTGGATTCTATTATGACTTTCATTGCTAGCATTGAGACTCTTTAGTACTTACCGTATATCCCATAATCAAGGCTTAACCTCTTAGCCTTCTTTTGATAAGTTAAGCCAACTCATTTGCTTAAATTCTCAACTACAAGGCTTGTTCACCACTTTTCAAATTATTCATGTGGCCCTCCTCTCGTATAACTGTGTTAATACCCAACAGATAAGGATGGCGGTTACCATTAGGACATTTCCATTTCTTAGGAACTGTAATTTTTAAAAAGGAATCTCAATCTTTATTACATATTTACTGTTACAATATTTGCTATTGGTATGTGACAGTGACAGCTTCATTACATGAACTTGGAAAAAAAGCATTGTCCTCAGAAATATCTTAGGATAAATTTATGTTGGCAGAGTACTCATGGCAAGTCAAATAATTTTCTCCAAACTCTCTACACCTTGCTTTTAATAGCCAGAAATGGGGACCTAGATTAGCGTAGATTACCTGCTTTTCAAACAGAAACTAATAGTTTTATTTTTGGGACTCCAAGTTGCAATATAGATTTTTGCCCTGCAGAACTGAGAAATGCACAGTGCACCTAAGTTCTTTGAACTATGAACTTATTCTCTGTCCCGGATAAACGTATCTTATGCTAAAATAAGCACAATTTGGTTGCCGAAAAATAACACACTTTCGAATCTCTACTTGATAATTGCCTGCTTGATTATTTTAAAAGCTAATAATAATTGTAAACAGCATGAACTGCAATATATTCAAGCGAGCAAGGAATAGATGCCCCTCTTTCCTGTTACACTTTGCTGAGTCCTTGTGGGATCCCTTGATTGAAAGGCCTGATGTATACAATACTCACAATGCTGCTGGCAGCCAAGGGCTGCAGTTCTGAGCTACATAGCCTCATTGTGTTCTACTTGATACCTTAATAGTTTACATATAACATATTGGATTTATATTGGATTCTAAAATTATAAAAAAACTTAATCCTAAATCTATCGTATACCCCATTATCTAAGACCCAGAACTAAGTCTCTCTGAGTGTTTGCTTCAGAGTAGATGGGCATTAGAGTGTGTTGAAAAAGTACAGTGCTAGTTATCTCTATTCCAAATTCCATGAACCTACTCCGAGGTCAGTAGGTATGGGATTTGCAGCTTTAATTTTCCATCAGATACAGCTTTGCATGTAATCATAGAGAAACAGCAGTGATTAAATGAGAGTGGGAGTGAAAGCCAATAGTCAGGATTGGCAGAGCTTTTTGTGTTGGAAATAGCCAATGTTTTAAGAGAATCTGAATTGCAAAGGAAGGAAGGAGAAAAAGGGGAAGAGTGGAAGAAAGAATATCTTGATGTTATTAATATCGAGACACAGCTGTATTTATCATTCATCATGAAGTCAAATATGGAGGAAAAAACCTATAGCTTTCTGATTACTTGATTTTTTGAGTTATTATAAAAAAAAAGATTTTGATTTATTTGTGCAGGCTGATGTTAGGATTGGAACAGTTGGGGCTTTATGCTGTTCTAATCTTTTTGGAAGCATAAGTTCATGTCTTTTCACAACATATGGTTCTCAATTTATAACAAGAGACTCCAGAACTTTCAATTATGTTTCTGGATGCATTGGTGAGATGCGCATGACTCATTTCAGAAGTATATTAACTACTGAAATAATCTCCCATTTGCCAACTTTTTTCTCTTGAGAGACAAACAATATATGGCATATTTTCTCTCTTTATACATTAATGAAAGCAGCTTTCCCTCTCAATCACATGGCTGGGTAGAATTTGTCCAGCCAAGTATTATAATATTTGGCCAAAACTGTGTTGACTAATTTAATATAATTTGCCATTCTTCCAAGATCACTTTTCAATCTTCCCAAACATTCTGAATATGTATTTCTTTCAGCTTCGGTATGGCATTCAATTTAAGAACACACAAAACATTCTTTTCCATAATGAATTTGATGTCATTCTTTTGACATAAATAAATGTGTGTACACTCAGAATGAAAAACATGAAGTATATTGTAAACATCTCATGAAAAAGACACATACAGTATCCAATTATTTTGTAAGAGTTATCCATCCAATGACATTGCATTCCTAGCGACTGTCGCTGTTAGTATCCTCCGCATACTATTCAGTGCATGTCACATTTCATTACCCTCCTCTTTATCTTTGCTTCATTTAGTGCTTCATCACCAGCATGCCTCTATACTCACATCTTTTTTAAGATTTTGAGATGCCCGGGGTTAGAAAGGTTACTTCAGTCCACCCCTCATGCCCTGCCACACAAGTCATCTTTACATGTGGAAGGAGATTAAGATGAGCTATCAGTCAAAATATTTGAAGGGGAGTTGGCCTTAGGAGTGAAGTAGAATATGCCTCACTTCTCCTAATTCTGCTCCTGGAGTCTTAGATGGTGAAGGAAACTATCATGTGGAAAATCAGAGGGAGAAATGCTCAGTTCAGCTGTGTGCAGAGATGCCTTCAGGAAAATTCTTGCATTGATTCAGCAACACTTTCTCAAACTTGGTGGCAAATTAGTTCTTTACCTTGAATTTAAGATTGGGCTGGGGTTACTATTTTGTATATTAATTTTCAACCATGGATCCTCCCCTCTAATTCCAACCCTGCAGTTTTAATCACTTTAACAAAGTGCTGAGATGGCCTGCTGTCAGCTTTCGTCTTGGTGCATCCTATATCAGTATCATTTTTATTGCTTGTTTTCATGCACTGAAATAAATGCTACAATCAAAAAGGGTTTATGGATAAACCCACTCCTAACTCTATGATTCTAAACTGGAAGAGCATTAAAACAATTATTAAATAAAAATCCAATACTGTTCCGTTTACATTAAAAAGTAATTCATATAAAGGTAAAGGTTCCCCTTGAACATATCTGCTAATTGTTCCCGACTCTAGGGGCAGTGGTGGGTTCCTCCCGGTTTGGATCGGTTCTCCCGAGCCGGTAGCGGTGATGATATGACATCACCAAACCAGTTCTGCCCCCCCCGCACCTCTCCCCCCCACACCCGCACCACGTTATTCTTACCTTTTATTTGGCCCCACCCCCAATCTATTGCTGCTTCCTGAGTCCCAGCTATCAGCTAGAGAGAAAAAAAAAACTGTTTAAACTCTTTCCAGGGGGCTTCAAAGGGCCATCCTATAGCTGATCAGTGTTAAAAGAAAATAAATGAGTAGACCGGTGCCTGCAAAAATACATGAATAGATCAGTGCCTGCAAAAATAAATGAGTAGATTGGTACAGCTCTGCAAGCAGTTAAAAGCCTGGTAGACCAGTACCTCTGCTAAACCCTAAAGAATTGTCACATGACCATCAAGCCATGCCCACAAAATAAGCCACGCCCACAGAACCGGTAGTAAAAAATTTTAGAACCCACTCCTGTCTAGGGGCAGTGCTCATCTCTGTTTCAAAGCCAAAGAGCCAGCACTGTCTGAAGATGTCTCCATGGTCATGTGGCTGGCATGACTAAATGCCAAAGGCGCATGGAATGCTGTTACCTTTCCACCAAAGGTGGTCTCTATTTTTTTACTTGCATTTTTACGTGCTTTCGGACTGTTAGATTGGCAGAAGCTGGAACAAGTAACAGGAGCTCATCCCATTACACAGCACTAGGGATTCGAACCGTTGAATTGCTGACCTTTCAATCAACAAGCTCAGCATCTTAGCCACTGAGCCACCGCATCCCTATATAATATATAAATTATATATAATATTATATATATTATAATATTATATATAATAATATAATATAACATCATATATCATATAAGAGGTCCATTTGTCATATTTTAATGAAGATGGATGTCTATTAGCAGAGGTCGATCCATGTATACCCTGGTGCCTTAACCACTAGACCAAACTGGCTATTCTCTATTTTCTAATGCCACAGCAAGGGATCTGTTCATGCCTGTGCTAAGATATACAAGTCCCTTTCCTCTTTGGGCAAAAGAGAAATAGGGCATCAGAGACTGATGGAAAAAAACTTTAAGATATCAGTCTTTTTTTGGAAAAAAAAGAAAAGAAAAGAAAAAAAGAGAAGATTAAAAAGAATGGGATCCAATTTTGACTCTGGTTTTCTCCATTGCTGCCTTCAGGCCCAGGTACCAAACTTATCTAACTAGTAATTGCTGAAGGAATGCAGCCCTCCACAAATGAGAGGTTATCTACCACTGATTAAAAGTGCAAAACAATAACAGGTCCCTTTGTGATGGAGATGGGTGATTTCTAAATTTCATAAACAAATAAACAAGCAAGCAATCAAACCATAAGAGGGAACAGCATTATTAGCATCAGTTAAAACCTGAACATTGGTCAGGTCATTTGCCTATGTTGTAGTGAAAATTCCCAACACATTATTAGAGTTGTACCCCAAGTCCCTCCTTCATAAAAATATTTTTATATAGCTGCTCCATCCCATTTTGCAAAATTGACTGGTGCCTTATCTTTCTGCACTTGCATAATGTGAATTTAGCCACAGGGAGTGGGAGGGGAGGCCTTGGGAATTAGCTCTGAGGTGACTTCCTTTTTCTTACTCCTCAATGTTTCTGCTATTCAAATTATCGCAGTCATGATGATTAAATTTGCATTCAAACATATTCATGACTATACATACAAATATTATGCAAAATGATGTGTTTTTTTTATTAATGCATAGATTTCTACCATGTGAAGGATTATTCTGGCTTTTAATGAAAGTGGTAGAGAATGGAATAATATTTTATACTCAAAATGTGTGTCTCTTCTGATGGGTTTAGATTCTACCAAATTTAGGCTTTCCATATTCCTGTCAGAAAAACAGATGGACTAAATTATTTTAGTATAACATGAATTAATTTTAAAAGCTCAATATAATTAGTTTTACCTCTACTATTTGTGACTATTTGCCTTTATCTAAATACTTGCATGATAATTCTTATATTTATGCATGTATATTATCGTGGTTGCAGTATCAGCCATATATTTAGAATGGATTTGGCATTTTTTGTCCATCTATCAAGTCTTTCCCAAGTACCTGGATAGATGCTGTTATTGCTTGATGCTGTTAAATGTATCATTTTGAAGGATGTAAGCTTCCTTCCAAGTAAAGCTGCCTTTTGCATTTGGCTGATGGTAGTTTTGTGAACGCCAACCGTGTTTAAATGGTGATCCAGATGTTTTGGGATTGCATCCAAGGTATTTATTACTATTGGCACCAAAAATGAACCGATAGCCTTATCTTTTTCAGCCATTCTTGTTGTGGGTTAGGGATTTTGTATACATTTATGTGTGATCCACCCCATAATAACTAGAAACATTTCTTTCTCACTTGAACTTTCATCTGTTGGGCTTCTATTCTAATCACTGCTGATGCTGCTCTCACTGTCATAACATGAAATGTGGGTTTTAAAAAAAGTTCCTTCTGTCAGAATATTGAACAGAAATTGTCAGCTAAGCACACATGGGCAGTGATTCATTCAGCAATTCAAAACATACTGCGGGGGAAGGGGGGAATCAGGTGCTGCTTTGGTCTATACAGATCCAGAGTCTCAAAAAAGAGCAGCCATAACCTTCTCATTTGTGTCTCTCCCTTTTCAAACACATCAGCATCTAATAAAAGTCTTTTACTATCCGCAAAAGCAATTTCAACAAATTATACAAGAAGGCAAATGGAAAGCAGCTGTCGGGTCCTGTGGTCTTTTCAGCTGGGCTCATGGAGCAGCAAGGACTGCTTACTTGCACTCCAAGGAAATGAAGAAGATGGGCATTCTTCTTAATTATTCCAAACCACCTCTGCTGCCTGAGAAATAAAATATTCATAAGACCTGTGATTTTTGCAAAGGACATTAAAGATGAATTAAATTGTTAGATGGCTGTAAAATTTAATTGGATGCAGCATGTAATTTGCATCTGTGAAAAAAAATAAATAAAGATTTTACAAGCCAATGCAACCGGTGCTATTAAATTGCTTTCATTCTTCTTCAAGCTCTCCAGTGGCTGAGCTTGACAAACATATATACTCTTAGCTCCAAAGACAAAGCTAATGGCCTTTGGAATCTGATTCTTTTTCCTCTGCAAAGTATCTCAGGAAAAATCTTCCCATAAGAAGCTGATGTATTCAATTGCTTTAATACAAAATATTTTGCAGGACACTGGGAAGAACGGTTTGAAGAATGGCAGAATCTTGAAATTACTGATGTTTAGCACAGTAAAATAGCACAGATTTGGGTATTTTATACCCTCTGGGCCCCATCTGGCCCTTTGTTTGATCCTGTCTGGCCTGTGTGAAGTCAATCCCAAATTAAAAATCAAATATAAATAAGTGTATTACCACACACACAATACAACTGCATTGCTTTTGAAGGTGACTGCTATTTTTTTTTCCAGTTTACATATATTTGTACAGCCCTAGTGGACTTCAGCCCTCTGCAACAATCCCAGTTTTTCATGTGGCCCCTTGTGGAAATTAATTGCTCACCCTTGTTATAAAGCCTCTATAGGCAGAGACTCAAATGGATGAGTTCTTCTATATTTTATAAGACAAATCCATACCCATTAAAAACAAATACATTGGGACTCTTCTTATACTTAAGGTGTCTTTAATGTAAATGTATGTTTTGTATGAAATCCACAAGGAGTTGGAAATATTATTCTCTATATTATATTCTCTGTAAAAAACCTATAGCAGAGATCTTCAAACTTGGCAGCTTTAAGACTTGTGGACTTCATCTCCCAGAATTCTGCAGCCAGCATAGCATAGCCAGCATAGCTGGATGGAGAATTCTGGGAGTTGAAGTCCACAAATCTTAAAGCTGCCAAGTTTGAAGACCTCTGCTCTATAGCATCCTTCCCCAGTTTAGGTTTCTCAAGTATGTATTTCAGTTAACAGAATTCCCAGGGTGACATTGCAAACAATTCTGTAACTTAAAGTCCATACATCTGAAGCAGTGGTGAAATCCACATTTTTTACTACCGGTTCTGTGGGTGTACCTTGGTGGGTGTGGTGTGACTTGGTGGGCATGGCAGGGGAAGGATACTGCAAAATCCCTATTTCCTCCCCACTCCTGGGGGAAGGATATTGCAAAATCTCCATTTCCACCCCACTTTGGGGCCAGCCAGAGGTGGTATTTGCTGGTTCTCTGAACTACTCAAAATTTCCTCTAATGGTTCTCCAGAACCTGTCAGAACCTGCTGGATTTCACCAGCAGGTGAAGGGGATCCAGATCAGAGAAAGCAGATCTAAACCCAGATTTAGCCACTCATGAAAAATAGCTCTCCACATCCATTCTGTTGTCGTTATAATTGCATATATTACTTTAAAAGATAACAATGAAAAATGGGAGAAGCAGAAAATATCAATCAATCCATTTATTAAGAGCGATATCTAAGCCCAAGAGGGAAGCATTTGCAGATTCGGGAAATCCTGGAGATTTAGAGAACAAAACTACTCTAGGAAAAATAAGAATGCATGAATGGGACCCAAAACAATCAGTAAGGACTGAGCATCTTTGATAAGCATGGGATGCTGACAGTTGAGAAAAGAAAATGGAAAAGTGGGGAATATTCCAGAAGTACAGAATGTCCTGGAATAGAACATCCAGGAAGGAAGCATGGCTAACTAATTAGCATTCTGAATAGGAACAATTCCATTTTGCTGCAGGTCTTATTTGTGAATTTGTCAATTCCTTTCCAGGATGTATCTTGGCAGCAAATACAAGTTACTTATACTTCTTTTTATTAGTCGAAAACAAAAGTCCATTACTACTCAATTTCACGGTGTTCTTCTGCATTTATTTCAGTAAAGCAAACCCCAAAGGTTAAGATAATCATGCATGAGATTCACTAAAGCATCCCTCGTCAATCAATCTTTTTAAAAGAAAATTGGCTAACGCAGTCACAGAGGGAGAATTAGTGTGATTTCTGAGTTAAAGGGAGACCATTAGGGTGTGGAGTCTTTGTCTGGACTAGAAATAGAATAGATGGACTAGATAAGAATAAAAAAAAATGAGAACCAGTCTAGATAAAAACAGATAAAATACTAATCAACAGAGAAGTGGTCACAGGATTGAGAATTCTGCCTCTTCTGGAAGGACTATTTTGCAGTCTCCTGGAAAGATCAAGATTTTATTTTTGAACTTTCTCCTGGATCATCAGGCTCAGAAAACAGCCACCTTATTTTGTATGAGAACATGTGGGAGAAGACCTGGTCCACTTTTCCCTGTTCCCTTTAATATGTATTTCTTCCACAGTAGGTGATAATTCTTTTAAATTTTGCCATGCCTTGCAGTGCTTCAGCACTATTGCTTATTCTCCCCCGTTATTTAAAATCCCTTTAATACTTTGTAAGGAGCAGAACAAATAGAAAGGGGGATATTTCAACTAATCACAATCTTATTACTTGTGTGGTTTTAATCAATTTCTATCTAGACTAAGTAGCTACCTTTCAAAGAATGTTTGCTGTGTAGAAAACCAATTTGAAGAAGAAAATGGATAATTCCAAGGAATTATTGATTTTATTTTAAGAATTTGTTAAGCTGAGGGTTCAGATAATGGTTCTGTACAGAGCATGGGTAGTATTATGGAAAAAAATAAACTTCACTGCATTTCTAAATGACATGTATAAGAGCTCAACTCTGAGAAAAATATTGTCCTTTCGTTAGAATTTGATGTAGCACTCTATTACATAAGCTCCAGTGGAAAGGCTAGGAGCTGCGTTAGAAATGATTTAAAGCTCTAACATAGCTGTTTTTCAGTTGAATGAAAATTGTGCTGGCCATTTATGCAGCACAGAGGAAAGAACAAAATTTCCATATGTTAATTTAGCTTTAATGAAAAAACAATTGAAGAAAAAACTATTTTGAAACAGAATGTGTAACTACAGAATTAGGAGCAGTAGTTGCACTTTAAAAGTATCCCTCTTCCCTTTGTGTGTGTGTATTTTCAATGTGACGGCTATAATGGGTGGAGAAATTATTCAAAAATTGACGGGACCTATAAACAGACAGATTGACAGCATTGTTTCCTTCCAATTCCAGTATTGGGGGGGGGGCAAATGGGGGGGCACCTTCTGTTTTTGTTTTTTTGTTTTAATTGTGTAAACTTACACTATTTTGTTGTTTCCTGTCTCAAAATGATGGAAAACCATAGCACCATTTTAAAAATAAGTAATCATAGAATGTAAACAGAGCTTGTCTAAATCAGCAATTTATTGTCTAGGAGTACTTAAGAACTGACTGTACTTATTCATTTAATTGAGATGATTGAATTAAGAGGAAGTAGATTTACTGGGTCATTGTTTCAGAGATAGCCCTTATCTCAACAAAGAAGCAGGCAAAAAATCAGTGGGAGCTGATTTCAATTTCAATTTCAGTGAGTTTATTTCTTGAAGCCTGGAAGGAATTATTGGAAATTCCTCCCTGCCCTGCCCTGCCCTGCCCTGCCAGCATGTAAATGACTGCTACCATGTAGGGGAGGGAATCAGGTCATGCATGAGTGGCTGGCACAGCATGAGTGCAAATAGACTGGGTAGTTTGTATAAGTGGAGGAGAACTAGCTGAGCAATTTTCAACTTTCCCTGCCAGCTTCTTCATTGCTGATGCTTCCTGCCATTTTGCTACAAGCAAAGACTTTGCTAGTGGGAAGGTGGCAGACAGCATCAGCAATCACAATCAGCTTTATAGTTCCTGCCAGCTGCCCCTTTGCCTTGTGGGAAGCTGCCATTGAATGTTGGAAATGAGGATCACATGACTGCATCTGACTATGGCAGCACTGAACAGCGCTAGCACAATGGTTCTGAAGCAGCAACTACTTTCTCATTCCCACCGCAGTCATGGGTCCATATGAGTTATCTTAGCTGAATAGTTGTTATCCTATACCCATTATGGCGAACCTATGGCACGCGTACCAGAGGTGACACACAGTGCCCTGTCTGATGGCACATGAGCCGTTGCCCCAGTTCAGCTCCACCGTGCATGCACACGTGCTTCCCACCAGCCAGCTGGTCTTCGAGTCATTGCCATGCATGTGCAGGGGGGTGGAGCACATCCAGGGGAGCATGTGGGGTGTGTGTGTAGGGGGCACGCATGCATGCATGTGGGCTGGGGCGCATGCATGGGGGCCATGCATGCATTGCATTTTGGGGGTTTAGCCGCACTTTGGGCATGCGGTCCAGAAAAGGTTAGCCATCACTGCCCTATACCAGGGGTGGGCAAATGTGACTCTTTTACAACCTGTGGACTTCAACTCCCAGAATTTCTAAGACAGCCAAGCTGGCTCAGGAATTCTGGGAGTTGAAGTCCACAGGTTGTAAAAGACATTTGCCCACCCCTGCCCTATACCTTCCAATCTCGCCCAACTGAAAGTTACAAACAATCTAACAGATACAAGAGTTTTAGTAGTATATAGATTACTTTTTATGTTGGAAAAATGCAGGTTGGATTGTTTTGTTCATGCACTATATGAAGCATACACCAAATGATGCTGTTACTTTGTGGAATGATAGCACGTAAGGATTGGAAGTGACATTGGAGATCAGTAATGTACTGTCCTCAGAAATTTGCCATCAAGACATCTTTTTAAATAACTAAGTGAAGGAGGGTCCACCATCCATCAATCTGTTTCATTCGTGAGCAGCTTTTACTGTTAGTTTTTTTCCCCTAACATCCAACTGAAACCCATTTCTCTCGTATTAAAATCCATTGTTTCTTATCATGTCTTCTGAAATAAAGCTGAACGCTTCTGCCCCATTTTCTACATGACAGCTTTTCAATTATTGAAGGTAATTAGTATGTCTATCTGTAGTCTTCTGCAGGATAAAACATTCCCAACATATTTAGGAAAATAAAAATTTCATGGTAAATTAATGCAAAATAATAATTAAGACAACTAATGAGGTCCATCCCATTTCCACCAATTACCATCTGTCAGTCAATAGCAGGTACCCAAGATAGCATCAACCCAATCAATAAATTGTCTGGTTACAAATCTCTTCAATTTTTCTTAATATAAGTGTCAAACTATGCAGTCTAGATTTATCCAGATCCTCTTTTTTCCTATTTTGTGAAAATGGAAAAAACATCTGTCCTTTTTCAATCCTCAAGAATCACAGAAAGATCCTCTGAGATGACCTCTACAAGCTACTCCAGGTTTTTAAATATATCATTAATTGGTTTCTGAAAATTACATTTTAATTGCCAAATTTTCTTTGGGACCATAAAAAATGGAATTCAGAGACAACATTTAACCTTGACATCACAAATTGCTTACCTTTGTAGTAAAAAAAAAATGCACCATTTTATCATGATGGGAAAATCCATAATAAGTGACTTGATTCAAATGGACAGAAAAAAATTGGCAGATGTGCATATAATATGGTCATGAGATGGAGAATGGCACCTTATAAGAAATAAACTGATATTTGTTAAAATTGCAAAAATTTTATTTCTTTAATCTTTTGCATTCTCTGTTTTAATATTTTGTTATCTGCCTAAAGCAGGGCTGTCAAGCTCCCAGCCCGCAGGCTGGATGTGTCATGTGCTGGACACGCCCATATCCAGTTTAGTGAAGGGGGAAAAAATCCTGATACATCACATGATGCCGCTGTGATGATGTGCGTTTGACACCTCTGGCCTAAAGTATTCATTTGACTAGCAAGCTAGAACAGAAACTAATCAGCCTGTCAAATAAATAATATTGCCTTGCAGCTGGTCTTGTTGAAAAGTGGTCCTCCGGATCCGCTTCAAGGTGCTGGTAATCACCTATAAAGCCCTTCATGGCATGGGCCCGGGGTATTTGCAGAATCACCTCCTACCGGCCTCCCACTGCCCAGTGTGCTCATATAGGGTGGTCCTCCTCCGGGTCCCCTCAGCCAGACTGTGTCAGCTGGTGATCCCCAGGATGAGGGCATTCTCTGTGGTCGCACCGACCCTCTGGAATGGGCTCCGGACGGCCCCGATCTCCGAACCTTCCACGCCGACCTAAAGACATGGATCTTTCAGCAACTTCCCTGATCTGCCATGTATTTTAACTTGGGGATTTGGGGATTTTAAATTGGTTTTTAATATTATTTAATTTTATCTATTGTTGTGTTGTTTTATTGTTGTGAGCCGCCCCGAGTCCCACGGGAGAAGGGCTGCATATAAATCTGACAAATTAATTAATTAATTAATTAATTAATTAATTAATTAATTCTTATCTTCCGATTCAAAATGAGAAAAAGTCACCCTCTTGCCTTCATGAAATATAAATAATGATACTTTTCTAACTGTTGGAAAGCATTTTTGTGCTTAAGTCCTTTGGGCAGAATATTCACTAATGTTATGATTTGTCCATAAAGTCTTTGGCAGAAAGTTGGGCCTGCACATTATATTCACAGTTTGCTCATGAATATTGCAAAGAGGGACCAAGCCTTGTTGACCTTGAACTCAATTGATTTCAGAATGTTCATTTCCTATTGATGCCATGAGCCTTGCAAAGCCCAAAATATCTTCTGCAGTTATTCTCTTAAGAGAAGCTGAACATCTGTCAAAGAAACACCTATGACTGTGGTATTATAATTCCTGTCAAGACCTTTCAAAGCATATGAAATGGGTTGCCTTCTGTTTCAGTAACTTTGTTCCCTAGTTTCCAACTATTATCTTTCGTTTAACCCAGTCTTGTCCATTAAAAACAGCTCGCTTGGTTCAGGATGAATCTCTTTCATTCTCCTTTGGGAGAGTTCAGTAAATATCAAAGAAGCTGTTCTTGGTTTCAAAATAGTCCAAAATGTCACTAAGCAATTGAACGACAAAAGACATCAGAGGAATATATCAAGTTAAATATGACCAAAGGTAGCAGGTATCAAAAGGAGAGAAACAATCAAGCAACAGTTTAGGAAGTTTTTGATCTTGTATCTAAAACTCTCTACTTTCCAGATATAGATAAGAAATAAAATTGCAAAGATTTGACTGAATTCTATCCAGTTCTCCTTTCTCCACAACCAGCCATCAACCAATAACAAATGCATTTATAATACAGCTCTTGCATATCTTAATGATTGTTCTATATGGCTAGTACATGGCTAGTACATGAATCTCGAACCTTCTTGATATACTATATCAACCAATATGTTTAGGATTTGGCATTTGGGTGAGGAAACATTCAGCCCAGAGGTGCAATGCTACTGGTTCAGACTGGTTCAGGTGAACCGGTAGTAAAAAAAATGCTACCGGTTCGGATGAACTGGTATTTCCAACAATCAGCTGTGCCGCGTGATTTATATTTGCTAGAAAGTGCGAAATCCTGCTTTCTAGTGAATCTAAATCACACAGCACAGCTGTTTCCCCTCCTGCTGTTCTACTTATCTTAGAAAAGGCTTCTTAATCCTCCTTTTTCAGTGGTGCGTGATAGCGCATGTGATGCGCATGCGTGCAAAGCATACATTTGGCATGCACTGTGCATGCACATGTTTGGCATGCACTGTGCATGCTCACACACAGGGAACTGATAGCAGTCTTCAGTGCATTTCACCCCTGATTCAGCCATGAACATTTATTCAGTGGATATATCAGATAATAGAGGCATCCCAAGGATTAGAGGATTTTTTTTTTGAATTTTTTAATCTGAAATTAGAGAAAGAGAGCTGCAATGTTGAAGGAGTAGTTCTTTTCAGATTATCTCTTTGTCTTTCACAAAAAATTTGCAGTCCTTTTTTTAGAACTCTGATATTGGAAAAGGAAACTAATACAGTGTTAGATTGTGGGTAAGAATGGATGCGAAGCGACAGGAATTGAACAAAGACCTTTTTTCAATCATCGTGTAGAAAAGGGGTTAGCAACCCATGGCTCTGGAGCCGCATGTGGCTCTTTCATCCTTCTGCTGTGGCTCTCTGTCACAGGTCGGCTCCACAATTGATAGGGCTTTCGGTTAGAACAGGCAAAGGAAAAAGGACGCCGCGCTAGGAGGAGACTCTATGGTGGGAGAACCGGACTTCCAATCAGCTCCAGAATTGAATTGTCAGCCATTGACCCATCAGTTCAAAGTATTTTCCCACTTAAATCATGGACCGGAGTGAAAATTCCCAACTGCGTATTTGCATACTTAACATACAGCATGCCAGGATAAGGGGTGCTTTGGATCCAAAGGATCTGAGTTTATCTTTTATAGTACTTGGGTTGCTGTTTGTATGGTTTATATTTTCATTGTTGCAAACCACAGTAATCTTTGACTTTTGGCTTTATAGAAGTGGAGAAATAAATAAGCAACTTTCATTTAATCAGAACTTCAGCCTGCAAAGTGGGGGTTGATTTACTTTCATTTAGGATAAATTGTTCCCAGTGCCCACGCAAAAAAAAGAAACAAAGAAGTATATTCAGAATAAACTGAGCAAGATTTCAGACTTTGATGGTCTGTCAGGGATTTGAGCTCAGTTCCTTATCAGCCATCAGGATGATTTGGTAGGCTTTGACAATCCATAAATTGCTAAATAAATATTTTATTCCATAATAGTTTATATGGGAAAAGACTGGATGATATATTGCAGATATGCCTTTAAAAAGAAATTAAGATTAGGGTAGAATAGAGGTGATGATGGTGACGATGATGAAGAGAATTTATAAACATTCCTATGTTTGTAGCCTATTCCGATCTGGTTTCATTATTCTTCCATCACCTGTTTTCTACAGGTTCATGTTATAAACTCTAGAATATATGAAATATAATTTTATTAATTGGCTAAATCTCACCGACAATGCAACATAACATTAGAGGCATGGGTCATTCTTGATTTTTGTGAAATGTAATAAAGTTCATCATGTTCTGTGGTGTGATGTTACAGTACTCTGGGTTTCCCTTGCTCACCACTTATTGACTAATGCTGATAGTGATGGGGAAACCAATGGTATGATGATGCCCTATAACAAGAAGAGATTTTCCCCAACCTAATACTTTTTATTGCTGGGGGAAATCAAGGAGAACTAGATACAAAAATGCTATTTTCAGTAGTCCTGTCATTATCACATGTAGTTTAATTCTATATTTACTCTCTGGGAAAACTGATTAAAACCAAAGAATTAATGATGCAGTTGTTGCTGTTACTTCCAACTGTGTATCTGTGTTAGAGCAATAACCATTTAAATGTGAAACAATAGTATAGCAAGCGCTAAACTTATGCAATAATTGTTTTCTTCGCTTCGCAATTCTAATTTTTAGAATGTTACAGCCCTTAAATCATAAGTCTGCTCTATCAGGTGCTTTAGAATGCTTTAATTAATTGGCATTTAATTATCCATGTGGTAACCCCACCATACATGTTAATAAAATTAGTCTATTTGTATCACTCTGGAGCCATGCATCTTGGGACAACTTCAACTACTTTATTCAAAAGAATGTTACCAATACAGTGTACTATTAATTTGTCTTCTACAACCCATTATAACTCTTGATGAGATTATTTTTTGGTAACAAGCCTTGTAAAATGAACTGTATACAGGTGCCAATCACCAAAGGAAAGAGCAATTTACTAGACAATCCTTGAGCAGGCAACACTCTAGAAACAATTTTAATGAAAGCAGATAGTGAAAAAAAAATCTGGGAAAAGAAATATATGAGCTGTTGGCGGGAAAGCTTGTTATTATTGTAATAGATAACTGTATGAATTTTTCATTTTTTTTCTATATTTGTTGATGTCAACATAACTGCACATGTTAAAAGAGTTCTAAACCAGTATCCAATTTATCCAAGTAAGGTTGAAAAAATTTCCTGCATGTAATCTTCTGTTAGTATGTATGGACTTGGCATGTCTATGAGCAGAACCTATATCAAGCAGTCTGTGGCTGGTGAACTTTTCTATTTTCTTTTCAGTAATTCATAAAGCTGCCAGAGATTGGATTTTCAGAACTTGATTGTAAACTGCCCAATATTAGCAACACATTGTCCCTATTTTCTTAGGTCCTTTGAGTCTATGTTTATTTTAATTGAAATAGGTGGCATCATTAGCAGCCCTTGGTCACCGAAAACATAAAGTAAATGAATGCCATACAGAAATGAAGGGAGAGAACAAAAGAACTACCGTATATTTGAGCAACAGCTGTTGTCATTAGAATGGAGTTGATCCCAAATGTTTATCACGGGAACAAAACTTACTGCAGAAGTCATAAACCTTTTATTGTTGCCTTTTTTAAATGCTTGAATTTTAATAAGATTGAAGGAAAAAGTTCCTATATAATATTAGGTAGCATTTTTTAAACTCTGTCAGGTTCATTTAAAGGATAATAGTATTTGAATTGCAATCAAAAGGTATAAATATTATTTTCTTGGCTGGACTATATCCAAAGTTGCTTGAGTTATTCATGTAATTTAGAAATTTAATGGTGCTTTTTAGATTTAATAGTGCTTGTAGATATGCTTCAATTTTTGAGAATGTAGGAATTAAAATGGCTTCCAGAGAAGGTGTGGCAAATTGAAGACAGCTCTCTGAAAGCAGAGCCAACAACTGTGGCAAACCATCAATGAATCATGAGTGGACTGGTTCCTTGGAACCTCTCCGGAAAAGGAGAGGACAGGAAATTGCCCACATGTGCTGCAGATGTGGTCTCACAAGGAGACCATAAGACAGCAGTTTTTCGTATATGTATATGGTGAGGCAAATGTGGGATTAGCTATCTTGCTCACAATTACAGTGGAGACTTTTAAAGGACACTAAATTTGCAAATCTCATTTTTAAATCACTTTTTGAACTTGTTCATCAAACTACTTCTAAGCTTTAGAGACATTCAAAACAACAAGTTTTTAAAAAGCTGGGCTCTGTCTTCAGTTCTGAATGAAAGAAAAATTTAATCATAAGAATGTAAAGAATCCAAAATAAACAACAAGAAACTAAATAAGATTTTAATCTTTGAAAGTTATTGACAAACCCCTAACTTGGTGAGATTAAGAAAGGCCAAACTACACAGATTTCCATAAGGTATCATTAATAGGAGTCTTGGTATATGCAGAATGTAAAAGGAACAACTAAAGCTGTTTTATAATGAATTAATTAAGACAGACTGTCTTTGAATTATTTCATCCTCCCCAGCTCAAGATTGACCCAACTGAGTCAGTAAAATGAGGACCCAGATTGTTGGGGGCAATATGCTGACTCTGTAAAACTGCTTAGAGAGGACTGTAAAGCACTATGAAGCAGTATACTGTATAAATCTAAGTGTTACTGCTATTGCTATTTCAAATGCTTCTTTCTAGGTTTCATGTCACCTAGGGCTGAGCCGCCAAATTTATAAAATGAGTTGCCAGTGGATAGGCTTTCTACTCTTGAATGTATATATCTGCTTTGCCTTCCAACATTTTCCAGCTTTCCCAACTTTTACCCAATGTGGGCCACAGAATGCTGAGAGTTGAAGTCTATACATCTTAATGTTGCCAAGTTTCAAAAACACTGCCTTAAACCAAAGCCTATATTGTTGCTTTAGTTCTTAATTCTTGGTTCAGGAAATCTAATTCCCTTAAGTCACATCTATTGCTCCTGACACCTCTAGGAATTGTCTGAATCTTACAGAAATATCTTCAATAACCTCAACTAAAACACTGTCAAAAAAGCTAATACAATCCTTGGTTATATAAACAGAGACATAGAATCAAAATCACGTGATGTATTAGTACCACTTTATAAAGCTTTAATAAGGCCACTCCTGGAATACTGCATCCAGTTTTGGTCACCACATTAAAAAAAAAAGATGTTGAGACTTTGGAAAAAGTGCAAAGAAGAGCAACTAAGATGATTAAAGGCCTGGACACAAAAACATATGAAGGACGGTTGCAGGGTTTGGATTTGGCTAGTCTAGAGAAAAGAAGGACTGGGGATATGACTGGGGACATGATAGCAGTATTTGAGAGGCTGCCACAAAGAGGAGGGGGTCAATTTATTTTCCAAAGACCAGAGGGCAGGACAAGAAACAATGGATGGAAACTAATCAAGGAGAGAAGCAACCTGGAATTTAGAAGAAACTTCCTAACAGTGAGGACAATTAACCAGTGGACTAGCTTGCTGTCAGAAGTTGTGGGTGCTTCATCACTGGAAGTTTTTAAGAAGAGACTGGACAGTCATTTGTCTGAAATAGTATAGAGTCTCCTGCTTGAGTAGGGGGTTGGACTAGAAGACCTTGAAGGTCCTTCCACCTCTATTCTGATTGATTATGAGCAGGGTTCATTCATTCATTCATTCGTTTGTTCGTTCATTCGTTCATACGTACATACATACATATATACATACATTCATTCATAGTTCATGTTTCTAGGCCTCCCATCTTCCTCAAGGAGGGAGTCTTATTCTTTGAGTAAGGGCCATGACTGTTCTATTATACCACTGTGGCAGTAATATGTTTTCAAGTGCTACTCATACCTGTATATGGTGGATATCCTAGAGTTTGTCTTTCTGATGTAGATTCTGCATGCTGCATCTTCCAGATAGGCAGGAAAAGCATACTGAAAGACTCCTTTCATCATGAGATGGAATGGGAAAGGGTGTGAGGGTATGCTTCTCACCTTCAGAACAACTTGCTTTCTGGGGCAATGATAATTTTAATTCCCATGGTTTTCTGGAGTACTCCAAGAATTTTAGTTAGGCAATAAGCATTTTATTTAACCATGACCTAACTTGACAACATTCTTATAAGACAATACTTTTGAAAACAAAATCTATTATGCTGACCTTGTGTCAATATGTTTACTCAAAAGGAGGAAGATTTGTTCATACAGGAAAGGTTTGTAATGGTAGAATTGCATCTCAGATGGAAATCCAACTTCCATCACATTTGCTAACAAAAGCATAGCAGAACTAGAGGTGAACATTTCAAAAAATTTCCTTTTAAATGTCCCAAGCTGTATTCCAAATTCTATAATAAAACTGGGTAATGCCCTTAGATAACAAAGGTTTGATTAAGCATTATTAAGTTTTGGTTATAAAGATACGTTTTTAAAAACAAGGAAGAATTACTTCAGGAAAACCCAGATGAATCCTTTATAGATTCACAGATTAAACAAGTGACTCAAATGATTAGTCAGATTGGCATTGATCCTGATTATTTATTTTCCAGGGATATCTCATTAGCAATTCACTGTATCAAACAGATTATAGAATAACTCAGTACAGGAATTAATGGATAAAGCATCATATTTATCTATACATTTTGGAATTAACTATAGATATATTTTTCAATTCCCAAAATATTTGAATAGCTTATATTTAAGTAAATACAGAATAGTGTTTTCAAAGCCAGATTAAATATGTTACCATCAAATAAATTACAAGACTCTTCAGCAGGAAGTTATCTGGTCTATTTTAAAATCAAAATCAGGAAGAGATACTTCTCACTATGTAAAAGAAATAGTTGCAGATGAAAATCCTAAAATTACAGTGGCAACAGCCAGATTTTTACTATGGCTATAAAGACAAGGCTTTTAGTAACCGATCAATGAGTTAGAGTATTATCTACGGTAATGCTAAATTTACATTATATTTATAATTTGCTATGGGGCCTTTTTAGCTGTAAATAAAATTGAATGAATGACTAATCAAATGTACAGTCTTGGAATCTTAAGGTAATGGAAAGATTTTGGCCAAGAGAACTTGTGGCAATGGATATTGCTAGTAGCCAAATATTCAGAAGTTATCACTTTTCAACCGTAGCATTAGAAATGTGACTTAGTCCATTCAAATTAAAATAGACATTTAAATGGTTTTTTTTATTCTTACTGGATTAAAAAACCGGAGGGGAAAAGAGTTCACAAAATAGTATTATTTTTCTCTCTTTCCTTAGCTTTGTTTATATGCTATCATGTCTCTGCTGTTGACTATTTTCTTCAGTACAATAATGTGCATTTTATTCTATCCCTATCATTATTTTTGACTTTCTTTTAATCCTTAGATTTCTCCAGGTTAATTGCTACAATTTTTTTTGATTGATCCAATGAGGGCAGAAAATATTTGCTTTTATTCCAGCACCATACTGAGATATCAAATTCAGCACAGCATAAGAAAACGGGTTGCAGAAGTTATTTTATATAAAAGAGATGAAGATACACTTTTCCTTCCTAAGACTTATGAATTACAATTTCCATAGTTTAGTGTTGCCCTCAAAGCAGAATGACTAGAAAATGAATCCATATAGCCACAGGCAACATATTTGTTTTAATATTATTCTTGACTTGCTTTCCCAGTCTGTATAATCTCAGAGAAAGGCTTCATAATATAAAGGTTAATTTTGTTCTACATTGGCTAAAAGAAGTACACAGAACATAAGCCAGAATTTAACATTATGATGGTAAATGCTAACAAATCCAAATGTAATCATTCAGTGTATATATTTTCCCCCTTGAAAATTTTCATTATTGTAAGTAAAAGATCCCTTATATTTACAAAAAACACTTTCATATATCTGGATTAATAGATTTTAATTAAAACCTTGCATTCAATTAAAGCTTTGTGTTTGTCCTTTACTCATTAAAAATGAATTTACTGAGCAGCTAAGTGTAGTTAGCTAAGGTAGATAGAAAATCCATTCTTTTACTTATCAGTATGGGTAACAAAATAAAGTAGTCCAAGAATAATACCAATAAAATTCTTTTGCACTGATGATGCCAACTAGGCTAATTCTGTTTTTTAATAATCAACAGCATGTGATAGATACCTTTTATGAAGTCCTGGGACTTTAAATATGCAAAGTGTGGTTTTCATGACTGCACTGTATTCCTCTTCTTCAGTCAAGAGGGAGAAGAAAAACATTCTGATGTATAAAAGCCTATGTAGAGCTTCATAGCCAGTGCAGTCAATGTACGTACATATGTATGTATGTATGTATGTATGTATGTATGTATGTATGTATGTATGTATGTAGGTAAGTAGGTAGGTAGGTAGGTAGGTATATTTCACATTTCTGAACCACCCATTTTCCTCAAAGAGGGACTTTGGACAGAATACAATAAAATATAAAAAATAAAATGCTGAAGTTAAAATTTGAGAATTAAAAATTTAAAAGATCACATATAAATTTTTAAGGCAGCCAGAATGATTAAACCCTGTTAAAAATTAGCTGACAAAGTTACATCACTAACACTGTGTGTATTGAATGCTGCTGGCCATTCACCAATTCTCATGGTAGATGCCACATTTGTCCAGCCCTGGACAACATCTTTGAATCTCGCTGTTTGCGGAAGTTGCATAACATTCTCAGAGACTCTTCCCATCCTGCTTACAATCTGTTGCCTTCTGGCAGAAGATACCCAACAATTAAAACTCGGACCACACGTTTTCTGAATAGATTTTATCCCAGAGCTACAATTGCACTCAACAATGAACTAAAGGGCCACCATCAGTGAACTGTTGGACAGTATTACTTGGTCTGTTGTGTAGATGTTTGGGTGGTTTTAGGGGAGGGGAATTGTGGTGGGTGGGAATGTGCTGGGGATTATGTGTGTGGGACCTGGTCTTTGGGTGTCAAGTAAATTTCGTTGTATGTGTATACTGTATATACATATACAATGACAATAAAATTTATTTATTATTTATTTATTATTTATTTTGGCACAAAATGATGTCCATTAGCAAGGTTCTTCACGTCCCTGCCTGCTCCTTATGGCAACAATCAAGGTTGTGTCTGCCTGACCACTATAAGTCAATACATACTTAATTATAAGAAAGAGAAAATATCACAGCACAGATTGTTATGCTGTGCTGTGCTGTGCTATAGGTTAGGTTAGGTTAGGTTAGGTTAGGTTAGGTTAGGTTAGGTTAGGTTAGGTTAGGTTAGGTTAGGTTAGTTAGGTTAGGTTAGGTTAGGTTAGGCTAGGTTAGGTTAATCTTTAAGGGATCATAAGACCTCTTCCTGATGACTGAAAAAGCTCTTTCAGTTTCTTTACATAAAGAAGTAGTTAATAATTGCAAAAATTACAGGACTAAGTTTGTTTTGTGTGCCTTGAAAAGGTGTTTGGCAAAATTCTAACTGAAAGGACACAAGTTAACCAAAGAAATACAAGAAAGAGAAGAATCAGATTATTACAAAATATGGAACAATTGGTATAACTGGTTAAAAAATGAGAAATAAATAAAAAATATTGAGGGAAATATTACTGAAAAAATGCTTACGAAGGAAACACTTTTTTTGTTTATATTTTGTATAAATGTTTGTTGTGTATATGTTATGTTTTTTTAAATATTTATACTCAATAAAAATTAAATTAAATTAAATTAAATTAAAAAAAAAGAAAGGGCACAAGTGATAATAAATAGAATCTGAGATGTTCAGTATGACGTGATGTTTAATAGGGGATGTATAGTTTGAAGAGTTGATATTCAGTTATTGAGAAGTATATGAACACAAGAAAGATGGTGCATTGCACATTTATTGATTTAGAAAAAGCATATGACAATCTGAAAATATTTGAGTTGTGGAATGTTTTGTGCAAATATGGAATTGAATATGGAATTCCATGGAATATGGAATTTTGGTTGCTGACTCAAACATCATATATCCATACATTCATACATCTCTTGTTTCATCCATGATCAGACAAGACAAGGGATAACCACAAGGCAAGAGACATGAGAAGCTGGACAAGGGCCAGGACCTAAAAGAAGAACTAGAGAGGATGTGGAAAGTACCGATAAAGGACAAAGTGGTCTTAGAGATGGTAGGAGCAAACAAGGCTGTGATTCCTAAACTGGGAGAGTGGCTCCACCAGATCTCAGGAATAGCAAGAGTCCTCTGTCCAAAAGAGTGCAGTCTAGAAAAGATAAGATACTTGTGCAGAACCTCAAACTCCTAGGCCTTTTGTAGAAGATCTTATATTGAAGAAGATGCCTGCCAGTGAAAAGGGTGAAAAGGAATTATTATGCTCTATATTATATTATTACTATATATATATAGGAGCTAGATAATGAGAATAAATGAAATAGCTGGTGAATGATTCAACATTGAGCAGGGAATAATGCAAGAATGAATATCTCACTGTTTAAAATATTTATGGATAAATGTATAAGGAATGCTTATAGAAGAAGTGAATGTACATGTAGTTCTGTATGCAGATATTGCTTTGGCTGAGAACCAAACTGTTTGCAGCAAAAATTAGCCAGAGTATATGATATAGTGTTCACTAAGTTCACTGTACTGGAACTGGTACTGGTTGAATTTGAAAGTGGGAAAAATCTACTGCAAATTATACAAAAATACTTACTCATCTCTTCTCAATGTAAGTATAGGGATCTGTGTACTTTATTTTGATAGTTCTCACTTAACTACAGTAATTGGGACTGGAATTTTTGTTGCTAAGTGGTATAATCATAAAATACAGTATCACATGACCACACTGCTTAGTAAATGCAGTTCCAGCAGTCTCCAGATATCATCAGCAAAGAGCACCTCATATGATCACAACTTCTGATTTCTTATGGCTTCCCCATTGATTTTGCTTGTGGAAAGCCATCAGGGAAGATTGTAAATTGTGATCATGTGATGATGGAACCCTGCAACAGTTGGAAATCCATACTATGTGTCAGCCAGAATGTGGAGGAACTGAGGAATTTTGAGGACCAGTCATAATAATCATTCATTTACTGCTGCCCCAGGTTTGAATGGTTGTGAACTAATGATCGTTAAATGAGAATCATCTGTAGTATAATATTTATGGAAGAATATACAAATGAAGATAGTTTCTTATCTCTTTTACTTGTAACATTGTCTTTTGAAGCTTTTGACAATATTTCCTGTTTCCTTCTTAGAAACATAGGAAGCTTTCACAAAAGCAATCTGTTTTGGTATCCCACCATTTTCTAATTGGAAACAGTTTTACAAGTGTTGTGTAGAGGTTAATTTTTTGCTTTATCTTGGAATCCAGTAGAAGCCAAGACAACATCAAAAAGACCTTGCATACATTGTGAGGTTATCATGCAAATAATGCAAGTATGTAATTCACATTAATTGCATGATAATACAAACCAAATACTCCACCCCACCTTCTTACAATATCTATACTATTATATCAGGGGTATCAAATTGGTGGCTCACGGGCCATATGTGTCACGCGCAGGCCACACCCACCCCAGCTCCGCAAATGGGAAAAGCATCGCAAAAGTCACATGATGGCAATGTGATGCACGAGTTTGACACCCGTGTGTATATGATTTATTTAAGAGGAGGGAGCAGGAACTAACTGGCTCACAGTTCCTTATAAAGTTATCTTGATTTATTTAGACACAAATTCACGTCTTATTTTACTTATGCTTAACCACATGGATGGTAGTTGAAAAAAACTAGATTGTATAATACATGGTGGACTAGCTGGAGATCACTTCTATCATGTGAGAACCCCCAAAATTGAATTTGCAAACATGGAGATGCTACAGGATTATGGTGCAAGCAACTGCTCAGTGCCTAACATACTTTTCAGTTGAAAAGTAATTCCTCATCTAAAATAATTTAGCATTGCAAACGAATACATTCCTGCCCCCTATTAATATTTTTTACTCTCTAGCTCAGGAATTTGAGCACTGTGGGACCTCACATACTGTAGACTGACTGTAGTATATTCAGAACTACTAATAAAGGAGAATATTTGTAACTCGGAGTTGAAATGCGGGGTCCTTGGTGCTCTCTGAGCTTGGTTGTTTTCTTGCAGATGTTTCATTACTCAAACTAGGTAACATCACCAATGTTAGGATATTCACAACTCAAAATTCTATCCACATGAATATATTTAGTTTATTTGTCTGCAAAGATTCGGGCACAGCTCATTTTGTGTTGCACACTATTTGTGGTATTTTTCTGATCTTAATTATGAAAATATCTTCCTGAGCAAAAGGAGTTAATTGCCATCTCTGAATAACCACCTGGTAATATTTGGAGTCATCATGAACAGACTGCCATGTCTCCATGATCTTGTGAGAAGAAGAATGTCAAAGCTGCTTAGATTTTTATAACTATCAAGCAACCTGATGCTACAATTGATTTCTGTTCCATACACTATTTACATGGCCTATGAAATGCAGCTGCTTCAAAATACTTTCCTCTTCCTGAGTTGTCATGATTCAGGATAAACATTAAAAATATCTTGTCACCTTCCTCCAGATCTAATATCACTGCTCGATAAAGCAACAGCCAAATATGAATCTCATGCAAACCTCAGAACAGCAGCAGATAGAATTATTGGCTGATGGCACCATTCTGGTTTATTGGAATATGAAGGCTTGACATTTTGAGAAACTACAGCATCATGCTGATGGAATTTAAGAGGAACTCCAGTGCTGTTATTTATCCTGCTGCTTTAATAAAAGAAAGAGACAGAAATGGAGGAATAGAATTGATTTAGCCTTGCCAAACACAACACTTAAATCGAACTTTGGAATATTATTTAAATCAGCATTTTTTAACCTGGCAGGGGAATTCTGGGAGTTGAATTACTATTAATCTTCTCATCATTCCTATCACCCATCTCCTCCCACTTATGATTGTATGACTGTAACCTTGTTGAGGGTATCCATATGATTTATATTGACTGTTTCTTAATATAATTTGATGAACAAATATAATTTATTTATTCCCTATGACTATCATTAAGTGTTGTACCTTATGATTCTTGACCAACGTATCTTTTTTTTATGTTCATTGAGTTTATGTACATGCACCAAGACAAATTCCTTGTGTGTCCAATCACACTTGGCCAATAAAGAATTCTATTCTATTCTATTCTATTCTATTCTATTCTATTCTATTCTATTCTATTCTATTCTATTCTATTCTATTCTATTCTATTCTATTCTATTCTATTCTATTCTATTGAAGTTCACACAGGTCAAACTTGCTGAGATTGAGAAATGGTGACTGAAATGAAAGCCCTAATGACTTTTTAACATGATTGGTTCATTTACCTATAGAACAGGGGTGTCAAACTCATGTCATCACATTATTGTCACGTGATGTATTGTGACTTCCCCCCTTCACTAAAACAGGGGTGGGCATGGCCAGTTGTGATGCATCTGGCCTGTGGGCCACAAGTTTGATACCCTTCTATAGAAGAATGATCATCTTGGGACAGGAACAAAGATTTCTAATAAGATTTCCCAGTATATTAAGCTGTGGTTTCAGGAAAAGTCACAACAGGAACTATTCAACAATTATCTATATATTTCCCTTTCTGTAAACAGGAAACCATTACACCCCAAAGTAAGAGATTCACGTATTGAATGAAGAAGAGCTGGCAGGGTGATGTATCTACAACAAAAAGTGAATGCAATTTCATAATATTATATATTCTACCTTTTTGTGCTTTAGTCTGGCTCCTCATGTAGAACATTGCATACATTTCTGGGATGCATACTTGTTTTTAAAATTAACAGTCAGAATAGTGTAAAAATGATATTAATTACAGAGAGAGGTTATGAGTCTCCTTTCACTGAATGAGTTAAGTCAAGAGTTAGATGGCCATTTGTTTGGAATGCTTTAATTTGGTTTAATTTGCCTGAGCAGGGGTTGGACTTCATAGCCTAAATGTTCTCTACCAAAAATAATCTTCTATGAAAGGAAGACAGGATTCTTTCCATGTGACCTGGGACAGGCCACAAAAACATTTTAAACATATACCCGAGGAACATATTTTTGAATATACTATCCATTCATAAAATTTACTGCAGCCAGCCATGAGTCAAGTTGGCTTCTGTCAAAGTAAATCAACAAAGATCACAATTAATTCTTTTTTAATCAGAGTTAAAAAGAATATGTGCAAACCCAGGGAAGGCTATAGTGAGATTGTGATTCAGTAATCAGAATAAAGCAAACCCGAAAGAGAAATGACGGGCTATAATTGAAGTTTAAAAGGCAATGACTTGACAGTCTTATTTTGCCTTCACAAAAGACTTTGACAAATCTTAGCAATGAAAATAGAAAAAAAGTCTGCCTGTTGGGCAAGACAGCATATAATACTATTTTTAGCCTAGCATAACAGGTGCACATGGAGATCATAATATACAGTTTTTTATACTTGTGTCTTCGGGTAGCAGTAAAAGCAAAGAGACAGAAGCAGACCTTTTCTTAAGAATCTTAAGAAAGACAAAACAAACAATCCCAATCGCATCCAAATTAAAATTGAGAGAATGTAATTTGAATGGTTTAGAAATGCAATGCCAAAGGGGGAACTTGTAGTGGTATATAAATATCTATAGAACTGTCATATGATGGAGTAGAAAAGATGATGTTTACATATCACTGCAAGATAGATAAAGTAACTTATAATTTAAAAAAGCACAAATTATACTCCAGTATGGAAAAAATATGCTCCAGTGGAGAAAAAAAATTGCATCAAAGATTTGATTAAATTGAAGAACTTGCCTTATTACCATGTTTCCCCCAAAATAAGACTGGATCTTATATTAATTTTTGCTCCAAAAGATGCATTATGGGTTATTTTCCGGTTAGGTCTTATTTTAGGGGAAATATAGTATTAAATGCCTCAGTCTGCTAATGATCTTAACTGGGGCCAATTTTTGGGGAAGGGCATCCTGAAAAATCATGCTAGGGTTTATTTTCCAGTTGGATCTTATTTTCAGGGAAACAGGGTATCATAGGGCGATAATATTTTTTAAATATCTTCAATTTATAATTTATTTCTGCAAGGTGTATGTGATAGATGTTTTATATCATGTCTGACAATCCAATATGATTTTTATACCTCACGCTCTTTCCAGATTTTATTTTGGAAGGCGACATTCTGGTAAAATTAGAAAACAAACTGAGTTCCTAGGAGTCTCCTCTTCCTCCTCCATCATTAATTAGCAATGTGGGAACTCAACTGCTGCTGCCAGACTAATGACATATTCTTTGTTCAGTAAAAGGCTCTACCACTACCTCTACCTGCCACAGGCTGTGCATAAAACAAAACATGGCTGCATCTATGGTCTCCTACTGGGTACATGTGGGAGAATTTAGCAAGCACAGAGACGGTTGCATGTTACTCATATGCACACAATTTCTTCATATATATAAAATTAACATTTGTAATTGAAGGTGCAGGGGTTGTTATTTCTTTTATGGGAAAATACTTAAACATACTGTATAACTGCTTGATTGCAGAGTAAAGAACTATAGAGAAAGTCTTCTGAATAATTCACACAGACTATAAAGGAACCCTGCTGGAAGAACAAGTAGAGGCAATGGCTAGAATGGTCTTAGCAACACTCCAGGTTGCATACCATCAATGGCTCTTCATGAATTGGGAAGCTATATGGGAAGCTATATTGTTGCAATTCAGTCTACATGGGCTGCTTTTGAAGATGGTTCAGAAGCTATACTTTGTCCAGAATGCAGTGGCACAAGTACTAATAGCAATAGCACTTAGACTTACCAGCATATACTGCTTTACAGTGTTTTACAATCCCCTCTAAGCAGTTTACAGAGTCAGCATATTGCCCCCAACAATTTGGGTCCTCATTTTACTCACCTTGGAAGGATGAAAGGCTGAGTCAACCTTGAGCCTGGTGATATTTGAACTGCCAAATTGCAGGCAGCCTCCAGGCAGCAGAAGTAGCCTGCAATACTGCACGCTGACCACTTGATTTGCCCGTATGACAAGTTTACTTCAGGAGCTGCACCATAAGGTGCAATTCAAGATGCTTTTTCTTTTTAACCTTTACAATTCTAGATGACTTTGAGACTGCCTGCCTGAGTGGAATCCTATCTAGAAAAATCTGGGAAGGAAGGTTTGTTGGTAACTTGTCCCTAGGGAGTGCCACCAATTGATACCACATGAATGAATCCCTCTCCTGGAATGCTATTGTCAGGCAAGAAGGTGGGCCCATTCTAGCTAGTGTCTTGGAATATGATTAACAATAGGTTCTTTGGAAGACGTTGGAAATTATGTGATGTTTATTATTTATGAAGAAATGACTGATAGCATCATTATATGATTACATGGTGTTATGTTATTGTACTATATTATGTATTTAATGTTATGATTTTTTGATGGAGTGTAAGTCACTTCAGAGTGATTTTTATTGAACAGCATGTGGACAGGATGAAAAGGAATAGTATTAGAAATCTGAGCATGTATCAAAACAAGGAAATAAAATAGGTATATATTAAAACAGCTGTAAAGTATTGCTGAGAAAGAACACATAAAAATAATCTACAAGAGCCTGTAAACTCTTGACTAATTTTAAACATTTTTATCATGGAAAACTTTTATATGAAATGTAAAAGTAATACTGAATACAGTAAACTCAAATATTCTAATATTATGAGAAAGAGTAGTATGTGATAAGCTAATAATATATTAAATTTTAGAATACTTTATGTTAATTATATTAAGAATGATTAAAGCTATAATCCAGTGGTTTATGGAACATCCCCCCCACCCCAAATAAAACTAATTTCCTTGTTAAAACTCCTTTTCTGGGATCTGTCCAGGGTACTGAAGAATATGCTGACGATAGTTCTGTGACTATTTCTTAACTGAGTTGCTAAATTGAATTTTTTTCTTGATCTTTCTATTTGGCATTGATCCCTCAGTTATACATGCTAGTGATTTAAGGTGGAATTTAAAAAACTGGAGGGTGGTGGGAGGAAGTCAGGGTGGGATGATCTTCAGAATATTAATCCCAGGTTGATCTATACAAACACACACACAACAACAGGTAAAGTATTCATTAAAAATGTTCTTTAGAAACCACTTATTCCTTTAAAAAAACCCCAATGAAATAAAGGGACACATGTGCATACCAATTACACACTGTTCTCTTTTTACTTCCTAGTTTCCAGTAGGACCCTACAACTGAGTAGTCATGACAGATGGAATTTCAAATTTCATTCAGATGCTTGTGTGTTAATGCAAAGAAGAGCCTAATGCTGGGAAAGATTGAGGGCAAAAGAAGAAAGGGACGACAGAGATGGCTGGATGGAGTCACTGAAGCAGTAGGCGTGAGCTTAAATGGACTCCAGAGGATGGTAGAGGACAGGAAGTCCTGGAGGAACATTGTCCATGGGGTCACAATGGGTCGGACATGACTTCGCAACTAAGAACAACAACAAATATTCAAGTGGATTATTTCAAAGGGATGCAGTGTCTGATGCAGCTCAGATCAGAATTAATGACATCTGCATCATCTATACCAGGGATGGGTTCTACTTACCTTTACTACCAGTTCACAACGGGGCCACATGCACACTCTTCTGCACATGCACAGAAGCATTTTGATGACATTGGGGTGGATAGGTGGAGCCTCCCTCCGGTTTTACTACTGGTTCTATAGAACTGGTCTGAACTGGGGGCAACCCACCACTGATCTATACATCTTGAAAATGAAATCTATTTGGATTGGATTGTCTCTATAATTACCAGGGTTACAAGTGTGAGATTAATGCAAGATCATTCACACTTCATTGCTCTTTAACTCCTTCCTGGCCAGCTGTGGGGATTGTGATGGAGAAATAGAATCTGTCATTCACCAGTTCAGACACATTAATCATTTTTTAAATTGAATGAGCATTATTTTTTCTAATGTGTATTTCTCTACTTTCAGTGCCCCTCCCAGCCAGTTCAATTTTATCTCCAATTTTCACGCAAAGGAATTGATGTACTTTTAGACAGATTGAAGCAGCAAGCAGGTACATATTTTACAAAAGATGAATATTCACATAGTATAAAGCCAACAATAACTTTCATATTACATAATAGTTTTTTTAAATTTGACCTGTACCTGAGTTATTCCAGAACACTTACTGGATGCTGAAATGAAATATCCATTTGTTTGTAGCACTAAAGTCTCATTTAGGGTGATGAGATCTTGGATAATGTAGGATTTTTCCCATAAAAAGGGAAAGAGAACACCCTAGAAGAAGATTCCCCCCCTCCCCAATATGTATCCATTTTATACTCATTTGCAGTGAAGTCTATTAAAATTATTTAGATTTCAGATCAAATAAACTGCGCTTTTTTTTTTTGCAAATCCTGCTGATCAAAGAATAATTCCCTTTTTCTTAAGATTAGGAAATCTTGAGAACATGCTATTTTTTTCTCCCTCCATCTTTCTCTTTCCTCCTCCCTCTCTTTTTTAATAGTAAAACCCTGGTGCTGGTGAAAACCTGGAATGTTCCCCCAGTAATAAAATGCTGGAACTCTAATTGCAGACAAAGTTTGCAAGACAAAATGTTAAGTTTTCAATAAAGGAAAATACATAAGCATATAGATAAAAACCCCTCCCACTATTCTATTTTGAGATAAGCAACGTTATGCAGAATATAGAAAAGAGTAGAATATAATGAGCAAAAAAAGAGAAAAAGTGCAGGAAACAGAGGGAGAGACAGAAGGGAAAAGAAAGGAGAAGAAAAGATACTATATTCTTAAAGATAAAACAGCAAACTATTGCATGTTAAAATAATAAAATGTTCCCAATCTTGGTCCCTAAAAGGAGAGACAAACTTGGCAAAATGTATTTCTGCCCTTTCTTTTCTAAAAAAAAAGAAAAAAAGATTAAAGCTATTTTGACAAGGGAAAAGGATGAGTTTTCATCACTTGCCACCTCTGTAACAAATAATTTACATGAAACTAGCAACTATTATATCCAGCCTCATGAATCTTTGTTTAGAAGTACAGACAACTCTATTTCAAGATAATACTGTGATCATAAAAGTATGTACAATCTATGCATATGTAAAATAAGGAATATCAAGTACTAGGCAAGATCCTCACAATATTCAAAAACCTTGGGGAAAAAAATGGAGAATTGACATACTGAATATAAAAATTCTCACAAATGTGGGAATGTAGCTTAATGATAATACAAAAGTCAATGTACTTTATGATAATAATAATTGCTTTGTCACTTTCCCTATTTTAATTAATAGTATTAATTAAATTCCAAAGTAAAAGTATTAATGGTGAAAAAATACCTGCCTGTCAACATTGTTACCAATTTCAAAAGAAATTTAGATATAAACTAGCTGGGTTTCATAAGTTGGGTTTGTTCCAAAACAAGAAACAAAGCAGAAATGTTGCAAAAATTAAAGGAATAACTTTCAGTCCGCAGCTCCTAAATAATCTTATTAGCCATTTCTTAAAGACAGAATTTCAAGATTATTCTAGTTAAACACTGAAATGTATTAAAGAACGATCTTCCATTAAATCCTTTTTTCATGGAATTGCTTTTTTTTTAAAAGTAGCATTAGTCATTTCAGACATGTGTTTTTCTTATTTTTGTTCAAAAATGCTGGAAAGTGTTTGTTTATTTTGATCAATGACTCTTAGAGGGGTACTCTTGAGCAACACTATAACTTAAACACTAATGCAAAATGTTAATAAAACCAGTACCTATATATAAAACAAGTTTACTTAGAGTAAAGTTTGAATAACTTTCCTCTTCACTACTAGCATCAGTTTCTGAAATAACCAAGGTAGAACTATTCTTGCTTTGGAAACAGAAGGCAAATTCCCACAAAGAATTTCTGCTTCTTTGACATCTTCCATTGCGCTTTAAATAGGTCAAATCAAAGGCATTTATTGTTATATCTGGCTGACTGAACAGAACCTATATGTGAAAAAAAAGACCTCACAGTTCTTCCAGATGTGCACCATACTGGTCCTTATAAATAACCATCAGCCATTTGAATTGCTGTCATAAACATACTGACTACCACTATAGCTTTTGCAATAGTTATTATAAGGCAATAACAATGAATCCAGGATAACTCCAAGTTGGAAACTGCTCTCCACTGGAAAGTATTACCAAATCTAGAGACAAACTTGGTCTAAGCCCAGGATATCTTGTTTTGGTAGAGAGAAAATATACCCTGCATTTTTTTTGCTAGGCAAAATGTCTGACAAATATCAATAATAACATGTTTTCATACCTCAAGAAAAACCACTCATATCTGACAGCATATGAAATGATGGGAGACATTTCACCAGCAGTTTGGCATGAGGTTTCTCTGAAATCTAGTAAGAATCAGTCATTTCTACGCTTATTTTAGTTTGCCATTTAGTACATTGTATGAGATTATGCAATTGTTCCCACAGTTCTTCTCACTTTAACTGGCTGTCTGCTATGTTGATTGTTTCTTGTAGTATGTGCACAAAACAAAATCTCATGAGACACCATATAGTGGACATTTCTGAACTTTGGCAAGAGAGGGAAAAAGATGGGTTAGGTTAGGGTTAGGTTTGAAAATGCAGGTAGCCATATTTTGTTGTATTCATTTCCATCTAGAGGGCCTGTCTGTGTTTGCTTCAATTCTTCCCAGGTAAGATTCATGGGAATGTTTCCTTGTGTCTTTCCAGCATGAACAAAAATATCTGGACTCCAAGTCTCAATCCAAAGTATATATCAAATATATCCCATTTTTATTTTAAACAGTGTTTATACCATATACTTTTTCTAAGTCTATAAGCTGGTTAATACAACATCCACCATAGAGTACTGATCATGCAGAAGGCTGCTTTTAAAATACATTATTTAATTGTCATGAATTTCTATTATGATAGTATTGTCATAAAAAGAGTGGTCTCACCATTGATCCTGCCAAAATTTCAGTATAGGATGCTTCTGTCCTTGGAGCTGAATTGTACCTACCATGTGCTCTCCTTAAACTAGCTAATTAAAGTTTGCTTCTTAAGACAAATTGTATAATGAAACATTCAACAGATGATGCCATAAAATGAAATCTGAAAAATGAATGTGTATTTTACAAAATTTCTGGTCAATGCTAATCTCCAATCAGTACTTCAAGAACGGTTCTATCCCTGATTATTCAAAAAGGAGTCATATTAATTAACTGAACCTTATTCTGGACATAGGATTGTAAACTAAATATTTTTTTTTAAAAAAGTGAACATTATTTAATTCTTTCTAGTGATCAGTCAATATAAAATATTGTTTATCTGACAGGTTTTGGTTAAGGAACAAACATATATGTTGTATATTTGTTAAACTGTTTATGATATAAAGTTTAGGCATATTCAAATTATGTCACTTTTTTTCCTTTGTTTTTATTGATTTTTGTAACATTTTTACTGATCATCCTCCAAAACGATTGCACATAACTAAGAAGTAATCTATAAATAATTATACTTTTGGCACTCTCTAAAATATGATGTGCATTGCTGATTCTATATAAATAATGCACAATAATAACACAGTAATTACTTATCAGTACATTGTTTTTTTAAGCATCCCCCTTGCTATTTTTATTACTGTGACACTGCATCATGTTGCATTATTATGAAGGAAATCACTGAAAAGCCTGCCCACATTGTTTTTCTTGTCTGTGGGATGTTGGGATCTGAACATTTTTTCATTTAAATATTCACCACTGCACTGAAAGATAGTGCGTAACAATACTATAAATCAAACACAGAAACAACCAAAAGATTATTATAACCACACAGTATCCTGTAGCACACAAACTAACTAAAGCCCTCCAAAGACTCTTAAGTAAGTAAAAAACTTCAGTAGCCAAAAATTAAAAACAAGTCATCTACAAATACATTGTAAGGACTGTAACAGCCACTATGAGGACAGACAGGCAGAAGACTAGCAGAGTGTAACTAACAGTCAGAAGATTCTTGAAAACTCCTTAATCTCACAACACAATCAGTTTCAACTGGGGAAACTATCCTACACCAGGCTAAATCCAAAAATGCATTCAGTTTGGTATTCAGCAAAATTAGCCATCAATGCACACAGAAAGAAATCTCATTTACACACCATTCAAAAGAGACAATAAATAAGCTAAGAAGGAAGCAAAAAGACCATAAGACATCTTCTCCAAAAAGCAACAACCAAATAATCAGGGATTAATACCAGACAAACAATCCAGCAGAAAACCTGATGACCAAGAAATCATCAAGAGGAAAATTAGACCCCCACAAACATAGACAGAGACAGCCTGCATATAAACAGGGAGCAAACGAGTGGTGAAATGCTCCAAAGCCTGCTACCAGTTTGCTGTGTGCACACATGTGCGGTGCGCACCAAATGCATGTGTGCCCATGTGCAGTGTACACATGCTTTGTGTGCACATGCACAGTGTACACATGCTTTGTGTGCACATGCGCAGTGTACGCCAAGCACGTGCTTCACACAACAGGCGCACTGCCGGCACTACCATGCAGCACTGAAAAAGATGGCTTTCTAAGGTAAGTAGAACAGCGAGGGGTGGGGGAACAGCTGTGCCGCACGATTTAGATTCCCTAGAAAGCAGGATTTCCTGCTTTCTAGCGAATACAAATTGTGCGGCACAGCTGATCGTCAGAAATACCAGTTCGTCTGAACTGGTAGCATTTTTTTACTACTGGTTTGCCTGGTAGCTTTTATTACTACCGGTTCGGAAGAACCGGTCTGAACTGGTAGCATTTCACCCCTGGAGCAAACCCTACCCTCAATAGCTCTGATGATGTCACCTAGTTGAGTAATGAAACTTTTGCAAGCAAACAACCAGGCTCAGAATGCATTAAATTCTCTACAGTTACATTGATTACTTGTGTTTTTATTCCCCCCCCCCAAATTGGAGTCCACTGGCTAGTTATTAAAATATTTTAAATTGTAAAAACAAGAAATGTGACCATATAACTAAACATAAAACAATTAACAGGAAAGAAACAACAAGCAAATAAAGATATATAAAACCCAGTTTAATTCAAACCAAGGAATGGTTTAAACTGTGGAAACAACATTATACCAAAAAAACTTTCTTTAGCTTTCATTATATAGTTTCCCATAATAATATTTTTCCTTCTGGTATGAAAGAGTTGAATTTTTAATGCTGCTCTTCATTCTAATAAATCAAAGGAAAAGTTAGTTTCAGAGTTGATAATTGAACGGTGTTTTCAAGAATTAATTGGGGATGCTGCTGGAATGATGGAAGCAACATTTCAGCCTGCAGCTTGCAGCTCTTCCTTCTCTGCACCAGTGCTTGGTTCCTCAGAGCCTGTCAACCTGACTGCAATTGCCAATTAACCCACTAGCCTCATATGTAAAAAAATGTTCTACTTTTTCTTTCCGTTCTTGGAGCAGCAAATATTTACATTGTTAAAAAGAAAACAACATCAGTAATGTCAGAGTTTTTCTATGGTGCCTTTAAATCTATAGGGATCTCAGTTCCTGTCTTTCAGGAAATAACATGCATCGTACCTTCACCCATACAACTCATGTCTTCAACACTAACTTGCTAATTTGAAAAAAGGAAATCATGCAGGGAAGAGGGACTGCTGAGACCAATTTATCATTAAAAGTGACTGAGTAAAAGTGTGAGGCATTCATTAGTTGTTCTTCGGCATGGGATATGTTCAGATACAGATACTATCCACTGAAATTCATGTGCCATATTTCCAGATAAGTTAGTATTACGACATTACTTAATGAAGTTAATCAATTTAAAAATTACATTTCTGGACAATTGCAAATATGCTGCCCAATTAATCAGGCATTTTTTTTTCAAAAATAAATTCAGGATTCCTAATAAATGCTCCACATTCCTGCAATAAGATCAATAAGATATATCGTAGCTCTTTCTACAATATTAATTCGTACTACCATGTAGTCAACAAATAATTTGCTCTCAACAGCTCCAGGAGCTGTTTCTGAACTGTCAGAAGAGGAGGGATTTTATAGGCTGATTCTGCCTTAAAAAAACAAACAAACAATTTCCATTAAGTTTTTTGCCTCTCCTATCAGAATAAACAGAACTAAAAATATGGTTGCAGACGCACAAAAGTTGTGTGTGATTGCAAATGACTGTAGCTTCTCTCTTCTAATAGTTTCACATTTTGATCCTACTTAGGTTCTCTTGAATTTTCTTCTCCATGCCTGTCCCAAAGGTGCTTTTTCAAGAGACAACTGGACTGATTTTTCTTTGAAGATGTTTTGCTTCTCATCCAAGAAGCTTCTCAAACCCTGAAGACACCTTCAAAGAAAAACCAGAAAGTCCAGTTGCCTCTTGAAAAAGCACCTTTGGAACAACCATGACCTGGATGACTGAGAATCTCCATAGACACTTCTCCCTGCATCTAAACAATATTGTTTTGGCCCACTGAAGCCAAATGTTTCCCTGAAAGAAGAAAGAAAAGTGGGTGGAGGATAATCATCCAACTGCTTGAAAGAATTGTTTTTGCTCTAGAGCTCCTTCATGATCGTCTTTCTCACTGGAGGTACAACTTGTCCATATTACACAGAAAAGACTCTGGTATGTTTTAAAGATTTGCATTCATCAAGGGAACCAGACTAATGTATTTGTATGAAAGTAGAACTGCATATTTAAAGTCTTGCCTTAATTCCAAACACACTGCATTTCCTTTTTCATTTTTGATGATAAATTCCATTTGCCTCATATTTTTGCCTCTTATTATAGTGCATCGATTCCTTAAAACAAACACTGTGGCTACAGTTAGGTAACACAATTCCCACACTGCAATTTTTTCCTGTACCTCATACAGGCATATTTCCTGGTACTTGTTCAGAAATAGGATTGCCTCCTGCATGAATGTCATTCATCAACAGCTTACTACCCATAAGAATATTAAGTAATGGGAAATGTTATTTTCAGTTTGAATATCAAGAGTCTTAAGCCAATTTATTTTCAAAATCTATTTCTAAGACTTTATTCATACTTGGAAATGTCATCTCAGAGGTTGGATGGAGAAAGAAGGCAACCATTTCCTCTTCTATAGGATTGAAACAGATGGGAAGTAGGCTATGTTAGTTTATAGCAGCCAAAATGTCTTTCTGGAACTAGAGAACTCTTTTGCATATATCAACCCACAGTGCCCTTTTGTGGAAGTTCCTGAAAAAAACATATGTTGAACTGGAAACTGCTGACCTAAGGAGGAAGTTAAATATTCTGCATTACTCTTTTGGAGGTAATGGCTCCATGCATTTGCTTTTAACATGTCATAAATCACTGCAACATGTTATACTGCAGAACTTTACAATCTGATCTTAATTTATAAATCAGTGCAGTGACCCAACATTTACATCTTTACAGATGATCAAAGTGCCTATAATCTGATGGCTTTTCTTTCTTTCTTTCTTTCTTTCTTTCTTTCTTTCTTTCTTTCTTTCTTTCTTTCTTTCTTTCTTTCTTTCTTTCTTTCTTTCTTTCTTTCTTTCTCCTTCTCCTCCTCTTCCTCCTCTGCCCACAGTGATGCTTGGAATAATGTTTCACTAAGATATAGCATTACTTCTGTATGCCCACTTCAGTAATATTAAGTTTAAACACTGGATTTTCTGGGCTTGGATCCCATAATTTCTCTTATTTCCAAATGTATCTATCAAACTTACCACACCTGGAAGCCGTTATTTTCATTCTATGGAGCAGGACTCTCTCTCTATAAAACCTAACACCTTACCCTGATAGCAGAATTGGTTGTTTCCACTGGGGCTTTTGTAGGACTGAAGAGTACTAACAATCTGTTCTTTTCAGTACCATGGTCACTGACAGGCTGCTCTGCCAAGTAACATTAAAGATTTTATTTTATTTATTTATTTATTTATTTTTTAAAAAGAGAGAAATCAGAGCAATTTAGTTTTTCTATTGTTTCAGTTCATGGTAAGTCCAGTACCTGCTAAATGCACATTTCAAGGATTTCATGTTCATTTTCCCTGGAAATGGGAAAAATATTCAGCACTGCAGTGATATGGAACTGTTCTTGAGAGGTGATTTCACTTCTTGGTTCAGCAGTTTGAAGGTTTTTTCATCTGCTTTTATTTTAAACCTCAGGATGAGAATTACAGAATTGGTAGCTTTGATAGTTACTGCTGTCATCTTCCAGAGAGCACCCTACCTGGCATCTAATCCTTACCTCCAATGCATGAGAGAGATAGGTCCCTTAATATGCTGTCAATAAAAAATTGAAAGTAATAAACTTTAATTTTTAATTAAAATAATTTTTATTATGTAATCATGCCTTACAATGTATGGGGATGTATGTGATCAGAGGTTTAAACTCTTCCTTTTCCCTCTGGGGAACCAATGAATCTCACAGGCAACAACAAATCAAAACTGTATTTTTAAAATATATAAATGTCATTTTAAATAACCAACATGTAAACTTTCAGTTTTAAAGGAGGTAGGTTCAGCTTGATTTTTAAAAAGAGAAGACATTCAACTGATTATGTAATGCTCCAAGTGGATCAGAAGATGGCACTGATCCACTACAAGTAGGAATTGTTATAACAGTGTTTAAATACTAGATCTTCTGGAAATTACTTGAGGCATGATGCAGGGCTGCCATAAAACATACAGTTGCTCTCATTGTATGCAGACATCTAAAGACTGTTTATCACACTCAGCAAAGAAAATTTAAATTTAATGTAGCTTTTGCCTAAATCAGGTAACTATTTCTAAATTATAACCTGCTTGATGAGAAATTTCAGCTTCTTTTCCTTGGATCCTGCACCAACTTCTTGGAATACCGCCAGCTTTTGATCAAACCTATTGGGAAGATGAGGCTTCCTGATCTCTTTGTGAAATGAAAAAAACCCTCACCATTTACTGCCTTGTTCCCTGGAATTCTGCCTCTAGCTTAAAAAATGTAACTCTGGGGGTTTATAAGAGAGGCTGGGAGTGGGGAGAGCAATCTGCTTCCCTGGATATGTGAGCAAGAGTCATGCTTCACTCCATATTGACTACTTGTCTGAATGTGGAGCTTGCATTGTGTGACAGTTTAGCGTAGAGCTGGGAGGGAAGCTAATCCCTTATAGCAGGATGGGCCAGCTCTGTTTAGAAAGTACAACACCTAATCCAGTATTTCTCACCTTCAGCAATTTTTAAGATTTGTAGACACCAACTCCCAGAATACCCCGCCCAGCATGCTAGCTGGGGTATTCTAGGAGTTGGAGCCCAAACATCTAAAAGTTGCTGAGATTGAGAAACCCTAACCTAGTGCACTCTGATAGGCACCTGATAGGGCTGTCAAACTGGTGGCCTGTGGGCCGGATGTGTCACGTGCAGGCCACACCCATCCCAGCTCTGTGAATGGGAAAAACACGGAACATCATGTGGTGGCAACGTGACACTATGAGTTTGACACTGATCTACATGTTCAGATCATCTATTACAATAACAGGATTTTGTCAGTAAAAGGTTGAACATTTAGAACTACGTTATAGCTATTTCATACTAAGAGATTTTAGGGAGCTGCTGTCAAGGTCTAAAGATTAGGGCAGTTGGTGAACAAAGGCATCCCCTAAAAGAAGAGAGCTATTTTGGTCTTCAAGACTAGTGGGAAGCAGTAACTCCATTTGAATGGATCCATATTATAGAAGTTGATTTGAGGCATCTGTTTATACTGCAAAATTTCAGCAACAGGAAGAGAAAGTTTTTCATCAGGCTCAAATATCCTCCAGTTGCTATGGTTACCAATTATATTACATCGCTGAGGACTGACCATTACTTTCTTCAGCTGTAAACCGGCTTGGGAATAGTAGCACAGGAAATGTCATGTAAAAGTCCTGGGTATGTCTGTCTGTCTCTTTCTCTGTCTCCCTCTGTCTCTCTCTGTTGTATATTTTCTATATTTAACCAATAAAGGATCTTCTTACAGTTACTATATCTAGGCATGCAAGGAAAAGGAGATATTACAAAAGACACATGGTAAACAATTTTAGATATGGTTAAGAGTGCTAAACATTTTGATAATGCTTAGCAATATAATTCAAATGTCTCTTTGCTTCTGATTAAGTAGTGAGTAGGCTAGCTGTTTTTAAATATCATGAAGTACCAATTCAGACATGCTTTTCTGAACTGTCAAGTAATGATAGGTGACAGTGCTGTGAAATGCTTCAAATTTGATTGTAGAAAGTTGTTTTGCAATGTGCAGGGATACACCTGTCAGCACCTGGTTAAAGCAACTGTATCTATTTCCAAACTAGCACCTTTTGGGATTGAATCTGAATCATTGCATAAATAGATGCAACCTCTATACCTCTAGCTCGTGCCAAAACTACCTGAAAATATTCACTGTTGGTTTATTTAATTAATTTGTGTTGTGCCTTCCTGATTTGTTGAGTATATAAGGCAGTTAACATTATGGAATATTAGAAGTTAACATATATTAAAATTAAAACTAAAATAAATAAATCCATTTGGTATCTGATAAAAGAGAAATATCTTTATAGTAGTCACAAATTTTGGTTGTGTAAGATTGCAACTGAAGTCTCCCAATAAGTCAAGTTATATATAGATAAATAAATTAACCTCACCCGTGGATGACCCAGTGCAGTGTGCCTGATTATCTGAAAGTTCAAAGACATTCAATTTTACATTTTTTTAAAAAAGAAAGTCTTCACAAAAGATGACAATTGGATCAGTTGCTGTCTATTTCCTTGCAAAATTCAATCTGGCTTCTCCTTTTTCAGAGTCAATCTCTTTATAGTGGGTGTTATACAGCTATTGTAAGATATGGTGTATAAACAAAGGAAAACAGAGGAATACAAAATTTTATGCCATGAAAATTCCACATGTCCTAGTGAAGGAATTTAAAAAAAGATTTGGATCAGGGAATTTTATAAAAATAAGGCTTCTTCTTTCATTTGGCTCCAAATATTCAGGCACATATAAGGTGTTAAAATGTTCAAGAATTATAAGCTGCATATTTCTTTGCCCAATACACTGGAAAGCTAATTAATAATATTCAAAAAATAAGATGATGTAAGAGCTGCTCCTGCCGATAAGTACATTTTATGAACAGATACGGTCTAGCTCTTTAGAGGAACTAGAGTTCCCAGCATCCTCAGCTAGTACCACAGCCAGTAATGAGGGATGCTGGGAAATACAGTCCAGCAACATTTGGAGAGCCTCCTATTCTATACTGAATTAAATGTAACCCAGCAAAGACCAATCAGAAATAATGCTCAAGGAGTTCAGTTGGATTTACATTCTAATTAGCATACCTAAGACTTCAGAAGTTCAAATCCCTAGTGCTGTGTAATGAGGTGAGCTCCTGTTACTTGTCCCAGCTTCTGCCAACCTAGCAGTTTGAAAACACGTAAAAATGCAAGTAGAAAAATAGGGACCACCTATGGTGGGAAGGTAACAGTGCTCCGTGAGCTTTTGGCATTGAGTCATGCTGGCCACATGACCTCGGAGATGTCTTCGGACAGCGCTGGCTCTTCGGCTTTGAAATGGAGATGAGCACTGCCCCCTAGAGTCAGGAACAATTAGCACATATATGCGCGGGGAACCTTTACCTTTACCTTTTAAGACTTCAGTGTTGTATTGTCATTGGTTATCACTTATCATTTGTTTTCTTGGTCACAAAAAATTATCATCATCACATTTCGTATAAATCTGTCAGAAGATTCATCCACTCATCATTTTTTCCTACAACCATCCATCTCTATATCGGACTCTATTTTACCCATCTCACTTGTGGGGTGACAATGACACCCATCAAATTCTTTACACTGAAATCTCTGTCCAAATAATTATCACAAAAAATATCAGACAAGTAAAAGGGGGAAAGAAAACTCATCTGTTATTAAAAATGTCTCGAGATTTGGATTCTATACAGGACAGAAAATGTATTATGGTATCAGAACACATCTAGTGAAGCCAATGTTTTCTCACAAAAGGGGCAGATTTGCACCAGTTGCAGTAAAATAGAAGGTGCTCATTTTTAGATACTGTTGCAATATTCCAAATATAAACAATTTTAGATATGGTTAAGAGTGCTAAACATTTTGATAATGCTTAGCAATATAATTCAAATGTCTCTTTGCTTCTGATTAAGTAGTGAGTAGGCTAGCTGTTTTTAAATATCATGAAGTACCAATTCAGACATGCTTTTCTGAACTGTCAAGTAATGATAGGTGACAGTGCTGTGAAATGCTTCAAATTTGATTGTAGAAAGTTGTTTTGCAATGTGCAGGGATACACCTGTCAGCACCTGGTTAAAGCAACTGTATCTATTTCCAAACTAGCACCTTTTGGGATTGAATCTGAATCATTGCATAAATAGATGCAACCTCTATACCTCTAGCTCGTGCCAAAACTACCTGAAAATATTCACTGTTGGTTTATTTAATTAATTTGTGTTGTGCCTTCCTGATTTGTTGAGTATATAAGGCAGTTAACATTATGGAATATTAGAAGTTAACATATATTAAAATTAAAACTAAAATAAATAAATCCATTTGGTATCTGATAAAAGAGAAATATCTTTATAGTAGTCACAAATTTTGGTTGTGTAAGATTGCAACTGAAGTCTCCCAATAAGTCAAGTTATATATAGATAAATAAATTAACCTCACCCGTGGATGACCCAGTGCAGTGTGCCTGATTATCTGAAAGTTCAAAGACATTCAATTTTACATTTTTTTAAAAAAGAAAGTCTTCACAAAAGATGACAATTGGATCAGTTGCTGTCTATTTCCTTGCAAAATTCAATCTGGCTTCTCCTTTTTCAGAGTCAATCTCTTTATAGTGGGTGTTATACAGCTATTGTAAGATATGGTGTATAAACAAAGGAAAACAGAGGAATACAAAATTTTATGCCATGAAAATTCCACATGTCCTAGTGAAGGAATTTAAAAAAAGATTTGGATCAGGGAATTTTATAAAAATAAGGCTTCTTCTTTCATTTGGCTCCAAATATTCAGGCACATATAAGGTGTTAAAATGTTCAAGAATTATAAGCTGCATATTTCTTTGCCCAATACACTGGAAAGCTAATTAATAATATTCAAAAAATAAGATGATGTAAGAGCTGCTCCTGCCGATAAGTACATTTTATGAACAGATACGGTCTAGCTCTTTAGAGGAACTAGAGTTCCCAGCATCCTCAGCTAGTACCACAGCCAGTAATGAGGGATGCTGGGAAATACAGTCCAGCAACATTTGGAGAGCCTCCTATTCTATACTGAATTAAATGTAACCCAGCAAAGACCAATCAGAAATAATGCTCAAGGAGTTCAGTTGGATTTACATTCTAATTAGCATACCTAAGACTTCAGAAGTTCAAATCCCTAGTGCTGTGTAATGAGGTGAGCTCCTGTTACTTGTCCCAGCTTCTGCCAACCTAGCAGTTTGAAAACACGTAAAAATGCAAGTAGAAAAATAGGGACCACCTATGGTGGGAAGGTAACAGTGCTCCGTGAGCTTTTGGCATTGAGTCATGCTGGCCACATGACCTCGGAGATGTCTTCGGACAGCGCTGGCTCTTCGGCTTTGAAATGGAGATGAGCACTGCCCCCTAGAGTCAGGAACAATTAGCACATATATGCGCGGGGAACCTTTACCTTTACCTTTTAAGACTTCAGTGTTGTATTGTCATTGGTTATCACTTATCATTTGTTTTCTTGGTCACAAAAAATTATCATCATCACATTTCGTATAAATCTGTCAGAAGATTCATCCACTCATCATTTTTTCCTACAACCATCCATCTCTATATCGGACTCTATTTTACCCATCTCACTTGTGGGGTGACAATGACACCCATCAAATTCTTTACACTGAAATCTCTGTCCAAATAATTATCACAAAAAATATCAGACAAGTAAAAGGGGGAAAGAAAACTCATCTGTTATTAAAAATGTCTCGAGATTTGGATTCTATACAGGACAGAAAATGTATTATGGTATCAGAACACATCTAGTGAAGCCAATGTTTTCTCACAAAAGGGGCAGATTTGCACCAGTTGCAGTAAAATAGAAGGTGCTCATTTTTAGATACTGTTGCAATATTCCAAATATAAACAATTTTAGATATGGTTAAGAGTGCTAAACATTTTGATAATGCTTAGCAATATAATTCAAATGTCTCTTTGCTTCTGATTAAGTAGTGAGTAGGCTAGCTGTTTTTAAATATCATGAAGTACCAATTCAGACATGCTTTTCTGAACTGTCAAGTAATGATAGGTGACAGTGCTGTGAAATGCTTCAAATTTGATTGTAGAAAGTTGTTTTGCAATGTGCAGGGATACACCTGTCAGCACCTGGTTAAAGCAACTGTATCTATTTCCAAACTAGCACCTTTTGGGATTGAATCTGAATCATTGCATAAATAGATGCAACCTCTATACCTCTAGCTCGTGCCAAAACTACCTGAAAATATTCACTGTTGGTTTATTTAATTAATTTGTGTTGTGCCTTCCTGATTTGTTGAGTATATAAGGCAGTTAACATTATGGAATATTAGAAGTTAACATATATTAAAATTAAAACTAAAATAAATAAATCCATTTGGTATCTGATAAAAGAGAAATATCTTTATAGTAGTCACAAATTTTGGTTGTGTAAGATTGCAACTGAAGTCTCCCAATAAGTCAAGTTATATATAGATAAATAAATTAACCTCACCCGTGGATGACCCAGTGCAGTGTGCCTGATTATCTGAAAGTTCAAAGACATTCAATTTTACATTTTTTTAAAAAAGAAAGTCTTCACAAAAGATGACAATTGGATCAGTTGCTGTCTATTTCCTTGCAAAATTCAATCTGGCTTCTCCTTTTTCAGAGTCAATCTCTTTATAGTGGGTGTTATACAGCTATTGTAAGATATGGTGTATAAACAAAGGAAAACAGAGGAATACAAAATTTTATGCCATGAAAATTCCACATGTCCTAGTGAAGGAATTTAAAAAAAGATTTGGATCAGGGAATTTTATAAAAATAAGGCTTCTTCTTTCATTTGGCTCCAAATATTCAGGCACATATAAGGTGTTAAAATGTTCAAGAATTATAAGCTGCATATTTCTTTGCCCAATACACTGGAAAGCTAATTAATAATATTCAAAAAATAAGATGATGTAAGAGCTGCTCCTGCCGATAAGTACATTTTATGAACAGATACGGTCTAGCTCTTTAGAGGAACTAGAGTTCCCAGCATCCTCAGCTAGTACCACAGCCAGTAATGAGGGATGCTGGGAAATACAGTCCAGCAACATTTGGAGAGCCTCCTATTCTATACTGAATTAAATGTAACCCAGCAAAGACCAATCAGAAATAATGCTCAAGGAGTTCAGTTGGATTTACATTCTAATTAGCATACCTAAGACTTCAGAAGTTCAAATCCCTAGTGCTGTGTAATGAGGTGAGCTCCTGTTACTTGTCCCAGCTTCTGCCAACCTAGCAGTTTGAAAACACGTAAAAATGCAAGTAGAAAAATAGGGACCACCTATGGTGGGAAGGTAACAGTGCTCCGTGAGCTTTTGGCATTGAGTCATGCTGGCCACATGACCTCGGAGATGTCTTCGGACAGCGCTGGCTCTTCGGCTTTGAAATGGAGATGAGCACTGCCCCCTAGAGTCAGGAACAATTAGCACATATATGCGCGGGGAACCTTTACCTTTACCTTTTAAGACTTCAGTGTTGTATTGTCATTGGTTATCACTTATCATTTGTTTTCTTGGTCACAAAAAATTATCATCATCACATTTCGTATAAATCTGTCAGAAGATTCATCCACTCATCATTTTTTCCTACAACCATCCATCTCTATATCGGACTCTATTTTACCCATCTCACTTGTGGGGTGACAATGACACCCATCAAATTCTTTACACTGAAATCTCTGTCCAAATAATTATCACAAAAAATATCAGACAAGTAAAAGGGGGAAAGAAAACTCATCTGTTATTAAAAATGTCTCGAGATTTGGATTCTATACAGGACAGAAAATGTATTATGGTATCAGAACACATCTAGTGAAGCCAATGTTTTCTCACAAAAGGGGCAGATTTGCACCAGTTGCAGTAAAATAGAAGGTGCTCATTTTTAGATACTGTTGCAATATTCCAAATATACACACTCGACAGAATCAATTGAACAGCATAAAGCAATGACACAGATAGGAATTATGCGGAGTTTTTATAAAGGCACAAAAGACAGACTAATTTGTAATTATCATTTTCAAACAATATGGAATCATGGGGTCATGATTCCGTATAGTCTAGATTCAATTCATTGTTCTAAAACTGAATCATAATATTGAAAAAAGCAAATTATATAATTTTAATAAACTGAATTTTCTCTCTAGGTAGGCATAGACGTATAATGAATTAGAAACAGTTTAGGCATCTGAAGGTTTAGGTCATAGTAGTTCCCCGCACCATTTTTCATTATTTCTTAGAACTTCCTCCCTCCCTCCCTCCCTCCCTCCCTTCCTCTCTCCCTTCCTTTCTTCCTTTCTTCCTTCGTCCTTCCCTCCATGTCATTGAATATAAGGTTTTATTTTATTGTATTTCTCTGTAACATATACATTTTTAAAATACAAGACAATTCTATATAAAAATAACATACCATATATATATGGGGGTCCTAAGCCCTGTGCTGTGACCCATTTAGAACAGGGTCACAGAAGCGGCGGGCAAATACACATACGTGTGTAAAGCATCACTTATGTATGCAGTAGGTGAGACTGCACGCGCAGCTCCATTTGTTAGAGCAGCGTGCATGTGTGCCTGCCATTTGCGCAAATGGAACTGCGCGCAAATGGCAGGCACACTTGCCCTTCATGCAGAACCATCCCCCCTCCCTCCCCAAAGCCAGAAAAGTTGGAGACTGCTAATACAGATAGTCCTCAACTTACAACAGTTCATTTAGTGACCCTTCAAAGTTACAACAGCACTGAAAAAAGTGACTTATGACCACTTTTCACACTTACAACCTTTGTAGCATCCCCGTAGTCCTGTGATCAAAATTCATATGCTTGACATCTGACTCATGCCTATGACCGTTGCTGTGTCCCAAGGTCATGTGATCACCTTTTGAGACCTTTTGACATGCAAAATCAATGGGGAAGCCAGATTCACTTAACAACCATGTTACTAACTTATCAACTGCAGTGATTCATTTAACGACTGTGGCCAGAAAGGTCATAAAACGGGGCAAAACTCACTTAACAAATGGCTCACTTAACAGCAGAAATTTTGGGCTCAGGTGTGGTCATAAGTCAAGGACTACCTGTATATATTATTACTTTATATATAATAGAAAATACAAAGTCTTTTTAAAGGAAACATTAATAGTGATATTATTTATGTTTAATATTTAAACAAAAATCATGGAATCACAGAGCTGGTGGGGTACTTATTGAAGCCGTGAATTGTGAGAGATCACTATCAGGGCTCTGTCCAAACACCTCCAGTAAATCCCCTCTCTAGATAATTACTTATGCTGCCAAACTGTTCATATCATTCAGAACATTCTGTTGGAGCCTGCATTATTTTATTGTTCTGCACTGGAATGAGACAGAATATGTTTTGGCCTCCTGGAACAAGTAGTGTCCTTGTGTATATACACTTCTAATTGCAAAAATCAACACTAGCTACAGGAAAGGGAAGAAAACACTAGCAAATAGAGAGCCAACAATCCACTTAGGAATGCAATCCCTTTTATTGCTACATCACCCTCATCATCCCAGACATAAGAGAAAATAAACTATTATTCGCTAAATGTATCAGAGATTTATGCCGATAGAATTTTGTGATAAAGTTATTTCAGATACTATGTCTGGTTTTGACATTCTACTGGCAAATGTTTAATTTTAAGGTTTAATATTTCGGTACTAAAATATATGTATTTTAAAAGTCACATTACAGAATATAGAAAGGCTCTCTTGAATTTACTTCTTTTGTCTCTTCTGGCATTTTTCTCTCTTTCTTGGTATTTTTTTTTCTTTTTAATAATTTGCCTCTTTTTCTGACTTAAGAGCCTTGCTGTCCCAAAAAAGTGCAATGTGTATTCACAACAAGCAAAGATGCACACACTGAATATCACAGCATTCCAATCAAATTTGATTTAAAGAGAAATTTTATTATTTTTAATTCAAATGTATTACTTAGCCCTTTGCTACACTTTGAAGGATTTGGGGCAGAGGTATGGGAAAAAATGTTACTATAAATGAAAACAGTCTTTTTCTGATTATTTTGTGAGATATAGACAACATTATAGATATACAGGTAATTCACTAATTTTTGTAAAGTGTACTATGTGAAGCATGAAAGAAGAATCTAATATAGTATTTTTACGCCTTTAGAATACTATGAAAAGTATATCATAGTTTTTCAGGAAAAGCAACACGAGTTTTTAGAAAAAAATAATTTCCTTTTGTGAACCAATGGAAAATAATTTCACATTATATTTAAATCTCTGCTTTAGGAATAGAATAAGCTATTCCTTACATTTCATGGATTTGTTATGAATTAACTGATTTGTAGTAATTGCACGTTTTTAAAACTTGCCCATTAACCAGATGAAAGTGCATTTTTTAGTTTACAAGTTAACTCAGATTATTTTTAACACAGCTGTTTTTTTTAATTTCAACTAGTTATTTTTTCATTAATTTTTCCCAGGTGTATTTTTAATACAAGTAATTTCCTTCTTAGCTTTTTAAAGAACAGCTAATGTCAGCGAATCCCTATAATAAGGCTTACAGTTTTTAAAAAATATAATATGAAAGCAAAGAAGATTCTATGTAGAAAGAAAAGGAAAACATGAGGCTTTGTTGTTATCAGATTTCACTGTATTGCTGTGCTTGGTTTTATAGGTAAAAAATCCTGTGGTAATAACAATTGAGTTTTGCTTCAGAAAAATCCCAAATGAAGTAGATACTAAGCAGGACAAATTCTGGTTAGCATTTTGTCCTTCCTAGAATATATTTGTAGTGGGTTGTATGGAGGTCTTATTTTTATTAAGTTTGACAATGTAGCTGGAAGAGTCCACTAATTTTTTAAATGTTTAAATACTCCAGATCAGGGGTCTCCAACCTTGGCAACTTTAAGCCTGGTGGACTTCAACTCTGGGGAATTCTGGGAGTTGAAGTCCACCAGGCTTAAAGTTGCCAAGGTTGGAGACCCCTGCCCTAGATTGTAGAATTGCTAGAACCCCTTGAAGAATACAAGTCTTTTCTGATGCTCCTCATATAGCTCCTTGTGGCTACAGTATATGATGATATATGGTTGTGGGTGGAGAAGTTAAAAAAAAAAGAAGATGGAACTTTTTTCAATCCTCTCACAAAGCTTATAAAACAAGTGATAATTGCCAGCTGGCTGACTTTGGGCTGGTCACTCTCTCCCACCCTTCTCAGGACTGTTATGGGGAAAATAGGAGACAGGAGTATTAGGATTTTTTGTTGCCTTGAGTTATATATAAAAAGGTCAGAATAAAACAATCTAATTCATCATCCTATGATGATTTGATCAGTTTTGATTTGATCAATTTCTGTACCATTTTTAAAATGTAGATTGCATATTTGTCATAGTAAAAAGTTGTCTATGAAGTGAACTGTAAAACATAGTAACTTTAGTGTATTAAAGTTTTACTAGACATAGCCCATTACCCAGGGGTGAAATCCAGCAGGTTCTGACCGGTTCTGGAGAACCGGTAATGGAAATTATGAGCAGTTCGGAGAACTGGCAAATGCCACCACTGGCTGGCCCCAGAGTGGGGTGGGAATGGAGATTTTGCAATATCCTTCCTTCAGGAGTGGGGAGGGAATGGGGATTTTGCAGTATCCTTCCCTTGCCAAGCCCATCAAGCCAAACCACACCCACCAAGCAACGCCCACAGAACCGTTAATAAAAAAATTGGATTTTACCACTTCCTTTACCATTGCTATTATAGTTTTTTTTTAAAAATATTTTGAAAGGTAGCCATATACCCAGCCACACACATGTAAACACATAGACACCAGTTGATCTATCCTTGCAAAATACAAACAGACCATTTTCCATCTTCACTGAATTAGTCAGAACTTACCATAATTAGCTACTTCATAAGTTTTCTTATCATATAAGAAAGTCTCATATAAACCTGCACAGAATCCCAAAACTTAAATTGTGTTCTGACAAAAACAACATCCCTTACACTGCTAAAAAAAAAAAGTCTCTTACACTGCAAAATGAGAAGGATTCCCCCCCCCCAAACCTTTTTTTTAAATCTTTTACAATGAACACATAATTAACCTGTGGAAACTGTGGCCTCCAGTTATCATTGAGACCAAGCACTTAATAGGATTTTATAGGCAGCAGCAGTGGCAGGAGATGTGACAAGTTATCCCTGGTGGAAAGTCTAATTGAGAAATGATACAGCTTTGATCTCAGTCGGTGCTCCTTCATGCTGCTGTATAATATTAGTAATAACTGTGACTCCAACACTGTCAAGAGAGTTATGCTTGATTTACATTCAAGCAGGAAAGGAATTAGATTGGAGTCTTGTTTCCTTAAAAGGACAATCCCAAATAAACAGAAGTATAACACCATAAGTCCATGACCTGTTCAACCCCTTTTCAACCACTGTTGTGGTTTATTCATTTCTAAGTTCACAAACAGATTTTTCTTTAGAGATCATTTCCTGCAATTATATTTTGCTTCTCTTTCCTGGCTAGAACAACAGTTATTCTGAATCCATAAGGCTTATCCCAATACAAAACCAATAACAAACAAACAAAAAACCCTTACATGTTTAGCAATAGAAACAAGAAATCCTAATCAAGATTCACATTCCTGCCAAATTTGTGATTCCACCCATAAAGCTATTGCAAGACAGAATGAATGGATTGTGAAATCAGCAGTTTTACTTTTTCTGCTGAAAAGGACACTGTTGTCCTGAGAAGATTTTGCACAAATGCTATCAGGTCTTCTACGTATCAGCTACAGAACCTGATATATCAGCTATAGAACCTGATATGAAAGTCCTTAAACGGGATTCAGGAAGTTTTGCGGTGGTTAAGCCACTGCAAGCTAGAAAGCAGGGGGCTGTGAGTTTAAGTCCCGCCTTAGCATGAAAGCTAAGGCAGGACTTTGGGCCAGTCATTCTGTCTCAGGTCAACCCACCTCACAGGGTTGTTTTTGTGGGGAAAATAGGAGGATCATACATTGAATATGTTCGCTGCCTTGAATTATTTGTAAAAAATAATAAAGGAGTCCTTGTGGATTTTACTCCACTAATTGTTGCTGAACACAGGCAGCAGTGCTGAACTCCATTTCAAGACCATTGAGCCAGCGCTATTTGAAGACATTTCTGCAGTCATGTGGCCACAGAGTGCTATTACCTTCCTACTGAAGTGGTACCTATTTATCTGCTCACATGCTTTTGAACTGCTAGGTTGGCCACAGCTAGGGTGAAGATGGGAGCTCACTCCATCCTGTGGTGCTTGGGTCTCAAACCTGGGCTGCCAGCTTTCCAGCTCACAAGCCCAGTGTCTTAACAGCTGTACTGCCAAAAATAATAAAGGCAAGATACAAATTAATTAAATAAATAAAAAAGTAAGTAAGAAATGGTGGAGAACAAATAGCTATGCAGATGTGTTTCAATGACTCCCAGTGCCAAACCACTGTGGCCAATAGTAAGGTGTTTGAGGAACTGTGGCCCACTAATGTGGAGGACCACAGAACTTCTACTACTGTTTTAAATGAATTACGCAATGTTCCCTTTATAGTAGCATTCCAGATGGCTGGTTCAGACCACAGACCATGCTTTAGAATAATACTCTTAAGGATCTGACTACTTTTAATGAATACTAACATTAAATATTAAGCATTATTAACAATCAGTGATGAAAACAGTCACTGAAAGAATAATATGAAAGAGAATAATCCCAGCTGAAATTCAAGTACTTTCTAGCTGTGTACAAGTGATGCATATCTCAGCTTCATTTCCCCATTACTAAAAAGAGAATAGCAAAGACTTGTCTTCTGGGATTACTGCAAGCATGACTGAAATAAGGATTTTCAGGAACTCGGCATACATCAAATGTGCTGCAGACATGATCGATAATCATGTTTGCAAAATAAATAAAAGAGATCTGCTGTCATATCTGTCAAATAGTTGGGAGGGTTTAGAGGCATTTTTCACTGAGTCCAGAGTTAAGATTCAGATGTGCAGTTACACTACTACCATTTCCCCCCCCCCCATAAAATAATGACACCATTTTCTTTAACACAAATGTCCTTACAAACAGAATATAGTCTTGAAGAAAAGATGCTTATCTATAACACAGTTTGAAATATAGATCGAATTAAACCAGTTTTTAAAATTGTGAATTGAAAGGATAGAGTTGGAGCAACTTGATAGATTGTATCAGGTTACATCTTAAGATAAATGAATTCAGCACACTTAATGCTATGGGAATGGGATAAACTACTGTATATGTGAATGGATTGTTACAGTTACCAGAAAACTGCAATTTTTCTTATGTCGTTCTTTGTTTTCTGTATAATGTTTCAGTTCGTCTGCCTGTATGGTAGTATTAAATGGTTCTTAGCAAACATTTAGCTTTGTGATAAGATCACTGAAGATGAAAATTGGTTTGGATCCCAATTTCATAAATTTTGATGGCCTAGTACATTTCCAGAGTGGCCTATTTCACTACAAAGTTACTTTTTCCCATATTCCCATACTCCCAATGTTACTACTTGAATGCAACCCATCCCTCTATGCAGCTCAAGACTTCGTTTTACTAAACAAATGTGAGTCAGATATGCTGTCTGAACGCACAGAAGCTGAAGGGGGTAAAAGTCAGAACCAGATAGGCAAAGTATGACAATATGAGTGAGTGCTTTTTTAGCTTCATTTTTATTATGATCTGAGATTCAGAAACTGGAAGGCCTTTCTATATCCCAGAAAGTCAATTGCTCAAGGATAGCCAGTCGCTTTGAGCCTCTGAATAACTAACAATGCTTCAGGAGGGTTTGTATTCAGACTGGATCTATAAAAGTAGCCTTTCTTTAATTCATTTTTTTCCACAAATCTTTTCAAATCTGTTTGATTTTATTCTGGACTGGAAAGCTGTACATATTATTTTGAACATAGTTAGGGAAATAGACTTGCAGTAATCTCTTTGTGCATTCAAGTATCAATTTAAAGACTAAGGACTAAGTAGGGAACACATAAGAGGCAAATAAAGACTTTTATTTGTTGCTCCAGAGTTGATCATGTGCCGGCTCTTTTCTTTGGAAGGGATGATCTTTGGAATTTTGTGCTCACTCATTTTTATAGTGATTGCAGATGAAGTCATTGACAAATTGTTGCATTCCAGATTTCTGCATTGTTCTCTGTATTCTGTGGCTTTTCTTTCGTTCGTAATAGAAGTTAATTAAAAAGCCAGCCTGTCTAGTGTGGACTGGCAAAGCAGTATTGAAGGCTTTAATGGCTATTATTCTAGAAGCTTTGTCCTCACTATAGCAAGCTTCTTTCTCTAATGTTTACTTACAAGCAATTACAAGCAGGTTGCAGTCCACAAAGGTCTATTTGTACAATATTAATTCTCCTTGCAGCTTCTGTCCATTTTATTGCTTTCTGTTAAATGTAGTTCAGGGATTAATTATTCAGTTGATGTCCCTTGCAAGATGCAGATTTAATTATAGTTTGATTGCATTGTTTTCTCTTTTTGTTTCTAATACAGCAAAATATAATAGGAAAGAAAAGGATGGAAAGGCAAGGAACCAGTCATTAATGAGATATTTAGAATTTAGTTCAACATTAATCTTGGTTGAACAGGAAGCAATAAAATGAGGACCCAGATTGTTTGGGGCAATATGCCGACTCTGTAAACCGCTTAGAGAGGACTGTAAAAAAATACCACTGTGAAACGGTATATAAGTCTAAGTACTATTGCTATACTGGGGTAGCATATAAATTTGACAGTACACTACAGTCCATCTTAACAAAGGGCATTTTAATAAGGCCCTTGCCTAGACATTACCACCAAACTGGATATTGATTGATTGGCTGATTATGTGCCATCAAATCAGTTTCAATTCCTAGCAATCAAGTCATTTTCAATTCCTAGCAATCACATAGATAAATTTAAACAGAACATAAAAATATAGTAAAGGAAGACATGAGCCCACTGGTTCTGCCCTTTGTTGCCATTCCTTTCTATTTTGAATTGCAAGAGCTAAAGGGAGATTCAGTGCATATGTTCTTGAATGGATCTTTTCAATATGTGCCCAGTTGCTTAACAGCATAAGGACACTTTTCCCCATCCAGATAAATGTTAAAAATCTTTTCAAGACTGTCTGACTGTCTGATCAACACAGTCAATGCACCATGCCCTTGTGAAATTTTTATTTATTCTGCTTTGGAATGATGCCAAGGAAAATAATTTATGTTTCATTAGACAAGCCATGCCCTATTGGGTCATTGTTTCTGAGATATTACCTAAACAGGTAATATCTTACCTAAACAGATAAGAAACACCACAGGTGGGCAAAAAAAATGGTGGCAGCAGGAATGACTGAGAACCTTGGTGGCGCAGTGGTTAGAGTGCAGTATTGCAGGCTACTTCTGCTGACTGCTGTCTGCCTGCAATTTGGCAGTTCAAATGCCTTCCATCCTTCCGAGGTGGGTAGAATGAGGACCCAGATTGTTGGGGGCAATATGCTGACTCTGTAAACCACTTAGAGAGAGCTGTAAAGCATTGTAAAGTGGTATATAAGTCTAAGTACTATTGCTATTGCTATTTCCTGCTGGCTTCCCCACTGACTTTCCTTGTGGGAATCTAGCAAGGAGCATAGAAAATCACCTTTCCCTTCCCTTTTCAGCAATCAAGTACGGTAAGTAGCTGCTGCTGAGTGGAGAAGGGAGTGAGGGATTGCAAAACTGGCTGGGAAACTGTCATGGAACATTTAAAATTAAGATCACATAACCACAGCAGCAACCAGTGGCACTGAAATTAGCCACAACTTCCCCAAATTTCATTCTCTCTGGAGTTATGGGCCCCAAATTTCTGACACTTTTTGCAAGTTAACCAATTTGAGATACCTTGGTTGTAATTGTAGCCTTATGATGCACTATTTTGCCCAGTTAAAGGTCATGACAATAAGATTTTTAGTAGCAGAAGGGTGTAATGCATTTACAATTAGAGATAGCAGTGATTAAGGGTACCACTCCTTGGAGTTCTTGTATATCTTCTATTTCCTTGTATATCTAGATTAGATGGAATTAATCCAATCCATGCATATGAATATAATAAGACAGTTCTGCTGTCATTAGGAAAAAAGAAGCCTGACATAATTACAGTGGGGAAAGTCTATTGATGAGTCTTTACAAAAGTCTGCATTTGTAACAGCTTTATTTGGCACATGATTTATTCTCTTTATACTATTTATTCTGGAGTTTTGGAGTGTTTAGTACTGCTGAATCTAGAGTTTCAATATCGGTGGCTAAGTTGTTGCAAGACAAATAATTGGATGGTCTATTTCTAGAGGTTCAGTTTAAAAACAAATCTGAACAAATAAAAGCCAAGCTGTAAAGTGCTTTTGTTATAATTTTCTCTTTTATTTGCAGCCACCAAGTCAACCTGGTTCAATTCTCTGATTTAAAGCAAAAACAAAAATGTTTTAAAGAGATAAATTATTCACCCCTGAAATCACCCTTACATAATCTCATTAAGTGTCTCCATTATTTTTTGTTCCAGAAAGATTTTTATTATTATTTTTCTCCCAATTTAAATTATTTAGATGAGCAATTATTATGCTTGGGCAGTAGCTTTCCCAAAATGCAATTTACATGACAGAAAGGCAGGGTTTGATGCAAAAGTGATTAGGATGCTGAATTTTCTATTCCTTTCATGCATGTCAGCCATTCTGATCCATTTAATTAATTCAAATCAAGGTTGATAAATGCATCATTATGTGACTACCAGATACAAGATGTCATATTTTTAGACCTATAGTTCCCTTCCCTTTTTATTTTATTTACTTATTAAATTTATATGCCACCCATCTCACCATTTAAAGTGACTCTTTTATGTGATTGTTGTACTTCCTTATCCAGACGTTTTGTGAATTTGGCAGGAAGGGTTTGCCAAAATTGGAAGGAGCTTTTGCAAGAAATGTCAGTATATGTCATGGTTGCAGATCCAGAAACCACCAGAAGAAAACTGGAAAAATGAAGAAGGGAACCTTAGCTATTTATATTTCCAGAATGTCTCTAAACAGATGGGATACAATTAAAAATGTATATAAATTCAATTTTCCTTTCTTCCTTCCTTCTCCAGGAAAATAATAAAAACAGTGGGCTCCAGAGAATAATTGTACCAGAGCCAAAGGCATTCTTTATCTTGAATGTTTTGAGGAGCTCTTAATCCCTCTCCCTATGAAAATCTAACAAACATTCTCCGATTATCACCAATTACTGCATGGATGGAATTCTTAACACATTTAACAAACTCAGAACGAATTTCATGGATGACACTCTGCAGTTTGTCAGGCTTGAAATGAAGGGCACTCAATGTTAGATTTTGCCAGCTCTGCAGACTGATTTGATGCTACTTTGAATTACAGGACATGGTATTATTCATCCATACTCTTCCTCTTTTCCTTAGAGCTATAGAGCAATGCACTGAAAAGAGATGCAGAGGGGAGAGAGAGAGAGAAAGATAGAGAGACAGACAGACTGACAGACTAAATATTTGAGAAATATAAATACCTCCCTGAAAATAATTTTCTTCCAAGCTGGTCTTAAAGGTTGTCTGTGCCTCCTCCATTTTAACCATTTCTTCTTGCTGAATAATGTAGTTTAAAATTGGTTGTCAGCAATTGCTTTGACTTCTGTCACAGATCATGGAGTGATATTTCTGAACCAACAGAGAGAAGGTCTAGAATAAATGGCAGCAGTTATTTATTTATTATTTATTTATTAGTTCGATTTATATATGCCGCCTTTCTCTGGAGACTCAGGGTGGCTTACAATGCATTAAGCAATAGCCTTCTTTTGTATGTACCTGCTTAGTAGGGCTTTTTGCCCCCTCCCCCCGAGCGGTGTTCTATTTTATACAAAGTCAGCTTATTGCCCCCACAAACTGGTTCCTCATTTTACCTACCTTGAAAGGATGGAACGCTGAGTCAACCTTGAGCCTGATGAGAATTGAACTCACAGTAATTGCAGGCAGCTGGCAGCTAAGTACTACTTTAACAGCAGCAGTTTAGTCCACTACACCACCAAGGCTCTTAAATTAGCAGATTTTGTCAGACCTCAAACAGTTAAGCAGGTTTGACCATGATTAAGGCTTGGAGGGGAGACCACCATAACTGTAGGACATATTCAGAAGTTCAAATAGTATGCCAGAAGAAGGAGTAGCAAACCATTTCTATGTTGTTACATGTTACATGTCAATAAAGTAATCAGTTACTGAACTTGATTCAGTGATTTCATTTTATCTAGGAAGAATTAAGGAAAGAAGCCAGGAATTATAGAATCATAAATCAAAACTTTCTAAGAGGGGTGAACTGCAAAGAGCCATAATTGTACATAGGACCACACATTCATTACCTTTTGGGCAATTCTTGGAAGTGTTAACAATCATAACATGGAATGGAATAGAATATAGAATATAAAAGAGAAGAGAATATAGAATAGAATACTTTATTGGGCCAAGTATGATTAGACACAAGGAATTTGTCTCCAGTGCAGAAGCTCTTCAACGTACATATAATATGGAGAAATGTAAAATGAGGAATTCTGAAACTTTTCATTCCACTCCTGGTTTGTTTTCTTTATCTTCTTCCTCACTTCTACTCTCAGCTGTTTGTTGAGTCACAACATGCAGAGAACATAATGCAATGGAAAGTGACTGATCATATTTTTCTTTATTTTTTGCAGATGACCTGCTATAAGTCAGGCATGTGGCACAGCTGTCCTGCCTCAAGCAGCATGGCAGTGGGACTGCATAGGCTTTGCTAGCTCCATATCCAGAGGAGACTGCAGGCTGCTGCAAGACATTGCATGCCAGAGGACTTGGCACGGGCCTTGCTGATTCCATGTGGCTTTCTGTTCTCAAGTGAGCAGCATGCTCTCTTGGCTTGAACCAGTGACATGATTTACCTTCCAATTTTCAAGGATCTTCTGTTTGCCAAACAAATAACTCCTCAGAACTTCCTGCAAGCTGTCTTCAGCATGGTGTCAGGGCATCCAAGCAGTCAAATGAAAAGAGACCACAAATCAGCACAGACTTTACAAGCCAGTTTCATTTGTTTCAATATTGTTAAAATGAGAATGCATAGGGAAATAAAGCAAAACAACAGCTCAGTATCTTGCCTTAATGAATAAATGAAACACATCCCAGGAGGATAATTAAGTGCTTAGAAACAAGCATGTCGCCTAAATAATAATATATAAGTAAGGGAGGGGAAGAAATACACCAAAACAAATCACATGATTGTAATTAAGAAGAAGATATATATGTGTGATTACAGCAGAAAGATACTGAAGCTACTAGCTAGGAGATGCTGTTTAAGAAAAGAAGTTATTCCTTAGAGAATGCTTTTCAAACCAGTCAGCAAATAATTGGGCTGAACATCCCATCAATATCTCAAGCACAAAACAACAGAAATTTGAATTCTAGAGCAGTATTTCTCAACCTCGTGGACTTCAATTCCCAAAATTCACTACCTAGCATAGCTTCAATTCTGAGAGTTGAAGTCCTTACATCTTGAATTTGCCAAGGCTAGGAAACACTGAGTCTAGAGCAGGTCTGTCAAACTCCTGGCCTGCAGGGCGAATGCATCACATGCTGGCCATGCCCATGCCCAGTTTAGCAAAGGGGAGAAAAGTCCTGATACGTCATGTGATGCCGCTGTGATGCTGTGAGTTTGACACCCCTGGTCTAGAGCATGAGCATGCAGGGTACTTTAGCACCAAGATGGACCAAGAATAGATCTGAAGAGATCTCTGGATGATTGGAGCATTTATGACTACCAGAAATTTAATCAAAACAGTTCTGTCCCAGCCTCAGCATTCCAACCTGATTATTAGTTTATTGCCTTGCATTTCTCTGGTGGGCAGTTTTAATGTGTTGTGTTAGGATATTCAGACAGATTTTTCAGCAACTCAGATATACCTGAGTTTAATAATACTAGTTTATATGTTACTATGAATGAGTGTGGCAGGTGGAAAGCTTTAAATAATTCTATCTCTGCATCACCATTTTAAATCTAGCTTCAGTTGATGATTTCTTGTTGTATTCTAGCAAAAACAGTCTGAAATTTCTCTACCTTCATTTGGTGTACTCACAATATTCACTTGGTGATTTATGTGTTCTTATTGGAATAAAAAAAATCCAAATAAAGGTGAAATCAGAGAGGCAACATGTCAATTTCTTTTTTACAAAAATACTTTATTTTACCTTCACAAAAACATAACTAAATTGCATAGGGATATTTTCATCTTACTCTTTTGGTACCAAGTTTGAAACCACACTTATACATATGACTCATCTGTATTATTTGTGAGAAACATTCAAATTAGTGTGATATTGTTTAGGACTCCTGACAATTACATATTTTCCATGCTGGAAAATCATTTTAAGATCTAAGGAAATCACCTTTTATTCAGGCTGAAAGGGAATGGAATGGACTAGGCAAATGAAGATGAGATTGAACTATAAAAATCATTTAATAAACAGAAATATAAAGGAAACAAAAAGTATTCATCAGATGTGGACGGGTAATACATTTTCTGACTCATGTGTTCATGCATCATGCACAGGAATCAAATCTTTGTGAAATTACAAAAGGAATGTTTGCTAATACATATTTTACCATCAAGGTAAATTCTTCAAAATCAATGACTATCTGTTGAGTGCTTAATGATAAATTCAAGCCTACGCCTATATAATAGCCTTGAAAGAACTGCTTGATTCCAAATGCTGGCTGGACATTCTGGGAGCTGGAGCCCACACATCTTAAAATTGCCAAGGTTGAGAAACACTATTGTGTTTCACTGCCTGACAGTTGTATTATAACTAGAAATGAAACATTGAGAATGGGCAATCTTGAGTCCAGAATCCAACACAATATACAACCCCCAAGAATTTTTTTTTCATCCCCAGGTTCTTCTCAGACTACAATTGAAGGCACAAAATAAACAGGTTTAACATGAATTAAGAGCAAAACAACAATTTCCCAATCGATGCCCACTCCCCAAAACAGGAAAAATGACAATTTTGCCTCTGTCTACATTTATGATGTAGCCTTGCCTATTTTACTCATTGTCCCATCTATGCCAGCCTTGGCTTCAAACTGAGGTGCTCACTCAAAATGTATGTATGCTGGAAGCATGTTTGACTCAAAAGCTTTAACTGAATATTTTAAACAGTAATTGGATTGCATAGATATTGTCTCAGGGCCTTCCACTTCCGTATTTATTTATTTATTCAATTTGATTTTGGCACTGCCTGACTCGAGAGACACTCTGGGAGGCTCACAATATAAACAGAATACAAATGCAATAATATACGTAAAAATACAGTGAGAGAAATAACACACTGACAATCTAGACATTAACACAACAACAAAAACAAACAAACAAACAAACAAACAACATTCATCTCTAATGTGGCAGATTTCATCCATCCTATCTCAAGACCTGGGAGAATAGCCTGGTCTTTAAGGCTTTTCTGAATGCTATCATGGTAAGAGCCATCTGGAACTCAGGGAGAATCTTAATCCAGAAAAAGGATTAACACTTTGGTGAGTTGTTAAATATAAGAAGTTTCGGACTTCTAGCTGTTGATAATTTTTGTATAAGTGCTTTAATTAATGCTAACAGTACACAGAGAAGAGAGCACAGGTTTGTTTCTTTACATCCTACGATAGAGCAGTCGTTCCTGACTCTAGGGGGCAATGCTCATTTCCATTTCAAAGCTGAAGAGCCAGCGCTGTCTGAAGATGTCTCCGTGGTCATATGGCCAGCATGACAAAATACCAAAGACACACGGAATACTGTTACCTTCCCACCAAAGGAGGTCCCTAATTTTCTACTTGCATTTTTTACATGCTTTCAAACTGCTAGGTTGGTAGAAGCTGGGACAAGTAGGTACTAGGGATTTGAACTGCTGAACTGCCGACCTTTTCATCGACTGAGCCACCATGTCCATACAAATTTATAGGACTCCATAAAATTTAGCTTTCTATTTTAAATTTGGACATACTTCAATTTAGACATATTTCAATCAACATTTCCCCAACTGCATCTTCAAGTTGAAACACTGAATTTATTTAATATGTCAAATTGAAACAGATACTTTGCTATTCAAAGCTATCCAAAGATTCAATGGATCTTTATGCATGCATAAACACTTTTACAGAAACTGATAAAAGCTTCAGATTGAATCTGTTTAATCTCTGGGTAATTTGTGACATGAAATTTGTACCAATTCATATTTATTCATAAATAGTAGTTGCAATAGATAAAAGATCATAAGACTGGGGCCTATTCAGCAATATTTAAAAGGTGATAATCATAATTTTAGAATCTTTATGTTACAACATCCCCATTTATTATTATAGCAATATCAAAAATTTTAGCTCTTGGCATCTGGATGAAATATATCATTTGAAGAATTACACAAGTATACTGTTTGCAAGTTCAAAAAATTTACTGGTAGCAATTTTGCACAATATTGGTCTCATAATATAAAGTGCTCTCATTTGCCAAACATAAAAGTGGCTGTATTCTGCCACTAATTCTAGTTTCTGAGTAGTCCTCAAAATAACTGTAAAAAGAGTAAGTTAGAGTAGTCCAGTATTGAATCGTGGTGTCGCAGTGGTTAGAGTGTAGTACTGCAGGCTACTTCTGTGACTACTGCCTGCCTGCAATTTGGTAGTTCGAATCTCACCAGGCTCAAGGTTAACTCAGCCTTCCATTCTTCCGAAGTGGGTAAAATGAGGACCCAGATTGTTGGGGGCAATATGCTAACTCTGTAAACTGCTTAGAGAGGACTGTAAAGCACTGTGAAGTGATATATAAGTCTAAGTGCTATTGCTATCACACTGAGTATGTGAATCACTATTACCCCCTATTCTAAAATGAGCTGCAATCTTTGGGTTAATATGTAAGCTAGCCAAAGGATCATCTGGTCACAGACTCCACTTACTGCTCCAGTAAGAGTTGTGAATCCAGGAAAGTTCCAAATTGTGGGCCTGGTCCTTTGGAGGGAGGTCCATCCCAAACAGAATAAGCATGGGGGCTGATAATTTTTTTTTGCAGGAAGAGCCATTCTGCCTTGCCTGGATTAATCCTACCTTATTTTATCTCATCCCTTCCAGCCACCAAACAGCAGATCTTCCATAGGCAATGGGATAGTTTAAATAAACCAATGGGTGACATTCCGCTGAAAGAATAAGATTGGAGATTGATATGTTACCATCCTCATTGTCACAACAGGACACTGACTGCATTAATTTCTGCTCCTTCATCTGCTAGAGCTCTTTGGTACATTATGGGGGTACCCTGGGGTATGCAGTCAGATTACCAATCTGAATCAGCACCTTAGAAATGTTATAGTGAAACATTGTTTTAATGGAATAAATGGGGACAGGTCTGTTCCCAGAGCCTAGTAAATAAAATAATAACTCATCTTAGAACTGCTAGAAAGGCAAATTACATCATTTGATTCATTCATTCATTCATTCATTCATTCATTCATTCATTCTTTCATTAAATTTATATACTGCCCTTCTCCTGACGGACTCAGGGTGGTGAACAGCCATAATTTAAAATACAAACAGTATGAAAGTTAAAATAATTTAAAACACAATTAAATCATTTTGGCTTCCCCAACTTTAAAACCCCTCACTAAAATTAACCCATTAAAATTTTTTTAAGCCAGCCCGGCTGGCTGAAATAGAAAAGTCTTCAGGGCCTTACGGAAAGTACAGAGGTCTGGGATCAGTTGTATTCCTGGGGGTAGTTTGTTCCAGAGGGTGGGCACCCCCACAGAGAAGGCTCTCCCCCAGTCGACATTGCCTGACCAACGGCACCTTGAGGAGACTCTCTCTGTGAGAGAGTATCAGCCGGTGGGAGGTTATCGGTGGCAGAAGGTGGTCTCGTAAATACCCAGGCCCTAAACCATGGAGCGCTTTAAAGATGAGAACCAATACCGTGAAGCGCACTGAGAAGACCACTGGGAGCCAGTGCAGTCGTGCAGGAGAGGTGTCACATGGGAGTGCCAAGTCGCCCCCATAATCACCTGCGCAGCTGAATTCTGGATCAGGTGGAGCCTCTGGGTGGTCCTCAAGGGGAGCCCCATGTAGAGAGCATTACAGTAGTCCAGACGAGAAGTGACGAGAGCATGAGTGACCATGCATAAGGAGTCCCTTATGCATGGAAAGGGATGCAACTGGCATATCAGGCGAACCTGATAGAAAGCCCCCCCTGGCCATGGCCGTCATATGCTCTTCTAAAGATAGCCATGCATCCAGGAGGACACACAAGTTGTGAGCCCTCTCCATGGGGGCCAAAGACTCGCCTCCAATAGCCAGCGAAGGCACCAGCTGGCTATATTGGGATGCCGGCAGCCACAGACACTCGGTCTTGGAAGGGTTGAGTCAGAGCCTGTTTCTCCCCATCCAGACCCACACGGCCTCCAGACACTGGGACATCACTTCAAGAGCACCATTGGGATGGTCTGGGGTGGAGATGTACAGCTGAGTGTCATCAGCATACAGATGGCACTGCACCCGAAAACCACAGATGATCTCACCCAGCAGCTTCACATAAATGTTGAACAGGAGCAGTGAGAGGACCGATCCTTGCGGCACCCCACAAACAAGGCACCTCGAGGTCGACCTCTGCCCTCCTGCCAACACAGACTGTGACCAGTCGGAGAGATAGGAGGAGAGCCACCGCAACACGGTGCCTCCCACTCCCAATCCCCCCCAGCCGGTGCAGCATGATACCATGGTTGATGGTATCAAAAGCCACTGAGAGATCTAATAGGACCAGAACAGAGGAACAACCCCTGTCCTGAGCCCTCAAAAGATCATCCACCAATGCGACCAATGCCGTCTCCATGCTGTACCCAGGCCTGAAGCTGGACTGGAATGGATCTAGATAGACAGTTTCATCCAACTACTGTGGGAGCTGTTGTGCAACCACACTCTCAACAACCTTTGCCACAAAGCGAAGGTTGGAGACCGGATGGTAATTTGCTAAAACAGCTGGGTCCAGAGAAGGCTTCTTGAGGAGGGGCCTAACCACATCCTCTTTCAAGGTGGAAGGCAAGAAACCCTCACTCAATGAAGCATTTATAATCCTCTGGAGCCAGCCTCATGTAACCTCCCGGGTAGCCAGCACCAGCCAGGACACAGATCCAATAAACATGTGATTGTGTTTAACCTCTCCAGGATCCTGTCCATGTCCTCAGGAGTCACAGGGTCAAACTCATCCCAGATAACATTCTCAAAGCCCGCCTCAGACACCTCGCCAGAGCCTACCCAGTCAGAGTCTAAGCCTTCCCAAATCTGAGCGATTTTATCTTGCAGATACTGTGCAAAATCCTCAGCTCGTCCTTGCAAGGGGTCCTCCTGCACTCCCAGATGAAGGAGGGAGCGGGTCACCCTAAACAGGGCAGCTGGGCGGTTATCTGCCAATGCAATAAGAGCGGAAAAGTAATTACGCTTTGCCACTTTTATCGCCACTAAATAGTTATGCAATAATTATGCTATTTGCATAGCAAACAGGAACTGCAATGGAATTTGGTTTACCAAATGCAAGGTCCAGAGCATAAAGATCCAGATTACTAATGTTTCACTGCACTCACTTTCCAATGGGTCTCACTATGCCTTAATAAAATGCATATGTTCCTATACAGCTTGAGTTTATGAAGTCATGAGCATAGCTAAAAGTGCGACAGACCCACATTTCATCTATGAATCAGGCATAGATGAGGATGTGTAATACAACGCCTACAGATTTTGTTCTCATCCTTAATGGCATCCAGAAACAGCAAAGGAGTTAATTGCAGCATACTAAATAGAATAATCCAGGAAAGAGAAATCAAACATCTGGCTCTCTCTATTTTGCTTCAATGACTTATTCTTATCTTACTGTTGGCTGTTCCTAGTTCCATCCCTGGCAAATGGATGGCTAGCCATCTTCTAAACAACTCATCTGAAAAGACTGAATACTGTCTTTTATGCCGGGTGAACATGTTTAGATATCAGTCATTTTCCAGCTTTTTTTGTCTGCAGCACGGTTTGTTTGTAGGATTGATTAGTCACTCTTTGGCAAATTGCTCTCATGGAGTTGTACAATAGCATCAATGCATTAAAAGCACCAGCAACTAAAATAACAGGCATCAGCATAACACCAAGAAGTTCTAAAAATGTCACCAGGACAAAATTATTTAAAATAACCAAATAATAACATATGATTATAGAGGATTTTAAAATTCAAAGAAAGGTCTGTAATGAAGTAGCAACAGGATGGCTATTCATAATTTTAGGATTTCCTGCTGTAGCTCAACATCTATGATAATTTGGAGTAGATTATGTTGATAATTTGGAACAATTATGTTGTCAGAGTTTGACTAAGAAAATGTATGTCTAGTAGAAGATTTTCCATTCCATCCATCCTTCGTCTCCTGAAAGGCTTCTCTAACTTATAGAAAAAAGGACCTGAGTCAGGTCCTAAATCTTTCGCATTGTTTTCTTTCTGTTCAGAGGAGTCTAATTCTCAGAGCTTGCTTTGGACAAGTCACTGCAGTTTTCTTGACAAGATTTTTCAATAGTCGTTTGCCATTGCCTCCTTCTTAGGGCTGAGAGAAAGTGACTAGTCAAAAGTCACCTAGCTGGCTTCTTGCCTAAGGCAGAATTAGAACCAGGAGTGGGCTGCTGGGGGTTTGCAGGGGTCTGGGAGAATCTCTAGCTAAGATTCTATGCAGTTTGGAGAACCCCCAAATCCCACTCCTGGCTGGCTCTGCCCATCCTGAACTGCTCCTGCCAGGAATCCCCAGGTGGCCTGTTTTGGATGTAGGTAAGTGCAGGGCATGCATGGAGCCTCAGGGAGGGTGAAAAACAGGCCTACCGGAAATTCAGGAAGGCTGGAAATGGGCCCGTTTCCGTCCTCCAGAGCCTGGGGAGGCCATTTTCGCCCTCCCAGAGGCTCAAAGAAAGCCTCCGGAACCCGGGGAGGGCGAACCCCCCCTCACCATGGTGCAGGAGGCCGACTAGGCCACGCCCACCATGGCTATGCCCACTAGCAGAGAACCCTTCCTAAAATTTTTGAAGCCCACCACTGATTAGAACTCATGGTTTCCTGGTTTTTAGCCTGATGCCGTAGCCACTATACAAAACTGTGTTTCTTTGCATTAATACCAACATTTAAATCCTGTCCAAAAAGTAAGTGACAATTAGTTTGCAGTTTTCATGCAATCCCAATATTTTGTCCCAACTGCAGTATCAGGATACCTTTCAAAGTAGCCTCAGGTAGAACATGCTAAAGCTTTTGAAGAAATTATCAACTAGCTCATGCCATTTTATGTTTTTCCAAAATGCTTTGATCAAAAGATATTTTTGAGAATATGCTTGCATTTTTTTAGTGTGGTCACCATCCCCTCTATAAATGTCTTCTTTGCTATGAATCTGGCAAATAAAATGTGGCAAGTTCTCTAATAATTTGGACTCTCTTAAATCAGTCCCAATTTATTATAAGAGTACCCATTCTTGACTAATTTTGAAAATAAAGTTAATACCTATGAGTAATATCTGCATAGGAGATCATCGGGGAATCCCAGGACTGTAAACTAAAGTGAGAAGTTGACAAAGTATTATTAAAGAACACTATAGCTAAGTATGCTTGTATCACTGCAAAATAATAATAATAATAATAATAATAATAATAATAAGAAGAAGAAGAAGAAGAAGAAGAAGAAGAAGAAGAAGAAGAAGAAGAAGAAGAAGAAGAAGAAGAAGAAGAAGAAGAAGAAGAAGAAACAACAACCTTTACAGGAATATAGCAATAATGTTATCTGGAGCTGATCTGATCTTGAAGACTTTCTTGCTTTTACTTCCAACAGAATTTTAAAGAGCTTGCTAAATATGTTTCTCTTTAAGGAATGCTGTTCCCAATAACTCTTGGATACATAGCATTAAGTATGCATTTTCTTGGATCTCGGGAAAAGTGACTGAAACCTCTAGTGGACAGTGAGTATGAATGTTGTTCATTGGCTATGTCTTGTATTGGCAGAAATTTTTCTGGTGTCAAAGGCTGTTGTGGTATCTAAGCCATGAAATTTTACATCAACTATGCTGTAGTTATTCCACCAGTATTCCTATTTTCAGTAGCACCGGTTAGAATAACCAGTGACAAAGGATGCAAGGAACTGTAAGCCAACATCTGGATTGCCTATCTCTTGCCATTTGAATGGAAATGTCAACCATCAAGGTGTCATAAGTTTGTTTGTTTGTTTATTATTATTTTTGAACCCTATGAGTTCAGTAGCATACATAGCTGTTTATTTAAAAAGCTACAAGCAAACAGGCAAGAGGAAGGAGCCACGGCAATAAACCATTTGGAATGCATTAGATATATAGGTAGGCTGAAGGCAAGGGGACAGAAGACAAATGAGCAAAGGCATGCCAGCAAATGTTAAATCTCTAAAAGGATGACAAGAAAGGGGAAGGTAACTTTTCATGCCATTCGGAAATGCTTAAGAAGCTACTTAATCCATTTGTTAGAGAGTATGTTAATGAGAGAGGATTCATAACAACCCTGCATTATTTGGACAAAGAAGGCTCTTCTTCTCTGCAGATTTTAAAAGAGGAAATGCAGAAACTCTAAAATGGGACTGTATCAGTGGTGGGTTGCCCCCGGTTCGCACCGGTTCTATAGAACCGGTAGTAAAACTGGTGGGAGGCTCTGCCCACTGACCCCAACACTATCAGAACGCTTCTGCGCATGTGCAGAAGAGTGCACACACAGCCCTGTTGCGAACCAGTAGTAATGGTAAGTAGAACCCATCCCTGGACTGTATATTAAAGGAAACCCGTATTCTCCCACACCCCAGAAAATGAGTCCACAGTACTACATACATGCAATCTGTCATTAAATCGATGTACTGAACACAGATGAGCATGCACTATTTAAACATGCGTTTATTTAACCCAGTGTTTCTCAATCTTGCCAACTTTAAGATATGTGACAGCCAGAGCATGCAGGTTGGGGAACTCTGAGAGTTTTTAAAGTTGTCATGGCTGAGAAACATTGATTTAGTCTACACAAATAGATGAGAGTACAGAATACTGCAAGCCTTAACAGAAAAGAAGCCCAGCAGATGATGATGATGATGATGATGATGATGATTTGATTAGAACCACCATATCTGGGTTGCAAATGGAAACAGAGTAGTAAGAATATTTTGCATCTTTTCATGGTCATCTTGGGAAAGCTACATAAAAGCACCCCTCTCCAAACTGCTTGAGAAATGCATGGCTAACTGTTACAGCTTTTGAAAAAAGCTATGAACTGCATGGAATATCAATTTAAAATAAAGTCCCTAATGAGCAGTTGGGCCTATCATTATAACTATTATTATATATATAGATGTGATTCTTTCACTTTTATGACTAGGACAGTTTTGTGGATTGTCTCTTTTTAACATCTTTCCTTCTGTTTTGTCCCCCTTCCATCTTCATGGCCAAGCCTTTCAGGTGATCAGCCCCTTCTTAAAGACCTATTGATTAATAGATAAGTGACAAGGGGGCTCGGTACAGATCTCAGAAGCTTTGAGATACCTACTACATTTGCTCCAGCATTTTTGTTCTACAACGTAGGAATTATGTTATTGATCCGAAAATAATGAAAGAGCAGCTTTCATATAAAATGGTTCACCTATAACTTGGAAAATATTAATCGCCCAGATTCATTTCCAGATAAGATCAGTAAGTGTATTCATTCATAAAATTACTGTTTTTCATTTTCTACATTCTACATTTTTACAAACTATGTAAAATACACATTATTTCAACCCATCCCCCTCCCAAAATATTAATTTCCATACACATATACTTCTTATTCATCTTTGTAGGTACATTATGTTAAGGGAGCTATTTTATGCTCATGTCATACATAAAGAGACAAGGCTTAGATTATGTACCCAAACCATAATCCCAATTTTTTTTGACTTCTGCAAATGCCCTGCATATAACCTAATGTTGAATCAAGAATATATAGCAAATCCTGAGAAGCATAAAAACAACAACAACAACAAAAATGCATTCTTATTTGGACATTAATAAAATCCTAATCTGGAGCTGCAAATCAAATCCCCTGTAATTATATGAAGATCTGGCAATCAGGTATTTTGTAATTAATATTACAGTGACCTCATTAATATGGGGAAGTTAGTTGATGTTCTTCCATTTTAGTGCCCATCAGATGCATCTGCAATGGTGGGAGCCAAGTGAGGCAAAATAATGGACACAACCATCGTTCAAATTCCACAGATAGGGGTGGGATTTCTGTTGCACCCTGCATTTTGGCTGCCTTGCCCCCCCCCCCAGTGAATGCCTTTTCTCCCACTACTTTTCAATAAATCCTAGGAGAGAAGAGTAATTAGCACTGTTCAGAGACTACATGAGATTGGTGTCATCAGTTAGTTTACACCTTGAGCTGGCAATTCTCTGGTTTCACTAGCAGGCAATAATACAGTATAGCTTTCCCATTCATAGCCCTCTATTATCACTGCCTATCCAGAGAGACTGTAGCACACATGGTGAGTTTAATTATGGCAGAAGCTTGCACTTTCTCTATGTTCACTGACTATTTTGCACAGAGATCTAAAGGTCTGCATTGTTTCTGTATGCAATAGCAGTACTCCCCCCCGCCCCTCAAATCCTCTGAATAACAATGGCAGTTCAGAACTGTCTTGTTTCTAACAGGGAAATAGTATCAACAACAAATGAAAGCAGCTCTCTGCTAAAGATAGAAATGGATCCTCATTACATTATGTATTGATTGTTCCATAAATACTGCCGAGGTACTGATAAATCAACATGTAACCCTCATCCATTGTTCACTGAGAAGAACAATTTAAACTAGTCGGTCAGTTACAACAACAGAGGAAACACTTGAGAAAATCCCAAATTGTAGAATACCATTTCTTCTGGACATTAAACAAGCCATCCATGTATTATTGTATCAGCAAACCAATCATTATGTCCACGTTATAAATAATTAATTAAAAGGCATCCATATTTAAAAGAGACGTTGCATTCATCTTGCTTCATTAGCTGTGCTCACATAGAAAACAATCAATAAAAACAAAAGTAAAATAATTCTGAAGAAGTGCTTTAGACCTCACACAAGCACAGCATCTCTCTGTTATTCATTGAACCATGTTTTTGGAGGGTTCACACAAGCCTGCAAATAGACTCAGTTGTTTTAAGAACCACACGGTTGATTAATATGCGCCCAGCCTGAAACTGTTCTTCCAAATGATTTTAAAGGTATGGACAGCCTTTCCTATTCAACTCAGAAATCACTATGAGTATAGCCTAAATACCATCTGAATCTGAACATATAAATAATAAAAATTTCTGAACTATACATAAAATCTTGCTCCTTGCGTGCTACATGGAAACACCTTTGAATCAGAGACTTTCAAGCAAGCATCCCAACTTCTGAAATCAAACTTAAGGATGCTAGAAGAATAAAATCAAACAGCTATTTTCTTCTGTATTAATACCTTTCTGAAATTCATTAAAGAATGAAATATTATCCTTTCAATTAGTTCTTTCTGAAACTCATAAACACACAGCAAAACAATCTAACTGTGTAAGTCAGACCATAATGGTGGTGTCAACCTTTTTGATATGACTTTAAGGGGGGGGAGGGAAGTCAACAGTTTTGTACATTAAGAAGAATGCACTACTCACTATCAAATCAGTCATCCAGGAGTTCAGTTTCCCTTCATGAAAGATCCTGCTTTTAAGGTGTGCTTCTGATCAAGTTGCTTCCCACGTGGAAATTGTGTACGAGGAAGCACAGTTTGTCAGTGATTGGTACACAGGAGTAGGCGAAAATCTCGTCAATCTAAAGAGAGAAAGAAAAACATGAATTAAAAAACTGAGACACAGACATATTTTTTAAAAAATGATTGATGTAGTATCATCAATATTGGTCGTCGCTTAATGGAGCCTTGCCACATGGTGATGATAATTTAAAATTTAATGAAACAGTAGGGTGATAGAAAAGATGGGGAAGAAAAGTTAATTGCAGCCAGAAAAATATGTCGATTTATTTTATATGCATTTATGCTTATATTTAGGATTCCCAGAAATTGACATAATTTCATGATTTATGGGAAGGGGCTGGAGAATTCTGGGAGCTGAAGTCCACAAGTCTTAAAGCTGCCAAGTTTGAAGACCTCTATTCTACTGGTACTTTCAGTGCTCGTACAGGTAGTTCTTGACTTAACAGTTCCAGTGGTGGGTTGCCCCTGGTTCGCACCGGTTCTATAGAACCTGTAGTAAAACTGGTGGGAGGCTCCACCCACCGACCCCACTGACCGCCCACCAACCCCACGAGCATGTGCACGCGCAGCCCCGCTGCGAACCGGTAGTAAAGGTAAGTAGAACCCACCCCTGAAGAGTTCATTTACGGTAGTGACTGTTCAAAGTTACAACAACACTGAAAAATGTGGCTTATAATCTTTTTTCACAGTTACGACCTTTGCAGCTTTCCCATGATCACTGTTCAAAATTCAGATGCTTGGCAACTGGTTCATATTTATGACCAAGGTCACGTGATCCCCTTTTGTGATCTTTGGACAAGCAAAATCAATGGGGAAGCCAGATTCACTTGACCACCCAGTTACTAACTTATCAACTGCAGTGGTTCATTTAACAATGAAGGTTGTAAAATGGAGCAAGATTCACTTAACAGATGTCTCACTTAACAACAGAAATTTGGGGCTCAATTGTGAACATAAGTTGAGGACAACCTGTAACTATTATTCAAATTTTCAGAAAAGTATTTTCCCCTCATTTCCTGCACGTGTTGAAGGACCTGGGAGCTATGATGTTTCTAAAAGCATTGTTTAATAAGTGCAGTACGTAATTTGGGGACTTATCATTAGTAAAACTTGGCTAGAATGCAGGCTAATTCTGCTGACTGCCAGGAATTCGATCCTGACCAGCTCAAGGTTGACTCAGCCTTCTATCCTTCCGAGGTCAATACAATGAGGACCCAAATTGTTGGAAGGAATATGCTGACATTTGTAAACCGCTTAGAGAGGCTGTAAAACACTGTGAAGTGGTATATAATTCTAAATGCTATTACTATTGTTACATTCTTTCATACCATCCTTCCATCTATCTACCTCTTCCTTCTACTACATAATGTAGAGAGGCCTCTGTGCAGGGATGATGGAGAAATTTCAGATGGAAAGAAACTTCAAATGGAAAGCAATATATTTCCAGTTTTAAATAAACTGGAATCTAGCTCCCCCTAGAGCTTCGTCTTATCCCCGACCTACGTACTTTTCGCCGCGCCTTGAAGACCTTTCTGTTCCAGCAAGCCGGACTGACCTAATATGAATTTTAAGGGGTATGTGTATGTTTTAAATGTTTTAAATTTTTGAGCCAAATTTATATATTGGATTTTAATTGGTTTTAAATTTTGTAATTCTATGTGTTTTAATATGGCTGTACACCGCCCTGTGTCCTTCGGGAGAAGGGCGGTATAGAAGTCTAATTATAAATAAATAAAATAAAGGCACTAGCCAGAAAGTCCATCAACAGCACAGAGAGTCACGGTACGATAATTGGGGTGGGAATGAGTGCTAATAGAGGGATCAGATCCCACCGCTCACGATATGGAGGAAGAGATGCTTTTCCATGCATTTAAAGGCCAGTTTATATATTAATAAGATTAGAAATGGCAAACTACCTCTAAAGAAAACCAAAATGAAAGCAACATACCGGAATTAGTTTGCCCTGACCCAAGGAGATAAAAAAAATGTCACAAAGACAGAAATACAACTATAGTTCTTTGTACAGCACAATTCTTGGTTATATTTTTGGATAGGTTTCACAATTTCACAGTTAAATCATAGGAGCATCTTCAAATTAATAGCCTCTCTGTGTTAACATTTTGGCCAGATTGGAAAAATAGATTGGATATATTGGGGCAGTTTTTAAGTGCCATGCTGGGCAAATGACACATTTGCAGAATAACCACATGTTTTTTTTTTATCATCCAACCCACTCTCAGAAGATACCCCATCTGGCAATTCAATCTGACTTTAACACTGATGATCTGAAAGTACTCTTCATATTACTTGAGAAGCAGACTAGTTAGAAAACAGAGAAAACTCTGTTTTCTCTAGAATAGAATATTTTCATTCTGTTTCCAACTTGAAACAGAGATGTGCTAAACTTCCCATATCTGCTTCTTCTTGTTTTATTAGTCTAGAACCAGAGGTGGGTTTCAGCAGGTTCTGACCAGTTCTGGAGAACCGGTAGTGGAAATTTTGAGAAGTTTGGAGAACCGGTAAATACCACTTCTGACTGGCCTCGCCCCCATTTATTCCTTCCCCTGCCATGCCCACCAAACCATGCCACTCCCACCAAGCCATGCCATGCCCACCAAGCCACACCCACAGAACTGATAGTGTTTGCCAACTTTCAGAGAGGGGGGGGAGAAAGAGAGAGAGAGAGAGAGAGAGAGAGAGAGAGAGAGAAGAGAGAGAGAGAGAGAGAGAGAGAGAGAGAGAGAGAGAGAGATACACACACACATACATGCACACAAGAGAGAGAGACACACACACACACACAGAGGGAGACTGGCTGATGGGTGAGTGTCTTTGGAAAGGGCCCTCCAGCTTTCTCCAAGCCTGACCGAGCTGGGGTGGGCGTGTGAAGTTAGGCAGGCCAAGCCCCCTTTTTCCGCTGCCCTGAAAACTACAGCTGGGTGCTGCGGGCCCATCCCGTTTTCCATTGTCCCCTCTTCCTGGATCCCATTCCCACCCTGCCAGCCCTCATGTTAGCGAGGCCAGCATCTGGGTAGGGCCAGTGTCTCAGGGTGGAGAGGCACACTCAGCACCAACATGGCCAGAAGAAACTCCAGTAAGAGTGAGGCACCAGAGAATCAGCCCCAGCAGCTTCTCCATCCCCCGCTATCACCCTTTCCTTCTCAGGCCAGGCAAGAAATCACTGGGAGGGAGGGTGAGGGGCAGGGCCAGCCAGTGATGGGACAAGGAACCACAGAAGAGGGCCCCAAGAGCCACATGTGGCTCCAGAGCCATGGTTGCCTACACCCATTTTAGAGGGTGGTAATCAACTTACTGAAACCATGGTTGGCCCCTTTGAAAGGACACAAAAGTTTGCATGCTTCCTTTTCTAATCACTTTGGAAACTTGCTTGTTAATTGGTACTAGGATCATTTGAATTTACTGTTTTGATAGCACTGGGCAAGATTCCTTTGATCCTTAGCAAAATAAAGTTTTAACTACAAGCGTCAGAATTTAATCTTTTTAAATAAATAACAAACAAGTGATTAAAATTTTGATTTAACAATGTTTCAAATGGGCTAAGGGCTCAGAAAATATGAAATAAATTTTTGGAATTATAAGGAATTCTTTCTATGGGAAAATACTTTGTTTCGAATGTTTTCTTTAAAAGAACTTAAGATTTTAAAAATGAAATGGACATTAGAGCAGTGATGAAAGGCATTTTTTTTTTGCTACCAGTTCGGTGGGTGTGCCTTGGTGGGGGTGGGTGTCATGTGACTGGATGGGCATGGACAACTTTTTTTTTACTTTTTAAAGCACTTTTACTACCTATTCACCCAAACCCGTGGTAAAAAAAAAATGCTTTAAAAACGTAAAAAAAAGGTTCCGATGATCACGCGGCACAACCTTTTTTTTACTTTTTAAAGGATTGTTTTACTACTGGTTCACCCGAACCAATAGTTTTTATCACTACCGGTTCTCCCAACCCGGAGCGAACCAGTAACATTTGACCCCTGCATTAGAGGGAACTAAAGATTACAATTAAACTTATAAAATTAATTATAAGAATTAAAGAACACATATACATGACTGAATATTAGTAAATGAAGCAAATATTCTAACTCTGGACATATTGAAATATATTTTTCAAAAATGGAGAAAGAAGTTAATCTTAATAGTGCCAACAGAGAACATTTGCATTATGGACAGACTTTGTCTAAAAGATATTACAGAAGAGGAACTAGATTTACCTGACAAGATTGAGATTGAGTTGAAAGTGGATTAACAAATGACAACCCAAAACAATGATATAAAATACAAGTTACATTGGACATTCAAAATCATTGTTGTTTTAATCATTGAAAAGGATATACAAACAATAAGCCAAGAGAGTAACTTGGACCTTTTCCTATGTTGAATTTACAAAAGAGGCTTTTTAACATTTTGAAGATTCTTGTGTGGAGGGACAAAGAAAAAAAAAATAACAGATATGAAGTTCTGTGAAATTATTTGAATGGACTGAAGATTTAGATTGTTAGAACTAAAAGAAAGGAATATGAAGTTGATTTAGTTCATCAAGGTTAATAGCTATGTTTTACTTCTGATAAGAAAAATATGGATTCGTTGATAGATAAAATGGGATAGGGGAAGAAGAGATCATTTGTGATATTTTAAGAAGTAATGATAAGTTACTAAAATTGTTTATACTTGTGACATCTTTATATATGTCTTTCTTTTTTCTTTCCTTTATTCTTTCTTTTCTTTTCTGTCTTTGTATTTCCTTTTTCCCTTCCTGCACCTTTTATTCTTTCTTTATATTCTTCTTTCTTTTAGTTTGTATTAGAATTTTTTTGGGCTACTGTAATTATAATTTTAATAGAATTGTTAAATAAAAAGCAAATGTCAAAATCTATCTTGTACTCACCTTACGCACAAAAACGTCTTTTCATCTCCAGCAACCACATTTGGATTTGATGAATTTGTTATGAGTCCCTAAACATGAATGTCCAATTGCATTACTTTACAAAGCCCTATTCCTCATACTTAGCCAATTATTCTTTAACCTTTTAGCAGTCTGATTTCCTAGCTTTTTGGAATCTAATAATTCAAAATGAAAATTTCTTGCAAGTTGACTCAACAGTTCAGATGCACTATGAAACCATGTTGACCAAGATTGATGAGTTTCTTTATCAGTTCTAGGGTCTGTTGTTAGGTATCGGTTAAGACATGGAACTGAAAAAAAATCAACTTTTTGTTTGGTTTATGATACCAAGGAAAAATGTCTCCTTCTGAAATAATGCACCATGTTGCTAATATGAGAATCTGAAGTAGTATGTCTTGAAACAACATAAGAATTAGGGTTAGAGCAGTAGATGTAGAGAAAAACAAAGGACCAAATTAATAATTTGATTATTAATTGATTAGCATTGAAAAGCTGGTTTTAAAAGTTATTTTATAATTTTTTTATACTAGAAACAGTATGCAAAGTGGTGTTAGATCGCACACATCGCTATTTTAGGAAACTCTACCAGCATTTGGAATAAAAATCAATATCTTACATCTGAAGCAGTGGTGAAATTCAAAAATTTTCCCTATTGATTCTGTGGGCATGGCTTGGTGGGTGTGGCTTGGTGGTCATGTGACTGGGAAAACCAACTATCACACTTTACACAAAAATAACACAAAAGCTACACAACTGACTCACAACAATGCAAAAGCAGTTGGACTTCACACAAAATGGCCCCTGCAACAAGCAGGAACCTCACAGAGTCACAGAGAGCTCAAAAACACTTTACACAAAAATACTGGTTCGGGCAATAGGTAGTAAAAAAATGCTTTAAAAAGTAAAAAAAAAGTTCTGAAGATCACGTGACACAGCTGATTGTCACAGCTGATTGTCGGAACTCTTTTTTTTTACTTTTTTAAAGCATTTTTTTTACTACCTATTGCCTGAACTGGTAGTAAAAAATGCTTTAAAAAAGTAAAAAAAAAGATCAGCTGTGTCGTGCAATTGTGGGAACTTTTTTTTAACTTTTTAAAGCATTTTTTTTTGCTACTGGTTCTGGTGAACCAGTAGCATTTTCACTACCGATTCAGGCAACTGAACTGGTAGCATTTCACCCCTGATCTGAAGTACAAACATAAGGCGAAGGCTATGAGCAAAGAGAATGATGTGTGATAGTAAAATAGGAAACTTCCTTAGATTGAGTAATACCATTTCTCTATCTAGCTAATTTACGTCTGACCTGGGCTGAGTTCTCACGCTGTATTGTCACAATTTGATTTAATCGCAAAAGTTTAGACTGGAGATAATTTGCCAGGTGGATACAAAGAACCAAACCATAAACTATGACTTACAAATCAAAATGGCTGGCTTTACCTGTTATGCTAAACCCAAATTTAAACCAACTACATGATTCTTTATCCTAAACATTTCAGGGTTCCTCAGGGGTGGGTTCTAATTTTTTTTACTATGGTTCTGTGGGCATGGCTTATTTTGTGGGCATGGCTTGATGATCATGTGACAACCGCCCTGAGTCCGTATGGAGAAGGGCGGTATATAAATCTAATAAATACAAATACAAATAATAATACAATTCTTTAGGATTGGGGGAGGCAGCAATAGATTGGGAGTGGGGCTAAATAAAAGGTAAGAATAATGCAGGAGTGATGGTGGGGTGATGGGGGGGCGGAAGGGTCAGAACCAGTTCAGTGACATCATATCATCACCGCTACCGGCTCTGACGAACCGGGAGGAACCCACCACTGGGGTTCCTTCCAGGCTCTGCAGGGGGGTTGAACATGCACTTGTATAAGTGAAATTAGAATTGCTATCACTGAATAACAGCCTGCATAACTTCCTGACTTTCCTAATAGCTAGTAAAATCTCAATACATGCCTAATTTACATCATTTGTCTGGGTTCCAGAATAACAGTAACAGAGTTGGAAGGGACCTTGGAGGTCATCTAGTCCAACCCCCTGCTCTCGCAGGAGACCTGTACTAGGGATTCGAACCACCAAACTGCCAACCTTTCTGATCGACAAGCTCAGTGTCTTAGGCACTGAGGCACCTAGTCAGGCTTCATTCATTCATTCATTCATTCATATTCTCTCTCTCTCTCTCCCTCCCTCTCTTCTTTTTCTTCTTTAAAAAAGAAACCCTTTTTTGGTTTCTTTTATTAACCTGATAATTAATTGTTTTAAACTGATAGTTTAAAACATCTGAAAATTACTGACAGCATAATCTGAGAACCACTGAAAGCATAATCCTATGCTATTAATTCAGTAAGATCTACTGCTGCCTAAATGTGCAAGCTTATGCTGTAAAATGAGCTTTTAACATTATGTAACTTTCAACCAGAGCATAGAGTCATGTCTCATGGTGGATGATGTTGATGGATTCATAGGGAATATTGTATTATTTGACAGCAATTCCTACAAAAACATTTGAGGAGTAAGACGTTTTATGCAATATTCAAGAAGAGGAGTCAAATGGGTTGCTTTTCAAGCTAGCCTTTATGCAAGTGGAACTTCCTGCATTTGCTTTCATTTGCTTTTAATCATCACATGTTTGTGTGTGCTCAGCTCCAATCTCCCTATCTTCTCCTGGCAATGAATGAAATAAAGCCTGTGCAGTTTATGTAAAGTCATTTATAAAGCAGAGACAGCTGGATTAGAAAGGTGAAGCCCAACAAGCGGATAAAAAGAGAATTATTTGTGATAGAAGGAAAAGTATGAAATGCATCTCCTTGTTTACCCCTATCCAGATGGGATCTAGAATAATCCAGATTCTGTTGGCCACCAGTAACAACTGTTAACAGTCCCTCCATTTTTCTGTGACTCCTTTCTGCTATATGTGTAAATGAGAGTTTTTTAATGGGAGAATACATATATCAGGAAAGACTTTAATTATTTGGTTTTTGTTCATATATTTCTAAAGTGGGAATCACTTTAGATCTGGAACAGGTGTGTCAAAAAACGATGTATGTAAAGGTATATGAAATCATTAAGTTAAATAATATTTATATTTAATATATCAATGCTATTCCTCACCCACTTTTGACATCACTTTCTGTGATTTAATTCTTTTTTGATATGTGATCCTGCCATTCTGTTTAAAGCAGGGGTGTAAAGCAGGGATTTCATTGAGGGCCGCATCAGGGTTGTGTTTGACTTCGGTGGGGCCAGGGTGAGCGTGGCCAGGGTGGGCATGTCCAGCTCGACATCACTCATGTTGGGGACATCTGTGGTGGCCCGAGTGCTTTGCCAGCAAAAACGGGCTCCTGAGCTCCATTTTCAGCTGTGACAGCTTCCTGCAACTCTCTGCCTGGCTGCTTGCAGCCCTCCCAACCTCCATTTTCACTGGCAGAGGCACCAGAGGCCAGTTCTTTTCTGTTTCCAGGACCAGATCTAAGCATTTCATGGGTTAGATCCAGTAGTGGGATTCAGCCAGTTCGCACCACTTCAGGAGAACCGGTTGTTAACTTTCTGAGCAGTTTGGCACACTGGTTGTTGGAAGAAATTATTAGGGCAGAGAACCGGTTGTTAAATTACCTGAATCCCACCACTGGTTGGATCCAGCCCCTGGGCCTTGAGTTTGACATCTCTGGTTTAAAGCTAGTATATCACTGATTTACAGCAACCACGTAAGAAGTGATTATTGTTTATAGAGCACAAAACAGAGGATTAAAAGCAGTTCTTCAATATATCAAATATACAATAATCTGGATAAATAGTTTATTTTTTTATTTTTATTTATTATTAAATTTGTTTGCTTCCCATCTTACCGCTTGGTGACTCTGGGCAGGTTACAACATTAAAAGCAATAAAACCATACAAACATATATATCTGTAGGATATGCAGAAGAAGAGGGGAGGGATCTGAAATTGGTCCATCAACCACCTCCCGCATAGAACTCCCCCACTGGGGCCCCAAGCCAACTAGCAGAGCCATGTCTTCAGGCCTTTACAGAAGATCAGGAAGGCAGGAGCAGACATACCCCTCTCCCCCATGGGAGGGTAAGATGTTCCAAAGCTTAGAATAATAAATAAAAGCAAAATGAAAAGGAGAAAGAAATTCTCATTTGGATGGATGAAAATTCCTAAAGAAATAGAAGCTAGAAATACAATTGCAAATAACTCAATGAGAGAGAATAAGAAGAAAGCAGAAGAAAGGAACCAGCTATCCAAAACATTCTGTGAGGATCTGAAACTACCAAGAATTTATAATGGATAGATGGCCAGGTTGCAAAGGCACTGAGGAGCTGCTGTCAGGAAAACAGAAGCTCAGCTGGGATTAGTGAATAATGCTAACAGTAAGAGACAGGGCTTCTTTAGATATACCGGTGGATGTCCAAAACAAAAGGAGAAAGATTCCTTATTCTACCAGTAGTTGTTCAAAGAATATGACTAAATATACATATGAAAGTAAGCAAAGCATGACTTTGAGAATTTTTTTCAGGCACATTATCAGAAAGGGGTACCTGTGTTTTCTTCTATCTTAAGGACTATAATGCATATATTTCTGCTCTCCCTTTATGCAGTTTTATGCATTTGTGTCTATGCTGTGTGTGCATTGGGAAACACAAGGTAGGTAGCATACTCTGCACTACAGATCATGTAATCAGAGACGGGAGAGGGAGGAGCTTAGAATGGAGCAACTGGCAACATTCCAAGCAGTTGCCCTACTGCTTGTCTCCCAAAGATTCATCACAGGGATTCAAATAATTTAACAACTGGTTCTCTGCCCGCTGGGTGGGTGTAGCCATGGTGAGCGTGGCCAGAGGGTATGGCAGGCATTCGGCCTCCTGCATCTCCTGGAAACAAAAACGTACTGTGCCGTACCCCCCACACCCTGTTTTGGGCCTAGAGGCCTCCCTGAAGCCTCCTGGGAAGCGAAAACGGGCCTCGGAAGCCTACCTGATGTGCCCCATTTTTGGCCTAGGAGGCCTCCCTGCACTTACCTGGGAACCAAAATGGGGTGTGTGGGGACTCCTAGAAGGGACAGAGTGGGAAGGGGCAGGGTCAGCCAGCAATTTAACTATCCGAACCGGCTGAATCCCACCACTGATTCATCAGGGAGACTTTATTTTTTAACACTAGAAAGCTTTTTTCCATAGCTCCCAGCGGGATCAGAGCCATTTCCAACTCAATCTTTGGGGATTGAAAACAATCACACAAATTCAGTCAATTCTGTTTTTGGAGAGGTGTCCAACTGATCAATGTACAGGAAGTCCCAAAATTCTTTACATAATTCATTTCCAGTGTTCCATCAGGTGGGAGTAAAAATGCAAAGGCAGAGTTAATTAATTCTTACTTTAATTTAATTTTCTCCAACAAGAGAAAGTATATCTTCTACTATGAATGCATAAAGAATGTAATGAAGGCAAAAGTTGAAGCTAGAAACAAGGACATAGGATACTACTATATTCTGAATTAGTGTAAATATCCACAGTTAAGTACTTTCTAGAATAATGAAGGAATTATTTATCTAGGCAAACTCTTATATTGATATGTCAATAAATAATAAATGCATAATTACAAAATTACACCATAAATACATTGATATATCAAATCTAATGTATTATATTGCAAGTGTCAAACTTGCTGTGTCACATTGCCCTTCGTGGAACTGGGGTGGGTGTAGCTTGCGCATGATGCTCCAGCCCGCAGGCCACCAGTTTGACACCCCTGTATTATATAAAACATCATCTTTAGAAAATACTTAAGGAATGATGAAGTGTCAGGTGACTAGAAGAGACCAAATGTTGTCTGAACTTCACAATGGGGGCAAAGAACCATCTAGCAAATTATAGATCAATTAGTCTGAAATGATACATTAAATTGGAGAAGTTATCTAGTGTTCTGCTATAAAGTTTAGCCTTCCCCCCCCCACCAAAGGTGAAAAGAATATCTTTAAAATTTGCAAATAGATTCACATGATTATTCCATTAGCCATGATTTTTAATTTCAAAAAAAATCTTTATAAAAATTCCAATCTGAAGAGAACTGGGCATGTCTAGTGTAACAAAGAGAAGAACTAGAGATGATATGATAATAGTTTTCCAATACTTGAGAGGCTGTCACAGAGAAGAAAGGAGTGACTTATTCTCCAAAGCATTTGAGGACAGGACAAGAAGTAATGAGTGGAAAATTTATTTATTTATTTTTTATTTGTTTATTCATTTATTTGTCAAGCATGTAAAAGATAACAGATATAAGTTTTCTGAGATTTTCGCGGGTGTTTGTATGTAGGTCTTTGGTTATTTGGGTCTTCTCCCACGTAAAATTGGAAGTGTCTTGGCGACGTTTCGACGAAGTCTCATTCGTCATCTTCAGGCTGGTGTTCTCGGCTTCGTGCACGAAGCCGAGAACACCAGCCTGAAGATGACGAATGAGACTTCGTCGAAACGTCGCCAAGACACTTCCAATTTTACACGGAAGAAGACCCGAATAACCAAAGACCTAACAAATATAAGTATAAACATGATTATGAATACATAAATGGGGACAGTAGGACAGGGACGGTAGGCACGCTGGTGCACTTAAGCATGGCCCTTACAGACCTCTTAGGAATGGGGTGAGGTCAACAGTAAACAGTCTAAGGTTAAAGTTATGGGGGTTTGGGGATGAAACCACAGAGCCAGGTAGTGCATTCCAGGCATTGACCACTCTGTTGCTGAAGTCGTATTTTCTGCAATCGCGTTTGGAGCGGTTTACCTTAAGTTTATATCTATTGTGTGCTCAGGCACTGTTGTGGTTGAAGCTGAAGTAGTCATTGACAGGTAGGATGTTGTAGCAGATAATTTTATGTACTATGCCTGGGTCAGACTGAAGGCAGTGCCATCAAAATGATTAAAGAGACTTCCAACCTAGAACTAAGGAGAAATTTCCTGACAGTAAAAACAATCAGTGGAACAGCTTACCGGTACTTCAAGAAGTTGGAGTACTTCCATCATTGGAGGTTTTCAGGAAGAGATTAGACAGCCATTTGTCTGGAATGCTATAGGGTCTCCTGATTGAGCAAGGGGTTGGACTAGAATCCAACCCTATTATTCTATGTCAATGCTATTTATGGGGAAGCAATTTTGCTATTATCTGTGGAGAGTATATACCATAGTTTGTACGCATATTTGTACTGTTGTATTTCTGTATTTTATTCATCGCTCGAAATCTCTCTTATAAGAATTCTAAAGGCTTGAAAAGTCTTATCAACAGTGGCTTAAATAAATAATTGGCGTGAGTTGAAATACTAAGATTTGGGCTTGTACTGCAACAACCACACCACCTTTATAGCTATCGTTAAAAATGAATTCAATTATATTTCAAAGAAAAAATGCCTAAAATGATATCCAGAAACAGAACCAAAAAGAAATCTTTGAAATAAAACATTAACGCCCACTGGTTTTATCATGTAACCTGTAGAACCTTAGTCAGCATTCAAATGCTTTTCAGATCTGTGTGACTCAAAACTCAAGAGAATATATTTCATCTTGAGATGGTTGAAAAAAGAAAGCATACTATTATTTTAAGTAAGACCTTACTGAAGATGGAAACCAGCCTGTTTCTTAACACTGAGACAGTGATCAAAGAGAGGCAGTTAGGACTTGTTTTGTAATGAAATGCAAATATTTGCTTTCAGTGCTTGATTGTACCTTCCATTTTCCTTATACAGCATGCTGAAGCACCTGAATAAGTTGGTTGCTGGATAGTGCTGATTAATGACCAGTATTAATAATAAAACCAGAATCAGGGTGATGAAAGGACAAAAGGAACATTTGTAAAATATACAAAATGCATGCATTTGTCTCCTCTGTTCCATAACTCTATCAACATGATCCACTTCTCACAATTCTTGCTTGATATCCCTAACTATTAGTATGAGATTAGCCTAGTCCATTATAAGGACAACATATTAATTCTTACAACTTCTAATTAATGTTCATGAGCTGTTTGGAGAAAGTTTTCTCTCTGCTATGTTCTAACAGCACATCTAACCTGTGTATCAAATTAGTCCATTGTCTGGGTTTATATAACGCATTGAGACAGATACTTGCCAAACAATTTATTCTCTATACTGTGGCAAACATCAGGTGGCTTTATTTTTCAGCTAAGCCTGGTTTCGTTATTTTTCACTCAAATATTTTTTAAGAAAAAAAATCTTGATTCATTAGTACACATTTCTTCTTGATCTTTGTACCTTGCCACAATTTTAGCATAGATTTTCTTAATATTGTTTACAGATTCTGGAACCTAAAAAGTGCCACTTTGGCTAGAATCAAACCTGGATGGGTGTATAAGTAACTTGATTTTCCCTATGACTCCTTTTGTTTCTTAAATTTCTTTTTATCCTTTTACTATTATTTAATAGTAAATAATCAATAGTATTGATTTTTCTAAGTTTGGAGTGGGTACCCTTTTGTATACTGGAATATAATTTACACTCCCAGTATTTTCAACTAAAGAGAGCCAAAGGTACAAGATGATGTGAAATGCAGTTTGGTAAAAACTTACAGGATAACAGATTATTCAATACTACTCTAAATAAGCTATCTTTAGTGTACTTTTTATATAAATCACATTCACATACTTTGAATCACAAAGCTAGCCAACTGGGTAGTTTTAAAATATATAACAAAATAACAGAGTTGGAAGGCACCTTGGAGGTCTTCTGGTCCCATTCTCTACTCAAGCAGGAGACCCCATACCATTTCAAACAGGTGGCTGCCCAGTCTGTTCTTAAAAGTCTCCAGTGATGGAGTACCGACAACCTCTAGGCAAGCTGTTCCACTTGTTGATTGTTCTCACTGTCAGAAAATTTCTCCTTAGTCCTAGGTTGGATTACTCTTTGATTAGTTTCCATCCATTGTTTCTTGTCTTGCCTTCTGCTACTTTGGAAAATAGCTTGTCCCCAACTTCTTTGTGGCAGCCCTTCAAATATTTGAACACTGTTATCATGTTACCCCATCTTTCTTTTCACTAAATTCCTTTTCACCCAATTCCCGTAACCGTTCTTCATATGTTTTAGTCTCCAGGCCCAATTGTTGCTTTTCTCTGCATGTTTTCCAAAATCTCAACATTTTTTATAATGTGATGACCAAAACTGGATACAGTAGTCCTGGTGTGGTCTTATCTTGAAAGACGTCAGTGGCAAACTACTTCATGGACATGTAATCAACTAGTACAAAAACGATTCAAGCAAGCCTTTAATTTTACAATTCAGAGCACAGCATTATGGGAGGAAGCCCATAGCTGTTTGACTGCATTCAAACATTTTGTACCATGAATATATTGTGCTTCTGTTCATTGAAAAGCTGTGTTTACTGAAAGCAAGCTAGATAAATGCATTGTTACTTTTTTCTTTGAATATTGATGTCTATTCTTTCCCCTTGAAAACAGAGCAAATTACCTAGAAAAGTCAGCCTATTTGACATTGTAACAATATATCTGTGAGATTTGAAAGGCCAGAGCTCTATTTTTTTCCTCTCTAGCTTAGGGTGATGTTTCTTCACTCTCAGCTACTGTCATTTTCTAGGTTTCACACTCCCTAAACCAGACTAATTAAGACAAATAGTCAAAACTCTATGCAAGCATTGACAAGCCAACGTGTTCTGAATGAAGCAGGAAGTGGTAAGATAGAAAATATAGCCTTTCAGATCTCCTTTTGGACTATAATACTGTACATTTCAGGGGCCATATTGGCTGGAGATAATAAGATCTGAATTTCAGTACGTTGTAGTGCCATTACACCGTGGAAGGAAAGTTTAAAACGTAGACAGGACAGGAGAGAAGCAAACTGGATGTAATGGTAGGGAGTGGATGAGGCCTAAGAAAAAGCACAGACAAGAAAATAAAGAAATCTGTGGCCCTCTCAGATCTTGCTAAACTTATTGCAGACATGGTATAGCATAGTGGTTAAGGTACCAGAGTTGTAAAACAGTGACTCAAGTTCAAGTCTCTGCTAACTGCAGGACTCATTGGATAACTTTGGAGCAATCATTTTCTATTGTTGAATGCAAAGGAGGAATTCTGGAAAATGTCTAGTCTAATGCAACCCCATCACTATAGGATTCCAACAGATGGTCATAGAGCCTACACTACATCTCAGCATCAGGAAACACAAAGCCAAGAATCACCTGTAGATAATCAAATACAGGCACCATCTGAAAACTGGAGCAGTCAAATGATGATGATGATGATAATATCAGCTCTCCTCTCCCCCAACTCCCTGCACCTTGTCAAAAGCAAGGTAAAAATGTTCTATGTGGGTCCTTGCAAAACAAGGGAGTAAATCCCTTGATTAAGGGTAAATGGTTGCAGCTTGATTTAAGAGGCAGCCCTTGCCCATGATCCGTCATTAGAATCAACTGTCTAATCTTCAGCTCTTATGTGATTTTTGTGTAGATTTTCTTGTAAAATTCTGACCTCTGGACTGGCTGACGACCTTGATCATGGAACTTTGAATTGGATTTTGACCATTCTTCTGCATGGTCCTATAAAAAGTAAAACTATTTAGGCAAGCTTTTTTCAGAGACACTGCATTTGTTTATGTTCCTTGTCTGTTGCTAACTTCTTTTTTTTTTTTAATTGAAAAAGTTTTACAATACAGAAATTTTTTCATTTTCACCCCCCCTCCCCAGTCCCCCTCCCCAACCCCTCCCATTCTCCCTCAACCCCAGCCCCTTCTCTCCCCATCCCCCCCTGACTTCCGCTACAAGTTAAAAAAATTTAGAACAAGGGAAAAAGAAAAAGATTATTAAATATTCAAATTCTAAATTAAACAAATTTCGAAAGAGGAAGAGAAAGAGAAAGAAGGAAAGAAGGAAAAAAAAGTAAAAAAAAACCAAAAAACCCCAAAAAACCAGACCTTAATATATTTGAACAATATTATAATTAAAAAAAACCATTAATAACCATTATAATTAAGAACACCATTATAATTCTATCCTAACTACACCCCTTAACTAAAGAAAAACCCCCCAAAACATAAAACATATATATGCATATATATTTATAATCACGCAGTTATGTCATTAAGAAAATTATCTTTTGTTTAATTCATTCCTCAGTCTGTATAATCCAAATTTCAATCTTCTCTTCAACTTGATTGAAGTCAAACATATTTCCTTACATAAATCCTGCTTCAATAATCTTCATCTTGCCGCTGCCCCCATCAGCAAAGTAAAACATTTCTCCACACAACCCCCCGAGTGACTTTATATGAATAATATCCAACCACGAAGATATTCACACCTCTAGGAAAATTCATTCAAGCTAACTTATACTATACCTAAAAATAGGCTTTTGCAGCCTTGACATTCAAGCCTTGAAGAAAAAAAAAAGGAGAAGAAAAAAACAACTAAGAGCTGCATTCCCAGATGTTCCTCTAAAATTATTTCAAATCCTGCCACCCTTTGCAATTCAATCCTTCGGGTTATAAGATATTTTCAATTTCGTAGTCTTCTCCTAGAAAATAAGTTCCACAAAAAATATATAATTGGGTAACCAGTGATCGCTGCTAATTTTGCAGCAATCTATCAGGACTCAGGATATCATGTCCAATCCAGGATAAACTTCATAGTAAAAGATTTTTATAATCCATTTTGATATATAAGTTTAAAGTTAATCCAACTCAGAATGAACTTTTAACAAATTGTTGTACATCTTAAAAGAATTTTTATAATCCATTTTTTCCAAATCTTTCAATGCTTTCTGATTCAGTATCAAACAATTCACGATGCTCTTTAAATTTATCACCTGTGGTTTCCAGTCGGATTTCTTCATTGACTTCTAGTTCCTGTCGATTAGCATCACCCCCCATGTCTTGAAGAGTATTGGACCTCTGCTGCTGGTCATCTCGAAGTAAAACTTTGTTTTTTGAATCTTCCTCCAGCAGTTCAAGGTCCTGTAATCCCCCAAGGTCACTGAGGTGTTCAGTTTTCTCATCAGAAAAATCCATAATAGAATCCTCTGGACAACCACCAAATTCTCCTTTTACTTTTAACATACTTTGATTTTCTTCTTTCTGTTCACATTTTGTAAACTCTGTTTTTGACTTTTTATTCTTGATATATTTCGATGCTCCCTTAAAGATATTTTGATAAAAATATTCTGCTTTTTCAATAGTATTCAGACAATGTCTCACACCTTGATATCTAAAAATTATACCACCTGGAAAATCCCATCTAAATGGGATATTACTTCTCTTCAGTTCCTTGACCAAAAAATCAAAATCTTTCCTGTCCTTTAAGACCTTCGATGGTAGCTCTTTGAAAATCCTGATTTGTGTACCTGCTACCTGCACTCTATCAGAATAAGACTTTTGTAAAATATCATCTCTCAGTCTTTTATCAGTGAAGTAAACAACGACATCTCTAGGCAGATTCCTTTGTTTAGCCAAACGTGAGTTAACTCTGTAAACTTTCGCTATAGAACCCAAAATTAATTCATCTTGTAGCTTTAATAATTCTGCAAAGGCCTTTGCACAAGTTGTTCTTAAGTTTTCTCTGTTGTTTTCTTTTATCCCTCTTAGTCTAATTGCAGATTCCATAGCCTTAATTTGAAGCATAATAACATCATTCTGAATGTTATGGTTTTTGGCCTCTGCTTCCAGAAGTTTCGCTTGTAATTCTTGTATCTGAGATTCAAATTTACTACTCATCTCAATCACTTTCTTTCCCATTGCAGCCACCGCAGTTGAAAAATCTGAAGCTACTTGAGCAATAATTTGACTTAGTTGGTCATATTTCCCAGAAACCAGTTTCTCAAGATCCTTCTGTGATCCTTTTATCTTATCTACCACACTCTCTAAGGACCTTGTAATTAACTCTTTTAACTCCTGTTCTGTAAGTCTCTGCAAGTGAGACATTTCAACTTTATTCATCTGATTCAAGGGGGAGCCCCCCCTTCCTTTAAGTTTAGGCATCTTTACTTTTAAAAAGGACCAAGAAAAAAATCCTTCTTACTTCGATAGAAAAAAGAAAAGAAAAAAAAAAACAGAAGAAATCTATTTAAATCAGCCTCTGTTCCTTTAAGTTCTTTTTCTGTGACAAAATATTCCTTTCAAAGTCTTTCAGGACTAAACTCTGCGCTCCATTTCCGCTATCACTTTCCTTTCAAGCAGAGCCAGTTGCCATCTTAAAAACTTTCAGTTTTCTTCCTCTCCTTCCCCCTTCCCCCCCTCCTCTTCCCAAAAATCTGTTGAAAAAAATCCATACTTGCTTAAATTTTTCTTCTCTCTTTTCCAGCTTGCTCCAATTATCATTTCGATTGTGGTGTTGCTCCCAGCGTCTGGCTCCACTAATTAGGTAATTAGTGGAGGATCCTCTCGGCGCGGAGCATACCCTGGGGGTATGGAGGGAGCCATCCCTCTGAGCCCTCCCCAGGACAAGAAAAAATTCCTGGGGTGACTCAGTGGGGCTCAACCTCACCCCCAGAAGCTCTCCCTGCTCCTCCCGTCAAGGAGCAGGTTTTTCGAGCCGCCTGTCTGTTGTAAGGCGGCTCTAACGCGCCGAGAAACCGGTGGGCATGAAAAGCCCGCCGCCAACGAGGAAGGCGCCACCGGAAGTCCTGTTGCTAACTTCTTGTCCTTGAGTAAACTGTTAATTTCTATAGCAACTGTATATATGAAGGTATAATTGAAATCAGATGTAGGACATCTACCAACCCTAAAGGTTCATTTAACAGTTGTTGCTATTTTATAACTTGGGAATGTGATAGATGAGGGATTATTATTGTATTAACTCCTGCTGTATAATGCTTCAGATTTAAAATCAAAAGATGCTTTGGTGTGTACTTATAATATACTTGAACCAAACTGCTTTTCCCAGAGCACATGGAGGTCAAGTGATGCAAATATTTTATATACGAAAAAGCATCAGCTCTTTGATGGAATATCAGTCAAGAATAGTGTGCATACCCTTGCATGTTCCAAAGCACTTTTGGAAATGTTGTACAGCCCTAATATTATAGTTAAAATGACATCTATTTAACTGTTACTAACTGAAAAGTAAATTAAAATGTGTTAGATTTTTTTCCTAGTACCATTGATGTGTCCCAGATCTGCCTACTTTTGCAGTGTGGCCCTTGGCATTCTGCTCAAAAGTCAAGGACAATCACTTGCACACTCTTTTTAGATGGCCTACAAAACCCTCTCAATTCCATAATTGTATGCTGCCTTCATCTTTTTATTTGCCCTCTCTTATTATAAAACATTTGCATAAATCTTTCATGAAAAGCAACTGAATAGAAATTAAACTGACAATCAGGATTCCCCAAACCAGGAAATGAGCTATGCTTGTTTCTTCCCTAATGAAGCCACTGTATGGAACTGCTACAAGAGCAGTTTTTAAAAATCTTCTCTAAAACTCCAATGACCAAATAAATATCAATGCAGGTTGATTGTTAACTTTTCATATGCATCAGCATATACAAAGCATAATACTATTTGAAATATTACCAAAGTGTCCAGAGAACGAGTTTTTTAAATTACTCTAACTTGGTAGCCAAATATCTGATGACCATTCAAACATCCCCAGATACCAGTTTCTAACATCTCCACGCAGGTTTTGGAAAGCCACTAATAAGAAACTTTCAAAACAAGTGCTGCTTTTTGTAGGCCCAAGAAGACGATATGATACCCTCCAAGTATTTTATATTACAGTTTACATTATATGTACTGTAGCTTGAATAATAAGTAGAAAAGAACCATGGAATTATATAATAGTTGTTGTGATCACAATTACCTGCTTTAGCTCTAATAAATACTGAAGTAGACAGCTCATCTTATGCTCCATACAAATAAGTCTACAACACTGATTATGGTCATGAAAATGCATTACATAACATTACATAACATTTAGGTCTGTCAGTCTGATATTTCCTGTCTATTTAGATTAGAAAGTAGCAATAAGCTGAAAATGGATTCTTTGTTTTTCATTCATTCCCATTCAATTTAATGGGAAAATATTTCATTTTTTATTTCAAAATAAGTTATTTCATAAGTTACATGGTGACTAATAGGTATGCATTTGTGCCTTTTCTTATTGGAGCCACTAATCTCTCCAACAATTTACAATTTCCTTGACTTCTAAGACATTTAGAGCAGTGGTGGGTTGCCCCTGGTTTGGACCAGTTGACAAGAACCGGTAGTAAAACCGGTGGGAGGCCACCACCCCTGATGTCATCATCGGTGATCTGTGCATGCAATCTATTGCGAACCAGTAGTAAAGGTAAGTAGAACTCACCCCTGATTCAGAGATGAGAACTATTTTTTCGAATTAGAAAGTGTCAGCAGCCATGGAGGCTGCATAATGAGCTACAGATGGATAAGAAAACAACAGCCTGGTTTACCTTCTAATAATAATAAAGGCTCAATAATAAGAGTTCAAAAGAATTTCTAACGCTTGCCAAAAGTGAAGTAGAAAAAAAGAGAGACTCTTTTGCATAATAGAAAATTGGAGAAGTAATTTTGTCAGTGTTAATACTGACCAACAGTCCATCTTTTCTATGGCCTTGAGGATGATGAGGGAGAATAACAAGAGAAAAGATGGTTTGAAACCACCTTTCCTTATAAAGCTCAGAAAGTTGTATAAAATTCCTACCGAGACAAAGTGGCCCATGATGTTCATAAATCTTCTTATAAAACTATTGGCCATCAGTTATAGCTGATGGCCAACTCTCCACATCTTCTCTACAATTGTACTAAGAGCTAGTTTAGTGGAGTGATTAAAGCTCTGGCCTAGAAATCAGGTGGGTGTGGATTCTAGAACATCCTTAGCCATGAAAGCCAGCTATGTGGCATTGGACCACAATAGTGGGATAAAAATCTCATAATAATAACATCAAGTAACTCATAAAGGTTGAAATATTACTTAGCAGAATTAATCAAATGTTCCCAGCTGTCTAACAACCACTGACCTAGTTTTTTCTGCAAAATCCTGGCAGGTAACACCGAGTCCATCAGTAACTCTGAGATTGCAACTTGTGTCTACCGTGCAAATTGCTTTTTTAATAGAACATGGCACAGCCTGTGACAATTGCTAATCATCCAGATGGAGTTTGGCCATTTGTGACTTGAGAACGCTGAGCTTAGGCAGGCACTGAGACGATTAGAAACCAGAGACTGGCAAGCAGCTGTTTAGGGTGTTGGTTGTGTGTCCCTGCCATTATCTGAATGCCTCATCGGGCTGTTCAATCCATCTGGCAAATCTGGCAACTTTCTTTTTGTACTTCCAAGTTTGTACAAATCTTCTCTTACAATTTAAATTAATGGAAGTATTAAGCTGAAACAAACACAATCTGGGCAATAGGAACAAAGTATGAGCAAAAAAAGTGAGGTGCTTGTTTTGCTTGCCCACATTGAGCTGTGTGCCACAACAAGAAGAACCAGCTGTAAAATAAAAGAATTACCTTTAAGGGTTCATTGTTGAAATATGGCACCCAAAAGAGGAGCGGATGAGTCACAAAGATTGGGAGGAAGGAGAGAGGTACTTTCAGTAAATGCCCTATTACTTTGAACTCAAAAGCCGCCATCTTTGCTTTTTCATGATTAGTTTTCCTTCCATATCATTTGATTTTATCTCTGCTTGCTCTGCCTCGTCTTTGTGTCTCTATGAGAAGTCCTCTTTGTGATAGTTTTCCACTTACAACAGTTTGTTCAGCGACCATTCAAAGTTACAATGGCCCTGAAAAACCTTTCATGACCTTTTTTCACACTTATGACCATTGCAGTATCCCCATGGTCACATGATCAAACTTCAGATGCTTGGTAACTGTCATATTTATGACAGTTGCCATGCCACCAAAATTCATTCAATAACCATGTTACTAACAACAACTGTGGCAAGAAAAGTCATAAAATGGGGCAAAATTCACTTAAGAACTGTCTCCCTTAGCAACAGAAATTTTGGGCTCAATTGTGGTCTTAAATTGAGGACTACCTGTACTTCAGAATGGTACCAATTTTTCCAAGAGATATTGTACTAGAAAATTGAGCGGGATTGTGAGCAAGATTATGCCAATAAATTTTATTTCCTCATGAAAAAGAGAACAAAATATTATGCCCTCTCTCTTCAGGTGCAAAAGTAGTTAAAATTGGTGGTGGAACTTTACCTTAATACTGTTATTTGATAAGCTCCCTTTCCCCACCATCATGTCTTCCAAAAGAAGGAAATGCATAGATGACTCAAGATAACAATTATGGGACTTCCACTGTTGTTTTTCTCCCCATTGCTGAGAAGTTGCCATATTCATAGTCAGCTGATGCTATTTGCCTGCATTTCTCTCTAAAGAAAATTTGCTGCTTCACTTCTAACTTACTTCCCAAATTAAGAAACCACACAGGGGAGAGCTAATTAAAACTTGCTCTGCTTTTCCCAAATTTTCCACTTCAATCTTGGTAAAACTATTTGTAATTCTATGTTAATATGACATACAGAGACGCTTGTTTACTTTGAGAAACTATTCATTTTTCTTTGAACTCTTTATCTGCAAAACAAGAATGATTTCTGGTGACTCACTACTGACAACACAATTAACGTCTGTTTGAATAGACTTAATATACATGTTTGATACCTAGATTGTTTGGAGATTGAATTATTTGATATTATGTATGCTGGCATAAGGCAATTTTTCTTAAAAACTGAATTTATATTTATAAATACCATAACAATTCTCACTGAGCCCTCTAAATCGAGAAAGTTTCCAGTGAAGTGAATAAAAGGTTGGACACACCATTACATTGAAACCAAAACTTAGCTGACTTGCTTATGTTTGGTGATCTCTGCAATTTCTCTGATACTTACAGTGAGTCAAGATTGCGCATTAGCCCAAATTAAAGCCCACCAATCATGTGGTCTATACATTTCCTTTTATTCTGCTCATGGGACATACTTAGTGCACCAATTTACAGTATGTTATAATTAGGTCTTTTTCATTTGGAGAAATAATTCATGAATGGAAATCAATGCTACATAAAGAAAGAATGCATCATTTATTTACTGTATTTATTGACAGAATACTATTTTTAAACATTTTAATACAGCTAAAAGAGGCTAAAACATATGAAGTATGGTTGCAGGAACTTGGTATGTCTAGTTTAATGAAAAGAAGGACTAGGGGAGACATGATAGCAGTGTTCCAATATCTCAGAAGTTGCCACGAAGAAGAGGGAGTCAAGCTATTCTCCAAAGCTCCTAGAGTAGGACAAGAAGCAATGGGTGGAAACTAATCAAGGAGAGAAGCAACCTAGAACTAAGGAGAAATTTCCTGACAGTTAGAACAATTAATCAGTAGAACAACTTGCCTCCAGAAGTTGTGAATGCTCCAACACTGGAAGTTTTTAAGAAGTTGTTTGATAACCATTTGACTAAAGTGGTGTAGCATTTCCTGCCTAAGCAAGGGGTTGGACTAGAAGACCTCCAAAGTCCCTTCCAACTCTGTTATTCTATTCTATTCTAAAAGCTCTCACACAAGAAGGAAGATGGGCAAATTTGTGTCAGTTCCCTCTTTTAACCTAATTGTTACCATCTCAGGGATTCCATATTGCTGGGTGTCTTAGTTTCAGGCTGCTATTACTAAATACCAGGTCTGTATGTAGTAAGATCTTATTCCTTCACAATTCAGAGAAGTATGCAGACTGAACATGCATAACAAGATATGGCTCAATGAGCATGGAAACAAATCTATCTCTGAAACCACTTCTTTAACCCTCTGATTTTGGTCTTTTCAGCATCCGCAACTTGAAGGCCAGAGAGGTTGGGTAACAATAATCCCCCATCATAACGTGGCTGCTCTAAGATATTGTGGTTCACGATATCTGGATTTGGTGCCTATCTCTGAAGTTGTCTTATAGGGAAAAACTGGGAATTATTGTGTATGGATCAAAACTTCCCTTCTTGAACTTCTTGATCCCACTTTGAACCTGCCTTGAAAAATGGCAGTGAAACATCCATATTTCAGTCCATCTATACTAGGTTATATCTGCCTATTCCCATATATTACCTATTTGGGAAGACTTCAGAGAGGGTTCTGGGGCATCAACTACAGAGAATCTGCATCCCTTTCACTCCACTTTCACAGCTGGTGCAGAACAGAAATGCCATTGGATACTCTGGTGGATGACTTTTTGGGGAATCTGAATGAAGGAGCACAGATCTCCCAGTTTTATTAAATTCAGCAGCTATCAAAACCATTGAACATATTTTTGGACTACCTGCAAGGATAGAATGGACCATTTTATGGTGGCTCCATCCTTTCTGAGCAGGCAATTTCAGGCAATGTTAACAGGAAAAGAACCCTCATCTCTTCCTTTGTGAGGTACTACAGGTCTTTCTTGTATTATAATATTAAGAAAGGGAATGAAAGAAAATCATGGGAATATCATCCTTAAAGTATCATCAGCGTCCTGATAATTCCCAGCAATGTATCTCCATCCTGGACTGTATTAAAGATACATTAGATGTTCTTTAGTGGCTGTAAGGAATTGGATAGGAAAACAAACTCAAATTGAATCCTAACAACACAGGGATGCTCTTTCTCCAGAAACCATCTGGCTGATTATTAGCTCCAATATTGGCTCTAGAGATGGGTTTACACTTCCCCTGAAGATCCATGATCAATGAGTAGTCCTAAACTCACAGCTTCTGCTTGCACTGAAACTGCAGCTATGACCAAATGTGGAATAAAGTAGAATGGCAGGATTTTAAAAAATAATTCTGCCTTTTTGAAATGATGCCAACAAAGCTCCTAGAAAAAAAAAACATTTCAAAGCTGTACTGATTAAGATTAATTTTTCTTTGATTTGTTATCGACTCAGTTTTTCATTTAGTGCTGAAGTTTTGCTTCACTGTACAATGGGATTCTGGTTTTTTTCAAATCACTGAGTTTAATATAAGCCAGTGAAGATGGCAGATAAAAGTTGCTACGTCTTCTGTAGTCCCTGGGATGATATATGGCAACAGCTTCTATAATGAAGGATTCAGTGATAGTATCTATCTTTATTTTGGCTTTTTTCTTATGAAACTCTTAACCTCTTCAAGGCTCTTCAGCTTTGGATATTTCAATAGTTTGGAAGGAAGTCACTCTACTTGTGACTATTGCCCTGGTGATAGTTGCAAAGACAGTGGTCTCTGTGAGTTCCTACCGTAGTTGGCTGCTGTACTCGTTGGCTGCCACTCAGCTGGCTCTTTGGCTGAATGGCCCATTTGGTCTGCAGCCATAACAGGGGACAGCTTGTTAGAAGGATCAGTTTGTTTCAAAGCAGCTGACAAAGCAGAGATATTGATAATTGTAATACTACATCTTTCTGCAGCTTCAAATACCTAAAGAGCATTTCCTTCCTAATTGAAAGGGGAAGTAAATATGAGATTTCAATAGTGGCAAATATCAATAGTTCTGGTATAGGATGAGGGTGAAAGTTTGTTCTCTAAGCTTGTGGGTTGGTTTTTAAATATTTTGTTAGCAGGCTAGGTAACATCTTCAGCAGAGTTTAAGGGATGTCAGTGTTCTGTTTATAAGGGCTTCTGTTTATAAGGGCTTCCTTATAAACAGAACACTGACATCCCCTAAACTCCGCTGAAGATGTTACCTAGCCTGGTAATGAAACATTCGTAAACCAATCCACAAGCTCGGAGAACGAACCTTCACTCTCAAATATGAGATTATATAACCTTTCAGTATCTTTTCACATATATCAGATATAACATAGGTACGTAGAAAAATAAGGACATGTCAATTTAGACCTGTTTGTTTAAGGCCCAGAAATTTGGAAATGTTGATTGTGTGAAAAGATGAAGACTCCATCTTCCATAAATGCTGAGCAACATAGAAATATGGAAATACAGATCTTAGGAACTAGAGATCTGTATTTACGTGGAATGTTAAACTGATGGAGCACTAATGCCTTAAGCATCATTCTTTGTGGAAGGTGGATATGAAATACCTATCTGCCCATCTATGTCCTATAGGCTGCTTTGATCACAATTCCTTGCTCAAATGTTGGCCTAAAAATAAGCGCGCGCGCACACACACTTCCTGATTCCTCCAGTTATGAAAAAAGAGCATCTGCATTAATCTGTTCTTCTTTTTTTAAAGCAAGATAGTGAACTTTGGCAGATGCAAACTAAATATAGCTGTCTCAGAAAATAGATGCCATGAGTTCTGCTATGAAACATGCTTATGAATTCAGAATAAGTTGCTTTAAATCAAAAATGCAGTGAAGCAATAATTAATTTCTACAGAAATATACTCTCCAATTGTCCCTATTTAATACAGGCAATCCCTATTTGTTGCCCCTGTTCCCTGGCAAAGCATTGTCCCTATACTGTATATTGTAGTTGTCATGCCTCAATTTAATTTCATTTCTTGAGCATCTTTAGAATTTAAGCTATCTGCATAGCTGGAAATATCTTATCAGCCTTGTGCAGCCAGAGAAACTAGTCCTCGACTTATAATCACAGTTGGATCCAGAATTCCCATGCTAAACAAGGTAATTGTTAAGTGAGTCACAGCAATTTTATGACCACTTTTGTTAAGTGAATCATTGCAATAATGAAGTGTGTCATAAGGTCATTTAACAAATCTGGCTTCCATCATTGACTTGATTGTTTGTCAGAAATCACATGAACCCAGGATGCTGCAATGATTATAAATACACATAGTCCTCAATTTACAACAGTTCATTTAGTGACCATTCAAAGTTACAACGGCACTGAAAAAAGTGACATGACCATTTTTCACAGTTACAACCTTTATAGCATCCCCATCATCATGTGATCAAAATTCAGATGCTTGGCAACTGGTTCATATTTATGACCATTGCAGTGTCCCAGGGTCATGTGATCACTTTTTGCAACCTTCTGACAAGCAAAGTCAATGGGGAAGTCAGATTTACTTAACAACCAGGTTACTACATTAACAACTGCAGTGATTTACTTAACAACTATGGCAAGAAAGGTTGTAAAATAGGGCAAAACTCATTTAACAAATGTCTCACTTAACAACAGAAATTTTGGGCTTTGGTGTGGACGTAAGTTGAGGACTACCTGTTCATGCTGGTTGGCAACCACCTGAATTTAGATCACATGATCTTGAGGAAGCTGTGACAGTTGTAAGTGTGTGAATTAGTCGTAAATCACTTTTTTCAATGTCATTGTAACTTCAGGCTGTAGCTAAACAAGTGGCTGTAATTTGAGAATTATCTGTATGTGGAATTTATCACTCCAAATTCCCCACTCAGCATTTTTGAAGCTGAAGTCAACATATCTGAAAGACAAGTAATTTGGGGAAGGTGAATTTTGCTTCTAGTTTATGTGCATATTCATTGAAATGTCTGAATACTATGCTAAGAAATGACATCATGTAGAGCAGGGGTGTCAAATTCAAGGCCTATGGGCCAGATCTGGTCCACGGGGTGCTTAGGTCTGGCCCATGGATTAGATTAGATTAGATTTATTAAATTTCTATACTGCCCTTCTCCCGAAGGACTCAGGGCGGTGTACAGCCATTATAAAACAATGTAAAAATACAAAATTTAAAACAATTTAAAAATAGATTAAATATTTTGGCCATTACATTAAAACCCCCAATTTTAAAACACCCCATTCCAATTTCATTACACCAATCCAGCCTGTTGAAATAGCAGGGTCTTAAGGGCACGGAGAAAGGTACGCAGGTCGGGAATCATACATATCCCGGCGGGCAGTTCATTCCAGAGGGCGGGTGCCCCCACAGAGAAAGCTGTCCCTCTGGGGGTCACCAGTCTACATTGTTTAACTGACGGCACCCTGAGGAGTCCTCTCTGTGGGAGCGTATTGGTCGGTGGGAGGCTATTGGTGGCAGAAGGCGGTCCCATAGATAGCCGGGTCCTAAGCCATGGCACGCTTTAAAGATGGTCACTAACATGTTGAACCGCACCCGGAAGACCACTGGGAGCCAGTGCAGCTCGCGCAGGAGAGGTGTAACGTGGGTGTGTCAGGTCACACCCATAATCAATTGCCCTGGAAACAGCAAAGGACCGTGGTGCCTCTGCCAGCAAAACTGGAGCTCAGGAGGGCCAAGTGTGGCCCTTGGAAGCTCCATTTTCTCTGGCAGAGGCCGTCCCAGCCAAAAATGGAGATTGGGAGCCGGTTTTCACCAGCAGAGCACTCAGGCCACACATTTGCCCCCGACACGAGTGATGTCAAGCTGGCCACACCCACCCTGGCCAGCCCCCCCCAAGGTAAAACACAACCTTAATGCGGCCCTCAATGAAATCGAGTTTGACACCCCTGATGTAGAGCTAGATTTAGATGTAGATCCTTTGAGATGTAGATGTAGATCCTTTGAAAAAGATGTTTCAGAATGTGCAGGAGAACCTTCAAAGCTATTTTTTTTTTTAGTTTGGATATATCTTTTTTTAGAATCTTAAGATTTTGCTTACAATGCACTTAACAGTGAGTTAATATAAAATAGCACAAAAATGTACTGAACTGGATGTATATTTTCATTCCTGTTGATCTATGTGTATATTTTCATTCCTGTTGATCTATGTGTGTTTTTATTATTTCACTTTTATTTTATTTATTAAATTTCTAGGTCACCTGTCTCCCCTACAAGGTGACTCTGGGTGACACTATTAGCATCTATTTTGGGTGACACTATTAGCATATACTTTGTATTTTATGCATTATCATTGTGTGAAACTCTCTGTATTTATTTATTTGGAATTTATAATTTTACCTGCAAAATACTATGCTCAGCGTGTACAGTAAAGACTATTAATTTATTCATAGGTTATACATTTTGTGAAGAACCTCTTCCAAAGGATGAGTGCAGCTTTAATATAGTTCATTGTCTCGTATATGAAATATCTCTTCAACATACACATTCTCTTTGTCTACCAAGTGGTAGAAGAGACATGGAGGAGGAGGAGGAGGAGGAGGAGGAGGAGGAGGAGGAGGAGGAGGAGGAGGAGGAGGAGTAAACAAATAAAACATCCTGGGGATGAGATAAAAAAACCAAAAGTAACCTTGGGGTATTTGGATGACAGATTTAAATGGTATATCCATCTTTTTATTTTTTATGTTACATGCTGATAGTAAGGTCTTATATATGACAGGGGTCCCTTGTGAATTCTTTCAATTTCATATATTTCTGTTGAACATTGGAGAATGAAAAAAAAATAATAATCTTGGGGAATTTCCATCTTGTTACGTGATAAAAGGCTTGATACAGCTCAGCCTCCTACAGGATTGCCATAGAAACACTTGAAAGTATTTTGTTCTTCTCAGAGAAACATCTCCAGCTCTTGAAAGGCAATTTATAGCTACTGATCTTGTCCCCAACACATTTCCTTTTGGTTTAGTCATGCTGCTATATCCACAGGAAGTTCTTTGCACTAGTAGCTTTGCTTTTCTGAACATGCTGTGCTGCAAAATATTGCAGCCTAATCTGCATTTAATTATTAAGAACAGACCAGCTGAACTCTGCCATAGACTTGGCTGAAACTTTAATGGAATACACAATAAAGGCCTGGACATTTGGCATTATACCTTAGAAGGACACACAACCATAGCAACTCTATTCCCCAGTGGAAGGAATTGTCTCACAATGCTTTTCTTTGAGATCAAATTGAAGAAGCCAGGCAGAATGGAGGAGAGGCCATTCCCAAATATCCCTTAACACAGGTGTCAAACTCGCATTGTCCTGTCATTGTCACAACTTTTTCCCCCTTTGCTAAACCTGGGGTAGGCGTGGTCAGCGCATGATCCATCTGGCCTGCGGGCCATGAGTTTTGACACCCCTGCCCTAGCATTTCATTATAAAATAATTGCAAGAACACTATATTACACCAACAAAAGCTTCACCGACATTCTCCTTCCCCCACAAAGAAAGATATTCTAAATCAATTATGTCATCAACTAGAAGAAAAAATGGCTAGAAAAAAATGGGATTTTTTTTCCTTCAGCACCATTACAACTAGAGTTATTTTTAAGTTATTTTGAAATTATATTTCTGTATTGCTGAGCAACTATACCTCTCTTGAAGTTTTGTATTACATGACACTAATAATCCTCATTTCCATTTCTCTTAATGGAAAAACACTGGGTGCAATCTATTATCCTACTGCTGCAACAGTTAAATTAAGGTTGCAAATCACAGTATGCTGAACAAGTAAGGAGCACCATTTACTCAACAATTACTTTGGAATACACAAGGTAGATTCAGGCACTGGGTGGCAGACCTATCCTTGCATATACGTAACTCAGTGGGAAGCAGACTCTCAAAAGCAACAAGAAATAACAGAATGATGATGCTAACCCAAAGTTTGGGTTTGTTCTGCAACAAACCCAAACTTTGCCTCTACATTTACAGTATATCAACAGCAGCATCACACATACTCAATATCTTCACACACAAAATTAGAGTCATCTTCATGTGTTCTCTTCCCCTAAGGTGATATAGGTAACCATCAGCCCATGACGGCCCTCTAGATTCTATGCAAGACAAACGAAGCAAACTTTGCACAAAATAATTACACACATTTGAGATCAGGATTCAAATGAAGGATAATGCAGTATCACAGTATTTCTCCTTCCCAAGAACTACCATAATAGATCTTAAAGTAACTATTCTGGAAGAAAAGTTCACCAGTACAATTAAGATGAAGTCAGAATACTTCGAAAGATTTCAGGCAATCTTAGAAGGTCTTCACAAAAACCATTTTTAACACATTACAATTGTTAATTGATAAGGAATCTGTCTCACATGCATCTGTATAACCACTCAGTCTTCACCCCCTACCCCTCTTATATATCATCTCAGTTTAAACCTTGCAAATATTTAGCCACTTCATGAATCTGATGTAGTGATCTATAGCTCATGAAAGTTTATGCCTTTTAATAAAATGTTTGTTTGAAAAGAGGCTAACAGATCCCCAATTTTTGGCTACCATAACTTATGATGACTCTCTTCCTTCAATATTCAGATGTCCCAACACATCCTAAGGAGCATTAAAAAGGTAAAGCTTTTTACCTTTATGTGCTAGTCATTCCCAACTCTAGGGGGCAGTGCTGATCTCCATTTCAAAGCCAAAGAGCCAGCACTGTCTGAAGATGTCTCCGTGGTCATGTGGCCAGCATGACTAAATGCCAAAGGAGCACGGAATGCTATTACCTTCCCACCACAGGTGGTCCCTATTTTTCTACTTGCATTTTTTCGTGCTTTCGAACTACTAGGTTAGCAGAAGCTGGGACAAGTAACAGGAGCTCACCCCATTACGCGGCACTAGGGATTTCGAACCACTAAACTGCCAACCTTTCGATCAACAAGCTCAGTGTCAACAAGCTGAGCCATCTTATCCCTTCTAAAGAGCATTAGCCTGACCTTTAAATCTACCATGGAAGTATGTTTGATGTGACTATCAACATTTTGCTCCATGAAGTTCCTGGAGTGAATACACATGTGAAATAATAAACATTACATTAAGGCCATATTGGAGTTTAACTTTCTAAAGCAAAACAAATCCTAAATATGCATGTGCAAAATTTAATAATGTGAGTCTCATTTTATGTAGTCAATGCCTTTACCCAGTGAGCGTTATGCTTCCTAAGAGGTTTCATTTCCCTCGCACAGTACAGTTTTCAGGGTATTTGAGCTGTTATAGCTCATTGTAAATGCTAAGAAGTGATGTAATATTTTGTAGATATTACAAACCAAAAATGTCTGTAGAGGACTTTGAAGGATTCTTCCATTTTACTGTCTGAGTAAAGACTGTTACCTTATTTAAACAGCAACTAAAGCAATAGTGGTGAATATCTGTAGCTCGGGTGTAGGATGAAGGTGAAGGTTCATTCTCTAAGCTTATGGGTTGGCTTCCAAACATTTCATTACCAGGCTAGGTAACATCTTCAGTGGCGTTTAGGGGATGTCAGAGTGTTTATAAGGGCTCCAGTGATGGGTCTTGTGAGGGGTCTTGTGAGGGGTCAGCTGGGAGTCATCAGTGAGTCTTATGATGGGTCTTGGGCAGCGGTGAAATGCTCCCGGTTCGGACCAGATCGATCCGGTAGTGATGGCGGCGGGTGGTTCAGAGAACTGTAGCAAAAATCCCTGCCCCTCCCCCGCCTAGCTGAACCGCATGATGATCAAAGGCTTTTTTTTACTTTTAAAAGCATTTTTTCTACAACCTCGGCTGAAGAGGTTGTAGAAAAAAATGTTTTTAAAAGCCTCTGACGATCCCAGCTGAGTTGCCTGATCATCAGAGGCTTTTAAAAGCATTTTTTTTCTGCAATGTCTTCGGCCGAAGAGGTTGTAGAAAAGATGCTTTTAAAAGTAAAAAAAAAAAAGTTGGCCACACCCACCAAGTCACATTACACTCCCCCCTACCAAGCCATGCCCACAGAACCGGTAGTAACAAATTGACATTTCACCACTGGTCTTGGGATGGGTCTTGGGATAAGGAGATTATATTAAGTCAGAGTCATTGGGAGGTGAACTGGTGGGGGGGCATGAGTTGGTTGGGGGGTTGGTGCTGTCTCTGGTTGGCTGTGTGGTTGATTTGGATTCTGAGGAGTTTGTAGGCTGGTTGTAGATCAATGTGCCTGTTGATGGAATTGCTTGTGGAATGCCAGGCTTCCATGAACTCACGAGTGTGGCGGGTGATAGCGTGGCTGAAGATTTTTAGACTAAAGCCTTTAGAGTTCATTTTAGAACATATGTCTTTTGTGACTGCTTTCTGCATAAGTTTGTTACATGACCCCAGATATACACATAGCAAACTGCTTTGTGTTTTCAGTGCATCTCAATTCTCAAATAATCTCAGACTCAAGAGAAGAGCAGATTTTAACTTTATGGCTTTCTTGTTTTGTGTTTCTGCTCTCTGGTTGTTCACCTTGGCTAATGAAAAAAGTGTCTCTGCTGGCTGGCCAGCATGTTCTGTGCAGCTGTCCATAAACAATTTTAAAGCACTAGAACTAAAAGAAAACACTGAGTTCATATTTGCAGCCATTGATATGCTATTTTTCTCCCTGCTGAATGAGACAATTTAGAAAAGAAAAAGTTTAGAATATTTACTGAAGCTCTCTATGGGTAAGTGTGTACATCTGTGCAAATGCATGTTCAAGTCAGTATTGACCACCTGGAAGGTGCCTGGACTAGTCCCTTCAGTTTTCTTGGCAAGTTTTTTTTTTTCCAGAAGAGGAAAAAAAAACTTGCCTACTTTCTAAGCCTAAAACAGAGTGATTGGCTCAAGGTGACCCAGCTGGCTTTGAGCCAGTGGTGAAATTCAAAATTTTTTACTACCGGTTCTGTGTGCGTGGCTTGGTGGGTATGATGTGGCTTGGTGCGTGTGGCTTGGTGGGTGTGGCAGGGGAAGGATACTGCAAAATCCCCATTCCCTCCCCACCTCCCAGCCAGAGGTGGTATTTGCCGATTCTCCAAACTACTCAAAATTTCTGCTACTGGTTCTCCAGAACCTATCAGAACCTGCTGAATTTCAACCCTGCTTTGAGCTTAAGGCGGGACTAGAATTCAGCATCTTCTGATTTCTAGGCTGGTGCCTACACTATACCAAATTGTCTCTGTAACTGAAGCTGAAGACCATTAATAATAAATACATCTGTATGAGAGTGTTTATCTTTTCATTATCAAAGACAATGAAAATGATACAAAATATACCAATACTAATAATAACAAAAATAACAAAATATTGTCATTTGGAAATTGCAGTTGAGCAACTATGGAGGAAGAAATCAATAGTAATATGAGCCCTTGGAGCAATACCCAAAGAGCTGCCTAGATACATGTAAAATTTGAACTTATTAGACCTGAATATCTTAACTTTGCAAAAAACCACCCTACTCGGAACTGCATTTATACTCAGGTGGAATTTTAATAGCTTTTAGGTCCTTGATTAGGACTTGAACTATTAAATTTTTACCTGTCCAACACTGTGAATTGAATTGAAGATTATATCTTAAATAATATATAACATAAAAATAATAGCAACACCATCCTGCCTATGTTTAAGGCGCTGGCCCACTGCCCAAAAGAACAAATAACTAAGTTTCAGACCTAACCTATACTCGATATATAAACACTGTAAAACTAAATAATCACTAAATAAATTTTACCCCAAAAGAAAGAATGTATCAGCATTAGACTCCTAATACTTTTGCAGTTTTAAGATCTTCACAGTTCAAAACCATCATGATGGATTACAATTACAAAAATAATCTCACAACCAGTAGTAGATATTAGCCTGTTTGTTCATGACAAGAATCATATTATGAAGAAACATAAAATTCCCTAACTTGTAAAGGTCATTGGACCCCAAAACTGTACTTAAGACTTGGAGGTTCCTGATTATTCCTGAGAGTGTTTTATGTCTTGTACTATATTGATGTTACTGATGCTTTTTATTTATGTGAACTACTAGAGGGAAATTTATAGATATAAAAGCTACCAAAAAGGGCATCACTTAAGATGATGAAAGTCTTAAATACTTTCAGTCAGTTATTCTATTGTTTTATGGATCACTTTATAATACAACTCTATTTATAACCCTTTCTAATTACTGGTATTACTTTTTGAATCACTCTCCTGTTGAAAATTCAGAAGTCATATTTCTTCATGTTCAAAGGAAAGTTAAAAAAAAAACCACCAACATTTCCCATCATGCTTTCAGGAAAAAGGGTAAGCATGTTATTTCTTTTTGTGACTTTTTGTGCTCACTGTCCTGCTATACAGTATCGCTTTGCAGTTTACTTTATTTCTTGTTTATTGCTTTCTATATCTATTTTAAAATGAGTATGATATTTAGGATTGAACAGTGTTTTAGATTTGATCGCAAAAAATGCTTTGGTGGTTAAGTGACTGCAAATTTAGAACCTGTCAGCAACTCTTTGAAGCAGCCATGTCTTCTTCTAGGGCAGAGGTCTTCAAACTTGGCAGTTTTAAGACTTGTGGATTTCAACTCCCAGAATTCTCCAACCAGCTGCCTGGAGAATTCTGGGAGTTGAAGTCTACAAGTCTTAAAGCTGCCAGATTTGAAGACCTCTGTTCTAGGGGAACATGCCTGCTGCAGAGAAAAAGCTGTGCAATGCAGAGGTGTAGGCAACTATCACATTTGTGCTACTTGGTCATTTCTGAATTATTTCAGAACCCTGCCTTGTGAATAATTTCATTTTTATTATGACGCTTGCTGAAGAGCATGGTCCATTAAAAAGCAATCCATAAAAATAGTACACAAAATTATTCAGAATATGCACAGTTTGATATCCAAAGCTGGAGAGGTAATTTTTTTCCAGATAATTGTGCCAGGTTAGTTTCTGGGGACTAAAGAAACATTTTCCTGGATTTATTTATGCTTAAATTTATTATAGCCACCTATTCTAGTCCACTCTGGGCTATCTGCTAGTTTTTTGAAAACAAAACTTGTTATATTATTTGGCCCAAAGCAGTAAGTTAATTCCTGTCCCTGTGAAAGAAGGCTATCTAAAATCTGTGGAATCAGTGGTAGGATTCAGCCAGTTCGTACCACTTTGGGAGAACCGTTTGTTAACTTGCTGAGCAATTTGGCAAACTGGTTGTTGGAAGAAATCATTATGGCAGAGAACGGTTGTTAAATTACTTGAATCCCACCACTGTATGGGATGCTGTTTAGGAGTAATGGTTGTGGATCCAGGTGCTAACACTGACACTCCTGTGTTTGTTTTGTCATACTTTGCCTCATTGTAGGGCTGGCTTGCACATAATCTTTTTCTCTTTCATTCTTCTTGCTTGAATTGAGACTGGGAAAACCATGGAATATTCATTCATTCATTTCACATCCTCTTAATTTAAAACAAGCCCCTATTATAGTTTGTTCCGAGGAAACTAAAATATTTATTAGGGTGGTAAAACATTCATATTATCCCCTTTGGCCCCTTACTTCAATTGTTTGGAATGATCCAGCTTGTCTTAGCACTTGAAGTAAAATGCTAGAAATATCCTTTCCAGGTTCATAGAAGACTATTTGAGAGATAAAGAAATGGCCAGAGGAAAACAGCATGGTTCTAAATCTGACATGCAAGACTGCCACTTATATATTTGCGTTGACAGACTGATTTGACTGGATTGTCTCCAGACCAAACCACCCTATAATACTTTTTCACAGCCCCACTATTAATGCAAGTTTATCCTTTAAACATCTGATTTAATAGCGAGCCAAACCACTATTACTAATGAGCAAGCTTCACTGAACACAATAAACATGCATACATCCAAGCTACTTTTAAAACTGAAACATTTAAAAAGATAATTTAGCCATTCTGTTTAAGTTTACCTTACATAAATTCCTCCCAGTCATACTCAGCAGAAGGATCGGCAAGTTTCTTGCACATTTTAAAGAGGAATAACTCTATAAAACTGTCGCTCTTTACCGTATCTGAGAACCAAATCTGCAGCACCACTGCTATTCTGTACCTCTTAAGCCAGCGGATGTGCCCATAGTTGTATGCTGCAGTACAAATTCTCCACCTCCTCTTTCATTCCCCTGAGTGCTGCTGGCCCAATTCAGATGGTCTCTTCCTTGGAATCATTATCAGGGAACAGGATTTGGGAAATATGACCTGGACTCATTTTTGTAATGCATTCTCAGGAGACACAAGAGACACTTTCCGAGAGGCACATAGTTATGAAGGACATAACAGAGCCAGCACTTACAGCAATTACAAGATAAAACAAAGGACACATGGCAGTAAAGTGGATTATTTTTAAAAATGGATGCTTGCAAAACAGCCACAGGGTATTTGTAATGCTGCCAGAAACTTAGTTACAAAAGGGAACATTTCTATAAACATCAGTAGAGTTCATGACCATTATGTCCGTGCAGGACCTCATGTGGCTTCCCGCCTCCTAATACTTCACAAACACAGCAGCTAGAGTCTAGAAAGCAGAAGGTGAGATAATCACACACCTCCCTGCTGCCATCCATAGTACCGCCCTGAGCATGTATTTATTTCTTCATTAATTTCTTTATGGGATTTATCTCCTGCCTCAATCCAAATCTTTCTCAATCCCACCAAAAGTACAAGATAGAGTCAATTAAGGACCCAAGTATGCTGACTCTGACCTGATTTGGAACTGATTTCATCATAATCTATCTTTATTTAAAAGAAACATTGGAAACACCCACTGTCAGAGAAGTATGGATCCTTAAAGTAAATTCTTACTTAGAGAACTTCAAGGTTCTTTGAGAGGATTTATTTATTTATTCAAATTTATATACCGCCCTACTCCCAAAAAGGGACTCAGGGCGGTGAACAGCCAAAATAAAATACAATAGCATATAAAATTTAAAAGTTATTTAAAATAAATTAAATAATTTAGGCTAAGAAACAAAATTTAAAACATCCAATTAAAATAAAAACATTTTAAAGCCCAATTTAAAAGGGGAGACTTAAGCCAGACCAGCCTGTTGGAATAAAAACATTTTTAGGGCGCGGCGGAAGGTGCGTAGGTCCTGCAGCCTCCTTATCTCAGGGGGGAGCTCGTTCCAGATGGCAGGTGCCCCCACAGAGAAGGCTCTCCCCCTGTGGGCCGCCAGTCAACATTGTTTGGCTGACAGCACCCTGAGGAACCCCTCTCTATGGGAGCAAACTGGTCGGTGGGAGGCTATTGGTGGCAGAAGGCGGTCCTGTAAGTACCTTGGTCCTAAGCCATGGAGCGCTCTGAAGATGGTAACCAAAACCTTGAAGCGCATCTGGAAGACCACCGGGAGCCAGTGCAGCTCGCGCAGGAGGGGGGTCACATGGGAAACAAATTTCAAAATTTAGCCAGGGAATGGGATTCATTCAATCTAAGGATAAGAGGTGAGACAACTGGCTCAATCTTTTGATAAAGACACAAAACCATTATGTAGAAAATCTCTATTAAACCATAGACTGGTCTAATCCAGTTTTTCTCAATTATTTTAGCAACTTTAAGATATGGGGAATGAGGAATTTGGGGAGTTGAAGTCCATATATCTTAAAGTTGTCAAGTTTGAGAAACACTGATTTAATTTCACCAGGCATCACAGTTCTACAGTATCTCTTCAACATTTAAATAATAATGCCTTTCCCCATTTAAAAAAAAATGAATGAGCATCAGATTTTTATTTTAATTCAGAAGATTCTTAAAATATATAAAATGGAAAGAAGACATTTTTCTTTTAGGTTTGATGGACAAAGAATTTGAAAGAAAATTTGGAACTTTGTTATTACATATGTTAACAGTGGTGAGAATCTTATATGGACAAAGCTGGAAAGACACACTAATTCTAGCAAGAGCCAGTTTGGTCTAGTGATTAAGGCAGCAGGCTAGAAAGTCCTGTCTTAGCTATGAAAATCAGCTGGGTGACTTTGGGCCAGTCATTCTCTCTCAGCCTGGCCTACCTCACAGGATTGCTGTTGTGGGGAAAATAGAAAGAGGAGGTGTGTTGATTATGTTTGCTGCCTGAACTTATTTGTAAAAATAATAAACATGGGATACAAGCAAACAAACAAATGAATGAATGAATTCCCACAATGAAAGAGTGGGTGGTAAAGAAGATGGAGTTAGCGGAGATGGCAAAATCAACTGTTTTAATTAAAGAAAAGTATTTATCTAGCTTTGTTTCTACTTAGAAACCACTTCTGGAGTTTTTGCTCAAAACTTTGACTTTAGGTTTTGATAATTTTGTAATGATAGAAATTGCCTGAAATGTTGTAAAATGTAAAGCAAAAAGATTGAGATTGGGGTGGGTGGGTTTTTTTTTTTTTTGCATCCTTCTGCACTGAAGAAAGTTGGAAGTCATCACTTTTTTGGCTATCTTTGCACTTTTCCTTTCTCTCATTTTTCTAACTTTTGTTTTTTCCCCTCCATATTTTCATCTTGTAATGAAACTTAATAAAATTTATTGTAGAAAAAACTGATTGAACAGCTGTATCAATTTATAAATCTCAATGGCCCATCTACAAAGCAATAATCCTTAAAATTGTCCTAACAGCTTCATTTTGGCACTGGTCAGTTTTCTTTTGGGCTGGTCCTTTGTGCATTAGTTACACAGCAACTGAGCTAATGAGCTCATTTCTATACAGCTGAAAGCTGACTTCAATGCATTGGCTATACTTTCTTTGTTATGCTTAATTGGCTTCTTTTTCCTAGTGCTTTTTGCTGAAGAAACTGTTCGTTAGACATTTACAAAATATCACAGTGAAGAAATTACCTCCACTGTGCTTGCATATTGCCTGTTTTGCACCTTGCATTTCATTTTCTGTTGAAAGTCAACAGAACTGGTTGCATGGTTGCATGAAGCATAGTGTGTTGTATGTATTTGTGGTTATGTCTGCTAAATACATTTCACACCATTGTTCAGGGTTTTATAACTACTGTATATTTAACATTTCAGCAGACATTGGACACTCCATGATTTACTACTCCTTTCTGGTTCTTCTAAAACTCTTGCTTGTCACATGAGCCTTCTTCTGTTGCTGTTTTAATAAAAAAACCCCTAAAAATATTTGTTTCCATTCATCATTAAACATAACTAATCCATTTGATGACTTTACTGTAAATAAAGTCAGCTTCTCTATCCTAACGCTTATATAATTTTACCTGAACTTTTTCATATGGGAAGGGGAAAAGAGTTTTCTTTCTTTTCCCTCCATCCTTCTCCACTCTTTCTCATTCATACACATCTAGATTGCATGGAGAAAAATCAGCATGCTTTCCAGCATATTTCAAGTACAGCAAAGCTTTCAAGTTTGTGAACCCCTTTGCTGGTGACAAATATGCAGTTTTGGATTATTTTTCTCAATAAATAAATGAATAAGTATAATGTTTATGAGTCATTTGTTTAATCCTGAACTAGTTTCAGGGCTTGTGTAAAGAACACACTTTTCATCCATGGTGGTGCAGTGGTCAGGATGCAGTACTGCAAGTTGCCTGCAAATTGGCAGTTCAAATCTCACCAGGCTCAAGGTTGGGGGCAATATGCTGACTCCATAAACTGCTTAGAGAGGGCTGTAAAGCACTGTGAAGCAGTATATAAGTCTAAGTGCTATTGCTATTTTAGACCATATTGATGCAGAAATATTGAAAATTTTAAATGGATCATAAACTTTTAAGCATCACTGTAATTTTTCTTTTTTAAAATAGTATTTTTAATTAAAAATTACAATTTACAATAATAAAAAACTAATATAAACTAAAAAACAAAAGAATGAAAAGAAAATTTGAAAGTTGCAGGAAAGAAAAAAGAAAAGAAAGAAAAAACAAGAATATAGTAAGAAAATGAAAGGAATCTGCCACCTCCTTCACAAGCATAAACAATTTTAGTAATTCTCCTACATTCTCCTAAACTTCAACAAATGACAACTTCTTCTCATATCCCATCTATAAACAAATCCATAAAACCTCATCATTTCAGTCCTGATATCAGCAAAAGTCTATTAAGTATTACCAGAGATGACAACATATTTTAATCTTGATCAAACCAAGCAACATAATGTTTCTTCCTTTGAATTTTAACAATCTTGATGTTTAAACCCTTCAAATAATGTCCTAGAACTTTTTCTCCCTCTTTGGTTCTTCTTACAAAATTCTTTGAAGCTTTAACAAGCCTCTTTTGTAAATTCAAAATAAGAATATTATCCAGGTCACTCTCTTGGTTTGTTATTTGTATATCCCTTTTAATTAAGACATCAGTCAATTTTTTTTGTACAGCTAGTGTAACATTTTTCATGTTATCTTGTAGCCAGCCATTTTTAAATTCATTTTCAGATCACTATCAGTTATGTCAGGTAATACTTGTCCCTCTTCATAGCATCTTTTAAACACAGTCCATCTATAGAGGCCAATGCTCTTTAAATTAACTTCTGGGTCCATTGTTCAATAATATCCTTCAGCATGTCCAATGTTAGATTATTCTTCTTCATTCTGTATTAGTAAATATTGATGTTCTTTAATTCTAATCTTACAGTGTTAGATATAATAATGAGGCGTGGGGAGAAGCGGCTAGGCTAAACTGCTTTATTAACAGGCTACACAACGCAACAAGGCAGAACACATTTGCCTCACGAACAACAACAACTTGCCTGACAGCTGCTTAAATAGCGAGCTGTCAAACGGAACGTCCAATAAGAAACAGCGCTTGGTCCCGCTCACCAGCCCAGCTCGTCTTAACCAATCACGGACGGTAGCAACACGCATGCGTAGCTGGGCGTCGTATCTGTGAGGACACAACACTCCTTCCTACCCGGATCGCGCATGCGTAATCATCTAAATACGGCGGCCGACGGCGGCTCCGCCCAGATCTTCTTAGTGCTGGCCCAGCCTCCGGCGGAGGTGGAGCCGGGCTGCTGTCCTCCTCGCAACAGTTGGGCCGAGGCGGTGGAGTGGGCGTACCCGGAGTCATCGCGGGAGAACTTAAACATGCAGGTGAGTTTGCCGTCGAGACCGCATCGGGTTGAACTGAGGCTTCAAGTGCTGTTTGTGTGGGGGTGTTAGTAAGTGTAATTGGTGTCCTAGTGTCTTCTGATGGTGTCTCTTGGTTACATGCGGTATTGGTCAGTGCAATCGCTCTCCTCCGTAGCTGGTTGATATGGCGCCTCCAGACGTGGCCATCATTGAGCTGGACCCTATAAGAATAGGGCCCCGTTAGTGCGGAGATTCTGCCCGGAAGCCATTTTTCACCATCCCCGAAGTTTTGAGCAAACACAGGATCCCCCGCGGAAAAAACCCAACAATGCGAAGTGTGCTCCTTGGTGACGTCTGGAGCGTAATCAGAGTGAAGACGGTCCAAAAGAGTCCTGAGCCTCCGCCCATGAGTAGTTCGGCTGGGCTGGCCTTGGTAACCGGGCAAGGGGTAGTATGTTGAGCCAGGAGATATTGGTTGATTTTTTGAGACCAATTTGCAGGCCCTAGGCGGCTTAAAGCCTCCTTAGCTGACCGTACGGCCCTTTCTGCCAGACCATTCGCGGCCGGATGGAACGGGGCCGTAGTTGTGTGACGGATGCCCAGTCTGGTCACAAACTGCAGGAAGGGTGCCGATGTAAATTGGGGCCCATTGTCGGTGACAATGGTGTCCGGCAGGCCATGTGTAGGAAACAATCCTTCCAGGGCTTTAATGACCGCATCGGTTGTCGTAGAGTGCATGAGGGTCAGTTCGACCCATTTTGAATATGCATCGACGACAACCAAGAACATGCGACCTTGAACGGGGCCGGCGAGATCCAAATGGAGCCTCGCCCAAGGGGCTCTGGCCGCCTCCCATTCCCTGACAGGGGCCGCCGGTGGAGCCGGTCGCGATGATTGACACTGGGGGCACATAGCCACCCATTGCTCGATCTCGCCATCCATGCCGGGCCACCAAACATAACTCCGGCCTAGTCCCTTCATGCAGACAATGCCGGGATGAGAATCATGGAGGTGAGCCAGAATGGGGTGCCTCAAACTGGGGGGAACAACAACTCTATGGCCCCAAAGAAGGCACCCCCTCATCGTGGACAGCTCGGCCTGTCTCCTAAAGTAGGGAATCAAGTCGGCCAGCACGGGGCCCTTGGGCCACCCCCTGCGGACCCAATCCAAAACCTGGGAAATAGTGGGGTGGCAGACATGGCACTAATATCCGAAGCAGTGATCGGAAGGTCTATGTCCTCAATGAGGAGGACAGATGGCGCGGGAGCGGGGTCCGAGACCGGAGCCGGCATAGGGCACCGGCTCAACGCATCGGCATGGCGAATAGCGGAGCCGAGCCGGTAGACAAGGTGGTAAGAGTACGCGGCCAAGAACTTGGCCCAGCGTGACATGCGGGGAGAGATGATAGTGGGAGTCTGCCTGTCCCCAGAGAGTAAGCCTAAGAGGGGCTTGTGGTCAGTCACAAGCGTAAAGGACCTGCCATAAAGGTAATCATGAAACTGCTTGACCCCGGCGACAATAGCCAGGGCCTCCCGGTCTAATTGGTATAGTTACGCTCAGGGGCAGAGAGGGTCCTAGAATAGAAAGCAATCGGGGCCTCCACCCCATTAGGAAAAACATGGCTCAAAATGGCACCAACGCTAAAAGGCGAGGCGTCGCAAGTCAAGGACAAGGGCAAGCTCTCGTCGTATTGGACGAGAACAGCCCGTGATGTCAGGGCGTACTTGACAGCCTGAAATGATGCAGCAGTGGCACGATTCCACACCCATGGGGCACGAGAATCGAGGAGGCAGTGCAATGGCTCAGCAAGAGAAGCCTTGTGGGGCAAAAAAACGGAATAGAAATTGAGAAGCCCCAAGAAGGCCTGCAGCTCCGCCTTGCAGATGGGCGTGGGGGCATGTTTAATGGCGGCAATCTTGGAGGGGGTGGGGTGGATCCCATGCGCATCAATAAGGAATCCAAGGAATTCCACCTGGGAATTCCCAAGAGCGCACTTAGATTTTTTAAGACGGAGGCCTGCGTCACGAAAACACCCCAGAACGGACTGCAGCTTGGCAAGGAGGTCGGCGTGGTCTCTAGCAGAGACCATTACGTCGTCGAAGTAAGGAACCACCCCGGGAATTCCTTGAAGCAATCATTCCATGATGCCTTGGAAGATTCCCGGGGTGACGCTCACTCCAAACTGCAGCTGGGTGCATTTAAACGCACCCCTATGGGTGACTATGGTCTGGGCCATGGCTGTAGGCTCATCAACAGGGAGCTGTTAATAGGCCTGAGCCAGGTCCAGCTTGGCAAAAACCCGACCCTGACCCAGGGAGTGCAGCAGATGCTGCACTACTGGCACAGGATAGGGGTTGGCCTGGAGCGCCTTATTTAGGGAACACTTATAGTCGGCGCAAATCCTGATGCTGCCATCTTGCTTCAAGGGAATAACAATAGGGGTTTCCCAGCTCGAATGGTCAACAGGGACTAAGACTCCCTGGGCTATGAGCTTGTCCAGCTCTTTATCCACTAGCGGCCGCAAGGCCAACGGCACCCTCCACGGTTTGAGACGGACAGGCATCACCTGGGGGTCCAAATTGAATGATATGGGCCTACCCGTATACCTCCCCAATTGGTCAGAAAACACATCCGCAAATTCATGGGCCAGAATGGACGAAATATCAGGGGAAACCATGTGAACACTGGAGATGGACAGATTCAGCGTGGCAAACCAGTCCAACCCCAAAAGGCTGGGCAGATTGTCTTTTACAACAATTAGAGGCAATTTTCCTGAGAATGAGCAGTACGACACCTGAAAAGTGTCATACCCCAAAGTGGGGATGGGTTTCTCTTGGTAGTCCCTTAACAAAACAGGGCACGGTTTCAGCCTGCGGCGGGAAACCCTAGGCAATAATCTGGAGAGGGTAGACCAGGATACAAGGGACTTGGAGGAGCCCGTGTCAACCACCATCCGGCATGGGGCTCCCTCCAAGACCACCGAAAAGAACAACTTGTTGGTTGAGGTGGAAGAAACGGCATTTCTCACAGCGATTTCCAGCGGGTCTTTGCATCCGTTCACAGCGAGGCACTCCTCACGACGGTATGGCATCTTCCGGCCACGGCGGCGATCCACAGGCGGCGCAGCCGAGACATCGGCCATGGGGGTGGGTGCTCTGCACACCCTCGACAGGTGACCTCTTTTTCCACAACGGCGGCACACGGCGGACTTAAAATGGCAATCGGTTCGGCAGTGGTTTCCGCCGCAACCCAGACAAGAGTCTTGCGCAAGCTTCTGCGCCTTGCCGGCCGCCCCAGACTTTCGCCGGGCCGTCCTGAGGCGCCTCACTTCCTTCTCATTGTCCGAGGATTCGGCCAGGTCGGATGCCTCGTAATGGACGGACAGAGGCTTAACCGCGGTGGAAGATGGTGCCTGGAACCGTTGGATCTCCACGGCAGATCGGCCTGACATTTCAGCAGCCCTTGCTTCATCGAGTGCCACTTGGAAAGTCAGCTCAGATCTAGTCAACAGGCACCTCTGTAGCTTTAAATCCTTGATTCCGCAGACCAACTGGTCTAACAGCATCTCATCTAGGTCGTGGAATTCGCAGTGGAGAGCCGCGGACCTCAGCGAGGCCATGTAGTCGTTAATGGACTCGCCCTCTGTTTACGAGCGCTGCCAAAAGGCATGGCGGCGCGCGATGCGGGACGGAGTGGGCGAAAAATGGTTTTTAAGTCTCTCCACCAGCGTGTCCCATGGAACATCAAAAACTTGTTGAGGGGCGGCTAGGGCCCGAGCCGTGCTGAAAATTTCGCTCCCGCAGGAGCTAAGAAAATAACCCCGTTTGCGAGCGCTGGACAAATCCATCAAAGCGTTCGCCTGGAGGAAACACTCAAAGCATTCCATGTACGTGTCCCAAGTCTCTGATGAAGGGACGAACGGGGAAAATACCGGCAAAAACGTTGACATGGTCACAATTAACCACGGAGGCGACCCCGGTTAACACACTGAAACAGCCGTCACCGATCCCATCCTCGTCGCCAGTGTTAGATATAATAATGAGGCATGGGGAGAAGCGGCTAGGCTAAACTGCTTTATTAACAGGCTACACAACGCAACAAGGCAGAACACATTTGCCTCACGAACAACAACTTGCCTGACAGCTGCTTAAATAGCGAGCTGTCAAACGGAACGTCCAATAAGAAACAGCGCTTGGTCCCGCTCACCAACCCGGCTCGTCTTAGCCAATCACGGGCGGTAGCAACACGCATGCGTAGCTGGGCGTTGTATCTGTGAGGACACAACATACAGTTAAGTCTTATTTTATAATTTCTTTTTAAGAATTGAAAAAAAAGCATTTTCCAATTGGAAGGGTTCTTTATAATTAATTTCAAAATCTTATTTCAAATTTATCTGGATGGCTAGTCAATTTGTAATATTCTAAAATCAAACTTTTAATTATACTTTGACTGCATATTCCCCACATTAAAAAAAAAAAGTCCTTAAACTTGTTTCTAAAACTACTTTCACTAAGAATTGAAGGAAACTTATCTGCTGCTGTAAACCCTGTCGACCCAAAGGTTCTTAATTGATTAGAACTCAATGTCCTTTTAAAGGTGCTAACTGCCATTTCAGCAAAATGGCTGTTCTCTTGTCTCCCAGAGCTCTAAATCCAGACCTAAGCAAGAAGTAACTGTCTGGAGCACTTGTGGGTGATCTCAAATAATCCCCTTTGTTCTATTTGGCAAGAAACTGAGGCAAGACAGGGTTCAAAGATAAGCTAATAGCTAACAGGGCTAACAGCAAACAGGGCAAACTCCGGAAATGGCAACACAACTTTCTGTCTGACAGCTCTTTATATAGGAGCTGTCAGATGGTTCATCCAATGGTGGGACTTCATTGTCCCACCGAAAGGCTGATGCCGTTCAGCCAATGGGGAAGCAGCTTTGCATCAGCATACGCGTGGATCAGCGGCGTAGCTATGAGGACGCCACACCCTTGTCTGAAGAGAATTACAAAGATCCAGTCTATTCACTGGCTCTTCATTCCGCTTGAATTCATCAGTTACACTTTTAGTGGAACCATCTTCAGTTCAGAATTTCTTCCCTGGAAGTCAGCATTATTGTAATTTTCCAAACCAATCAGAACATATTATTTCAACCAGAATGCAGCTCATTTTTTCGATTATGACCTCTGCTTTCTAGGGGCCATGCTTTGATCTCAAATTTGCTTTTAGCCCTTCAAGTTGAATTATTGCAGGAATGCACTGCCTGAGTTTCCAGGCCCCATAGCTGCTCCTTGAAAGTCCTCCAGAAGATCCCAAGAATCCTACATGTACCTCTGGTCTTTGCATTGCTTCATTTCTGCCTCATCTGTGACCATGTCTATCAACTTTCCACTGCTATCTGTTTATATCTGCTTGTATCCTGACTGTCCTCCACATTTACTTTATGTAGGTCAAATCTAAAACATAAAAGGATGCAGGAAGCAGATTACCCAGGCCTAATTATTCATAATCTGAAGCAGAAATTCATTTTGCTGACATATGTATGATTCGCAATCAAGTCGTTATACAGTTTTTATACTGTGAGTTGCAGCTGCTTAACAGTAATTCCTTCTATATGGGAAATCTTTAGAGATGCAGGCTTGGGGAGATTGGAGAGATCACTATTAAGATTTTTTTTTCAGCCTCCCCATATAGTTTGCAAGATGCTGAGGGAAAGGGAGAACCCCTGCATGCAGTTTTATAGTTAAAATCTGCCCCTCTTGACTAACTTAAGCTTTCTTAAAATTATTTCTCATTTTTCTTGTTCCTTGTTCTGGTCCCATATGCCGGCGTTCTCAAACCTGATTTAGCAAATTTCATTTAATCCTCTGATTGTTTATGTACCATATTTATTTATTTCTATGTATCTCAAAAACTATGTTAACAGCCCTATAATTTCACATTTTCAAAAACAAATGGTGATGTGTAAAAGGATATTTAAGATGCTGAGAATCTGCAAATATCAACTCCTTTTCTGTGAATGGAAAAGACTGCATGTGGTCTGTCCTCTATGTGTCCTCTGATTCCCTCTATCTGGAACTAGTGCCCATGGGGGCAATCACAGTTTCTGTATTTGTAGAGATCAAAGCCAGAACAATTTACAGCACTAGGCACTGAAACCTTTGCATTCTAAAAGATTACAAATTACTATCTGATCCATTAATTAGGAGCAGGATGCTGAAGCATCTTTTGACAGCAGTGACAGCCCTGGCTAACAACCATTCAGAAAAAAACTCAGAAATTATTGTTGGTGACATTTGTTCAAAGAAACACAATACTGTCCATGCTGCAAAACATAAGTTGTATCATGGAACCACATGGTAAGCAATTGGTCCTGCTGCCCCAGCTTCAGTTTATAATCCTAAAGAAACTTGTAGTTTGTTTGGGTAAGAAGAGCAAAAGCCAGACAGAGCAATTAGTTGTGTCTCTTAAGTTTATGAATTTTCTCAAAGATAGTTTCTGCAGGCATCTTGACTCCTGCCTTTGTTGCTACTATGTTATATTTATTTCACAAAATTAAAGAGTGCTTAGCCAAGCAATCTCAAAAAAAAAATACACTAAATCTTCATGCTGCTTTTAAAGAAAGGAAATATTGTCCTGAGATGGATAGGAACTTTACTGTTAATAGCAACATAATTCTAAACTCCTCCAGAGTTTTAGAAAAATCCTATTTTACAGTATATACCAGCCGGGTATTTAATTGTAGCCATTATAGTATGATCCTAACACTTTCCACAGTGGACACATGAAAATCTTTCTTTTGTCTAGAAAATAGAACTCATTTCAATGCAATGTAGCCACAATGGAGAATTAAGAGATGGCATGTTTGTAGTTGATAAGATAATCAAAATTATGAGGTTTTATGCTCTCTAGTATTATGTGAATTACAACAATTAACACAGGCAAGAATTCAGTTGACATTTCACAATATCACTATTATGGTTTATCTTTCTGTATGTATCCTATTTAATATTAGTGGATATAACATAATTGCCAAAGGTTGCAGCAAAATAGAGTGGATGCAGTTTTATACTTATAATTTAGATTATCACTAAGTATGTTTTCTGGCACATATATTTTTGTGTGTGCTCTGTGTTTGTATGTGTGTGTACAGTGTGTTAGTGTGTGTGTGTGTATAACACACACACAAACACCATACACACACACGCACATGTACACACACACACACACACACACACACACACACACACACATATATATATATATATATATATATATATATATATACACATATATATACATATATATATACATACATACTTATACACACACTATATATATTATACATGTGTGTGAGAGAGAAAACCCTCCACATAGAATATAGTGAATGTGTGTCATGATTTTGATGTTCACCTTTTCAACATATTTTAGCCATATCATAATCCCACTCTTTAAAAAGAGAAAGGAGCGCTAAAGTCATTTACTAGAGTTCTGTAGAGCATTGGGTTCAGTTATAAACTGATACTTCAAAGCACATGGGGAAGGAAAGATGTAATGCCACATCTCTGCAATTCTTTGAAGGCTCTCTTTGGAAAAGATGCAGCTGCTTTAAAAAGCTACAGACAGGTACTATGTTTGTACCTTCACACTGAATATAGCTATAGAGAGTTCTACTTCAGCAGCATATGATTCTCATCACCCACCTTGGCATTTCAGATAAAGGGGAAAAGTATATTGCAAGTACCAGGGAACTGTTTAAATAGTATAATCTCTATTTCCACTGGCAAACTAACATATTTTAATTTGGTGTCTTAAGGCCAAATATAATAGGGAAATTTTTCTGCATCTCCCAATATTTCTCCCCCCTGCATTCCAGGAGATATTAAATATGCCTGGAAAAATTCTTTGGATCCACTTTCTTTTAAAATAATTTACATAACTACATTCATTCGCAAGATTCATGACCAAGGGAGATCATGTGTGTGTCCCCCTTTTGCCACTATTTCAGTCTGAATGTGCTCTAGCATAAAGATGTATCCCCACCATGTGGATGTATCTCTGACTTTGTAAGTGTGGCTACAAGCAGTTACAGGTATGAAGCCTGAAACTGATAAGGTCAGAAGTGGAGACACTGAAACCAGTCAAGGCTATTATCATAGCATGGTGCAGATACAGATGCCCTCCATATCCAAGGCCAAAACCAAACCAAACCAAACCAAACCAAACCAAACCAAACCAAACCAAACCAAACCAAACCAAACCAAACCAAAACAAAACAAAACAAAACAAAACAAAACAAAACAAAACAAAACAAAACAAAACACAAATGGCAAAGAGAGAAAGAGAAAGGAAGAGAGATGTAAGATTTAAATTGTGAGTTGTTATAAATAGAAGACTTGATTGCTTGATTCTACAATAAAAGGAACTTCTCTGAGCTTTGCCCTCAAGTGTTTGCTTCTGAATTAAGGTTTGTGTTTCTAAGGGAAGATTTATTGACATGCCTTGTTGACAGGTTTGATCAGTTACACTTACACCCTGTGATATGGGAGGGGAAAACATACTCAAGACTTTATCATTAAAATTATGGCTACTTATGCTTTTCGAAAATGCTATTGACCATAGATCATGCTAACAACATGCTTCTATATCAAAACCTTGTGGGAAGCCTGGAAGGGTCAAATCCAGGCAGTATAAAACTCAATCAACATATTGGAGAGGATATGCTTTGCTGGCAAGTGCTTTGGCCCAGCTTGCCCAAGATGAAGTAGCCATAGTTGCAGATCTTCAGCATAGAGCTCTTGTCTCCATGTCTCACAAATATGATGGGAATATAGCAAATGTATTCATTTATTTTCCCAATACGATTTATTCATCTATATAAGAAATGAAGAGTTTCCCACAAGCTAATCTAATGCAGGATATATACTAGCTCTTGATAGAGGGAGGTGCACAATGGGTCACCCCCTTTGGCTGCAGAACAGTCCAGATTTGAGGGTTTTTACCAATTTTGTGGCACTTTTTGGAATATTAGTTTTGTTAATATCAATAAATAGAAGACAATCAACTCCTCTTAAGACAGTAAATATTCAGTACGGGTGTAAGTTGATTATTTCCAAATGTTAGTTCAAGGATATTGGCTGGAATAAAAAAGCACTAAATGATTAGTTTAAAGGACAATCAGATGAAATACAGGTTGGTCATAATTAGTGTGAGTTTGAATAGTACAAAATCTGATTTAATGCAGTTTATAGAATCATAACTGATTGTGTTTAATGCTAGTCAGAATTCAGTATGAAGTTAGCACATGTACGATTGAGGCTAACACATGCACAATTGTGACTAGTCTGAAAACACAGTTCAGTTTAAGATATTAATAATTGATTATGAAAAATAGAGAAAAAGAAGTTTCCATTCAAGGAAAGATAAAAAGAGGCTTATTTTGAAAAATGAGGAAGAATGCAGGAGAGATACTATGTATGCTTTGAATATGGGTTTATGCTTTTTACTGTTATGCAGTAAAAGTCCTCAACTTAAAACTATAATTGACACAATTACATTTGTAAATTGTATCAGTTATTAAGTAACTGGGCCTGATTTTACAACCCATTTTGTGGTTGTTGTTAAACAAATGCAGTAGCTGATCATTAAGCAAAGCCGTAGTTCACTACGAGTCTTTTTTGCTGGACACCAGAAGTAAACATCAATTTCTGGCAAAAACATTGTAAATTGCAGTCACATGATTGTGGGATGCTACAAATGTAGATCAGTTGTCAGAAGCCCAAAATGTCTTCATGTGAAAACATTTTGGTAGGGGAGCAGAGGTTGTCTAAATTTTAAATCCAGGTTGTAAGCGCTTTTTTGGGGTGGAGGGTGGGGGTATTCATCATAATTCTGAATAGTCACTAGGCAATCAGTCATAAATTGAGGATTACCTGTATGGTATTTCATTAATAAACATGCAGAAATTTAAGTTTATAAATTAGAATTGTCTATTTCTGTTGAGCTGGAATCAATTATCCCATTTTGCATAGAAATATCATTTTGAATGCTGTAAATTTGAATAATGTGACCATTTCATGGGATATATTAACCACACTAATTAAGATATAATTAACTACCTGTGTGATATAAGAGTATCAGAGCACTGGGAGACTTTATATTACAGCAGTCCAACTCTGCTTGCGGACTGATGAAAGGTTTAAGAACTGCTGCAAAGTGCAGGGAAAGGGAAGGGAAGATACCTCTGTTGCAGTGGTGGAATTCAAATGATTTAACAACCGGTTCTCTGCTCTAATGACCAGTTGGGTGGGCGTGGCCATGGTGGACATGGCCAGGAGATATGACAGATAGCACTCAGCCTCCTGTACCCCTGTACCCATGTACTGGGAGCAAAAATGGGCCATGAGGGGGGCTGCACCGCACCTCTCGGTGCCCCATTTTGGGTTCCCACTTACCTGGAAACCGAAATGGAATGTGTGGGGACTCCTGGAAGGGGCGGGGTGGGAAGGGGCAGGGCTAGCCAGCAATTTAACTACCGGCTCTCCCAAACCAGTCCGAACCAGCTGAATCCCACCACTGCTCTGTTGTCTTTCGTTCTGCAGCCCAACAAGACAGACACAGACTTCAGAGGACAATTAGAACTGCAGAAAAAATAATTACTACCCACCTGCCTTCCGTTGAGGACCTGAACACTACACAAGTCAAAAAGAGGGCTGTGAAAATATTTACAGACCCCTCGCATCCTGAACATAAACTGTTTCAACTCCTACCCTCAAAACAACACTATAGAGCACTGCACACCAGAACAACTAGACATAAGAACAGTTTTTTTCTGAAAGCCATCACTCTGCTAAACAAACAATTCCCTCAACACTGTCAAACTAGTTATTAAGTTGGCATAACTATTAAATCTTCTGATCATTCCTATCACCCATCTCCTTCCACTTATGACTGTATGACTGTAACTTTGTTGCTGGTATCCTTAAGATTTATATTGTCTGTTTCCCTATGACTATCATTAAGTGTTGTGCCTTATGATTCTTGACGAATGTATCTTTTCTTTTATGTACACTGAGGGCGTATGCACCAAGATAAATTCCTTGTGTGTCCAATCACACTTGGCCAATAAAGAATTCTATTCTATTCTACTCTACTCTACTCTACTCTACTCTACTCTACTCTACTCTACTCTACTCTACTCTACTCTACTCTACTCTACTCTATTCTATTCTATTCTATTCTATTCTATTCTATTCTATTCTATTTTTTAAATTTGATTTATATGCCGCCCTTCTCCAGAGACTCAGGGAGGCTTACAATGCGTTAAGCAATAGCCTTAATACTTTTGTATATTTTACACAAAGTCAGCTTATTGCCCTCACAAACTGGGTCCTCAATTTACCTACCTTAGAAAGGATGGAAGGCTGAGTCAACCTTGAGCCTGGTGAGATTTGAACTTACAGTAATTGCAGACAGCTGGAGTTAATCACAATGCACAATGCATTAGTCTGCTGAGCTATCCAGGCTCCTATTCTATTCTATTCTATTCTATTCTATTCTATTCTATTCTATTCTATTCTATTCTATTCTATTCTATTCTATTCCATTCCATTCCATTCCATTCCATTCCATTCCATTCCATTCATCAGATGCAAGGGAGATGTGTGGTTAAGAAATATGAAGTATGAAAAACAGATGAAGCTAGCAGAGCTTCACCCTCTGTCTGAGAAGAGCTGTCCCAATGCACATAAAGTCTATTATATATTGTCGGAAATCTGGGGGGAAGTAGGCATTTTGCAAGTAGATGCCCTAAATGACCCAGATCTGGTATGTAAAGATAAATCCTTTTTTTCAAGTTGAATTTCACTACTAATGATCAAAATATTTTCTTGGGAATTCTCTAGACAAGACTCATTTTCTCCACCTAAACAATCCTGAACATCCACAGGCCAATATTTGCTGCAACAAATGTTACATTTATCAGGGTTTTTCTTCCAAAGTACCAATGATAGTTTTTCTAGAAATTCTTCCATTCTTTTTTACTTAAAAGACCAGAGAAGGAAGTTCAACAGAGAGGTAATGCTTAGCCCAAGGTCAACTACAGATGTTCATGGTTGGAGCCAGATTTGAATTCAAAGCTTGTTGGTCCATTAGACCTGACAGGTGGTAATGTGTGGATATGACTAATAGCAATTCCAGTGATTGGAGCAGCTGGAAAATTGTGATGCTGTAGGCCTGAGAAAAGCTATCTTTATTACAGCCTAATTAATGTCAATATTATTTTTGTTCTAAACTGTAGGAATATCTAATTTGGAAATAAAAAAACCCCAGAAGAATATCAGATTTTGGCAAAGGAAAAAATAACAAGGTCTTTTGCAGAGAAAGTGGCAAAAGAGGAAGGGCAAAAAAAAAAATTGCAATGAATTTGAGCCTTTAGATAATAGTAAATTTCAAAAATAAATTTTTTGAAATAAAATAAAAATTACACTAGTTGTAATGGATAGGAAACCAAATAGGAAAAACCCAGTATGAAAATTCAAAGCACTCCAGGGTACAAAGAAAGATTTTAGGAAGAAATCAATAGACTTTCACTTAGTGCCTAGATTTATGAATGGATTACTATGTGGCAATTAATCAGTCTTCACATTAGCAATCAGTATTCATACTGTGTATGTGTTTCCCCACCCCCAGCCCCTTAAATGAATAGCTGGCACAGGAAGCTCAAGCCTGTCAGGATTTTCTTTGTTCTGTGTGAAGCTGGACAAGGTTGTTATTCTACAGATCAGTACCTCCTAGGAAATGAATGGGACAGTCAAATAATGCAGCCAAATGTTTGCAGTGTTGATTTGCCTTTAGTGGGGTATGTGGGACAGTTCACCACAGTGCCAAAAAGGTCATCTAGACCACACAATGATATACAATTCATCCCTCATAGATTTGGCCAATGGAGCAATCACACAAATAAAAGTCAAGTTGTAGTATGACAGTTGCAAAGAAATGAAAGAATGTTCACGTAAACAAGTTGACGGAACAAGCAAGGCAATTCTATGCAAGGTTGAAGGTGAGCTTGCATTGCTATTAATGAAACCATTACTCCTAATATGAATAGCAGTCTGGAGGACCCTTACAGTGGGCAAAAAAATATATCCTCCCTCTTTGTCCTCCAATACTCCAAGATTTTCTTTCCCAGAAGAAATCAACACAAAAACTGTAGTAGGAACACATATTTGTGAAAATAGCTTTGCTGATGATTTTAGCCTCTTCTTGAGTGGCATGGAAAAACTGTCTAACAAGGAGTTGAATCTGTGGCATTTTAATACACCCTCATAAGGATGTTCCATTTAAAAGATTTGTCAGAAGGTTTGTTTTTATAAATAGCCGGCTATTTATAATATAATTTTATACATAACTATCCTAGATACAGTTGGAATAAAAGTGGCCTCTTTTCACCGTGATCTGAATACATGTTGATTTATCATGGCCTGCTGCTGTAATCCTGCTCCATCTCCTGGGCATCTATAGAGTATTCCCAGATAATTTGTATGAACAGAGCCTTTGCTTTTCTCCTAATGGCGGGAACGGCAGTCAGGAATGGGAGATGACCCGTTCTGAGTTCTGATAGGACCGAGTCTGCTGATGAAACAAGTCCTGCCTCTTCCTTGTGGCTGTCAGTTTTTCAACTTGGTCTAGTTAGGACGGATGTGTCTAGCTAGTTCTCTGTCTCTTTCGCTCATTTGGATTGCATTTGACTTACAAAAACATCGATTCCAGTGTGAAAGGCTTTGCCTGACTCCACTGAAGACCATTTGACGGTTCGGACTGCCGGCTGGCAGGTCCATTAGTTGCGCGCACGAGCTTGCTCCACCGTGCTAGCCAGAGACACCCTTCCATCTAATTGTGGATGTGATTGCTGCAATTTGGGCCTCGCCCTGCAGCTTGTTAGCACAAGCTTCTGCGCTGCCAGAATCGTAGACGCTGAACGGCAAGCAATTCCAACACTCCCCTCAGCGCTGCTGGAAGCATCTGGACCATCTCCTCTACCTTCTACTTCAAGAGCAGTGAGTTGCAGCTCGAAATAGAGCTCCTCATGTGGGGAGGGCAAAATGAGGCACAACAGCCATTTTTTGGCGGGATTTAAGATGGCAGATGCCAAACACGCTAAAGTTTCCCACACTCAGGGAGGCAAGGGGAAGAGAGCCCATGAGCCCAATCCTGAAGAGGGCCCTTTGAGTGGCCGTAACCAGGCTAAGATGGCTAAGATTCAAGGGCCACCTAAGTCAGCCATTCAGCGGCTTTCCGCCTCCTCCAAATTGTCCAAGGATGAAGAAAGGCATCATAAAGCCATGGAACGGGCTTTTCATAAGGCTGCAGCAGTCATCAGTGGGGAGGCCAGGCTTTCCTCTGCAGTTCCCTCCCCTTCTCCCTTGCCGCCAAAGCCTTTACTTGCACCAGGGCCTTCCTCTCGAGCAGGGAATATGCCTTCCCTATCTCTGGATGTCTCAATTCAAGGGGAAACGTTGGCCCCTGATGCTGCCTCTGTATTCCCTTCTGCATCCTCGGAGTTTCCCCTCAGGCCTTCCCCTGAGCATTCCGCCCATGAGTCAAGGGGGCAAACACCTGTACCTCAAGTAGCAGGATCCACTGAGTGCAGAACAATTATTAGAAATTCCTCCTGCACTGGCTCAATTGATTTCTGGTTCAGTCAGACAGGGCATTGCCCAAGGCCTTCAACAGAGGGCGTCTTTGCAGGTTTCTGAATATCTCAGCCATCATAGCCATTCAGTGAGATCTCAGCCAATGGAGGAATCCTCCCACCATCATGATTGGGACATTTCCCCCCTCTAGGGACAGCCAAGGATCTAGTCTTGGTCTGGACAAGCATCTTGGTCTGGCCACTGAATATTCTAATCTGTTACAAATTCCTCCCATAGATGCTCCTGTGGTAGCTGTCTCCTCTTCATCTCCGTTATCAGGTCTATCTGAGGAGTCCCTGCACCCAGAAGACAGAAAGGCCGAAAGGACTCTTATTAAAGGCCACCATGCTTCGGCCTGGTCAGTACAGGCTGCTTCAGTGGCCTCCTTTTTCAACAGGGCTTCCTTCCTTTGGCTACGACAACTACAGGGCTGAATACCTGCCTCAGATGTACCTCTCATCAGGATATAAATAATATTCTGGTGACGGTTGAGTTTTCGGCAGACGCTACACTCAACACCGCCAGGTTCTCGGCCAGGGTCATCGGTTTCTCAGTCACATCTCGCAGGTTACTGTGGCTCAGAAATTGGCAGGCCGACGTCCATAATAAAAGGCGTGTCGCCTCATCCTCGTATTCGGGTGACAAATTATTTGGAGCTCCCTTTGCTCTCCTTCTCATCGAAACACAGGATCACCGTAAGATTCTACCAGCACTTTCTCGATGTTTGGAGTCTCATCAGCCCAGCTCCTTTTGCTCTCATTCCTTTCATGGCTCAGACAATGGCTATTACCAACAATGATACCAACGCTCCTTTCAATCCAGGGGAAATCAACAGCAGGACAACCAGGTCAGAAAGGTCCTTCGTTATCCCTCCAAGAGGACCCACGGGGAGGTCGGGGCTGCCCCTTCCAGAGGTCTCATTAGTCCCCCCTCCCTCTCTAATTGGGGGACATTTGGTGTTTTTTGCCGATAAATGGGACTCCACCATTTTGGACAGTTGGGTTAAAAACACTATCAGATTCGGCCTTCCCTCGAATTTCACTGCACTGCAGTCCCCCTCAAATGTTTCTACGTTGCCCTGTCTCTCTTAATAGGTTCAAACAGGCTCAGGTTGAAACAGCTATTCAACACCTTTTATCCATCAGAGCCATCCAACCTGTTCCCCGGGGAGAGTTCGGGAGAGGATTTTATTCCCGGTTGTTCTTAGTACAGAAGCCGTCTGGGGACTGGAGGGCTATTCTTAATCTTAAATCTTTGAATCACCACATAATCTATCACCGGTTCAAGATGCAGTCCCTACAAACTATTTTACTTTGCATACGGCAAAGTCTTCTGTCCTCCATCGACTTAACCGAAGCTTACCTCCATGTCCCCATCCTTCCCAAACATCGTAAATTCCTTTGTTTTTGTTATAATGGTAAATATTATCAATACAGGGCCCTCCCCTTTGGTTTGTCCTCAGCTCCTAGAGCCTTTACTAAGATTATGGCAGCCTTATGGGCCACATCAGTTCCATACCGGTTAGGGTTTTATTTTACCTGGATGATTTTCTTATCTTGTCCCAGTCAGTTAGTCAGGCCCAGCAGGACTTAGACACCGCCCTAAAGGCCCTACAAGAGCATGGCTTTTCTGTTAATTGGAACAAAAGTAATTTGATTCCTTCTACTTGGCTCCAGCACCTCGGAGCGATAATCAACACTGTCACATCAGAGGTTTTCCTCTCACCAGATCGCATAGGTAGCCTCATTGGTTTGACAACTCACGTTCAAACTCAGCACTCTGCCTCCCTACTCACTCTGTCTTGCCTCCTCGGCAAAATGGTGTCTACCTTTGGAATCATCCCTTGGTCTCATTTTCACAGCCGGGATCTCCAATGGCTCCTCCTTCCCTTTCAATGTTCCCACAGGACTACCTCCGCGATGCAAATAATATTGCCTCTGGCCGTACTCCAATCCCTGACTTGGTAGATGTCCGAGGCAGTAAGCAAGGGCAGCAAATTCTGAGAACCTCAGCGCTTGGTCCTAATGATGGATGCCAGCCTGTCGGTTTGGGGGGCACACCTCGGTCCTCATATGGCTCAAGGTCAGTGGTTCTCACAGGATCTGAACCTCAACATCTGAACCTCAGATAGCTCAACAGGCTAGATAGCCTGTTATTAACATTCAGCTGTCTGCAATTATTGCAAGTTCGAGGCTCAAGGTTGACTCAGCCTTCCATCCTTTCTAAGGTAAGTAAATTGAGGACCCAGTTTGTGGGGGCAATAAGCTGACTTTATATAAAAATATACAAAAATATGCAGGCTATTGCTTAACACATTGTAAGCCGCCCTGAGTCTCTGGAGAAGGGCGGCATATAAATCTAATTTTAAAAAAACAAACAAACAAACATGAACGTGCTGGAGTTTTGGGCCATTTTCCTTGCTCTCCAGAGTTTCAAGACCCACGTCCTTGGGCAGGATGTCCTAGTCCTGACGAACAATGTCTCACCCAAGGTGCACATAAACAGGCTCGGGCACACCTGCTCGAGGGCCCTAATGCGCGAGGGCCGATGGCTGGGCAACTTGGCCTCTATCCGGGCAGCACACATCTCGGGGGTGGAGAATCTCACAGCCGACTCCCTCAGCCACTCTCCGATCGACCACGCAGAGGGAGCCTCCATCCGCTCCTGTTCAGGTAGCCCAGTTTGGCCTACCTGCAGTGGACCTGTTTGCGTCCAGAACCAATCACCAACTTCTGAGGTTCTTTACCAGGTTCTCCACCCCAGGAGCAGAAGCAGTAGACATTCTGCGAAGCTCGTGGCCTCCCAGTCTTCTCCTATACGCCTTCCCACCAATTCCCCTGATACCAGGGTCATCAGGAAACTTCTACAGGAACGGGCAGAATTGATCCTCCTGGTGCCTCACTGGAGTCTCCCAGTTTGCAGATCTGGTGTCTCTTTCAGTGGACTGTCCCTGGCGGCTGCCTGATGACCGGATTATCCTCATACAGGGTCCTCTAGTATATCCAGACCCACTATGGTACTGACTAACCACTTGGAGGTTGAGTGGCTCCTCATGACGGGGGTCCCTCCATCCCCCGGCATCATTAATACCATTCAGGCTTCCAGAAGGGCCTCCACTACACGAATTTATGAGGCTACCTGGCGGGCTTTCTCAAGATAGTGCCGGAGACGTCGACAGTTGCCTACCTCAGCTGTCTGCCTATCGGTTGTACATGTTTTGGAATTTCTACAAGACGGCTTTGTATCTGGTCTTTCTCCCAATACGCTACATAGACAGGTTGTGGCCCTCTCTTCCATCCTGTCCCGTGGCTCTTCTGTCCCCATTTCCAGGCATCCACTCATTTATCAATATTTATGAGGAGCTACTAACATCCGCCCTCTGGCCATCCACCGGTTCCTGTTTTGGGATCTCCCTAAGGTCCTGTCGGCCCTCACTAAGCCTTCCTTCGAACCCTTGCGGGAAGTTTTTCTGCAATTCTTGTCCTTCAAGGTGGCCTTCCTGGTGGCAGTCACTTCCACCTGCCGTATTTCAGAAATGGCTTCTCTTTCTATTCAGCAGGACCTCTGCATCATTCATCCGGACAGAGTTGTACTATGATTGGATCCGACCTTCATTCCGAAGGTTAACTCAGTCTTCCACAGGTCCCAAATTTAGTGCTTCCAAATTTCTGCCCCTCACCTCGCCATTGCCTTGAAAAACTCTGGCACACATTAGATGCAGGGCTATTAGGATCTATATTGCCCATACTTCCTCCTTCCGGCGCATTGAGGCTTTATTTGTCTCCTTCCTACCAGCCTCCTTGGGCTCCAAAATATCGGCTCCTACCTTGACACAATGGATCAGAGCCTGCATTTCTGCAGCCTACGAACTGTCTTCTGGTCCCTTGCAACATCATGGTGCACTCTACCAGGACCAATGCCCATTCTCTCCTGTTACAAAGCCTCATTGCACTAGGCACTCTGTGTCCACATATTGATTTCAAGACTTCATTCATTTGTTGTTGCTGTTTTGTTGGTGCTGCTGCTGATATTATTCTTGGCAATCAAAAGGAAGACAGCAGTGATTTGCTGGAAAATGTACCATCTTCAGGCAAGCATGTTGCGAGCATGTTGCGGAAATCTTCCTGGTCCCTTTGGGGGTCTCAAATTCATTGATGCAAAGGGCACACTTAGCAAGTTGCACAGAACACAATGTATCATCTAATCTTATAAATGCTCTGATTTACTATGGGAGGAATTTATTCTGGGGACATTCTGCATGATTGTTTTTTTAACCGCTTTAGCATCTTGGACTAGCAAGGACTATTTCTAATATTGGAGCTATAAAGAGACTACATAAATCAGGTTTAGTTAGACTTTTTCCAACATTAAGTTAGTTTTTACTCATTTTTGCATTCATTTAAAAATAACATTGTTTGGGAAATGTATCACAGAAATTGAAATGGTCTAAATATCTTAATAGCTGCCCACATAGTTAAGGAGAATGCAAAATTGTGCAACTTTTCTATTGTAAAATTACCTATGTTGCATCATGATTTGAGCAGAATAATTTTTCCAAACCTGGGGCCCTTTGAGTACGTTGTAAGATGAGTATGGCTTTTAGAAGTCAAGAAATTGGGGGCATTGTTGTAATACAACACATCAAGTTGGAGACCAGCTGCATGGACATGAATTTCCTGGACCTCTTTGACCTTATTGAGACTTAGTTCTGAGTAGGCCAACACAGGATTACTTTAAAAAGAGTAGCTAATTCTAACCTTGGGAACCTTGGGAACTAAACAAAATTATTATTTTATGGAATGGCTAATATATTTATTTGTTACTTTGTTAATGGTTATAACCTTTAACAAAACATCCTATGGATTGTTAATGGTAAAAATATGGAAAATAGCATCAGGATCTCAACAGAGAGTACCAAAAAGACATGATCTTCAAAAACATCAGCACACATGCACACTTGCATTTTGAGTACAGAAATAATTTTACTTGCTATCAACACCACTATTAAATAGAGTCAGTGAATATAGAGGGTGTCTCTACTAAAAACGTCCCTTTCCTAATACTTTGTCTAGTAGGGATTCTAGAGAAAGGGAAATTCTCTGCAGGGATCTGAAGCATCCTGTGCATGACAAGAGATGAACTTTCTTTTAAACTGACATTAACCTATTTAGAGAATTAAATATTTATACCAGCACTTTAGAAAGGGATTTGAAGCCAATATAGATGACAAAGTTCTTGTGTCATGTGAACATATTAGCCAGTCTTCATTATCAGTCTTCTACCTTAGTTGGAAGTTTTCAAAGATAGCCCCATGTATAATTCATTACATAATTTAATTCAACCAGGAGTTTACCACTGCATTAGATTTAGATTTAGATTTAGATTTATTAGATTTATATACCACCCTACTCCCAAAGGACTCAGGGCAGTGAACAGCCAAAAAATAAAACACATAGATACAAAATTTAAAAGCAGTACAAAACCACATTAAGCAATAAGAATCAATAAGATTTATAAGATTAACAAATCTATAAGTTTTCTAAAATTGTAAGAGTCCCAGTATGTAGATGGAATAATATATCTATTACAAGTCTAAGGAAATAAAGGGCATTAAAGCTCCTCAGTATATCAATATCTCTACAGGTAGAACTACTTTTAATACTCTAATATAGAGCCAATCCTTTAGGGGGAAACAAAATCCCTCTGCCACGGACTAATTTGAGCATTGTTAAAAAGAGAGGTTAAGATGGATGTCATTATATTGACAACTCTTAGTCCATATCTCCAGCGAAGATCTATTAGAAGTTTCATGGAGTTGTTAGCAGGTGCCATATGGAAACCAAGTGTATACTTCTTAAGAATTAAAACTTCTGCAACATGGCTTTGATTCATCTCAACAAGACTTGATGTGCCATTGTTCACCACCTTGAGGTAAACAGGCAATGCAATTTGCCTTGACAAAGTGTTTCCCTTTACATCATAGCCACCTCCTTCTCATATTTCCTCCAGCATGGCAAAAGCTAAAAAGGCATTTATGGGTAAATGCTCAGTAGTTCTTCCAGATAGCGCAAGTACTGAAGGAGCTGCAAAGGGGAAAGGAAAACAGAATAACTTGTCACTTCACTCTTAAAGGCTTTGTTTTAAAAGCAGCCCCAAGAAGGTCCCAGTTTCATCCTATGGTGAAGTGAAGCACTTTTTCAAAGCTCTGCATAGTCCTCATAGGAATAATCACATGGCAACATTCTGAGTAGGAATGGATAACTGCAATTCTTATATCTCCATCTTCCAGCCCCAACATATTCAGCAGCTTTTCAAGATAGTATTGAAAAACTACCAACTAATCTGGAAAAATCTATAAGAACAAACACTATCTCTTTTTTATATAAACATATTAATGCATCTTTCTGCTCCAGAACTGGAATCTAGTTAAAATTTATCTGTATTGAAAACATTTTGGATGTCTTTGGATGGAGCACACGATTATTCAGCCTGACATTATTCAGTATATTATAAACATACTCTAAAATATTATAGTATTCAAATGCCATCCTTCACAAATTCATCCTCTGTTCCTTCCTTCTAAATTTACTGCTAGCATGTATGAAAATCCTTTCTTTACCTCTTGTTGTCTATGGAGATTCTCAGTCATCCAGGTCATAATTATCCTTAAGGTGCTTTTCTTCAAGAGGCAACTGGACTTTCTGTTTTTTCTGTGAAGGCGTTTTGCTTCTTATCAAAGAAGCTTCTTCAGCTCTCTTCAGAGCTTTTTCAGAGCTTTTTCTTCAAAGGAAAAACAGAACGTCCAGTTGCCTCTTGGAAAAAAGCACCTTTGGGTTTACCTCATGTTGCCTACCTTTATCCATCCAGGAAGAATGCAGGCGTATAGGACCAGAGAATTAATTGTTCCATTTCAGAAAATAGATGAAGGGCTAATTTTTAATGTTCCTCCCTATTTAAAAATAAACAAACTGAGTCCACACATAAAACCAGCAGATTAAAGAGAAAAGAAAGTTTTATTTTAAAATAAAACTTTACAAGCTAAAGGGTGTAGATCAAACTTTATTCCATCAGATCAAAAATCACATAACAAAGGGAGTTCAGTACACTGAATTCTTTTCTTCAAAAGCGCCCTAGCTTTTTTAAAGCTCAATAAACGAATAAATAAAACAAGCAAGTAAGCAAATATTTTAGATGAGAAGAATGTTGTTATGTGAAGGATTATTGAAACAAACGCAACATCACCGTCTTACAATCTGTAATGATGTGGTTTTGAATTCTACCATGTGGAGGTGTGAACACAGAAAACTTGTGCATGAAGCTAGAAGGGGTATCTTGTTAATCAGCGAATTCATATCTTTGGGGTGCCATAGTGAAGCAAGCTGTTCCGTGATCATGTAGAAGATTAAGCAGCTGAGCCTGCAGAACTACTAAGGACATCTCCATGACACCATCGTCCTATTAAGATGCTGTTTGCACTATAAATATATTTGGGAGTCTCTGCAGCTGAAGGCATTGGACCATCTGGTTTTATCCCAACTTTCCCCACTGGTTCTACAACCACCATCTGTTACCACTTGGAACCATCTGGGTTTTTTTTTTCTTGAGCAATTGCCTAAAATGTAAAAAAACAAAACAAAAAAAAACATTCCTAATATCTCTATGCTGTTGAGAAGGCAGGCTGAACGCCTTCCCCCTCCTTTATCAAATATTTTTTAAAATTATTTTTAAAGATCTTTAATGGGATGGATGTCTAGAAATACAGTTTACTATTTTGTTAATCAGGCATATTCCAATTAATTTTTAAAGTAAATGGCATTCTTTTTATTAAGGTTCCTTAGGGAATTCTACTTATTTTTCTCTCTATTGCAGATATTATTTAGTCCTGCTTTCAAAAGTTAGTTGTCCACTCATGAAACCCGATTGTCCAATTATTCCTAAAATTCCTTAGAAATCTTAGGCAGTACATTTCATGGAAATATTTTTAGAAACTAAAGATTAACAGATTACTAGATGGATGTTTACTAAAAATTATACTGCATTTTCTCCCATTTATTTATGTGTTTGTTTTATACTCCATCTTTCATGGTAGCTTTCATGGGGAACCTCCCTCTGTGTTATCACACAATAACACTTTTTGTTGTTTTTGAGAGGGAGAGAGAAGGAGGGAGGAAAGGTGAGAAGAAAACTAACCCAAAGCTAGCCAATGGGTTTGCCTGATTACAGCTGGACTTGAACCTGCTTCTTTTGGTTGTAGCTCAACATTTTAAAAAAATGCTGTTCTTTATTGGCTTCCCCTTTAATGGAAAAACATTGAACTACTGTTGTAGTCATTTTTTTCAAAGATTTTTTTTTTAATTTTATGGGCAAGGAACTGCATTTCATCACTGAGTTTGGTAAGGGGTGTTTCTTTCACAGTCATCTTTCAAGACTCCCTATTTCTGATGCTTTAATTACACCACAAGGAAAAAATGTCACAAGGCTGATCTTCCATTGGTATATTTAATGTATCCTGCCCAGAGTCATTGGCAGAATAAATAGAGAAATAAACAAGCAATCAAATGGTGGCTTTTCAGTTCGGACAGCTAGGAGGCTAAGAAGGCTGCAACAACAATAGCCATCTCTAAATAATGACAATTTCTTTTTAAAAAATTGGCAAATGATTGCCAAGAAATTTTAAAGCGTGCTGGAAATTGCTCAAGAAATAATATATAATAACATTATTTATATAATAATGCACTGTTTTCTCAGTAGAGGAGGAAGGGGCAGCATCCCTCAGAAACAAGTAAAGCGAGTACTCAAAACACGGTACTTATGAAGGTAGGCTCAAGATGGTTTGCTGGACTAGCGTTTCCACATCTGGGATGAAAAAACATGAGTGACTTCTAGATAGCAGCAAATAGCTACGGCTCTTTTTTTCTCTTTGGAGAAGAGTAATGTTCTAGTCACATCTAGTGGTTGTTTGTATCTGTCACCCCATGTCATATTTCTGTCATATTTTAAGGCAATTTTTGCAAAATCTTCTCCTAGTATTTTATGAGTTCAAGTATAAGAGGATAACATGTAAACTGCCTTTCAAAATTTATATTATTTGTAGGCACCAATAGTTTTTGCTGCCTCTTTTCCAGAAGAAGCAACATTTCCCCACTGACTTTTTAATAAAAATTTCACATTGAGAAGATTTATTTCAAGATTTTCTTTAATGGTTTTCAGTTTAATACAAATGTCAACATTAGGCCTTAGCCTGACTCCCTTCTGGGCACCATATCTTCTATACTGCCAAAGACATACAATATTCTAGATCACTGTGTGGAAAAAGCTTCCACTCATAAATACTTCATTTTCCATATTTTACCATGGTAGGCTTTTTTAAATTCCAAAACAGTTGGAAAAGGTTAATTATATAAGTTCAAATAAAAGACTGAATTAAAATCTCACCATCACGGAAGTATAGGTTTGAAATCCTATGGCAAAACAGGCAAGTGACAACAAATCTATCATTACAAAATGCTATTCCATCAAAATCTCCTTTCTTATATTTTACAGTATATCTTAGACATATTTCAGTAACAATTTAGCAGAGAATAATATTATGGAGATTATATATGGATTCTTTGTTATGTAGTTCAAGACACCTTTGCTGCTAATGCTGTTATGCTAAGCAATAAATGCAGGACGAGTATATGCTTCTATTCCAGAATTAACATAAGCCTTGACTGCAATATGTTTAGGTGAGAGGGTCAACTTTTGAAAAGGGTGGTTTTCATATTAGGTTAATGATCAGAAGTACCTTTAAATATTCAAGCAGTCACAAGAAAACTTTCTAAGTAGTAGTCAGGTAGTCACAGTTTTTCAGTTTTGCTTATATGAAATCAGGAGCCCTTCAGGCAGTCACTCATGCCATGGTCACCTCACAACACGCTTTACATGGGGCTGCTCTTGTAAAGGTAAAGGTTCTCCTCACACATATGTGCTAGTTGTTCCCGACTCCAGGGAATGGTGCTCATCTCTGTTTCAAAGCTGAAGAGCCAGCGCTGTCCAAAAATGTCTCCGTGGTCATGTGGCCAGCATAACTAAATGCTAAAGGCGCACAGAACTCTGTTACCCTCCCACCAAAGGTGGTCCCTATTTTTCTACTTGCATTTTTATGTGCTTTCGAACTGCTAGCTTGGCAGAAGCTGGGACAAGTAACAGGAGCTCACCCCATTATACAACACTAGGGATTCGAATCGCTGAATTGCTGACCTTTCAATAGACAATCTCAGTGTTTTATACACTAAGCCACCGCTGCTCTTGTATACCTGTGTTAAGCAGGCATTTACTATCTTTTAATACTTGAAACAGCTGGTGCTACTTGAAACAGTGGTGGGTTTCAAATTTTTTTACTACCAGTTCTGTGGGTGTGGCATGGTGAGCGTGGCATGGCATGGTGGGTGTGGTTTGGTTTGGTGGGCGTGGCGGGGGAAGGATACTGTAAAATCTCCATTCCCTCCCCAATCCAGGGGAAGGTTACTGCAAAATCCCCATTTCCTGCTGATCAGCTGGGACTCAGGAGGCAGAGAATAGATGGGGGTGGGGCCAGTGGGAGGTGGTATTTACCAGTTCTCTGAACTACTCAAAATTTCTGCTACCGGTTCTCCAGAACTGGTCAAAACCTGCTGAAACCCACCTCTGTGCTACACCTTCTTCAGTTCATATGTTCCTTTATAAAAAGCAATGGATTATTCTCTATGTGTGAAAGGATGTTTTAAAAAACAGACTTTAGAATGTTGTTTTTCTCTATGTGCTCTCTTTCTCTACTCACACCATCTTTACTTCCATCTTGAATGTGGAAACAAAAACTGTGTTATCTGGTCTGATTAGAAAGTAGTTTAAAAAAAAAGAAAGATGTGGACCGTTGTTCAGATGGATTATTGTATTCATTAGGAATGTCAGAATCTATCTTATGTTTAGGCCAGACCTTTGATTCATCTAGTCAAGTATTGTTGACCTGACTGTCAATTGTTCTCTTAGCTTTCAGATATGAATCTTTCTAACTATGACTGGAGATGATTAAACCTAGGACTTTCTGGTTGTGATATATTTATTTAGCATCCTGTATTTGCACTTAAAGGATCTCCAGGACAGGATAATGTAAAGAAATAAAGGAAAAGAACAAACCACTATGATTCTTTTAAAAAGGAATCTAATGAATAAGCACAGAAATAGAAACCTCAAAAGAATAAGGTGGTAAAATAACAAAAGTGTTATCAGCATTTAAAACTGGTGGTAAAGTAATTTACATTGTTTGTATCAGAGGTGGGTTTCACATATTTTTACCACCGGTTCACACCGTGTGTGCTTGCTTCGCACATGTGTGCGCCTTTTGCACATGCGCCCAGCCTTCCGTGCATGTGCCCGGCCTCAAAAACATGGGTAAATAGGATGGCATAGCACCGGGGCGGGGGGGGGGGGGTGGCAGGCCCACCCATGGTCAGTGCTACCAGTTTACCCGAATCAGTCTAAACTGGCTGAATACCACCACCGGTTTGTATACTGTAACTATAAGCAGTGGAATACAATTTTCTTCAGGTAAAGTTCAACTCCTGATGATTTCAGAGACACATCTATGTAATTTTTTTGGCAAAATGCAGCTAGTCAGTCATTTTTTCCTATTGACCAGTGCATCCTGTAGTTCTGATGTTTCCTAATGCTATCTCATCCAAATCAGAGGTGGGTTTCAGCAGGTTCTGATCAGTTCTGGAGAACCGGTAGCGGAAATTTTGAGTAGTTTGAAGAACTGGTAATAAAAATTTTGACTGGCCCCGCCCTCATCTATTCTCTGCCTCCCAAGTCCCAGCTGACTGGGAGGAAATGGGGATTTTGCAGTAACCTTCCCCTGCCACACCCACCAAGCCACGCCCACCAAGCCACCCACAGAACCGGTAATAAAAAATTTTTGAAACCCACCACTGATCCAAATATTAAGCAAACTGACCCCAGGATCAGTCAGACTGAAGTTGTCACCTAGTCATGCATTCCATAACTGAGTCCCTATTTCAATATGCCCACCTATCTCATTTCTGAAGATGGAAGGACAAAGAGCAGGTTCTCAAATACTAGATATGCAACAGTCAACCAAATATGTAAAATGGAAACTTTAAAAGGAGAAAGAGAAAACAATATGCATCATAAGAAATTCAGAGTCCAACTTTTCTTCAATAGTATGCGGATACAAAATATGGTATTTTGAGATTTGTCATAGTTCTACACTTTCCGCATCTGCCATCTCATTGGGGACTGTACACTAATAATATAAAATTCCCAACAATGTCACTCAAAGGATGAATACCACTCAGCGGCTCAGGTAAAGAAAGCAGGTGACTGAATTGAGCAGCAGTGATATAGGATGAGGTAGATGGTCACTTTAGTAAACATGGCAAAGGCATCAGTTCATACTGTGCAAAAGAAGGAATGTATTTTTCCTTTATGTTTATCAAGAAAGCTACATAGATAGAAAATTTTAAAATGATTGACAATATAATGCCAGATAATGGGCACCACTGATCATATGGCAATCAACATGCTACTGAGAAACAGTGTTGATTGAAATCAATTTGACTATATTATTGCTAAAAGCAGGTGGAGTAGTTCAATTGTAGCATCAAAGACATGACCAGGTGATGAGTGTGGAACAGATCGTGAAGTGTTCCAGTGTGACTTTCAGGTTAAATTAAAGAACAGGAAATAAATACTGCCAACAGTCAAATAAATATCACGCAGAGTCACCTTATAGGGAAGATGGGCACATAAACATTTAATAAACAAGAATAAGAAAACAACCAGTTTCCACAATATGATCCTGAACATATACCCATCATTTTCAAGAAGTTCAGGAACTGTCCTGAAGTCCTGAATCTCATTGGTAGAGAGCTACAGGAACTGTGGAATGAACTAAATATGTTGTTAAAGTGCCACAGTGGCACAGTGGTTAGATTGCAGTACTGCAGGCTACTTCTGCTGATCACCAGCTGAAAGCAGTTTGGCAGATCGAATCACACCAGGCTCAAGGTTGACTCAGCCTTCCATCCTTCCAAGCTGGCTAAAATGAGGACCCAGATTGTTGGGGGCAATATGCTGACTCTGTAAACCGCGTAGAGAGAGCTGTGAAGCGATATATTAATCTAAGTGTATTGCTATTGCTTGTTGTGGCCCGTACATGGCCTGTGCAGCTAATAGCTGATTCAGACAGTGAGGAGGCCGGTGTTGTGCTGCGCCAGCAGCCTGTGCAGCTGGCACTCGAGTTGGACAGTGGGAGGCTGGAGAAGATGTGGTGCCAGAGACAGGGATTCAGCCAGGGCCTTCAGAACCTCCAGAAGCTCCCTTAAGTGAAGAAGACAAAGAGGAGGAGCCTCTTCTCGATGCACGGGCATGCAGAGATGCCAAAAGGCAGGAGTGGCTCCTCAGGAGGAGGTCTCCTTGAGAGTAAGGCTTGGGGCTAATTGGCCACTTCCTTAGCCTATTTAAGGAGGAATGCTGACTGAAGCAATTTGCAGGGAACAACTTCATTCACATACCTTCATGTCTTGTCTTGCTTATCTTATCAGCTTCCTGCAAATTGCTTCTGGGCATTCTGCCAACCACAGTAAACTTTCAGTATTATTCTTTGAATTCTTGGCGGCTGTTAATGCAGTTAATTAACTGCCGTTGTTGTAAAAAACTGGTTTATTTAGTAAACTAAGGTTTGAACGGACTTTGTGCTGCATTCTTTGGGATCCGTAGCTGGGGCAGAACATTGCTAAAGATGAACATGACCACCAAAGTTGGAAAAAACAGATGACAGCAAATTAGATGTCTGAACAAATAATGGAAATTGCCAACAAAAGAAGAGAATCCAAAACCAAGAAAGATTTCCTTAAATTCCTCTAGAAGGAACTTAACAAGTTTAGAGAGTTGTTAGACAAGACAAGAAGAAGTATTTCAGCATATGTAAAGAAACTGAAGATGGAAACCAACATGACAAACAAGAAAAATATTTTAAAACACCTCTGAATTCAGAAGCAGTTTCCACCCTCAAACTACTACCCTCAAACTATTGGACTACTCAAAGGAATATGACTAACAGAAGAAGAATCAGTATAAGTTCTAAGCAATATGCCACCACATCTGGAGAATGGCATAGTGGTTAACAGATTGGAAGAGGTCATCTATATTCCAATACCCCACAAAAAGGATACTTAACAGAGTAGGCAAACTATTATATAATATCCTTAATTTCACATGCTAGCAAACTAATGCTGCATACAATGAAGATTGGAGTCCTGCATAGGAAAAAAAGATGTCAAGTATTCAAGCTGACCTTAGAAATGGCAGAGGAATATAAAACATTATTGCTGTTACTTGCTGGATAACCGATCGATCCAAATAATATTAAGAACAAATCAGTGTATCTTTGATTATAGAAAGGCCTTCAACTGTGTCAAAATGTACATACAGGTCAGGAAGCCACAGTAGTGATAGAGGCTGATAAAACAGACTGGTTACAATTTGGCAAAGGAATGAGACAAAGTTTTACCCTCTCTTATTTATTAAACCTAGATGCTGGATATATAGGAAAGCTGGATGGGAAGAAGTTGAACATGATTTTGAAACTGGAGGAAAAAACATTAATAACCTGCACTATATTGAAGATGCTATACTGACAGCCAAAAATGCAAAAGATTTGCAAGCTCTAGTAATAAAAACTCAAAGAGCACAGTGAAAAAATGGGACTAAATTTAAATATAAAGAAGACCAAACCAATGATGACAGGTAAAACAACCAGCCTTACAATTGGCAATGAAAACACTGAAATAATATTTAGATATTTTAGGATTGATTATCAACATAAAGGAAAAAGCACTTAAGAAATACTAGCACTCCACAGAGCAGCCACAAAGAACTTGGAAAACATACTCATGCAATGTGTCTATGCCTACAGTAGATAGATCAGAATAGTATAAGCAATTACATTCCTTATGACACTCTATGGAAGCAAAAGGTGAACTTTGAAGAAGCAACATAGAAAGAGTGTTGAAAACCATTGAACTTTGGTATTGGAGAAGAATCCTTCAATGCCCTTCAATACCCTGCAAGTACCCTTGACATTTTCTAAGACAAAAAAGATCATTGAACAGATCAACCCCAAGTTTTCACTAGAGGCACAAATGATCAGGCTCAAATTATCTTACTTTGGGCATATTATGTGAAGATCAAACTCTCTGGAGAAGGCTCTAATTCTGGGAAAGGTAGAAGGAAAGAGAAGAGAAGAGAAGAGAAGAGAAGAGAAGAGAAGAGAAGAGAAGAGAAGAGAAGAGGAGGATGACCAGGAGTAAGGAGGATAGACTCAGTTACAAGATGATGAGTATATTATTGGAAGACTTGAAAGACCAGGCTATGGACCTATCATCATATAGAAAATCTATCTACAGTATATGATTGCTAAGAGTCAACACTGATTTGATGGCACATAATCAATCATAATTAACCAATGCAAGCTTGCCCCCTTTATTCCCTTTTCAGATTCTATTCTCATCACCATCACCTTTGCCTTGCCCATTTAATACATGCAGTAATAAATAATAAGTGGAAATCAGTGTTTAAATGACAGCTTGGCATGCAATTTCAGGTTTGCCATCCTTAGACGAGAGAACAGCTGCTGCATGCAATATATAACAAAGTGTTTGAATCTCCCTGCAGTATAGCACAGAAAAACAGAAGCTCAGCCCGCCCACATTTTCTCCATTTTTATTCCCCAGAGCCCTCATATTAAAGCAGTTTAATATAAAAATATGAAACATCAATAGCAGTTAATTCAACCTGGAATAGGTTTCCAAAAACTGTTTACAGCACTGTGAAGTGGAATTAATAGATAACATGTGTTATAAGGATTAACAAAAGTTATTACGTGAGATCAATTATTTCAGATCTGCTCATGGTGCAAGTTATAGCTTCATTATCCTTTGCAGTGAAAAACACAAAGATGAATTGTATAGCCTAGGCTCATCTAAGATATCGCCTGTTTTACCCTTGGGCCATTAAGTTAAACCACATGGCAAAACTCAGCAGCCCAATTCTATATTTAAAGTCCATGGACAAATATTGTTAAACATTGTTTAAAAGTTATGAGTTTATGTCAAGTGTTTTCAAATGGCTAAATGGACAAATCAGCTTTTCTAAACTTGTGCTTGGAATAGTCCCAACCTTGCTTGAAATTCGCAAAACTGCACCCTTGACATGCAATACAGAGAGCGCACCAGGTTGAGGGAGATTGAGCTAGCTCAATGTTTCTCAACCTTGGTAGCTTGAAGATGGGTGGACTTCAACTCCCAGAATACCCCAGAGTTGAAGCCCACCCATCTTCAAGCTTCCAAGGTTGAGAAACACTGACCTAGCTGATCCTTTACTTATTGAGGAAGAAGGAAATAGATATATTCATCATTTATTTATTTTATTTTATTTAAAAAACATATAGTCTTCCAACCAAGAATTTTTTTTATAATAGATAACAATCCATAAAAGCAACTTAGTAAAAGTAAACTTAATTTATAATTCACAATAATCTTTTTAGCAACACCGATACTTAGGGGGTAAAAGATAGGTTGAAGCAGTTCCTCTATTAGGCCAGTATATCGGGCCCCACCAAAGCCTTTACTAATTGTTGGCCATGAACATTACAAGGTTAAGCAAATTTTAGATTTCAGAATCTATAGGGGTCAATTACAGCATTTAATACATTGGAAAGAGTACCTTATTTCAGAAGCACCATGGGTAAAAAGCTGGAAAGTAAATGCTGACAGATTGGTTAAAAGTTTTCATGAGAAGAATCCTCATAAGCCTAAGGGGGTTCCTAGAGATGGCAGGGGAGGTTAGAGTTTAACTAATCTATTATGGTTATTTCTTTGCAGGAAGTTCTTTTCTCTTGAAGGAGGGGAGCAGCAGGGGTGAAATCCAGCAGGTTCTGACAGGTTCTGGAGAACCAAAAGCGGAAATTTTGAGTAGTTCGGAGAACAGGCAAAAACCACCTCTGGCTGGCCCCAGAGTGGGGTGGGAATGGGGATTTTGCAGTATTCTTCCCCTGGAGTGAGGTGGGAATGGAGATTTTGCAGTATCCTTCCCCTGCCATGCCCACCAAACCATGCCCACAGAATCTGTAGGGAAAAATTTTGAATTTCACCCCTGGCAGGCAGCCTGTCAACCCTGAAGATGACATCTGTGTGGCCATACTTTATTGTAGCCTTCGTCTATTTCTTCTTAGGTTTTAGGTTTGCAAGTAAAGGAACTTAATGGTATTTCAGGCTCACCACTCTCTAACTGTTGAAAGGGGGGTTACTTAGATAAAGGGGGAATGTTATGTTTAGGTGGGATTCTTTCCCATAGGAATAGAAAAGATGCCTGCAGCTGGAGGAAGGTGGAGTTTGGAGTCACCGGACTGATAGACTGAGAACTGATTGGAGATTGTGACTCAGGTCAGGGAAGTTTCAGATTTTTGCTTTTTATTGGGTGTAATTCCGGATCCTGGCCAGAGTCTGAATTACACCAAGTCCTTGCCAACTTGATACATTCCTAATAAACAGACTTTGATGGAAAATGGATGCCTTGGACTTTATTTCATGGGACATGTTACTAGGAAGCCTGGTTTATTCCAGTTGGGTTTGGGAAGCCTCAAACCTAACTGGAATAAACCAAGTTAATCCATATCTTCCAAGCTCATATTATCACATAATCCTTTAAAAGACGGGGATGGGAGTGCAGAGTTAAACACATTCCATTAAGAAGTGTGGTATATCAACATATAAAATAGTCAAAGATCTAGATATATAATTAAATATATGTGAACCAGGATGGATTACTTTTCATATTTCATGGGCTCTTCATTTCAAGTAATGTTATATAAATTTAATTTCAATTCATTCAAATAAAAAAATCATAGAATGTCTCTTCCCTTTAGTTTCTTACAACTAACTTTGATCTCTTTGTATTTAATTAAAATGAAATATAGCTAATATAATTCATTTCCTGTCATATGCTTAGTCATTTTCCTCTTCTATCGTGATAAATAGTATACATTGGTAATCACTTTTGGAAATCCCTGACGATCTCATCCAAATCTTTTAGGATTAAGGGTTGATCTTACTTCTATAATAAAATCTCATAACACTTTAAAAAATGCCTCAACTTTATATTATTTTTGCAGGGGCCCAATTCATCTTCAGGCTGGTGTTCTCGGCTTCGTGCTTCCAGGAGCAGCTTCATGAAGTGGGTGGGGCAGGTCCTGGAAGCATGAAGCCGAGAACACCAGCCTGAAGATTACTCCTGATCTTATAGAGGATCTACAATCCAAAACTCTTCCATTATTACAATACTCCATTGACCTCCCTGAGTAAATGTCTATAATTTTATGATATCTTAATTTCCTAAACTCTGTAATATATTCCTTGTCCAAGTCTCATATATGTTCGTTTTTAATAAGCAAGCACATTTGATTACATGGAAAATACATGCTCTCCAAATCATCAGAGAAAGATCTAGATATTTAATTTTTGAGTAGCTTTGTTTAGTGTAAATATATAATACCAAACAAGGGAAAAATAATTTGCAATGGTCTAATTCTTTCTACATTGATACATTGATGCTCCTTGTGTACTGTACAACCAATAGTTTTTTTAAATATTATTTTGCCTATAATATTACTTTATTTAACTGTGAGCCAACATGTTTTAAGTGTTACATCAAACAGCAAGTAATAATTAAAGACAGATTAGATGTTCCAAATAATGCCTGCTATAATCTTGAGCAAGAAACAGCTGGGGATGCGGGAGGGAAAGCTTTTAGCAAAGAAAGAGTTAAGAATTCTATGCCTCTTCTCCCAACAGTTTCCCCAACAGCTGTTTCATTTCAAGCAAGTGGAGAGGAATTGCACACCTCGAGGTAATAAATATTGAATTTTGCTTTATATTTTCACACATGCAAAACAATCCAGATTCCACTGGAAAGGCAAATGTGTCACATAGATACCACTGCAGTACATAAATAGCAATGGCAATAGCACTTATCTACTGCTCCACAGTGCTTGACAGCCCTCTCTAAGAGGTTTACAGAGTCAACATATTGCCCCCAACAGTTTGGATCCTCATTTTACCAACCTCGGAGGATGGAAGGCTGAGTCAACCTTGAGCCAGTCAGGATTGAATTGCTGGTAGTAGGCAGAATTAGCCTGTAATATGCGATAGGGTGCCTACCAGGCTCTCTATCCTATCTGATCTTTTAAAAATATTATTTCAATAAAAAATTGAATTTGCACTTGATAGACTGCAAAGCAAAGCAGCTGGCATCATATTTATTTGCAAGAACACCTTTGATAGCCATAAAGATCCCACTGGCATAGTAAACAGCTTTGAAGAAGTAAGATTAATCTACCTTCGGGGGGGGAGGGTGCTTTCATATTGACCATGCTCACTATGGTAGTCAATATGGGAATAAATTAATAACTTAATCTCTTAGGGCAGCTTTTTTGTGAGTGTGCCCACTCTCAGCATCCTTCCCTGATTCAAAAAGTTGTCTCCCATGAAGATTCAATTATCCATCTTTCTAAGTCTAACTTGAACCTCACTGAATAATCTCAAATTAATTTCTCATAACTTAATTCACATCAAACAGTGGTTGTGGGGAATCCTCATATACATGACCTTGAACTTCTTGGGAGAAATACAGAAGTGAGAAACATACCTTCAAGCTCTTTCACCAAAATGTACAAGATATAAAAGGTAAAATGAGAACAATTCGATTTCTATTACATGGATAGGGGTAAATTTACAACTAAGGCCTGCCACTGGGGAAAAAATCCATTGTAACAGCTTGAGCCTTGGGTCTTTTAATTGCTTATTTTGATACACACTATGAAAAGTTAGACACAGTTTCCAACAAAAAGAGATGCTATTTACAGATGTATCCAGCTTCAAAAACTGGAACTTCCTCAAAAGCCTTTATGAATTGCGTGAAATGCAAATGACACACTGCAAAATGACACTATCATTGCAAGAGGGAAAGTGTTCTCAGAAACAGTCAGTCAAATATGAAGATTTTATGAATGTACTAATATTTCTGCCAATAACTACCTCTGTATGGCTATGTCGAAAAAGAAGGCATTATGAAACATGGACAACAAATTATGAATTTTATCTAGACAGATTAGAAGTAAATTATGTCCAGAAATCTACATGACATTAGTAGATACAGAATCCTAATTGTATCTGTGCAAGATGATTTCTCTAAGGAAAAAAATGCAGTACCTTGAAAGTTTTGAGATTTTTTTAATGTATAATTTAGAAAATTACTATGTTAGTAATACTCTGTATTATTATGTCAATACAAAGGTTATACTATATTATTTGTATACTACACTTTCACATATTTACACTGCTTTTTGTTCAAAATGAGTGCTTTTAGTAGAATGCTTTAAACTGTGCACCTTAAAAATAATTTGCACATATTTGCATGTTTTCATCTGATTAAAAAAAAACATAATTTGGGCTCCTAGATGCAATAGCAGAGGATGAGCTGGTACAAATGGAAACTGAAGGAGTAATTAGAGAGGGAGTCTGCAGTCTTATGCAAATTAACCAAAGACTAAATTCAATTAAAGTCCATCTCAGGAAATTGTCAAGCTATCAGCATGCTAGGGCAATTCTAGGCAAAGGTTTTTGTTTGCCAGATTCATTGAATAAGTGGGCCTTGGCTTTCGTGTGTCTTTCTGAAATACCAGCCTGTCCTTTCCATATTTTATGTTTCAGGAGTGTCCATAACTCAGGAGCAGAAATCACATTGTGCATGCATGAAGATCCCAGATTCAAAGTAATCCTCAAAAAGATCTGTCTGAAGTCCTAGTTAAGAATCACTGCTGAGTGTAGACAGTATAAATCAATGAGTCTAAAGTTGGAATGAAATAGCTTGCTTTCCATGATACTAAACATTCAGTTTGAAAACATTATCCGAGAATCTCTGGAAAACTAGGATCTTTGCTTTGACTTTCAATAAATGAAGGTCCTTTTTTGCCAAGGCTGTCATAAATCCAGAATGAAATGCAAGGATGGGGAACATTCTGTCTCTCAAACTCCTTGATATTTTTATCCAGAGAATGAGAGTAGAACGGCCTTTCTTGGCTTATAATAATAGTAAGAATGCCTCACTGGGAGCAGAAGAGAACACAATGCTCCCCCACCTCCAAAATGCCAGCAAGACGAGTGGCTGGCTTATATCCATAGTTTTATAGATGAATGCCAAAAAAACAAAAACAAAAACAAAAAAAAACCCACCCAACCCCAAATGAACACAATGTAAAGAGAATGAGTTATATGTCATCTGTAACAAAGATTCCTGGGGATGGTACACACTGATATTAATGTTGCCTTGACTTTCAGTAATTTCTTATGGCATGGAAGATTATTTTTACTTCAATATCAGCTCCTGCATGTTGAATTTTTACTATCTGTATTTTTACTTCAACATCACTTCTTGCATGTTAAGATAGCAAAATAGCAAATTCACACTCTCCTTATCTCTCTTGCACCCCACCTCCCCAACACACACACAAATGTGATTTGTCCTTAATGGAAACAGACTAAAAATCAACACTCTGTAGTTTCCTGATTGTTAGTAATTTAACAGGCGCACAGAGTATTTACTCTCCAGTCTCTCACACAGTTGCCTTTGACTGAAAATAAAAAGCAATTTTTGTCTTTGCTGGTATGGGCAAGGGATAAGCTGAGGTGCATGAAGAATTAACATTCACTGTCAGACATCAAAGCCATCAGACCAAAGCTTTATATTGTTTTGTTTAATGGGTAGCCCAATTGCCTCAGTTCGTTGGACTAAAACACTGGTCGCTCAGGAAACTTGCTCTGATTTTATGAATCATTGCATTGCCTGATAACAACTATTTAGGATGGGAGACAATGGCAGCTGCATGTTCAGAGCAATCAAAAATCATGTAAATGGAGGTAAAACAGATGCTAGCATAGTTATGCAAAACGTTTCACAATTCTAGTTGAAAACACAGCCCATTTATAGCTCTGTGGAAAATTTCTGTTGAGCTATTATACCAAGGCAGGACTAAGTTATATCTGGGTTAGGAATTTCCCATGTTTGTCTATTCTATTTGAATTCTCAACTCACTTCATAACCAAGGTATCTTCTAAATCTAATAATGAAGAGGAATTCCCTGCTTCATAATAACAGAGTAACAAGAGTTGTAAGGGGCCTTGGAAGTCTTCTACTCCAAGCCCTTGGCCAAGCAAGAAATACTTATTAATTCTGCAACATGGCTGAAAGAGAAGAAAGATTTAGTTTTTTCCCTGCCTGGTACCCTTTTCTTCTACAAAGGAAAAATAAGTGGGTCAATAGAATAATGAAATGTGAATGCAAGAAGCCAGCAGCATACATGCCTCCTCTCCCTTTTTAATGAAAGGGCAACTAGGAGATTTTTTTTCCACCTGAAAGTGTGCACCAAGGAGGAATGAGAGGGCTTGCTTCCATTAAAGCTCTGAAGTCTGGAGTCACTTGCTAAGGACCTTATACAATACAACAGTGAGATTGCTTATAAAAATATAAGGGCTTTTTAGAGATAATTTGGTTTATCTGAAAGAAAAGAAGTTAAAACTTCAGAAAAACTAATAAAAATGATAAGGCAATCTCAGTTGATCTAACCAAGTTCACAAAGCAAAGATGACTTGGGAGTGACTCACAGGAGGCAACCTCGACTCCCCAAATACTAGAAGCTTCAACAATGATTTTGAAAAGGGCAAATTTACTCTTCAAGTCTTTCTGAAAACTGCACAAAAGAAAAAAAGCAATCCAACCAAGCATTTCTTGTGCAAGCAGATCCCTTTTTTCATAGCATGTTCTCAACAGGAGTTTATACAGAAAGAAAAGGACTGTACAGAAAGTTACCACATATAGTAAGAGCATTTTGCTATTATCTGCTGAATGGTATAAGAAGCAACTGCTGTGGGAAGATAATCAGGTTTTGTGGGCAGGTGTGTATAGTCCTCGGCTAATGACTACAATTAAGCCCAAAATTTCTATTGCTAAGTGAGGTTTGGCCCTACTTTACCACCTTCCTTGCAACAGTTGTTAATGAATCACTGCAGTTATTAAGTTAGTATCACAACTGTTAAGTGAATCTGGCTTCCCCATTGACTTTGCTTGCCAGAAGGTTGCAGTCACATTATTCTGGGACACTGCAACCATCATAAATATGAATCAGTTGCCAAATCAGTGGTGGGTTCCTCCCGGTTCGGCCTGGTTTTCCCGAGCCAGTAGCAGCGACAATATGATGTCACCAAGCCGGTTCTGCCCCCCTGCCCCCCCACCATGTTATTCTTACCTTTTATTTGGCCCCACCCCCAATCTATTGCTGCCTCTTGAGTCCCAGCTGATGGCTAGAGGGAAAAAAACTGTTTAAACTCTTGCTGCGGGCTTCAAAGGGCCGCTCTACAGCTGATCAGTGTTAAAAGAAAACAAATCAGTAGACCGATGCCTGCAAAAATAAATGGGTAGACCAGTGCCTGCAAAAATACATGAATAGATCAGTGCCTACAAAAATAAATAGGTAGACGAGTGCCTGCAAAAAATAAATGGGTAGATCGGTACAGCTCTGCAAGCAGTTAAAAGCCTGGTAGACCAGTACCTCTGCTAAATCCTAAATACAGTAATTGTCACATGACCATCAAGCCACGCCCACAAAATAAGCCACACCCACAGAACCAGTAGTAACAAATTTTAGAACCCACCCCGATCCAAATTTTGATTACATGCCATGATTGTAAGTGTGAAAAATGGTCATATGCAGGAGTGGGCTGCTGGGAGTTCGCATGGGTTCAGAAGAACTTTAGCTAAGATTCTGTGCAGTTCAGAGTACCCACAAATCCCACTCCTGGTTGGCCCCTCCTCACCTACCCGTTCCGTTCCCTCCCCTCCCAGGAATCCCCACGCGGCCCATTTTGGATGCAGGTAAGTGCAGGGTGCACGCATAGGCTTGGGGAGGGCGAAAAATGGGCCTACTAGAAGTTTGGGAAGGCCTGAAATGGGCCCGTTTCTGGCCTCTAGAGGGCTTCAGGATCCTGGAGAGGCCGTTTTTGCCCTCCTGGAGGCTTGAGGAAAGCCTCAGGGAGGGCAAAAAGCCTCCCCACCATGTGTTGGGGGCCAACTACACCATGCCCACTCAGCAACTAGGCAGAGAACCCATTGCTAAAATTTTTGAAGCCCACCCCTGGTCATATGTCACTTTTTTCAGAGCTGTTGTAACTTCAAACAGTCATTAAGTGAACTGTGGTAAGTTGAGGACTACCTATTCTTTGAACAAACTTTCTCTATGAGATAAATATAAATATTTATGCAAATGGTAATTTCAAAGTAACCTTAGCAGCTGATTTTAGATATTTAAGAAGAAACTACAGAACACCTCTCACTCCAGAATATACTGGTGTCAGAAACCCTTTTACAGAGTCCAAGAAATATGCTATAGTATCTTAAATATCTTATACACAGAAACTAAAAAAAAAAGGACGAGTTTATATTTTCTATGTTATACAAGAAAACTGAACTCTCTCTTCAGACATGGAAATAGCTGGCAGAACAGGGTTACTTAAAGCAGTAGAAGAAGTGGATAGAGATATGGTCTGTTAAAAGGAAATCATAGATCTTGCTTTTAGACCTAGTATTAATTATATAGTATACAGAGGCTCTGAATTCTCTAAATGTTTATTGGAAAATGGAAGCGAATCTGGAGGAAATCTCCAAGTTTGTCTTTCCAATGATCTCAAACATCAATAACATGCGCATTTCTGCAGATTTTGGAAATTTAAATGAAACTGCAATCTGAGAAAAGACTTTACAACAAGGACTTTCTCCCAAAAGGGATAGAAGCTATTTTCAAACTGACTACAAAGCAGTTTCTCATCCATATCTTTGATAAAACAAAGCTTTAAACTGCTGAATGGAGCATGTATGACACACTACCACAACCTTGTTCAGAATGGATTCTTAATGTATTCTACTTCAGGACATTTATTAAATCGGAACAGGTCTATACATTAGTGAAAAGAAAGAGTATATCTGTACTATTCTCAAACCTAAAAATTGTTGGAAACTGCTATACAGATAGATGATTTATTTAGGATTGTTTTTCATACCTAGATATGGGGATACTCAAGAAAGACTATCCCTTTACTGTAATTCATTGCAATCAGCCAGATGTCTAGACTAGTATTGGCATTTTATCCACTTATCAATTTCTTCCAAAGACCTGGGACAGGCAGATGTTGTTTCTTGAATTATTATTATTGGTTAACAACAATGTGAAATCACAGCTACCAGTTCCTTAACTGGTGTTGGCCTTCATATGCATCAACTTCTTCTGAAGAATCTAGGATGCTGTAATGTATTGGCATAGTATATGTGCACATTCAAGCAGTGTGGCCTTTTGCAACTGGCAGATGGAAATATCAATGCATAGATGTTCTATGTGCCATTCAAGATTTTTTTGATGAGGCACCCAGTGTACTAGGATCACTACTGGGATCACCATGGACAGTTTATCCCATTATCTTTCGATTTTGATTTTCACATCTTGGTATGTTCTGATGTTCTCCAGTTCTTTGTCTTTTACCATCCACTGGTATTGCCACATAATTATCCAGTTTCCTCTTTTTTGATAGCAATTACATCTGGTGCTATATGAGCTAAGTTTGTATCAGTTTTTGTATTTGGAAATCCCTCAATATTTTAACTTGCTCATTTTTTTTACTATTTCAACTCTGTGTTCTCTCCAATTTTTCATGCTAGGTATGTGATAATTTTTACAGATGTTCCAATGAATCATTTTGGCAACTTACGTTGTTGTTTGTGTGATCTTCTTGCATAAACTATGAACTACTATCTCTTCTGCTTCTTTGTACAATCTGTACTTTAAAAATCATTTGATGATTTTTCAATTCTAACCTGATAATAAGTCCAATCGGGCTTTTGAGCGCATGCGCTAAAATATGCCTCCCCCTGAATATATTTAAACGCAGAGCTGGAAATCAGGTAAGATGGCAAAAGGAGCCCCATCTTGCTCCACGTGCCCCAAAATAATAAGACCTCCCCGAAAATAAGGCCAAGTGCTTATTTTGAGGTTCAGAAAATATAAGACAGGGTCTTATTTTCAGGGAAACATGGTAATATAAATATGGAAGGTGGTGAGACAAAACAGAGAGTAACTTCAAGGAAGGAGCCATTCAATGCAACCTCATTGAATGAGAGGATGAAGGAAATAGGCCAGGCACAGCAAATATTGCAACTTAATCCCACCAGGTAAAGGATACCAGGTGAGAGAGTGCTTGAGAAAGACCTGAACTGGTTCACTGATTGTTAACCAGGCAATGTTTATCACTCTTATCTCTCCTGACTAATTTCATTCCAGAAAAACAGCAAGGAAGAGAAAACAAAAGAAACAGGGTGCCATTGTTTTTAGAAATCATCAAGTAAATCCTTTTCTTGGTGTGGGGGGATGTCTTGTAATTATAACACACATCTGATTCCAAATGGGCTGGGGAGTGAAAAGAGTTAGACTGAAGAACCGTTGCACAGAATGGTGGTGTTGAAGCAAGATTTGGTCAGCCATCTACCTTAATTTGAGTTCCTGTACAGATTAGGGAACATGGATTTGGAGCCAATTCTTTAACTTAATCACATTTATTGATATCACCTATTTCCTTTCTCTCTTACAAGAACTCAAGGCAGGGACTTGACTCTTCCACAACCATTTATGCTCACAACAATCATGTAAGTAGATCAGGCTAAGACGAGATAGATGCGAATAGTTCAAAACAATTTTGTGATCTTCATGGAGAGTATGGATTTACTATACTGTCAGCCTGTCAATTCCTATCGGCCCAAAACAGTAGTCGGGAATGATAGCAATGGTAGTACAAGATTGCCCAGAGGTCACCAGACTGAGAAGATCACTCTGCATTCTCAGGCAGAAGTCCTGTAGAGCAGAGGTCTTCAAATTTGGCAGCTTTAAGGCTTGGCAGCTTTAAGGCTTTAAGGCTATGTTGGCTGGATAATTCTGGGAGTTGAAGTCCACAAGTCTTAAAGCTGCCAAGTTTGAAGACCTCTGCTGTAGAGTTTCAGGCAAGAACCTTCTGCAGTCTGATGATGCCTTAATTGAATATGGGATGGTCATATGGGATGTTCAAAGCATCTGCCTTGAACAGCAGCTCTTATGCTTAATAATTCACCGATTTTAAAGCTGACGGACCATTTCTCTTTTTGAGATGGTAAATAATTTAATATATCTTAAATATCTAGAGAAATTTCATTACTTTATTTCAGATGTAGATCAAAGCATGGCACACAGCATAGTGTTCAGAAACATCTGTTTCTGAAACAATCTCCTGGCCGTCTAACCTTAACAAACACATGCATAAAGCATTTGGCTATTTCCTTGCAGAGGAAGTGAATTTTCCTTCCAACTTCTCTGCCCATTTGTTCATTTTAAAGGCTCCATTTCAGAGACACAAAAGGCTGGGCAGGTATGTCTGCACAAAATATATTCCTGGTATTAGAGAATCCATTATCTTTCTTTTGTATACCTGCATCGTTCTGTTGAAGTTAATAGAATTAGCTAGTGTTAATTTGAACAATAGTAGCTGGTTCCAGATGCAGAGAGGAAAAAAATCTTATTTTACAAAATCAAGATCATTATCAAAGAAATACACAGGGGAGGCATTATGACTGACATCAGAATTTAGAACACAGAACATCCTTAATTACATTTGTTCATGCTCATGTACACACATATGATGCCATATATTTGATTTTCTCTATTTTCAAGAGGATCTGCAAATAGTGGTTTGCACTTGAAATCAATTTTGAAGATGATTACTACATACTGTATAATCCTTAAACCAGAGTTTCCTTCCAGATGCTTTTGGAATTTGCTGGATTATCAGTCCTGCCATTGCTATTTATATTTTGAAAGCGTCTGGCTGTTCTGTGAGATGCTGGTATATCAGAGGTGGGTTTCAGCAGGTTCTGACCAGTTCTGGAGAACCGGTAGTGGAAATTTTGAGTAGTTCGGAGAACCGGTAGTAAAATTTCTGACTGGTCCCACCCCCATCTATTCTCTGCCTCCCAGGACTGATGAGCACGAAATGGGGATTTTGCAGTAACCTTCCCCTGGAGTGGGGTGGGAATGGAGATTTTACAGTATCCTCCCTATTCCACACCCACCAAACCATGCCCATCAAGCCATGCTACTCCCACCAAGCCACACCCACAGAACTGGCAGTAAAATTTTTTGAAACCCACCACTGTGGTATATGTGTGATTAAAAACGAATAAGTTTTAAACTGACAATTGAAGTAAAGAAGCTTTGTTCCTACTACTAAAGTCAACTGTGCACTTCAGGATTGTTCTTGATCACCTTGGTTATCTTTCTAGTACAAAGTACTGCACTAACTACTTAATTTTTGTTAATTGATTAGGATTCGTGGCAATTACTTTTGGGCTGAGCACTGTTTTGAACTAGGCTCCCTTAAAAAGCAGGAAGCAGGAATTGGTCCTGGCAAAACCTCCTTTATTTACACAACTGTGAATTACTTTCATTCACAAGGTTTGTCCAAGGTTTGTCCAAACAGTTTTTCAAAGGAATATTTATCAACACACCTTATCTCACTTGGCAAGCTGCCACGTTACTTGTTTCCAAACATAGACTAAGGCAAAACTTTGCACAGAGTCTCTTAGAGTCACGAACAGAACTTTCCACTCTTGAAATTACCGAATGAACTAATTGTTTCCTGCAAAAGCCCCTTCCCCGTTCGCTCCTCTTTTGTTTCCTATGGGAGGGGCCAATCATCTCCAAGGTGTGGCTTTACTCCCAAGTTGACCCTGCTTTCTGAGTTGTTCTTGTCTTCTGGCAGCTCTGCACATGCGCACACTGGGAACAGGCTCCAGCTGTTCCTCCGCCTCACTGCTGTCTATCTCCCTCTCTGCCTCCAATGCAGAGCCCTCATCCAAGCTTTCCTCAGCCCCCAGGACTGGCCCATGTTCCTCCCCAACCTCCTCACTGCCTGACTCTGCTGACAGCTCCACTGGCCGCCAGCAGGCCACTTTTGTATCCCTTTTGTGGAAGCTTTTTAAAGTAGTCTAAAACCCAGGAGGGAAAAAGTCAAGTTTTTTTTCCATATATCTGATCTGGATCAAATATAGATGAAAATGCAATGAATAAATCATGTAGATAGGTGGGAGAATAAATCCTGACCTGTTTTCTGTTGTGAAAGTCTTCCTTACTAGTTCTGCTTATTCATGTGTGCAGGCCTGCTTAAAAGCTTGCATTGGGCTTTGCAACTTGAATGATTGGCCAATCGTGGAGAGAACAGTATTGTGGGAGCAATTTGTTCTGGCTGCTAAACAATCCTGATAAAGTTCATTATTTTGAGGTTTGGTCTAGAGGAGGGAAACTAGTAAAACTTCCTATTCAGCTCAAAGTCTCATCATAAATCTTCTAAGGCAAACAGAATCATTATGACACTAAAACAGGATTGAGGTCAGGGATTTGATTTGGGTGGGAGTAAGATCAAAATATAGTTTTAACAAATTACTTTTGTATCTGTGGTGTAGCTCTGTAAAATAATAGTGTCTTCCCAGTATCTGCAGTTCTGTGAGAATATCATGACATCGCTAGAAAACTACAACACATTCTATGGCCAAAATAAAGATTTGTTTTTGTGACATTATGACATTACTATATGGCAAAGCAATCTTTCTTTTTTTTTATTGAAAAAGTTTTACAATAAAAAAATTTTTCCCCCTTTTTTCACCCCTGCCCCCACCCCCCCTCCCATCCCCTCCAACCTCCCCCCAACCCCAGCCCCTCCCTCCCCATCCCACCCCTGACTTCCGCTGCATATTTCTTAAAAAGAAAAACAACAACGAAAATTTTTAACAGCCAGAAAAACAAATACTATTATATACTCAATTCTATTCTGATCTAAGTTGAGAGGAAGAGAAAAGAGAGAAAGAAAAGAATTAAAAAAAAAAAAAAAAAGGATGAAAGAAAAAAAATAAAATAAAATGAAATAATACAAAGAGAAACCTATAAACATGAATATCTGTCTAAAATTAACAATATTATAATAAAAGAAGGCACCAAAAAAGAATAGCCATTATAATATTTAAGCCAATTTAGAAACAAAAAGAAGAAAAAAAATAAAATAAAATAAGAAAAACATTACTAACATTACTAATCCTATACCATACTCGATCACTCCAAAATTCTATACCTTACTTATTCATATTAGATAATGCCAGCTAGTTTAATCCGAACTACTCCCCCTAATTCAAAAACACTAAAATCCCCCCTTCAGGGAAAAAACATGCAATATAATATAATCATACATATATTATTATAATTTTCCATCCAAATCCATATAAACTTTAGGAATTTTATAACCGGTATCCAAGATTGTCCAAGCTTTCTGATAACAACTGCATCTGATGAAGGACTTTAAGACACTCATTAGTTAACTCTCGAATTTCCTCGTTAGAATCTGGTTCCTGCTGTTCGATATCACCATCCTTTTCTTGCGGAGCATTGGACCTCTGCTGCTGATCATCTTGAATAATAGTATTTCTTGAATCTTGCTCCAGCAGTTCAAGGTCCAGTGCTCCTAGATTAGGTTCACTGATGTAGTTTATTTTCCCATCTGAAAAGTCCATAGTAAGATCCTCCAAGAAACCAGATTGCGCTCCTTGTTCTTTTAACATTCTTTGATTCATTCTTTGAGTCTCATCCTTCTGTTTACCTTTTACAAGCTCTCTTTCTTGTTTCTTATTCTTAAGGTCTTTCGAAGCTCCCTTAAAAATATTTTTATAAAAATGTTCCGCTTTTTCAATAGTATTCAAGCAATATCTCACTCCGTGATATCTAAAAATTATACCGGCTGGTAAGTCCCATCTAAATGGGATATTACTTTTCTTCAATTCTTTAGTTAAGAAAGCAAATTCTTTCCTTTTCTTTAAAACCTTCGATGGTAATTCTTTAAAAATATTAATTTGTTCACCTTCTACTTGCACTCTGGCAGAGTAGGACCTTTGTAAGATGTCATCTCTCAACCTTTTATCAGTAAAGTAAACAACAACATCTCTGGATAAGTTCCTTTGTTTGGCTACTCGTGAGTTGACTCTGTAAGCTTTCTCTATACAACCAAGAATTATCTCATCCTCAAGCTCTAGTAGTTCAGCAAGAACCTTTGCAATAGTTGCTTTTAAATCTCTCTGGTTTTCTTTAATACCTCTTACTCTAATAGCAGAGGCCATGGTTTTAATTTGAAGCATGATAATATCATTCTGTGTAGTCTGATTACTAATCTCAGCTTTCACAAACCTTTCTTGTATTTCTTGAATCTGGGAGCCAATTTCACTGCTAATTTCAGTTACTTTCTCCTCCATTTCAATCACCACATTTGAAAGGTCTGAAATTACTTTAACAATAGTTTGACTTAATTGGTCATGCTTTCCAGCAATCAAATCCACAAGATTCTTCTGTGAGTTTTTAATTTTGTCAACTACACTCAATAAAGGAGTTGTTATAAGTTCTTTTAAGTCCCCTTCTGCCAATCCAGACAATTGCATCATCTCAGCTTTATTCTTTAACTGGCTCAAGGGGGAGCCCCCCCTTCCTTTAGTCATCTTTATTTTACTTTAAATGGCTTTAGTATACTACTTCACTTTGCCATACTTTACTTTAAAAAAGATATCCAAGAAAAAAGGGAAGAGAGAAAAAAAAAAATTCTGTTTACTTTAAGTGACTCTCCCATAGGAAGGCATTCATTTCAAAGCTTCCGTTTTCAATCACTCTGGCATTCTTTCAATTAAGACCAGTCGCCATTTTTAAAAAAAAAACTTTCTTAGGAACTTTCACTTCTCTTCCTCTCCTTCCCCCCTCCTCTCGTTACTCTTCCAAAAAATCAGTAGAAAAATCAGTTTTAAAAATCCATACTTGCTTCATCTTTGCTTCTTTCCTTTCTTTTCTTTTGCTTCTTTCTTATTCAGCTTACTCCATAGACGCTGTGGTGTTGCTTCCAGCGTCTGGCTCCGCTAATTGCTTAGCGGAGGACAGTCCCGTCGCGGAGCTTCTCTGGAGGTATGGAGGGGGCCATCCTTCTGAGCCCTCCCCAGGACAAACGAAACGATCCTGGGGCGACTCAGGGGGCCCTGCCTCACCCCCAGGAGCTCTGCCTGCTCCTCCCGCTGAGGAGCAGGTTGTTCGAGCCGCCTGCCAGCTGTGAGGCGGCTCTAACGCGGCGGGATGCAGGCGGGCATGGAGGAGCCCGCCGCCGACGAGGAAGGCGCCACCGGAAGTCGCAATCTTTCTTTTTTCATCACGTACTTAAGTTAGTGCAGGTTCTCTGCTCTTTTACAAAACTGCAACTAAGTTTTGGGAGATACCACTTTCCTACATTGAGTTTTACTCTTTATCAAGCTGTGGTCTTGTTCACCACCAACCAGTAGTGCCACCAAACAAGGGGGTCATAATGCGAGAAGAAATCTATATATAGGAATGTTCGATGCATGTGGAAGAAGTTGCTGAATTATACATTCACTACCTCCACCTGCAAAGCACTGTCTGTGGCTCAGTCACCAGCTTTGGTTCCTTCTCTGTTGAAAAAGGTAGCACTTTACACCATAGCGCCCCCTGCTGATCTCCATATACCACAGCATGTGCTCCTTGCTGTAAGATTCCTATAGCAAAATCCAAGGCAAGCTGAGTATAACGAAAACAGGAAATAATTCAGTGGTCTTATGCTGTACTTCTTAGTTGTTTTAATAAGCAACGACTTGGGCTACTCAACAACTACGGAGATCGTGTGATATTTTGCAATCTTACTTTGCAGAGTAAGGGCTGTGTCCTTTCCAGATGCAAACAGCAAAGTAGGATGGAAAAATAGGAGAAATCCCTAAGAATAATATTTATCAATATAAAACCTTGTTGAGTTCATTGTGTCACTCTGGTTCTTTTCTCCAACTCTCTGTCAATTATGAAAGGGAACTGCTTGGATATTTCAAACTTCTTCCTTAGGAACACTCCGCCTTTCAGCTTATACTTCCATGATTTTTCACATTCAAGAGGCCCGTAGATGATTGGTTGGCAATCTCAAGGTCATTATAAGGCAAGCATATCAGGCTAGAATGCAGGCATGAGGCTACCTAAAACTTCCTCCTGACTTTCCTAATCTGTTTTGTCATGTTAATCATTCTATGAGCACACAGATGGTCGTGTAATAAAGGATAATTTTCCTGTTTCATTTTAGAAAGCTACCCTCCTTTTTCTTCTCTTCCTGTGTTCATGCTAATGTCAAAGAAATTATTTGAAACATGTATGGATGAAGGATGCTCTCTGCCAAAGCAATGTGCGCGCTTTACCTTTACAAATCATTGCTACAAGTTATGGAATGGAATTGCCACTGGCTGATGTAGATTTGACACATGTACACAACTCTCTCCTTTCTTGCAACAGGATGCTCTCATCCTTCCTTCCTTTCTCTCTCACTCTCTCTCTCTCACACACACATACACACACAAACTAGACTAAGTGTTCCTTCTCACATTTCCACACACGAGTCAGCCACTACAGGCTCACTTAGTCATCATACACAAACCCAAGCATATTACCTGTCACAGAAGTCAAGCTTCCCATTGTCACTGCACACATGGCTCTTTGTTTTTTAGAGGTAGAAAGAAAACCATGTAAATACAGGCTCAGTGACCAATCACGAAATCAGTGCATTGCTTTTTGGGTACAGATTCAGGAAGACTGCAGAATATGACCAAGACAATCAGCACAAAGCTTTAAACATGAGCCTCTTCCATGTGAGTTGGCAATTTTTTTCCCCTGTAGTTTTCTCTCTGCCTGTCCCCCTCCCCCGCCCCAAGACACATGTCTCTGCTCTGCAGGCAGACAGGTTAACTACCTGGTTTATTCTTAAGTTTTTTTTCTTTTCTTTTCTTTTTTGTCGTTATTGCTACTCTTGTTTTCTGACTAGAAGAGCATTACTCCATTGGGAAAGCAAGCTATAGAACTCATAATAAATAAATGGCGCCTTCCCTGATTTGTTCTGACAGCTCCTCACTCAGTGAGGGCCATTTCTGTCCAAAAGCAATCCAGACCCTTCCGACTCAGCCACCTGCCAATGGCAGAATGACATTGCCCACATTTGTGCCTGGCTGTTATTTCAAGCTAACTTAGTGGGCCTGAACACGAACCACCCACCCAGCTCGCCCCTGCCCATCACCATGGTATCTGACTCTGTGACGCATAAAATCAATAGCAACACCAAACACTCGAATCCTGCTGCCAAGCAGGATAGCGTGAAATGGCTCCCTGCCTCTCCACATTATTTTCCACCGTTCTCTCCCTCCTGCACCCCCCTCCCCCCCCACATGAATGACAATTGTTTCTCCTTCCTCCCATAAAGGCTCTTAGGAAGCGGAGACTGGCAAGGCAAGCAGGTACGTTTCAAGGTCTTAGAAGTGAAGAGGAACCAGAACTACCCAAGATGATCTGAGGGTATCACAACAACACACTAAGTTGCCTGTGGGAAACACCAGCTGGAGGAAGGGGGGTTGCACAAAAGGGGAAGTAAGATGACAAGGTGTGCCACTCCACAAGCTCCCTCCCTGATTTATCCCTCCTCCTGTTCTAGAGAGGCAACGCTTTAGCAGTATTAGCTTCCATCCTTTTCCCCTCACAAAGCAAACGGTGGCAGAGGTAAAGGTATCACGTGAAGCCCCCCCCACCTTTGCTTCCCAACATTTGGCATCATAAGAATGAAGACTGCATCGGACTCACCTGGGGCGTCAGTGGAAGAGACGGCTACCCATGTGCTGACACTACCTTCTTGCCATGGCGTAGTTGTCCAAAGAAAGCTTTGTGATGATGACCGGTGTGAATTGTTGTGGCAACTCTTCTGTTCCTCTCCTTGTCTTCTGTCCTCCCTACCACCACCACTATCAATACACATACACACACATACACTTTTGCTCCTCCTTCAAAAAAATCCGCCTCTCTGTGCAACAGCCGCCGTTCTCCCCATAATGATCACTGGTGCGATGCCCATTCATTCAGCTTTTTCTCCCCCCTTCCGCCTCTCCCTCTTTCCCAACCTTCTGGATGAGCCTGTTAGTGATGCTGCAGCAGTGCTGACATCCCCCTAAGAGCACAGCACAGAAAGGTTGGGAGGGGGGAAGGATGGAGTGGAGAGAGATGCAGAGATGGGGGGGAGAAAGAAGAAAGAAAGAGAGAAAGAAAGAAAGAAAGAGGAGAGAGAGAGAGAGAGAGAGAGAGAGAGAGAGAGAGAGAGACAGAAGAAGAAAATGAAAAGGGAAAGCAGGTTTTAAAATCAGACCTGGATTGTACAGGAGTCTGGAATATTAGAAATACACACACACACACACACACACACACACACACACACACACACACCACATACATACATATATACACAGAGAAAACTGGGGCACTGGAAAGAGCAGGGGCATAGCTATTTCTCTGGCTGCGTATCCGGATTCTCGTGCATCTTGCAATCCGAAACCTGCATGACATAAACACAAGAGAAACCTAAGGAACTCAGTAATTTTATAGTAGTACTTATTATCAAGAAGGGGGTAGAAAAATATCAGAAGGCAGGCGACAGACAGGCCTTGCTCCATGAAGGCTTTGTCATGACTGGGGTGTGGGGGTGAGGCTGACAGGCTGAAATGAAAGACAACCCCTCAGCAGGTGAAACCCTACTGGAGATAAACAATAGCTGTGTGTATGGGGGGGGGGGATTTGGGAAGGGTGAGAGAATATCTCTTATTGTTGATCCTGTTTCATAGAGTAGAGAGTGACAGCTTGGCAAATTAGCAATAATGACCATGACAATAACTTCTGGCGTTTTCCTGCCTTTGTTTTGCAAGATGGGGAATTATAGATTGTCCTCCTCAATTTCCTTTGTTTTGAAATAATTGTGGGAATTGTCAGGTAAAACTCCACTCATTATTCCATTACATACATAGCAGTTCGTGTGTGTGTGTGTGTGTGTGTGTGTGTGTGTGTGTGCATGTGTGCAAAGGCTTGCACCTGTTTTTTTAAATGTTTCAGTTAAGGTGTAAACCATTTTGACCATATTGTCATCCTGGAAGATAGTATTATTTTTGTATTATGCAGACTGTGAAAAATAAAACCCTATCCTGTGTAACCAACCTGATCACAAATTGAGTTTGCACAGATACACATGAAGGGGAAATGAAGCTTGGATGCACAGTCACAATCTTTTGTTATCCTTCTCATTGGCAGTTCTAGGTCAGCATTTAAATCAGTTGTTAACCTGTCCTAGTTTTCAAGCTGAAATAACAATAAAAAAGATGCTCAGTTTTCAAAGAGTGAGTTGCAATATATCTAAGAAATCCGATCTGATGCATCACATGGTAAATTAGTGGCAATAATGGAATATAAACATAATGTCTAATTCAATTCAAAAGCACTGTACATTGTTAAGGCATGGGGCAGGAGGAAATCAGTTTGTAATAAAATAAAAATATTTTTTTCAGACATCAGACTGTAAGCTGCCACTTCCAAATTCTTTGTAAACTGGATTTTCCATGAAGGAGAGGATTATGTCAGAATAATTTAGCTCACCCCATCCACAATTAAAAGAAAAAAGGGTTCCTGCAAAGTCATAAAACCAGAATAATCATTGCCTACACTTTACTATTTAAAAAATGGGCAGGGTTTAAGAAAGTGGAGGATTCCCAGATGTAATAGCTTCCAGTCACAGGCTAATCAAAACAGAAATACCCACTCACCTGAGAAATGGAATAGTTGAGTTTCTAACATAATTAAAGAGCCAATGTGGACTAGAATTAGGAAGGCCCAAGTTCAAATTCATGGTCAGCATAGAACCTTACTGGATAGCCAATCCTTACTGGATTGACCTGTCCAGTCAATCATTCTTGGCTTGACCTAACCCACAAGGTTGCTCTTGTGGAATAAGTGAATGATTTATTACTCCTTTGAGCTCCTAAAAGGCAGGTGGGATAGCAGGCAATCAAATGTCAGGCCCAACCCAAGGTAGAACAATCCTGGCAAACTTTAGTTCTTTGTTTGCTCATATCATAGAGACAGAATCTTGCCAGATTAAACCTATAGTATTCTCGCTCTAACGGATATATGAGGAAATTCTAAGGATTCTAAACCAGTGATAGTGAACCTTTTTGCTCTCACATGCCAAAAGTAGGGGGGGAGTGTGGGGCGGTGGTTGCATGTGCGTGTGCCCACCCCCATAATTCAATGCGCCCACCCCCTGCGCATGTGTGCGTGACCCCCTGTGCTCCCCCGCTTTTGGCATGCAATGTCCCACTAGGCCCGTTTTTCACCCTCCCCAGGCTCACCAGGCTTTCTTGGAGCCTGGTGAGGGCAAAAATAGTCTTCCCACCCCCGGAGGCCCTTCGGAGGCCAGAAATTGCCCATTTGCCTACTTCCAGTGGGACTGGAGGGTCCGTTTTTCACTCTCCCCAGCTCCAGAGCCTATCTAGGAGCCTGGGGAAGGCAAAAATGGCCTCCCCCCCCGGAGGCTCTCCGGAGGCCGGAAACAGCCTATTTCCTGACTTCCGGTGGACCCATGCGCACTGGAGCTGACCTAGGGCAATGCTCACATGCCCACTGATATGGCTCTGCATGCCACAGGTGCCATAGGTTCGCCATCATGGTTCTAGGAAATGGCTATCCTAAGGCTCTTTCTCTGTCCATTTCCAGGTCCTGGAAAATGTTGTCTTTTATCTCCTCTCCTTCCCTGGAATGTGTTCTCTTCTTCTTTAGAAACTGCCATTTCAACATAGTCCAGTTCCCCTCCCTAGATACAATCTATCACATCAAGCATGCACCAACTTTCTCTTTTATTTGAAGTAAAGGAATGTAAGAAATGCCTTGAAGATGGACCAAAGTGATGCAGTCTAGACTATAATCAGACAAGAGACAGCATAGCCAGCAGCTCTATAATGGGAGGAGAAAGAAGCTGAGAAAGGGCCTTCCCTAATTTATCAGACTGTAAAAGAGACAGCAGGAGATTTATACTTTCAGACTTGCAAGATTCTGTTAATGTAGCCATATAATAAAGTAGAATTAGCTTACCTAGTCATGTTTCCTGTCTGAAAGAAAGGCTCACAAAGCTGACATTCAAATACAGGAAATATCTTATTGCCAGGAAAAATGGAGTGCATCAATTTCTACTTCTGAATTTGTGAGCAATAGGTTTTTTAAAAAAACTAAAAATACCAAGCAATTTTTTAAAAAAAAGAATCTGAATTTCTTCAAGTTGTCACTTATGTGCTGTCACCAGGTGTCTGCTAAAGTAGCTTTCAAACTTTCAAATGCATTCAAAAGGTTCAAGATTTCTCCTTTCAGGGAACATAATTCTTCTTGTCACTTTCTGTATTTCTCTCTCTTTGTGGTATAGTTGTAGACTAAAGTAAGAAGAAAAAAAATCTGGAAGAAGGCAATGATAGTCACTTCCAGATTAGACTGTTGTAATGTCTACATGGGGCCGCCCTTGTCCAAAAGCTTCACAGACAATTATTCATACCCCCAGAACTGGATTCCAATGCAGCTTCTGGAGCAAAGGTGTAACATACTGTGTTATACTTTTGCTCCAGGAGCTGCATTGGATTCAGTTTGTTTCCAGGTTCATGGTTTTGACTTTTAAAGCCATTCATGGCATGAGACCAGGTTATCTGAGGACTACCTCTCCCTAATTACATCAATCTGTCCTATTATATCCAGCAGAGAGGGCTGCGAGGGACAGATTTATACCTGTATTTGATGGGTACCAGACAATGCACTCACCTTATGGAAAAGTATCCCCCATCATTATATTGGCTCAATCCGTATTAATGTTCAAGAACTCTCCCAAGACCTGGTTATGTCAGCAGGCTTGGGGGTTCCAGGAAACCAGTGACATTTTAAGGAGGCTTCCCTATTGTGGGTAAATTGAGTTGCTATATTTCTCGCTCCATTTGCAACTTGCATATTTTAATTTGTTAATGCTTTTTAAATTTTTAATACTTATTTTCTCTATTGTTATCATGATTGTTTTTATAATGGCTCTTTTTAAGAGCCGTGGTGGTACAATGGTTAGAATACAGTATTGCAGGCTAATTCTGCTGACTGCCAGCATTTTGATTCTCACCAGGCTCAAGGTTGACTCAGCCTTCCATCCTTCCAAGGTTAGTAAAAGGAGAAGCCAGGTTGTTTGGGGCAATATGCTGACTCTGTAAACTGCTTAGAGAGGGCTGTCAAGCACAGTGAAGCGGTATATAAGTCTAAGTGCTATTGCTATTTTATATTGTGGTTTTATTTGATTGCTGTACTATATGTCACCCAGAGGTATTTTCAACTATATAAATTGAATAAACAAATAAATGAATGAGAAATCATTTCCATATCATGCTAAGAAAACTGAATGTGTAAGTTCAGGTATACATGAGAAGTAAGCTTGACTTAAAGACAATTTTACTTCACTACAGAATCTGAGGGCATAAAATGAAGAGTATGTGGAACAGGAGTAGATAATCTGAAGGTTGAGGGCTACGCTGAGTCATGGTGGGGAAACAAGGGCTACAGAAATATGAGTGAAGCCTGGGGATCTTTGATATTTGTTAAACTGATACATGCCTGCTTGAGGCTTCATAACAACTTTCACCTGCAAAATAAGAAAATAAGAAATAATGCTAAAAATTTTCAACAATTATGGTCAGATGGAGCTGCAAAAAGAAGTGTTTGAAGTTTCTTGTATAGCTTCGAAGACTCTTTTTTATCTGTTCCTCCATCATGTTTATGCTTTATGTTAGAAAGCAATTTGTCTGGCTGGGAATTATGTCATTTTTAACATAGCACTTCTGCAAGCGCTGAGAAGATGTTGGAGAGGCTCTACACTTGAACACTTACTCAGTATGTACTGCAACTACATAGCTATGAATCAGAGATGTTCTTCTGGACTGCCAATAGAACACGGGTTGGATTAGATAACTTCTAAGATCCTTTCTTTTGATTTTGTACTTTAATAAGTTGTTATTCACTGTTGAGGGCTCATTACTATTGACCTTCTCATTGAGGAATCTCTTAATATGTACAAAGGAATGCCAGGGTACTTCCAAATAAAGCTTGAAAACCATGAGTGTATGTGCAATCCTTTGAATATACAGGTAGTCCTTGACTTACGACCCCAAGTGAGCCAAAATTTGTGTTGTTAAGTGAGACATTTGTTAAATGAGTTTTGCCCCATTTTACAACTTTTCTTACCATAGTTGTTAAATGAATCACTGCAGTTGATAAGTTAGTAACACAGTTGTTACGTGAATTGGGCTTCCATTGACTTTGTTTATCAAAAGGTTGCACAAGGTGATCACATGACCTTGGGACACAGCAATGGTCATAAGTATGAACCAGTTGCCAAGCATCTGAATTTTGACCATGTGATCTTGGGGAGGCTACAAAAGTTGTGACTGTGGAAAATGGTCATAAGTCATTTTTTTTCCAGTGCTGTTGTAACTTGTTCAGTCACTTAATGGTCTGTTTTAAGTTGAGGACTACCTGTATTTCAAATGTGAACAGGATTGTTGCATTTATATCCCCCTTTTTCATATTGTTTTGAAATCGTGCAGTCTATTTTCCATAAGATGACATCCTTTATCTGACAAATGCAAACCCTAAGATTCCCGATTATAATTATTGAATCACAATTACAGTATATCTTGCCTTTTGGAAAATAAAGGAAGCCCACCATCATTTTATCTTCACAACAACCCTGTGAGAAAGTTTGGGTTGAGAAAGTAAGTAGTCCACAATCACCCAATGAGTTCTATTGTGAAAGAATAATCTCAACCTGGATCTCCCTGCCCCAGGGAGATCCACATTCAGTGGATGTGTGGATCCACACATCCACTTGGATAAACACATTCTGCAACCAGGGAAAATCTTGTACATAGTAGAGACGGGCCTGTGCATATCTATTTTACATTATGATTCATTTGTTTCAGATTATTACTTCTGCATGGAGACCAAGGACAAGTTATAACAATATCAGGTCTACAGATACACCATTTTCAGAGACTGTTCCAATTAAGTTAATAGGGCCAGTTTTATCAGTGATTAAAAGAATTATTAAATTAATGATACCAATTAATCGGTTAACATTTAGAACTCAACCAATTAAAGTTTGCCAACTACTGTAGCACCCCCATTGGTATTGTTTCATATGTACACTGCTACAATGATTTGGACAGATTCCAGTTCCAGAGGAAATAAAAACAGAGTGCTGTTTTCCTGCCTACTACCAATACAATTTGTATGCTGCAAAAGCACAACTGTCCTTGCAGAGCTAGTATCTAAATACATGCTAAGATGCACATGAGATGAGCAGTAAAGCTGAAGAGAGAACCCATTCTTTTCGGAAGTTAGCAAATGTAATCAAATATGCACACCTCCTAGATTGTATTATAAGCAATTCCTTCAAACAGAAATTTCTTAACCCCTAGACTGGTGTAGGTTTATTCTTCTTTCACAGAGGGTGTTGAAATCCCCTTTCCCAATGTAGGGACTGGTGGCAAAATTGGGTTGAGAACTATATTTTCATTCTAATAATCTTTTTCAAAGCAAGTAAAATGCTGGATATTTTGCTATTTAATTTTGACAATATGATCTGGAAGGAAGGGGTGACTGCTCTGGAGTAAGGAATGGCTGCTGGAGGGACCCTACGCACCGATGGGTTGTCTATCCCTGATGGAACAGTTGAGAACCAGTCTGGTCTAGTGCTTAAGGCACAAGGCTAGATAGCAGGAGATTGTGAGTTCTAGTTCCACCTTAGCCATGAAAACCAGCTGGATGATCTTGAGCCAGTCACACTCTTTCAGACCCAACCCACCTCACAGGATTTTGGTTGTGAAGAAAATAGGAGGAAGAAAGTGTGCTGGATATGTTCACGGCCTTCCATTATTCGTAAAAAAAAATGTAGGATACAATAAATAAACAAACTTAAATAAAAATCCCTACTTGAGACAGGGGCCAAACAACTTCTTGGTCTGAGGATCACTGGATATTGAGCCATGGTGGCCAAGTGGTTAGAGTGCAGTACTGCAGGCTACTTCTTCTGACTGTCGGCTGACTGTAATTTGGCAGTTCGAATCTCATCAGGCTCAAGGTTGACTCAGCCTTCCATCATTCCGAGGTGGGTAAAATGATGACCCAAATTATTGGGGGTAATATGCTGACTCTGTAAACCGCTTAGAGAGGGCTACAAAGCACTGTAAAGCGGTATATAAATATAAGTGCTATTGCTATCACACTCAGATTTTGTGGAGCATGCCAACAGATAGTTCTCGACTTACGACCTTAATTAAGCCCAAAATTCCTGTTGCTAAGCGAGACATTTGTTAAGTGAATTTTGCCACATTTTAGGATTTTTTTTTGCAGCAGTTGTTAAGTGAACCACTGTAATTGTTATGCTAGCAACACGGTTGTTAAGTGAATCTGGCTTCCCCATTGACTTTACTTGTCAGAAGCTGGCAAAAGGTGATCACATGACCGGTGGTGGGTTCCTCCTGGTTTGGCCTGGTTCGGCTGAGCCGGTAGCAGTGACAATATGACATCAATGAATCGGTTCTGCCACCCCGCCCCCTGCACCTCCCACTACCCTCCACCACCCCTGCATTATTCTTACCTTTTATTTGGCCCACCCACAATCTATTGCTGCCTCCTGAGTCCCAGCTATCGGCTAGAGGGAAAAAAACTGTTTAAACTCTTGCCACGGGGCTTCAAAGGGCCGCCCTACAGCTGATCAGTGTTAAAAGAAAACAAATGAGTAGACCAGTGCCTGCAAAAATAAATGGGTAGACCAATGCCTCCAAAAACAAATGAGTAGACCGGTACAGCTCTGCAAGCAGTTAAAACGACCAGTTCGTTCTCACAGGGAGGGACTACTCAGGGTACCGTCAGTCAAATTGTGCCGACTGGCGACTCCCAGGGGGAGGGCCTTCTCTGTAAGGGCTCCAATCCTTTGGAATGAACTTCCCCCTGATATACGAAACATCCCTAATCTCTGTACTTTCCGCTGTGCCCTCAAGACCCTGATGTTCAATCAGGCAGGGCTAAACATGTTAAATGGGAATGATTAAAATATTATCTAATTCTGGGTTTTATTTAATGTGGGCTAAACTATGTTATAATTTTAATTATCAATTTTATGATGTTTATGTATCTTTTATTTTTTCTTGACTGTACACCTCCTTGAGTCCTGCGGGAGAAGGGCAGTATAGAAATATAATAAATAAATAAATAAATAAAAGCCTGGTAGACCTGTACCTCTGCTAAATCCTAAAAAATTGTCACATGATCATCAAGCCATGCCCATAAAATAAGCCACACCCACAGAACCAGTAGTAAAAAAATTTAGAACCCAGCCCTGCACATGACCCAGGGACACTAACACTGTCATAAATATAAGTCAATTGCCAAGCATCTTAATTTTGATCATGTGACTATGGGGATGCCTCAATGGTTGTGTGAAAAACAGTTATAAGTCATCCTTTTCAGTGCCATTGTAACACCAAACAGTCATTAAACAAACTGCTGTAAGTCGAAGACTATCTATACTTGATACTATGACAGGCATAGGTTGGACAAAAACTGATTACTTGTCATTGAATTAAAATGAATATGATTATTCTCTATTCATGTATTTAATATTTTTTCCTGTTGTCTTAGGTGATAACTTTTAAGGAATCTTCAGAACAGACTCAAAACTTGGGGGGGGGGAGGATAATGTGCAATCTTGGGGCCAAAAGTGACTCTGTGAAGGGTCAAAATAGTGGTTACAAACACATGTTTTTGTTTCATCACACCCAAACAGGAATGGGGCTTTGGCCATGTTGGCACAAACTGTTGTTTGACGCCTCCTGCAATATCATATACCAGAGTATATGTTTGTGCCTTAAAGGGATGGACTTGGGGATTATTTTAAATCCATCACTGTCGCTAAAACTTAAAGTTAGTGTCTTGAAGTGCCTTCCATCTATTGAAGTCAGTCTAACAATAGTGATCCTACTCAAATAAAAAGAGCTTTGTACACATCCTGGCGGTTTCCCATTTGGATTATTGTCATGAATTACACACCTGGCTGCCTTTGAAAACAGTCCGAGAACTTTAGTGAGAATTAAAACAGCTAGAATTTTATGCAGGACTAACCAGTATGTTGACACTTTACTTATTGTGCTGGCTATTTTTTTTTATTAATCATATTTCTATGCCGCCCATTCTCCAAGGACTCTGGGCGGCTTACAACAATCAACAGTATACTAAATAGCATATTGCCCCCAACAATCTGGGTCCTCATTTCACCCACCTCTGAAGGATGGAAGGCTGAGCCAACCTTGAGCTGGTGAGATTTGATCTGCTGATCTGCTGAACTAGCAGTCAGCTGAAGTAACTGCAGTACAGCACTCTAACCACTGCACCACCTTGGCTCACCTGGCTACCCGTGTGTTTCCTGCCCAATCTGAGGGGGTTGACTTTATTTTTCAAGATAGAAAGAATACTGATGCTTTGGTGTTGAAGAAGACTTCTAAGGCAGTACTAGTATTCACTTACCTTCGCTACTGTTTTGCAAATGTGAGCACTCGCACCACCTCTGCGCATGTGCAGAGTGTCCATGATGATGTCTGGGCAGGTGGGTGGAGCCTTCCACCTCCGCCGCTACCGATTCGCCCAAACCAGGTAGAACTGGTAGAGTCTTACCACTGTTCTAAAGTTACCATGATCAGCCAAGAAAACAAATCAATCATTGAACAAATCAACCCACAGTTCCTATTAGAGGCACAAATAATCAGGCTCAAATTATCCTGGCCCCACATAGATACATTTTCTCAATGAAGATCTGTCCTTAACCTGCACGTATTATGGGAAACTTTAATGCTAAGAAAAGTGGAAGGAAAGAGAACAGGATAACAAACAGCAAGGTAGATGGACTCAGTTATAGTGACAATGGCAATATATTGGGAAACCTGAAAGTTCAGGTTAAGAGCAAGATATTCATGGAGGAAATTTATCTATGTGATCATCAAAAGTCGACATTGACCTGATGGCACATAATCAATCAATTGTGAGTAATAGTTGGGGCCAGATTTTCTCAAATAGCATCTCCACACATAACTATTCTCCTGAACCCCAAGGTTTTTTTAGACCCTTCTCTGGGTACTCAGCATATAGAGAGCAAGTGTGGGGCTTCATTTTAGTGACATCTCATCTGTTACCTAGAAAACCTCCCTAGAGAGAATTACTTAGAAACAAAATTATGATTCTTTCAGCACCAGCTGAAGACTTTTTCATTCTCCCAGGCATTAAACATTTAGGGTTACTACATCATCTCACAGCATTTGAAATTACTAGAGATTCACACTGTTTGGTTGCTGGTTTTACTTTGCTGTTATTATGATTTTATCTTAGACACTGCTGATTTTATCTTGGTTAACATACAATTTTGTGCTTTTAGTTGCATTATATATGGTTTATTTTTTAAATGATTTTTACACCGCTCAGGGAACTGTGTGTGTTCTGTCCAGCTATGGATCCCAAAGAACACAACACACACAAACTCTGAACAAAACTTAGTTTACTCAAATAATGCAGTTTTAGCAAATGCCGGCAGTTAATAAGTGTTCTTAACAGCCTGCCAGAATTCCATAGATAATAGTCAGTGTCTTACTGGAGTTGGCAGAAAGTCCAGAAGCAAGGTTGCAGAGAAATTCCAACGTGACGAATAGTGAACTAAAGTTGTTTCCTGCAGCTTGTTACAAGCTGCGTTCTTTCTTAAATAGGCTAAGGGTGTGGCCAATTAGCCTCAAGCCTTACTCTCGAGGAGCCCTCCTCCTGAGGAATCACTCCTGCCTTTTGGCAGCTCTGCGTGCCTGTGCATTGAGAAGAGGCTCCTTCTTTTCCTCCTCTTCACTTAAAGGAGCCTCTGGAGGTTCTGAAGGCCCTGACTGAATCCCTGCCTCTGCCACCACATCTTCTTCAGCCTCCTCGCTGTCTGACTCAAGCGCCAGCTGCACAGGCTGCTGGCACAGCACCACACCAGCCACCTCGTCGTCGGGATCAGCAACAATCCGTGCAGGCCACTGGCAGGCCACAACAGTGTGGTTCATTGGCTAGTGTAAGCAAAACAAAAAAATAAATATTCCATTGCATGAATTCCCTCTCAAAACAACTGCCCCATGTGTGCAAGGCATGTTAATACTTCAGAAACATGACAGCTGGGTTTCTGACTTTCAGACTTGATAACAGATTGACCTTTACATAATTGCTGTAGAACTGAACTTTTTCAGTTCCCAGACTTTTATCTTATAGCCTTTAGTGTGATGTGTTACCCCTAAATAGGTGTGGAAATGTGGAGATAATAACACTCAGTGTAATCAGCAAGGAGAATGCTAAACCAACCCTGCTAGAAGAGAAAGACTTACTGAGTGCCGTCACCCTGAGGCCTAAGATACCGACTAGTACAACTTGCCATCAATCGCCTTATGTCAGAAATACAAATGGATTTCAAATAGGGGTTAAATAGAAAAACAGCAGGACGCACTGGAGGAACAGATCAAACCGGAAAACAATATAGAAGTATTGCAAATTGAGTCAGTTGTAAGATTTGGTCATAAGAAGGTAGTTTAACTTGATTTTATTATAAAGGAGTAAAGAATAAATTTGGTTAGGAATAATTGTCTTGTTGCATCCCATTTTCCCATTTCTAATCCATATTGGGAAAAACCCAACCTTCATTCTTTTCCCATGAAAGACATTCCTATTTTTTTTTCTGATACATTCACAGAATTGTTTAGCATTTATTTTGTATTTAAGGATATTTTTTTGAGGTGGCTTACATATTTATTTATTTATTTATTTATTTATTAAATTTCTATACCGCCCTTCTCCTTCCGGACCCAGGGCGGTGAACAGCCAATTTAAAACCAATGCAATACAATAAGTTAAAACGTACTAAAATCAATATAAATTTAGGCTGAAAATACAAACCGAATAAAAACTCTAAAACTCTAAAAATTTAAAATAATTTAAAATATTTAAAAATAGGAGGGATCAGGCAAGTCCGGCAAGTTGGAAGAGATGAGTCTTCAAAGCCCGACGAAAGGTCCGGAGGTCAGTGATAGTTCTCAGATCTGGAGGGAGATCGTTCCAGAGGGTGGGGGCTACCACAGAGAATGCTCTCCCCCTGGGGGTCGCCAGCCGGCACTGTCTGGCTGACGGCACCCTGAGGAGGCCCTCTCTGTGGGAGCGAACCGGCCAGTGGGAGGCAATAGGTGGCAGAAGGCGGTCCCGTAAGTACCCTGGTCCTAAGCCATGGAGCGCTTTAAAGGTGATTACCAACACCTTGAAACGCACCCGGAAGTCAACCGGCAACCAATGCAGCTCACGCAGGAGAGGTGTCACATGGGAGCGCCCTGTCGCTCCCATAATCCCCCGCGCGGCCGCATTCTGTACCAGCTGAAGCCTCCGGATGCATCCCAAGGGGAGCCCCATGTAGAGAGCATTACAGTAGTCCAAGCGAGACGTGACGAGCGCCTGAGTGACTGTGCGCAGGGAGTCCCGATCTAGAAAGGGCCGCAACTGGCGTATCAGGCGGACCTGATAAAAAGCTCCCCTGGCCACAGCTGTCGTATGCTCCTCTAAGGACAGCCGTGGATCCAGGAGGACGCCCAAGTTGCGCACCCTTTCCATGGGGGCCAATGATTCGCCCCCAATAACCAACGATGGAGTCAGTTGGCTATATCGGGACGCCGGCAGCCACAGCCACTCAGTCTTGGAGGGGTTGAGTCGAAGCCTGTTTCTCCCCATCCAGACCCGCACACCGCATATGTAGGTTGATGGAATGTATTGTTTTTATTCCACTCATGAAAATTTCACCAGCTTTTTCTTTTGGGGGGAAAAAGCAAAGTAATTTATCCTCATAAAATGGAAAATGAAGGTCAGTTTTTGTTTTGTTTGGTGGAGTGGTATATAAAATATTCATTTTCTTTGGCAGAGTAGAGACCAGACCCCCAAAAAGCCTTTCCCAGGACCTCTATACTATAGGAATGACCCAGCAAAAGTTGTGGGCCAAGGGTTTAGAATAAGGTGACCAGATTTTAACATTGGTAAAGAGGGATACCATTGACCGGGGGAAGGGGGGGCTTATTTTGAGGGTGTGGCTTAGAGGTCATGTGACTGGGTGGCCATGGCTATGTGTATAGGGGCTACTCAGAGGGCTGAAAAAAGTCATTTCTGACAGGTCCTCGCACTTATGACTGGTCCTCACACTTATGACCATCCTCACATTTATGCCCGTGCAGCATTCTTAACAACCATGTCACTCATTTCACAACTGCTTCTTTTCACCATGGTGATAAGATAGGGCAAAAAACGTAAAATGTGAGGACAGTCGTAAGTTCGAGCACTGGTCCAAAGTGCGAGGACCAGTCAATAATAACTTTTTCAGCCCTCTGAGTAGTCCATATGCATAAAAGGATACAGCAATAAAGAGGGATGAAAGAAGGGAAGGGAAATTAGAGTAGGAGTGAGGGTAAGAGAGGGAGGAAGAGAGGAGGAGAAGGAGAAAGGAAGAGGAAGTAGGGAGGAGAAGAATAAGGGGTGGGAAGAGAAAGTAAGAAGGAAAGAAAAGAGAGAGGTGGTAGGTTTGAGGAGAAAGATTGCTGTACAATAAAAAAGATGAAAGGGAAGAAAGCCAACCCCAAACAAATATAAAGATATTAAGATAAAGAATGAATTATTAAACTTTAAAGAATAAAAGAATAAATAGCAATAATTAGAAACACACATACAAACATACAATGTATTTTCTTTGAACAGAGTATTTGGCCGGTTCACAAATTTAAACAGTGTTTTTAGTCAGTTCAATTAAATTTACAATTTCTATATTTCCTTTTTGCCATATTTATTCCCCATCTATTTTTTAAAAAAACCAGTATTACCCTTTATCCTCATCTCTAATCTTAATCAAATTCAATTCTATTCTATATTATACCCCTTCCCATTGTCATCTATTTTTATATCCATCCTCACATTGCTTAATCATGTAATATTACAGTTGTTTAATACAAATTCAACATTTTAATATAAATCAATTAGTTATCTATCTTTTTTGTATATTAATCAATATGAATATGAATATTCCAATTATTTCCATGCAATCCAATTTCTTACAAATCAATTAATTATATTTACCAATAATAATAAACCAAATAATTTCCCCCATATATTCCTCCAAACCACAACTTAACCATTTCTGCTTTCAACACAATATGCAATTAATAGTATCTCAATTATTACAATTCCCTAGTTAAATAGAGCTTTTTTTTTCTTTTGTGTTTTAAAATCTTGAACTCTCCTCTTTTGTCCTAAATTTCGCATTGTTTGCAGTTTTGCACCTACCTTTTTTGGTGAGGAAAAAGAAAAAGAAATCTCTCTGCCTCATTGTAAGCCGCCCTGAGTCTCCGGAGAAGTGCGGCATATAAATCTAATTTTTTAAAAAAATCTCCATTTCCTCTCAATCAGCTGGAACTTGGAGGCAGGGAATAGATGGGGGTGGAGCCAGTCAGAATTTTTACTACTGGTTCTCCGAACTACTCAAAATTTCCACTACCGTTTCTCCAGAACTGGTCAGAACCTGCTGAAACCCACCTCTGCACTGCACTATGCGATGATCATGGCTCACAACAAACTCTAGGGATTGTGTAAATCAGCCTTCCAGATCTGGTCATTCCCAGCAGAAGAAATGACCTGTTAGAAGAACCATGAAAAGATAGATGCATAATAAGCAGATGCTCAATATGGAGTTATGTTTCTGGCAGCATTTTTCAGTTTGGGTTTCATCCAAGTATCTTTTACTGACTCATCAATGAAGAACGCCCATTAAACATGTGCTGCAATGAATTTGGCTTCCGGGGCCAACAACTTCCTGTGTCATATATCTGTCATATATCTCAGCCAAGATACTTCATGCATCACTTCCTCGTTCCATCAGGTTCCTTACAGTAATATTGTTTCAGAGTTCAGCTTTATAATACTGCCTACTCCAACTAAAACAACTGACTTTGGGAAATCTGGTGTTTTCTGCATTCTCGAATGGCGCTGTCACAGAATCTAAACTTGAATGCTGAAGAAGCAATGCAGTGGGCTCTCGGACATGACTCATCTTAATTAGTTTCTTTATTGCAGACAAGAATAAAACCATAGATAGAAATTAAAGCCTGTACATTTATTATTTTATATACATATATTTACTAAGCTTATGAGCCACTCCAGTCATGGCTGACTCTGAACAGCTTACATATTCTCCAAACAACATCATAAATTACTCAGACATTGAGGAAAATCCATGACATATCTAAATGCTAAGCCTACATATGACCCTTCACCCCCTAAAGTCCTGCTGAAACTGCCACTTCAATTACTTTTGGAAAAAATAGCAGATGTGGAGCTCACCTGGGCAATTCTCTGTCACAGAAGAGAAGCCAAAGCCCGGGATCCCTACAATTTTATTCCATAAATATTAATGTCCTTAGATCTATGTTTCAAGGTTTAAATTTCAAGCTTCTTCCTTCTGCTTTTCTGAGGCAACAGGTACTAGGCCTTTCTCTTGATGATCTGGGTCCCACATTGCCAGCTTCATTCTCTACACCAAGCAGACATACAATCTAGTAAGAACTCCCAGCATTTTTTGAAATTTGGTGGCAACTTTTCATTGTTTATAGGAGCTATCACATATATCAGGGATGAATAAACAGTGTATCTTAAGAAAATAGGATATTTCTTAATTGTACCGTATTTTTTGGAGTACAAGACGCACCGGAGTATAAGACACACTTTAGTTTTTGGGGAAGAAAATAAGAAAAAAGCTGAATGGTGGGTGAATCAGCCTCCTGGAATACCCCCAATCAGCTGTTCCCAGTGGTGAATTTTAGCAACAGGTTCATTGGTTGTGAGCTCTGTGCCTTGTTTCTGAAACTCCGTTTCAAAAAAAACTTTTCTTTTCTGCTTCTGAAAGCCTCCAAAACAGAACTTCAGATAAAAAGGTTTTTTTTCTGAAGCTCTGTTTGGAGGCTTTTTTTCTGAAGCTTCTTTCAGCTTTTATTCTGAAGAACTATCTGTACTCTGTTCAATCTCCTTTCTTTGGTATTGGTATGGCATTGACCTCTTCCGATTTGTTGGTTATTGTGTCATTCTCCAGATTTGTTAACATAATTTGATTAGAACCGCTACTGATCCTTCTTTTGTTGTTTGGCATAATATTTTACAAAAAAAGCGTTTCTGAGGCTTTTTTTCTGAAGCTTCTTTCAGAGGCTTCTTTCAGCCTCTGAAATCTCCGTTTGGGAGGCTGGATGGGGCTACAATTTAGTATAAGATGCATTCAGATTTTCACACTCTTTTTGTACTCTGAAAAATACGGTGTTTTTTGTTTTTGTTTTGTTTTGTGTTTTTGTTTTGTTTGTTTGTTTTGCTGCATCACACATAGGATAAACAAATCTATCAATTTCTTGTATAGGCATATTTTGTTTTTATTGCACTTCACAGAAAATGAATTTTTAAAAAGACCCTAGCAAAAAAAGGTTATGGCTCAACTGAAGGCTCAGATGATGTTTAGCGTGGTTAGAAATTAAATATTTTTAATCTATGTACATTGTTTGGGACTAATTGTTATTGCATATTTAATAAACTATGGTATAGTGTAAACATCAGTACCGGAAAACCAAAACATTCTTGTGACTTGCTTTATTGTGATGTTCACTTTATTGCAGTAGTTTTTCTTACTTTTTCAATCTTATAAATAAATTTCAACAGACTGAAATGTATTTATACTACATATGAAAATGTATAACATAGACATTTGTGCATATTTTTCTTGGTCTCACATTTTTGTACCTATGATTATATAATATTTGAAAGAAATATCTCTCATATAATACATATATGTGTACAGCAAATCAAACTTCTCCTTCCTTCTCATGACTTACAAAGCAGTGTTATTCATCAATGATTTCTAGATTGAAGTAGTTCTGCCAGCTCTCTGCAAGACATGAAGGCTACTCTATTGAAAGTTATGTCATTAAAATACTTTAAACTTGAGAAAGGTTAAAGAATAGGAACGGAAATTGGATGACACTGGCAAGGGCATCCATGAAAATACTGGGGAAAATAAAACTTGATAAAAATAGACACTGATGGGGTTAATTTTCCTCTGAGCTCTATTCCAAGAAGTGTTTTAGATTTATTTAAACAATTTATATCTCACCTTTCTTCAAGAAACTCAAGGTGGCTTACATTTTTTCCCCATAATGAAAACACTGGGGGTTAGCATGAGTTGAAATTGACTAATCAAAAGTCAGCCCATGATTTCCATGGCTAAGGTAGGTTTGAAATCATGTCCCCCAAATTCTAGTAACTCATAATCACTACAGCAGGAGTGTCAAACTCTATTTCATTGAGGGCCACATCAGGGTTGTATTTGACCTTGGGGGAGGGCTGGGGGGAGCATGGACAGGGTGGGTGTGGCCATCTCAACATCACTCATGTCAGGGCACCTGTGGTGTCCAAGAACTTTGCCAGTGAATATGGACTCCCGAGCTCTGTTTTCGGCTGTCACAGCCTCCTTCAACCCTCTGCCAGCAAAAACGGAGCTTGGGAGGGCTGCCCATGGCTGTTCCGAGTTCCATTTTTCTGGCAGAGGGCTGCTCTGGGCTGCTCCTTCATTGTTTCCAAAGCAGCCCTGTGGGCCAGATTTAAGCACCTCGTGGGCCGGATCTAGTTCCCGGGCCATTCCTGCACTACAGCATTTTGGCTCATTAGAATGAGTGGTGCTCAAACATCTATTCCTCCTCCTCTCTTCCTTTCCAAAGTCATATTGTTCTTGGTCATTGCCTTTGAAGTCAGGTTGCACTGGACACAGCAATTCTCTAAAGCACCCATCCGTACTGAAAAATTATTCTGGATCACTGAGCATGGCATCAGGATCTTGGTAAGTCACAGGATTTACTTACTTTCTAGGTAAATTTATCATTACAGTGGCATGCAACCTATTGTTTAACACAAAATTAATGGATGCCTCCCTTTCCTACAAACCTTGTGAGCCATTTAAGAACATGGAGGGCTGTGCCACTGCTAGCACAGGTCTGAAAGCTGGTTATATATCAGAAAGATGATAATGTGCAGTCAACCCATGCTCTGTTTGCATCACTCTGCTTAACATGCACCATGCCTGGGTGCTATTACTCATACTGAGTTCTTCGTGAAGGCACAGCTATAGAAATTTTTTTGTTGAATAATAGCAGCAGGAAGAGATACATGAGGGAAGATAGTTATATCAGCAGAAAATAAATCTTATTAAGAAAAACTTTTACAGCCAACAGAAAATGCTTTGTTTTAACCTGGAGCTTTATAAGGGTAATGTGAAAAACAAATGAGAGGGGAGAAAAACAATTACTACCAACCTGCCTTCCATTGAGGACCTGTATATTGCACAAATCAAAAAGAGGGCTGTGAAAATATTTACAGGATCCTCACATCCTGGATATCAACTGTTTCAACTCCTACCCTCAAAACAATGCTATAGAGGACTGCACACCAAGACAACTAGACACAAGAACAGTTTTTCCCCGAACGCCATCACTTTGCTAAACAAATAATTCCCTCAACGCTGTCAAACTATTTACTAAGTCTGCACTACTATTAATCTTCTCATCGTTCCTATCACCCATCTCCTCCCACTTATGACTATATGACTATAACCTTGTTGCTGGTATTCCTGTTTCCCTATGACTATCATTAAGTGTTGTACCTTATGATTCTTGACAAATGTATCTTTTCTTTTATGTACTCCGAGAGCATATGCAGCAAGACAAATTCCTTGTGTGTCCAATCACACTTGGCCAATAAACAATTCTATTCTATTCTATTCTGAATGAAATGTGAAGGAGCTGCTTCTGCCTGAAACTTTGATTTCCATGCTAAATGGGGCATAAGAACAAATTAAGCCAGTCTCTACAGATGTAACATGAAAATCAAACACAGGATTTGACTTGCTCCTTCCACTCATTCCCAGCCATCCCAAACAGGAAACATAAGAATCTCCTTTACACTGACTGAGATTATGGGGCCATCTATCTCAGACCAGTTTCCCAGGGTGGCAGAGAGTCTATTGACCGATCTCCCCACTCAGATCAGGGCTGAAAAAAATCCCAATAACTAAAGATGTCAGGAAAGGGTTAACCATTTTCTGCTACATCTTTGCTACCATCTACTAATAATTCATATTTTTGCAATTGAGACTTGACCTTAGCAAGACAGATATTGAACCTAGGATCTTTGGAAAACAAGCTACAGAGTCTGCCACTGGTTAGACTTTGTTGTGCCCTCATATAAGAAAGAAGAAGAGTACTGAGGTAGACATTAGCTTATTATTTTATTTATTTATTGGTTCAATTTATATGCCGTCCTTTTCCAGAGACTCAGGGTGGCTTACAATGCATTAAGCAATAGCCTTCATACTTTTGTATATACCTGCTTAGTAGGGCTTCCCCCCCCCCCAAACGGTGTTCTTTTTATACAAAGTCAGCTTATTGCCCCCACAATTCGAGTCCTCATTTTACCTACCTCAAAAAGATGGAAGGCTGAGTCAATCTTCCCATCAGTTCTTGTTTGATGTGGATAAATGAAAATCCAACCATTCATTCATTTTCAATCATTCTTTAATTCTATTTATTTAGACAAATTAAGATAGATTTCTTATTAGATTGGCTCCCTTAGTTTCATAGGGCAGTTAAACTGAACTCTTCTAGAGAGCCTTTGGAACCAAATGCTTACTATTTTTTTTGTACGGTGTGTTTATACAGTTATTTTATATTAATTGCCAAGTTTTAAGTTATATTATGGGCTGAGTTGCAATATACTATGGACATTTTATTATTCTGTAAGCTTTGAACTGTTTTAAGACATCAGGATTTTTATACCAATATAATAAATGAATGAATAAATAAATAATAATACATTCTTCCCCTTTACTTATCCAGAAAAGCAGTAAAATGGGTCTAAGTGTTTGATTTTAATAAATGCTGATGATGTTGCCTGAATATCTTATTTCCTACCATAGTAGCATTCATACAGTATGCAATTATTTACACCTTGGGGCAATGTGTATATGAATGACAGAAGGAACAACCTAGCACGCTGAGATTCCTGCAAATCTTTCTTGGGTTTAGTTTTACAAAATCGTCAGGTCCTTGAGAAGAAAACTAGAAAGATTAAAATAATCAGATGACATAACTTATTGAGATAAATAAATCGAACAGCATGATGAATACTGCAGAGGGATGATATTGTGGAAGAGTCATAGTGATAGTTTATTATTTCAGAAGGTTAGAAACTACTGGAAAGAGGTAATACAATAATTGATAATACAAAAAATGAATGGGCCAACAAATAAACAAAGAACAATATTAACACACAATTAAAAGAAATACAATGGGATGCGGTGGCTCAGTGGCTAAGATGCTGAGCTTGTTGGTTGAAAGGTCGGCAGTTCAGCAGTTTGAATCCCTAGTGTCACATAATGGGCTGAGCTCCCGTTATTTGTCCCAGCTTCTGCCAACCTAGCAGTTCAAAAACACGTAAAAATGCAAGTAGAAAAATAGTGGCCGCCTTTGGTAGAAAGGTAACAGTGTCCTGTGCGCCTTTGGCATTTAGTCATGCCAGCCACATGACCATAGAGACATCTTCAGACAGCGCTGGCTCTTCGGCTTTGTAATGGAGATGAGCACTGCCCCCTAGAGTCGGGAACGACTAGCATATATGTGCGAGGGGAACCTTTACTTTTACCTTAAAAGAGATACAACATTTCTACAGAGCTATAGCAGCATGGCTAATAAACAGCTTGAATAAAGTTGAGGTATATTCCAATAAAGAAAAGAAAAATTAGAGCAGTACCAGCATCTAAGGCAGTATTCCCCATGTTGATAACCTTTAAAACTCCCATAATTCCCACCCAGTATAATTAATACATTTTGGAAATTGTAATCCTAACATATATGATGAGTACCAGGTTGAAGAAAGATTGATCTAAGGAATGTGGAGGAGGTCCCCTCCTGCCATGGTATCTTCATCAGTTTCTTGAAAATATTGATCTTTATTTATTGTGTTCTAATTTTCTTATATTGTAATTACAAAATCATAAAAGACAGCATTTGAAGGCGTATTATCTCCTCTGCCTTTTGTATTTGGGATGGCAAGCATCCCAATGTTTCACATTAGAACAATAATTAAATAGTTTAGACAAATGTTACTTTTATGATAAAAAAATCTGGAATGTGAAGCTATAGTACCTTAGTATAAAGTAATAATTAGAATTACTTTAAATGTCAGCTATATCAACGTGCTGTTCATAATATACCAGTGGCATCAATGAAGCAGAGGTGAGCTTTCAGGTTGAATGACCATAGTCCAGTTTTCTTTTATTTTGACATTTTGCCAACAGCTATGGATGTTATCTGTTCTTGGACTTCTGTGACAATCAAAAATCAGTTTGCCACATTCTGAAGACGCCAGCTATGATAAATCTGCAAAAAGCAAAACTAAATTGAGGCTAAAAGTAATTCAAAAGAAAATTTCAAGAGCACTATTTTCAAGCAGGAACTGACTCTACAAGTGGAAGAGCTGCTTCATAATTTAGACACTGGAGACTCTGAGATTAGATGTCTCTGTTTCCTAGGAATAACAAATGTTCTCCAAAACTCACCATGATTGCACAAATCTGGACAAATTATTTCAAATGGAAATTGAAGAACTCTTCAAAATGTTTTCAATTACTCCCCCCCCCCACACACACACACATACACACTCACACTGTTGATGAATTAGACTGAGTAAATTACAAAGGAAAGGCCTGGGGGTTTGATTATTTCTCTCCATGTGAAATATGACAGGAAATCAATTTTAGGGGCAATACAGCCTATATTATATTGGTGGAAAAAGTACAAGAGGATCATTTTATGCTCAGTGAAATCCTAATGAATTGTGAAGGTTTTTGTATACCAACTAGTGCAGCCACTGAGGAATGGATCATGAAACAAATTGTTCAAACCTTGAAATGGTTTGTGAGGCAACATCCAATGGAACAGCCTGTCCAATAACTTTCACAAGCTGAATTCAAGTACTAAATCTAATACTTGAAATGTTCTTCCTATCATTTCCAAGCACAATAGAATGCCAAAACAGAATACAGCCATAGGTGTTTTTCCAAATCAGACTATTTGTGTTCAGGGCTGCCTTGTATCAAGGACTGAACGTCTTTTCGAACTTCTTTATGATGCTTTGAAAATGCCATTTGCAATAAATTGAATGTGAAGGAAATGAAACCAGAAGAAAACAAAGGACATGGAAATAAGTCAACCAGTGGAGCAAGCAAACTCTGAAGGGGCTTTTGGTTTTTGGCCATATGACACGGATAACCTAATCACCGAAGGAAATATAGAATGTTGCACCTGTGAAATATCTCCATTCTCTTACTTATTCCAATTACAGATGGTCATTTTCCAATGCTGTCCCGTAGGTTTTCCAGTTCCAACATTGCAGAAGTAATGCCCTTGGCCAGGGGTGTAAAACTCAAGTCGTCACGGTGGTATCATTTGCCGTATTGGGACTTTTTTCCCCTTTGCTAAACTGGGTGTGGGCATGACCAGCACGTGATGCATCCAGCCCACGGGCCAAGAGTTTGACAGCCCTGCCCTTGGCCATCAAAACTGCTTGAATCCACGGAGCTTACTTTTCTAGTCTGCAGTTTTATTTTGATGTAAGGCAACAGCTGGTCCAGTGATTTTTTTTTAAATATAAAAAATCTTGGTTGCACTGAATAATTTTGAAAGAATACTTGGTTTAACAGGTTAACGGAGTTGGAAGGGACCTTATAGGTCATCTATTCCAGTAGGAGGCCCTATACCATTTCTGACAAATGGCAGTCCAATCTTTTCTTTAAAGTCTCAAGTGAGGAAGCTCCCACAACTTCCGAAGGCAAGCTGTTCCATTGGTTGATTGTTCTCACTGTCAGGGGTTTTTGTTTTTGTTTTTTTGATAAAAGCTTGACAATAACTATTTTACAAAGAAAATATGCGCCATTTTTTGCAGGCAGAAAGGAAGGAATCAAACATACAGGGTGTTTTGCTTTTCAGTCTAGAGCCTCCTCTATCAGTTCCCTTAGTCTGAAGAAATGATTGGCATGTGGCATCACTGAAGCCTCTTCTGACTAATAGAACTATCAGCTTATGCCTGTTCCTTCAGTGAAGATAGCTGTGTAATTTGATGAAAAACTCAAAATCAGTGGAAGCCATGATTCCTTGTTCAGTTCTAGCCTATTATAATTAAATTAATAGAAGGAGAATTAATCACCTGCTATTATCTGCTGTGGCTAAATGAAATTTCCATGTTTGATAACGTAATATTGCTTGAATACCAGTTACTGAGGCATATTAACAGGAATCTATAGCTCTTTGAAGCTTTGTTTCAATGAAGACTTGATTTAATTACTCCATCAAAATAAGTTCATGACTCAAAACTGGTGGCTGCTTTGATTAGCAAATACCACGAAGTATTGTGTAACCTTTTGGACCACTTTGGACCATTGGATAGTGCTTCTTTATATAGTCATTTCTACAATTGTTACAAATGATGTACTGTATAATATTGCAACCTTTCTTCCATGTATAGAGAAATCTTAGCAGCATTCACTCTGCATTCTCTTCTGCCAAGCAATGTTATATGTGTGCTGGTCCTGTCGATAGAACTGAAATTCCAGTAGCTTTCAGCACTGAGCATGAACTCAAGGCTGATCACTCCTGTGTGCACTCTTGGATCTAATCTTAAATCTGCAGGAATGTGGATGATTTAGTCCCTGGGCAATGATTGCTTGGGTTCCAGGAGCACATGCAAGATTGGCCCAAATTATTATTGTTTTTAAGAATAACAGGTGGCAAGGCAACAATTAAGGAGAAAACCAACCTAGAAATAAGGAGAAACTTCCTGACTGTTAGAAGAATTAATCAGTGGGACAACTTGCCTCCAGAAGTTGTAGATATTCCAATACTGGAGGTTTTTAAAAAAGAGACTGGACAGCCAATTGTCTGGAATGGTATAGGATCTTCTGCTTGAGCAGGGGGTTGGACTAGAAGACCTCCAAGGTCCCTTCCAACTGTTCTTTTTTTATTCTCAGCCAGCCTTTTTTATGTGCCTACTTTTATCTGACATTGTATTTTACTGTGCCAGCATGTTTGTTGCCTCTTCTAATAGTCATATTAGTTATCCATCAAATATATCAATGTTATTTAAATTAAAATTTTAAATTAAAATTTTAAATATTATTTCAAATTGGCCTAAAATCCCCAGCATTGACCACCATGGATGCTCTCATTTACCAAATCTTTAGTTGATTGAAGAACAATACTTACAATAGTTATTACTTACCTTATAGCTAATAGTTGAAGTTTTGACTTTTACTCCAAAAGACAAAAAGAATTTTTTTTTCTTTTTAATTTGATTTATATGCCACCCTTCTCCGGAGACTCAGGGCTACAATGGGTTAAGCAATAGCCTTCATACTTTTGTATATTTATACAAAGCCAGCTTATTGCCCTCACAAACTGGGTCCTCATTTTACCTACCTTAGAAAGGATGGAAGGCTGAGTCAATCTTGAGCCTGGTGAGATTCAAACTTACAGTAATTGCAGACAGCTGATGTTAATCACAATGTTTTAGTCTGCCGAGCCACCAGGCCCTTTTTCAGAATTGAAGGTTTTTGAATTTTTGAATTCAATTCAAAAATTGAATTTTGAACTGAAAATTCAGAATTTTCAGAATTCAACAGAATTGAAGGTTCTGTTACTCAAAACAATAATTTATTAATCCAGGAATTTATTTCCAGTAATTAATCATTAGTAAATGACCCAAAAGTTGGCCTTATCTTCTTTTTGGATTTTATTAATTAAAGAGACACAGTAAAACTAAAAGGGAAAAATGCTTCCTGTTCAAAATACTAAAACTGATAAAAATAAAAATGAATAGATATGAAATTCAAGAAGGGTAAATATAGTCTGCTACCTGTTGAAATGAAAAGAATTCTGAGAGACAAAGACCAGTTATATCCAATTAGTAAGATATGTATATTATTTCTGGTGAGTTTCCTTTAAGTGCGGTTTTGCCATTGATGAGTGGAGAGATCCATTCCCCAGCTCTCACAATCTATGGCAGGGGTCTGCAACCTGTGGCTCTGGAACCACATGTGGCTCTTTCATCCCTCTGCTGCGGCTCCCTGTCACTCAAAATATGCATCACAACTGCCAATGTGCGACACCCGCCGGCACTTGATTTATTGAGCTTTTTGACCCATCTTTTTTTTTTTCGGAGTTCAAAATGTTTTTGTTGCAAGCAGAAATAAAAATTTGTTTTCTCTGTAGCAGGTCATTGATTTCATAAATGCAACACACTATAGTTTTTTAAAAATAGCATAAAGGTAAAAAACAATATATGCAGTATTATCTTCATTTTCAATGTCAAAAGGGTTTTGTGGGTTTTCAAATGGCTCTTTGAGTGTTTAAGGTTGTCAACTCCTACTCTATGGGATGCCACAAACCTCAAAGATTTTGACTCTCTTCCTCTTCCTGTTTAACATCCACATCAGTGGTGGGTTGCCACCAGTTCGGACCGGTTCTATAGAATCGGTAGTAAAACTGGAGGGAGGCCCACTGACCCCAACATCATCAGAACGCTTCTGTGTATGTGCAGAAGAGTGCATGCACATGCGCGCAAGTGAAGCAAGTGCATGCAAGCAGCCCCATTGCAAACCAGTAGTAAAGGTAAGTAGAACCCACCCCTGATCCACATGAGGCTGATGAGTCAGGTTCTCTGTCAGACTGGGATAGGTATAATCAGGACACTGACAAACAGATTCAGTCACAATTATTGCAAGAACCAAGTGATATAAAATTTGAGGTTTAGCAATTTTCCATTGTTAGTTCTGGATGGGGTCACTCTTTGAACTTGCAATATAATTGCCTTGGAATTCTTCAGAACTTGTCATTGCTTTAAGTTCAATAAAATTGAATTCAGTGAATAACTAAGAATGCTTTATTTCTTCTGATTAAAAAAAAGGAAAGAAATTTCAGTGCTGTTATATAAACATGATTTGTTATTCACATCAAAACTCTCTATTTAACACTTTAAGGACTCCTTCTCAAGGTGCTAAAGCCTGAAATTTTCTGCCGTTCTATAAGTTTACTCCAACCTATGTGGGTAAAATTAATTTTCACACTAGTTTTGTTTGTTATTAAATTATGGAAAATCTGAAAAAAAAAGTGCTGTGTTATTGCTAAATTGAGGGAGAAGGACAGTGGATGAGTTCCAATCTGCAAAGAAGACTGCATTTGTTGTAGATAAAATAAACAACACTATAAAAGAGGGCATAGAAGGAACAAGTAACAATGCTTCTCTACTCAACAAAGAGGGTCCTGCTAAATTCAGAACTCCTAAAGAGCAGGTAGCAGTCATAACACAAGGCCCTGTGCACAAATCCTATTTGTCTTCCAAATGCACCCATTCCTGGATCAGGTAGTTCTATTCATAGTCACTCATGTTGTGATAATCTCTTGTCTAGATTATTATAACATCATGTACAAGGAGTACCCATGAAGACAACTCAGAACCTATATTTGATCCAGAAGGCAATGGCACAAGTGGTTGTAGGAGCACTTCAGTATTCCCATGTAACACTATCACTTTGTGCACTTCCAGGTGCAATACTGGTTATCATCTTTAAAGATGGCACAGGCACAGGGTCTAATTATATGGCACAGGCACAGGGTCTAATTATATGTGGGGTTGCTTGTCTGTGATTACTTATGCACTCCCAGTAAGATTGGACAAATCCTGGCACTTAACAATGTGATCTGATGGGATCCAGAAAACAAACCTTCTCTTTTGCTTCACCTGCCCTATAGAACAGCACTGCCCCTAAGATATCTTACTTTCCCTTGGAGTATTTTTGTCTAATGAATTGGTCAGACAGTCTTTTGAAGCCTTCCTGAGCAATTGCTTTTGTCATTAGAGCTGCCTCTATACATATTTTATTTTTGTGGTTGCTATTTGTTTTAATTGTGTACACCACCCTGAATCGTATATTGAGTGGGCAGCTATATGGAATGCATGAGTAAAATTACAGTTTAAAATATTAATGTTTAGAAGTTAAGTTGATGAATATGAAAAGATTTGGAAGAGATCTACAGAGGCTATAAATGTAAATACTACCAATCTGCCTTCCATTGAGGACCTGTATACTGTATGAGTCAAAAAGTGGGCTGTGAAAATATCTACAGACCCTTCACATCCTGCACATAAAACGACACTAAACGACACTATAGAGCACTGCACACCTGAACAAACTAGACACAAGAACAGTTTTTCTCTGAACACCATCACTCTACTAAACAAATAATTCCCTCAACAGTATCAAACTATTTATTAAGCCTGCACTACTATTAATCTTCTCATCATTCCCACCAACCATCGCCTTTCACTTATGACTGTATGACTGTAACTTAGTTGCTTGGATCCCTACAATTTATATTGATATTGTTTCCTGATTGCTTATTTGTACCCTATGACTATCATTGAGTTTTGTACCTTATGATTCTTGATGAAAGTATCTTTTCTTTTATGTACACTAAGAGCATATGCACTAAGACAAATTCCTTGTCTGTCCAATCACACTTGGCCAATAAAAATTCTATTCTATTCTATTCTATTCTATTCTATTCTATTCTATTCTATTCTATTCTATTCTATTCCATTCCATTCCATTCCATGCTAAAACAAAAGGAAAAATTCTAACACTAGTGACCGATTATTCATTTCTTTGTTTGGGATGGTCAACAGATAGGAGATTATCATAAGAAGATGATAGATAGAATTTGTCTGTACTCTCGAGTAAATAGGTAATTTAGCCCTCCATTGGTAGAAAAATATATGAAAACCAGGAATTAGTAGTTTTTGGAATCTCACCCAAAATGCAAGAAAAAAACTCAACTCAAACCCATCTGAAGGGACTGTATGCTGCCTTTTTTCCCAAAAATCATACCTAATAACACAAATCTATTCATATGTAACAAGAGTTGCCTCCAGACTTCTCACTTCACAGTTTCAACTCCAGCCCTCATATTATAATACATAATACAAAGATTTGCATTTTAAGGGATGGGTACACTTACTTTGGAGAGTACAAACCTGGACACTTTCCAGATGCATGGAGTTCAACTCCAAGAACTATCAGCAATAGCTGTGCTGACTGGGAATTTTGGAGTGAATGATCACACATTTGTAAATTGTCCACTTTGGGAATACTTGCATAAAAAATGAAGCAAAATGTTAGTTTGGGTGGTATGGTACCAGAAGGTAGCACATCTCACCCAGTATATTGAAGTATGTTTCAATATTTGTTTCCTTTGTTGTTCTTATAAATCTTGGGTTGTTTCAATACAGTGATATTTGTGCAATATTAATGGGAGATTATTAGCATTTTACTCTGTAGATAATTTAGAGTGATGAAAATACAGAAAAGAGGTATTTTATCAGTGTTTGTTACAATTTGGGATGCCAATATTACAAGTATAAAATTATTTGACAATATTGGCAAAAATTGAGTGTTACATTGAAAAAGAATTGCTGCAAGTTGCATCAAACTGTTTGATGTATGCTAAAAAAAATTTAATTTTGATCTTAACTGAATTTCTTAGTATTAAAATCTTCATTGAAGTGTTACTTTACACACAAATCCATTAATAAAAGGGGGGGAAAGATAAATGAAGCTAGTTTTACAAATTAAAGTACCAAAGAGAAAAAAAAGAACTATTGGGTTTCTGAATTCCTCTTTTAAACCATCTGCTAATCTACTTTAATCATTAACTAGACTAAACTAATATGATGGTGGAGCACTTTAGGGGCACAAGCGTTTGGCAGGAGGACTGCTTCTGAATGTGGTAGATTAAAGGCTTGAAACAGGATTGATGCCTACTCAATGGAAAGGAAGAAATGATGGATTTACGACATTAGCTATAATGAACTTGAACTTTGTGATCTCTTCAAGCTCAGTGATTCCATTACAAAAATATCATAGGTCTCCAACATGCTAACAAAATGTAAATCTGAAGGAAGCTAAATTCGGCAAAAGTATTTCAGGTTCACCTCATCCCAAAGACAACAGATCAGTTGAGGAGGGGACATCTGCAAGGGGGTCAAAGGGCTGAGGCAAGTGCATAAGGATGAAAACATTTTATTAATTTTATTATCTTGTGAATGCATGATCTTGATCCGCCTGAGTACAAATATCTAGGATATCAGTTCCTATGCTGTTTTTCATACAAAGTAACAGAAACAACCTATTGTGGCATGAATTTACATCAGCTCAAAATTCATATAAAAGAAACACCAGATAACTCTGGGAGAGTTGCTTTTATTATCCTGCAGTCAGATTACTGAAAGTCACTCTACATGGGGCTGCCTTTGAAGATGATTTGGAAACTACAGCTGGTACAAAAATGCAGCTGCCCACTTGCTGACTGATCAGTACCAATATAGTCAAATAACCCAGATAGTGTATTACAAGAGCCGCATGACTGCCAAACTTTCAGTTTTGTTTGTTTACTGAAGTTATTGGCTGCCTATCTTACCACAGGGTACAAATATAAAAAGAACAAAACTGTATATAATCTATACACAATACAAATAAAATATTGTAAACTATATAAATACTCAATCCTAACTAAAAGACAAGGAGGGAGGGAGTAGGTGGCGGGAGGTGGGATCTGTTATTAATCTACCAACCATGCCCAATTCAGAGTAGTGATTATCACCTATAAAGCCCTTTATGGTTCAGGTCCTTATCACTATCAGAGCCTGCATAGAGTCTCTTTTGCTTCTTCACCCTGAGTCCAAGGTCAATCTGAAGATGCTCTTTTGAGATATTAAAGGGAGAAAGGACTAGAAACAAGTTTCCAGACCTTTGGTTGCAGTTATCTTCACTCCCTTCTCAGTGAAGATTATGGAAAGCACTGAAGACTACACTCTTCCTATGAGCTTGCAAATGGGAAGATGTGATTTAATTGGAAGTAATTGCTTTTATGATTTTCATTGTTATGAGATATAAGCAGCTTAGAAAATCTTGGAGTAAGGGGCATATAAGTGTATAAAAGATAAACTGATATATAACATAGAATGATTGATATTTCAAATGGATTTAAAAATTAATATGACTTTCACTCTGATTCAGAAAATTGAATGGATTTATATTTTCAGGTGGGTTTAGGAAAAATGTATTTGGGTGTGTACAGGAGATATCCAAAGTAAGTTTGACTTTTGTTGGATCATCTCAGAAGCTTTTGTTTCAGTTCAATCCTTTTGAATAAAATGCTTTATAGAGTTTATTCAGAAAGTGGATTGTCAAGCTGAACATATCACTTTTGAACTGGATGTCTGAAATGAATATTCTCACAGAAATCTCGCTTTCCTAGATACAACCAGTTACACAATGAAAATAATAAAGGCTACTGGAGGAAAGGACAGGGTTAAATAATGATCTTCTCCCCTCCATCTCATCTTTTTCAGATTACAACTTTTTATTGTTCCCTGGTATTTGGAAAAAAATGTGTATTAAATTTAAATGGTACATCTGGTTTTTTGCCCTGAGTCTCAAAAGGATTTAAGTAAATGGAGTTTGCTTTGTTTTTTAGCATTAAAATGTTCAAATCCACATACAGATGGGAGGTTGAACAGCTAGCCTCGTGGTGCAACCGGAACAATCTGAAACTGAACACACTCAAAACTGTATAAATGGTGGTAGACTTTAGGAGAAATCCTCCCATACTACCACCTCTTACAACACTAGACAACACAGTATCAACAGAGAGACCTTCAAATTTCTAGGTTCTATCATATCTCAAGACCTAAAATGGACACCTATCATCAAAAATGTCATCAAAAAAGCACAACAAAGAATGCTCTTTCTGCACCAACCCAGGAAGCTCAAACTGCCCAAGGAGCTGCTGATACAGTTCTACAGAGGAAATATTGAGTCTGTCATCTGCACCTCTATAACTGTCTGGTTTGGTTCTGCAACCCAACAAGACAGACACAGATTTCAGAGGATAATTAGAACTGCAGAAAAAACAATTACTACCAACCTGGCTTCCATTAAAGACCTGTATACTGCACAAGTCAAAAAGAGGGCTGTGAAAATATTTACAGACCCCTTGCATTCTGGACATAAATTGTTTCAACTCCTACTCTCAAAACAATGCTATAGAGCACTGTACACCAGAACTACTAGACACAAGAACAGTTTTTTTCCCAAACACCATCACTCTGCTAAACAAATAATCCCTTCAAACTGTCAAACTATTCACTAAGGCTGCATTACTATTGCTATTGGTCTTCTCATAATTCCTGACATTCATCTCCTCCTTGTGACAGCATGACTATAACTTTATTGCTTATATCCTTGCGATTTATATTGATATTGATTGTTTCCTAGTATAATTTGATTGCTTATTGTACCGTATGACTGTCACTGGGTGTTGTGCCTTGTGATTCTTGACGAGTGTATCTTGTCTTTTTATGTAATTGAGAGCATATGCACCAAAGACAAATTCCTTGTGTGCCTAATCACACTCACACTTGGCCAATAAAGAATTCTTATTTCTTCTTATTTAAAATACATCTTCTTGCTTGCTTGCTTGTTTTTTAACAACAATCACTTACTAATCTTACATTAGAGCAAACCTTCAGCGAGGTTCCCATTGCATTTTATTTGCTCATTTCCAAATTAGTAGGTGTAGAGTTGCAGCCTTAATTTCACTTCCAATTCAGCAGCATTGTAATCCAATCACAATTGCCAAGAAAATTGATTATTTTTGTTCATCTTAAAGATGCAGAATAAGGGGAACATTTATTCTCTTTCTCAAAACAAGCTAAGCATATTAAACAACTATATGATAAATGAAGCATGCAGTATTTTTGCAGGATCTCAAATAAGGTAGATCCCTCAGGAAAACACAACACTGCCTGGCACTGCTGAGCCATCACAGAGCAATTAGCTTAACATCAATGTGGAGGAAACTCAGGAAACATTAGAGGCTATTTTGGTAAATAGTCTTGGAGAAATGTGCCTTGAGAGCCATAAATTAATTAGAGTTTGCTGCCAGGATGGATTCTGGAGAACATGGCATGCAGTAAAAGGACGGCATCAATGTCAGTTTGAACAAGGTCTGAAATTTTACTTGCTTTCCAAAATGGCACTTTACATTTTCTTTATAGCATTCTTCTTTGCACCAATGGGGGAAAAAAAGACCAGAAACTATCCAAGCTTCTGAAAAAGTTGTAAGGAGCCTATTTAAGGGCTTATTGCTTGCTGGTTTTCCAATATAATATAAACCAGTGTTTCTCAACATCAGATTTAAGATGTGTGAACTAAAACTCACATTGGCTCGGGACAACTGGGAGTCGGAGCCCCTGATGTTGAGAAACACTGGTTTATATTATATTGGAAAACAATAGCAAGGGGAGCCACAGTCCAGAAAAAAACTATCTTTTCAAAATTGGGTCAATCCCTTCAGTGGAATCACCTTAATTTGAATGATGCCATACAACTACAGAAGTTCAGCAGAAAAGCCACTGTGGGGTCCTTCGCACTTTTTGAGCTTGGTTATTTTTTTACAAACATTTGATTACCCTACAAGGTAACAACTTCAGGGCTAGAAGGGAGTGGGGTTTGCTCTTTGTTTATATACAGTGGCTTGCCATGTAAGCGTTATTTTCCTTTTGGTGGTTCTGTTATTAGGCTGTTGTTTACTGTTTGTTTGAATTGCTAGATCCTTGATCGGGGTATTGTTTACTGCTTGTATTATTGATTAATCCTGATATTAATCCATGCTTTATGTGAGTGCTGATTGCTGGTGAAGAAATGTTCTGCTCTTTTTGTTTCTTTTTTAGCTTTTTCGTTGTCTCTTTTGAATGGTTTGTAGGGTAATTTATCTCAAGCTTCCAGGAATTTCCTAGCAATTTTGGATTTATTTATTTATTTATTTATTTTTTCAATTTCTATACCGCCCTTCTCCCGAAGGACTCAGCTAGTTTTCGATCTGTCTATCCTACATAGTGGCTATTACAGTTTTCACTCTGTATATTGTAGATGATTCCAAATTTTACTTCTTGAATTACTGGGTCTTTTGATTTACTTAAGATGTTTTGGAGGCTAGTTGGTTTATGAGTTACAGTGATGCTGTGTGGTTGTAAATAGTCGGTTGGTTGTGAGATGTTTTGGATGTATAGCAAGGTTACCTTTTTCTTAGCTTGTGTTGGTTGTACTGTAGTAGATTGAGTGCTCAGACTCTTTTGATAAAGGTGTGTGTGTATCTATTTTGTTGGAAGCTGTTGTATAGGTGGTGTGTTTCTTTTTCTAATTTAAGATTGCTGCATCATGTTTGTACTCATCTAAATAATGATTTTACACAGCTCCTCCTATGGAGGTTGGTTTATCATGTAGTGAAGCACTTGGTTACTGTGGGTGGTTTTACAACAGATTTGTGCTTCTAATTTGCCACAATTTCCTATGCTGATGAGGACATCCAGGAAAAGTAGGGTGGTGTTGCTTTCTTTTTTTCTGGTAATTTTATCCCTTTATTATCCCTTTTTATTTGTTTGCTTATTTTATTATATTTTATTTTTATAGAGCATCGCAGTGACCTAAAGGTGAAGAAGCTCCCTTCCCACTCGGAAGGTTGAAAGTTCAACCCTAGGCAGTGGCAGATGTTTCTCTATCAGGGCACAAAGAGAAAATATCTGCTGTGAACTCCACATGGGCATCAGGAAGGGCATCCAGCCAGTAAACACTCAGTTCCACTCAGTCGTCCCAATTCTAGAAACAAACTAATTAAAGGGTTGAAAAGAAAAAAAAAACTTTATTTTTATTCTTTTTAGTCCTTCCCATTCTTCAAAGAAATTAGAAACATGAGTTTTAAGTAATCAATACAGAAGACCAAAGATAAATATGGAAGGGGCCTTTAATTATTTGTTTATTTGACATTTCTTTTCTTTCCCTTTTCTGTACATAATACTTTTTCCCCTCCCTGTGATTCTTCCTTTCTCCCTTCCTTCCTGAGCTGCAGCTAGGATAAACTGTTGTTGCTGGAGATTGGAATTGCTTGCCGGCAGAGGGATTTTGAAATTACATACTGCTTTAGTGCTACAGAGTGCCCATGCCTATTAGGTCTTTTGGTATTTGCTGCCTTCGGTGGTTTACTGTTCTTTATTGTACATTTTTATTGCAGCCTTTAGATTTTATTACATTGTACTGATTGTTTTATGGAATGTATCATTTAATTCTTATGGAAGTCAGAGGTGGGCAACCAACAGCCAGACCTGTTCCCTGCTCCCCATTTTTATCCTAATACCCTGAAGTCATGCCACTGAAATTCAGGAATAAAATGAGCAATTTTCAGTAGCGTAGATTTGTGCCTTTTTTCACTAGTCTGCTAGTGTTTCCAACCATAAATCTCCCTGAAACCCCCAGCCCCGCTGCCACCAGTCCAAAATTGCACTACTAAAATCTGCTCTTTTTTTGCTATCAAGTTATGGTAGCACAAGAGCTGGTCATTTCAGGGCACTTAGAGAGTATTCTAAGGTAGAAAACAAAAAGTTCACCATTGTTATCACTTAATGCAAAGAGTCAGAATGACCAATAAACAAGTATGTGTTCATAATACATATGTTTAAATGGTAGTTTTTGAGAGATGTTAGAGGCAGACTTCTTCCATAAGCATGAATGACAAAAGATTGTTTCCCATTTTCAAAGAACAAGAAAAGCAGAGAGATAGGAAACCCAGTCAGGCAACTCAAATGTATGGGTGGGAAGAGTGCAGTGGTGGGATTCAAATTTTTTTGCTACCAGTTCTGTTGCTTGGTGGGCATGGTAGGAGAAGGATACTGTAAAATCTCCATTTCCACCCCACTCCAGGGGAAGGTTACTGCAAAATCCCCATTTTCCCCCAATCAGCTGGGACTCGGGAGGCAGAGAATAGATGGGGGTGGAACCAGTCAGAGGTGGTATTTAGTATCTCTGAACTACTCAAAATTTCTGCTACCGGTTCTCCAGAAGTGGTCAGAACCTGCTGAATACCACCTCTGGAAGAGTACCATTCCCAATAAGGAAAACAGAGAACTAGAATTTACCATTGCAATCTAATCTAATTTATATATCTTGCTACTGGGCTTTCACCTGATTAAAGATACAGCAATTTTTTTTAATGATGCAGATGTCCAAGAAGGATAAAAATGAATGTGATTTCATAGGTGTCCTTCCCTCGTCTTAGAAGAACAGCCTTCATTAACTCAGAGTAACTACAAACCTTTTCATTGATGCCACACTTGGTATTTAATTAACACAGTGCAGTGATATTACTCTTGTTCCATACTCCACACATTGCCTCAAGGAAAAGGTCTGGGTCTCAGTGTGAAATAGACCAGTTAATCAAATTAACAGAGGTTTAACACTTGCTATCTTACAGACAGATTATGTTTCACATCAATGGACCAAATTTTCAAGCTTGTTTATAATCACACTGTGGCTCTAGAATGCCTCTTTACCTCTTAATGTTAACATTATATTTAACATTAACTTTGGAGAAATCAGATTGACCTTGAGAAACATTTGTGATTTAGCAAGACAATGCAATTGTTATATCATACCCAAGGCTACAGAGAATTTATATAACTCTAGTATATGATCAGAAAAGTATCTTTATGGGATCTATGAGAGTAATCATAAATGATATAACATTTTCCAAAATGTATCGGCATTGAGTGAACTAAAATACTCCACTGCACACAAATACCATGTCTTATAAAGATTTTAGAAATTCATCATTGATAGTATAATATAGGTGTGAATAATCCAACAACATAAGGCAATTTTAAGAATCAGATTTTGGAAACTCACCTCTGCTCTTTCTAAGGACCTAAGGATATCTCTTGATACTAAGATCTTGATCTAAAGCTAATAGAAATACTCCTAGAATTCCATTAGTATTTTGCCAGTACATTCTGTTTTCCCCAGTCATATCCAAACCCAAGAAGGAGGCATGTTCATCCTATAAAATATTTTGTGTCATTCATGTTTTTAAATTGCAGATTTCATTTGCTGTATGAAAAATAGAAACCAGTTTGTCAGGAAAGTCAGGAGCTGTCTCTGTTTACAAAATTCAAAGAATAAGCATTTGCCTTCCATTTCAGTTGCAAATAGCTATCATTTCTGGTTATGGTAACTGTTGTTTCCAGGGTTAAATATACTGTACATTTAGGAGACTCTCTTCTGTGGGTCACTGTGAAACTTATGAGTGTGAAAAAGAAAGCTTATTTTTAAAGCAAACCTATGACAAAGTTAAATAAGCTTGAATTTTGGAATGTTAAGACATAAATATGAAGTTGAAAGTTAGTTGATGAATGAGATAAGGGTGGTATTTACTGGAAATACAGATTGGGTAAGCAGGCAATGTGACAAGATGTTGATACAGAGGTCTGAATGATAAAATTAGAAGATGGGAGCCACCACAGTGCAATAAAAACTCCTGGGTTTTTTGATATATTATGACAGGCAAAGACTAGGCACAACTTCAATTGCATCATTGTGGCCAAAAAAAGTCAAGATGACTTTTGACTTTTTTGACCATATCTTGCAAACACTTTTGGTGACAAGTCACCATTGTGTTTATTTATAAATGAATATGTGAAGAAGACCTGTTGTGACATCAGAGAGTGTTAGGTCCAAATTTCAATGTCTATGTATTTTTGCATGTTGACCAAGATCCTGATGAACCGCAGTGAAAATTAGATTGTATAATGCCACAAGAAATATTGAAAACTATATTGAAAACCTGTGAGGTAACTGTGTTTAAAAATAAAATGGAGAGAAGATACTTATATGAATATATGAATATATTATTATATTTATTTGCTTCATTCTGTTTTGCTTCTTTTAAATTTTTGCTGGTCATTGACCAAATAGATATTACTTGTTGATTGATTGATTGATTGATGCTGAATGAAATTTGATTTAATACAAAAATGAAGAACATTGAGAATTCTTTTGATTTTTCTCTGGACTGTCAAGTTTATTTTGTAGCAGCAAGGACCTGAGTGTGCCACTGTTAGTGCTGTTTTACCTTTATATGTCTTTCCATTCTACGATGCCTCCCTGGTTTATTATCTCCCTGATAGGTAGTAAACCTGGTACAATGCCTCCCTGGTTTGCTATATTTTCCAGTCTGCAAAGTCTAAAGTTCTATCATTACATTTTTTTTGTGAAATTGCATTTTACTTTTCACTATTTCTACTAGTTTTATTTGTGTGTGTGCCATGTATAATTTTTCATTCCTTTTGTGTTTACTCCCATTACAGATCTGCAAAGTCAGTTAGTACCTTCTGCCTCTCTCCCTGCCCCCACCCCCAATTGTAGGATATTTAGCAAATTTACCATTATACTCCCAGGTTATATAGCCACAGGCATGTCTTCAAATGATACCAGTTATGCAGTATTCGTCACATTTTTGGTGATGATTATGAAATGGTATGTAGCAGTAATTGTAGATATGTGCGTGTGTCTGTGCATACATCTTGTTCATAACACAAAGGTTTTTTGACATGTCTGCACGTAAACTGCTATACTTATTTATAGTGTCGTTCTGATGGATCTGAGCACATCGACACTTCCTTATTCCAGGCATAGACTAGAAGCATTTGACACAATCACAGAGAAACAATAGACTGGAATAGACTGCTATCCAACTAAGAATAAGATGAATGGGTTGTACATCTCTGTCAGCCTCTAACTGCTTAGCATATATATGAAAAAGCCAGCTGAACAGGAAATGGCAGACTTCCCTCCAACCCTTATCCTTGTTGAAAAATGAGGGCTCTTGTATCAGCAGTGTGGAGCTCTCTGTCGACAGTCAGGCATCTAACCCCCTAGCTAGACCTTCATTGTGATGGCAGTACAGAATAACTGATTCCATTCAGCTGTTTGGGTATCATTTACCAAGGAAAGCAACTGATGGCACAGTAGCATTGTTTCAGGGAAGACTAGTAACCTACAATATAGTAAATCAAATGAGGAATGAATTGCCAAATTGCATCACAAAGCCTTTGGATAATATAATTAATAGTAGACAGGTTCCAGAAACCCATAAATGTTTTCCTGTCAACTGTGTGTCATGCCCCCATTGGAGCCTGAATCTGTGGAGGAAGATGAGCCAGACCTGAAGCCAATGGAGATCAAGGGGGTGGCTTCGTTGGCTTTGGAGGAATGTGGGGAGGAGCAGGCTGAGTCAGCCCAGAGCCCTTCAGGATTGGGATGGTTTGTTAACAGGGAGGAATGGGGGCAGGATGACTGAGAGAGGGCAAGAAGTGGGCATGAGGGGTGGCAGAGTTCAGATGATGAGCAAGGACCATCCTTTCCTGGTCCCCAAGCAAGGAGAGTGGAAAAAGGGTGGGAACACTGCAGGCCAACCTGATGATTCGGGAGGAAAGTGCCCCACCCTTCTTCACAAGGCACACCTGGGGACTCAGATTTAAGGAGACTCTGTGGGGAGGGGCATTTATTGGGAACAAATGCTAAATTGGTAGAGTTCAGTGTAATGGTACAGACATTAGGAGTTTGCAGGACTGCTTGCTTCTTCCTTACTTGTGGACTCAGTGCCTTCTTCCTGACTTTGTGGACTCATTGTTTGTTCCTTATTTCATGGACTCATTTCCCTGTTCCTTTGTTTTGCTGGACTGGGCACAGCTTTGCTTTGGGACTTGCCAAGAACATGGGAGTGTGTGAGGGGGAAATCTGGAACATTAAAGGAGAATTTGAGCTCTCAGCTGGCTGTGTGATCTTATGCCTTGTCCCGGGTCATCACACTGTGATAGGTACATCATAATCCATTTTATTTCCAGTCCATTCCCAACAGAGGTAAACTAATCCAGTGGAATATACAAACTGTTTTCTGAGCTTTCAGGAATTGGGGGAAAATGGGAGAGTAAAGCAGAGATCAAGAGATGAATGCTTGAATGCACATTCATCCAAAATACTGACATATAAGGGGAAAAGAATCTTATATTTGAGGTTTAAACTGCTTGCAATGCTATTTTTGGATTGCAGGTGGCTGATTGCAAATGCTGGTAGGAAAATAGTGGCTAGTATGCAGCTTGTTTTAAAAAAATGTTGCCAAAAATGATTTTCTATAAGATAATGCTTCTGTCTATTTTGTTATATGGAACTGAAATGTGGTTTTGTGAGGAGAAATATGAAAAGTAAGTTGAATATTGTGGTAATGAGATATTTAACAAATGTGTGCAATAAACAAAAAGAGATAAGGTCAACAATAAATGGGTGATGAATGAATGTGATCTGAATATAAAAATGAATGAACACTACAAAAGACATTTATTGAATGAGGATTAAATTGCCAAACAAATATATGAAAGAAGCATGACCAGGGTGTGATGAAAGAGAAGATTGGATAGAGTTGATGGGAAATTCAAAACAAGAGAGGTGAGAAGTTTAACGAACAAAATATACTGTAAATTGAGGTATAGATACGGTGGTTTGCACAGACAGAAATGTACAGAGAAGTTTAGTATATACATTTGGTATCAACTAGATTTAATGACACTTCTTTTCTTTGTCTTACTTTTTCTTATTTCATGTTTTTAATTTCTTACTATTTATTTTTTATATAATATCCCTTACCCCAAAGAGATAAACAGGATAGGTAGATAAGTATATTGCTTCCACTTTTCATTTCTTGTTGATTATTGCAGTGTCATTGAATATCAATATGATTTGACTTGGTTTTCAGTGTAGAATAACTTTGACAACTCTGTACTAGGAAAAAATGCTGTGCAAAACATTCAACAGGTGTCCTCCCCAAAGCATACTGCATAAGCAAATGTAGTCAGATCCACCAAAATGTTCAGCACTATTGTATGGAAGCAGAGATAACATTTTTCCTGGGACTACCAGCAAACTCAAATGGTTGTGCAATGACCTGTGCAGATAGTGGGGAAGACCTATGCTGACCTTTGAGAGGAAATGGTACTTTAAGTGTTTTGTAAAAAGAATGCTTTCTTTGTTTGTTTGTTTGTTTATTTATTGGTTCGATCTATATGCCGCCCTTTTCCGCAGACTCAGGGCGGCTTACAATGTGTTAAGCAATAGCCTTCATACTTTTGTATATACCTGCTTAGTAGGGCTTTCAGCCCCCCACAAGCGGTATTCTTTTTTATACAAAGTCAGCTGATTGCCCCCACAATCTGGGTCCTCATTTTACCTATCTTGAAAGGATGGAAGGCTGAGTCAACCTTGAGTAATTGTAGGCAGCTGGTGCTACTTAACAGAACTTTAGTCTGCTGCGCCACCAAGGCTCTTAATAGGCTTTAGTCACACAACCTGCTTTGCCAAACATCATTTCTAATGTTTCTACATTCTTTGCAGTAAGTATCTCTTTCTTTTACTTTTAGATTCCCAAGCATGTTTTTCTATTGTTTAAGCCCATAAGAAAGCTCAGAGAAAAGGACAATGGAAATAGATTCCAATTTAGATTGTGCAAGGAATATCACGAGGAAGCTATATTTCACAGCAAGTTTTGCAATTGTACGGGTGGAGAAATTTTACCTTTTGGACAGCAGAAAAAACCCTTTATTTCAGGGGTGCTATTCAGCAGGTTCTGACAGGTTCTGGAGAACTGGTAGCGGAAATTTTGAGTAGTTCAGAGAAGCAACCAAAACCACCTCTGCCTAGCCTCAAAGTGGGGTGGGAATGGAGAGTTTGCAGTATCCTTTCTCTGGAGTAGGGTGGAAATGGAGATATTGCAGTATCCGCCCCCTGCCATGCCTACCAAGCCACACCATGCCCACCAAGCCATGCTCACAGAACTGGTAGTAAAAAAATTTGAATTCCACCACCACTTTATTTAGGGTTCTCTTCAAAATAAATATGGGAAGCTAGAGTCTGATATTTTTCTGTATGTTTTGGCATAGAGATTGAGAGAAGGAGTGATTGGCCTATGGTATCTGAAGAGCACCAGGTCAAGAAGGACTGTTTTAGGTGGTCCAGATACATCAAGAGCTCAGCCCTACTACCAAGACTAATTTTAGTCTGCTTAATTTAAGCTTCCAAAAAGGAAGCATTGGCCCACCCCACTTTCTCCAGCAGAAAAGGCATGCTGCAGACTCCATTGACCAAGGAATTATGGCTGGCAGGGTGCAGGAGAAGAGGCTTCTCTGCCATGGCTCTCACCCTGTGGAACCTTGTGCCCCTCAAGGTGAGATCTGCCACACACCCTTTTGGTCTTCTGAAAAGGCCTGGCAACCTGAGTCTGCCAACTGCCTCAGAGCATCCCACTCTGGAGAAGATCCTACCTCCATCCCATTTACATATTGGTTCCTTTTTTCCAACGTTTTTGTTAATTTTAATGTTTTAATTTTAATGCTTAACATTTTAACTCTGTAATTGTTTTATATTGTGTTTTATTACATTGTAAGTCACATTGTAAGTCATTCAACAATGAGATGGGCAACATATAAATTTAATAAATAAATAAATGTATATTTATTTTACCAAAGGCAGGAGGGTAAGCAAACTTGAGAAGTAAACTTGGAGCATAAAAGATAATTTTAAACAACCATACAACTGATCTTAATAAGAAAATCCCTTTTTAAAATCCTGCCAAATATAGTGGTTTAAAATAAGATTTATCTAGGAAAGGGAGAAAAAAAAAACAGAATGTAACATCAAAGGAATAGGATTAAAAAATAACCCAATTGAACATCCTTGGATTTAGAAACATATGTAGAGTTCCTCACAGAACTATTGAGAAAGAAAATGTTTCTTTAGATTCCTAGATTAATGGTTCAAGTAAACAAAATACTTAGAAGTTTTGGTTTTCTTTCATGGAAAATCATTCTCCTTGATGAAAAGAACTAAATTCTTTATATTATCAAGCTCATTTTGATTTGAACTTCTATATGTATGAGAACTGATTTTTAAATATGTTCAAAGCAGAATTCAGATCATAAATTTCCAAATAAAATCAAAGTTGAAAATAAATTTCCTCTTCCACTTCCATTTCCTCTTCCGTCTGTCTGAATTGCAGTTCAGACAGACATGGTAGTACACTTAGTAAGAAAGTAATATTATTCTAAAATCACATATTAAATAGGAAGATATGTCTGAATTTGAGACAAGTAGAATCTATATAATTTTTTAAAAAGTTTTTTATTTTGAAAACGTTAAAAACAAGACACAAACACACAACATATATACACATATCACTTTTCCTTACAGCTACTTCGAAGTGATCCTTCCTTACTATTTACATCTATTCACACACATTTTAACTTTATCTTATTCAACAATTAATTTTCCATCATTCTTTCTTTCCTCTAGGTTGTACTCTGATCTTCAGAGATCTTTTCTCCCCTCTCTCCTTTGTTCCTCTTTCTCATTTTTCCTATTCTCCAACCATTCATACCGCCTATACCACACTTTGTAACATTCTGTATCCTCTTTCTCCTTGATTTCTTTTGTTAATTTGTCCATCTCTGCATACTCTTAAGATTTTCCTAATTAAATCTTCTTCTGATGGTAAGTTTCCCTTCTTCCAATTTCATGCATAGAATATGTGGGCTATGGTCAGTATATGTAATATTAAATAATATATTTCCTTAGTATAGTTTTCTATAGAAATCCCTAGTAGAAACTGCTCAGGTTCTCCCTTTATTGAATTGTGAATTATTTCCTGTATCCACTTTTTAACTTTTGCCCAGAATTTCTTCACCACTAGGCAGGTCCGCCAGAGATGATAATAAGTTCCATATTTATTCTTACATTTCCAACATTTCGGTGAATTACTAGGGAACATTTCCGCTATTCTAGCTGGTGGAAAGTGCCATCTATGAAACATTTTCATCTGGTTTTCCTTGTATGCCATTGATATTGTCAATTTCATATTTGTTCTCCACATCTTTTCCCACTTCTAATTCTATTACATGATTGAAATTCCGTGCCCATTTAATCATAGTATCTTTCACTATTTCCTCTTCTATTTTTTACCATAATAAAAATTTATAAATTTTATTAATTAATTTTTGTTCCCTCCCATATATAATTTTATCCAGTTCATTTTGCTCCACTTGTACCTGATCTATTTATGTATCTTCTAAGTATTTTGATCTTATTTGTAAGTACATCTACCATTCAACTTCTCTATAATTATAATCCATATAATTTTGTGCCAGTTTGTACAATTGTCTAGTATTGAAAATAGTTGAGCTAGGAATTACTTTTCAATTATTCTTCATCCATCTACCACTACCCATACCCTAATGAACATTAAGGTAGTTCTTAGAACAAGAATATCTTATGAAGACAGAGAGTGGCTTAATGGTTAACTCCAACCATTCTAGGATAAAAGGATAGCATTGAATGTTAAGAATATGAGGACCAGTCTTAATAAAGCCTTTGACATTTGACATGTTATTAGAATTCATAATCCAATACTGCAACTACATCGTATCTAGATTCAGGTTGATTCCTCATATTATAATGCCAATATTGAATGTATGCTTAAATAAACTCAAGCTTGGCTTCCCAGGACCAGAGTCTAACTTATGTCTGTGTCTGCAAACACAATCAGATACCATGTATAAAGGCAGAAAAGGAAAATCCGAAAAAATCTTCTCAATCAAGAGGAAGAATTGTACAATTTAATTCTTGGCAGAAAAAAAATTAGTCGTATCTATGACTAAAGACCCAATGGTTTACTAAGTACTTGCATTTGCAAATGCATGTATGAATATGTCTATATTTGGGATTTTTCATAACAAGACATTTGTTTTAATCTTGATCAAATAAAGCAATTGTATATTCCTTTCACTTTTAACAATCTTGATCTTTAGTCCCTTCAAATATTGTCCTAGAATTTGATTACTTTTCATTTTTCTTTGCCCCTTCTCACAAAATCTTCAAAGTTTTAAGAAGACTCTTTGTAAATCCAATATAGTAAAATTATCCATGTTGCTCTTTAGGATGGGTACTTATGTATTCCTTTTAATTATTAAAACATCATCCAGTTTCATTCCTATATCTAGTGCAGCATACTAGAATAGAATAGAATAGAATAGAATAGAATAGAATAGAATAGAATAGAATAGAATAGAATAGAATAGAATAGAATAGAATAGAATAGAATAACAGAGTTGGAAGGGGCCTTGGAGGTCTTCTAGTCCAACCCCCTGCTTAGGAAACCCTACACCACTTCAGACAAATGGTTATCCAACATCTTCTTAAAAACTTCCAGTGTTGGAGCATTCACAACTACTGGAGGCAAGTTGTTCCACTGATTAATTGTTCTGACTGTCAGGAAATTTCTCCTTAGTTCTAAGTTGCTTCTCTCCTTGATTAGTTTCTACACATTGCTTCTTGTCCTGCCCTCAGGTGCTTTGGAGAATAGCTTGACTCTCTCTTCTTTGTGGCAGCCCCTGAGATATTGGATCACTGCTATCATGTCTTTCTTTTCATTAAACTAGACATACCCAGTTCCTGCAGCTGTTCTTCATATGTTTTAGCCTCCAGTCTCCTAATCATCTTTGTTGCTCTTCCCATATCATTCTTTTAATTCACTTTCAGGTGATTTTGTCTTGCTGGTAAAACATATTTTAAATTCAGTCTATCTGTAGAAATAGTTACTCTTAAAATTAACTTCTAGGTCCACTGGATTAAAAATATCCTTCAATATGTCCAATTTTAAAGCATTTTTATTCATTCTGTGCTTGTGAGCTGAGTTTGAATGTTCTTTAATTATAATCTTTAGTTCCCTCAAGTTCCCTCTAGTGCCCAATTTTTAAAGCTTAAGATTTATTTAAAAAAAAAATCAAAGCAGAAGCATTTTCCCATGGAAAGGATTCTTTTGTATTTAATTCCAAAACCTTACTTCAAATTCATCTTAAACTTTAGCTGGTTTTACTTTTCTAAAATCCAAGTTTTAATCATCATACTTTTATTCAATATTTATTATACTGAATGCAAAACTTCCAGGAATCTTATGGTTGTAGTTTAGACTGGAAAGTTTAAAAACAAAAGTCCCAGAAGAAGACAGTGGCAAACTAGCTCTACACTGATGCCAAAATTCCTACCTAGACAATGGGACTGTGTACATTTGCAGAAGTCAAGCATGACTTGATGGGAACTTCACTATATTGCATGCTGATCCTATGATAACTAGCATCCATACATACCATGGGCTCTAATGAGAGTCTTTCAGATGATCCATTGTCTATGAACACAGCTGAGGAAACAATGAAGGCAGAAGGCCAAAGGACATTTGGCAGCAGGACAAAAGGTCTAGGAATCATGATACAGCATATAGGAAACTTTTATCTTAGTCTTAGACTCCTGCTAGTAAAACTCCTGCTAGTCTACCAGCTGTTCTCATGCATTCAGGGCACAAAAGTATAAAACACAGGCTTGGAACGAAACTTTCAGCAGTAGGTTGGACTTAATCCTGTGGAGCTTGTTAAGTCAAGGGCTTAATTTTTCATACTTGTTATTGGTCATGTAAGGGCAAAAGCCAAGAAAGTAACAGATTTCACGCTGGTGGAGACTTTTTGCATAGATACACAAAGAAAACAAGAAATAAGCTTCTAAGAATACAGGTAGATAGTAGGACCGGCCAATCTGGCCACCTCCCTTTTTTGAGGACTATCAAAAAAGATAGTCTTCAAGATAATTCAAGATTGTCTTCTGAACTGTTTCTCTGTTCTGTATTTTTAACACCCTAAAAGCTTTAAATACATAATAAAAACATAACCAGTAACTTATCTTTTCCTTGATGAACGTATCTTTTCTTTTATGTACACCGAGAGCATATGCACCAAGACAAATTCCTTGTGTGTCCAATCACACTTGGCCAATAAAAAATTCTATTCTATTCTATTCTATTCTATTCTATTCTATTCTATTCTATTCTATTCTATTCTATTCTATTCTATTCTATTCTATTCTTTTATCCTATCCTATCCTATCCTATCCTATCCTATCCTATCCTATCATAAGGTCAAAGTCAGTCTACTTCTGTATTAGGCCTCTTGAAGCAATAAGAGTAAAGCAGTAAGGAAAGTAGTTATAGCTTGTGTAATGAAGAGCTTCTGTAAGAAGGAACAACTGAGGGCACTAACAGTCTTCATAAGCCATAGATATTACCGACAGAGCCTCTTCTAAATATGCTTCCAAACTGTGTATGTTATATTGACTAAAAGGTGGATATGTTGAATATAACCGTACTAAATATATTAAAAATAAACTAAAAGGAAATCAATAATAGGATGAGATACCGTTTGCCTTCAGATCATCCCAAAGGTGCTTTTCATGACCTGGATGACTGAGAATCTCCATAGACATTTGCCTTCAGATGTTGTGGGTGCTCCATCACTGGAGGTTTTTAAGAAGAGATTGGACAACCATTTGTTTGAAATGCTATAGGGTCTTCTGCTCGAGGAGAGGGTTGGACTAAAAGAGGTCCAACCCTCCAAGGTCCCTTCCAACTCTGTTATTCAGTAGATACCATCTAACAAGGATATTGTTAGGAGCTTGTGCATGTCTAAATATTGTCTTTTTCTAATAATGTATAAATACAACTTTACAAGGATCAGATGATTGATTCTGTAAACTGTTTATATCCAAGATGTTCAACATCAGAAGAAATCAGAGTCTTTCCACTTGAATAGTTTTTTACATTTTCTGGGTATTATGAACCATTTTGGCAGCAAAGTGAGCTATTATAATCTAATTCCTTGAAAATATCAATTTCAAAGTAACTATGAGAATCAATAAATGGACAAAACTCCAACAACTGTGAATATTTTTCATCAGTTCATGATAATGTAAACAATGTTGATGAAATTAAGCATAGTTCACAAATTATTATCATCAGATTTTGTATATTCAAAGGTTCAAGTTCATTTGTGTCATTGCTGTTCTGACATGATATGTTTCAAGAATCAATGAACAGAAAGAAAGATTGGTTGGTGGAGGCACACATTTCCCAAATTTAAAAAAGCAAAGGTATATGAAAAGATGCATTCTCCAAAATTCTGACACTTCACAGTTATCACAAATTCTGATAAAATTGGGTAGACCCTAAAAAGTTTTAATTTCCTCCTCAAAAAAAAGAAAAAAGAATAATGTCTATTGTATTGTTGAATTAACCTTACTTTTGCATTTACAGTTTTGGTTTTTGAGAAGTTTTTTTTAGGTTCCTTTGAAAGTCTTGACTCCACATGACAGCCTGTCAAGGTTTGTAGTTTTCTTAGTGAAATTTGTCCTTTCTTCCTTCTAGGGTTCTGAGAAAGTGACTGATCCAAGGTCACCATGCTAGTTTTGTGCCTAAAAAAGGACTAGAACTCAGGGTCTCCTAGTTTCTAGCTTGATGCCTAAGCACTATACTAAACGGGCTCTTATGATTTCTCTTACTAATTTATGGTGGATTTTTTTATTCACATTTGCATTGTTTCCTTTGTGGGAAAATATAGTATTTGGACCAGGCATTTTTCCACTTTCTTTAACATTAAGTTACACAGAGAAATAATAGTCTAAAAACTTGTAAAATAAGATATAAGAAAAATAAGCCATCAGGGATTTAACAGCATTTGTGTTGCTTGTCAATTTCATACTAAATGACATGACTGTCAGAATATGAAACATGCAAAAGATTATTCAGATTAGTAAGGCTGTTATAACAATAAAGGTGTCCTCAATTTTGTGGCGTTCCATTTCATTTGTGTTGACTTTTATTAATGACGATTAAAATCCCAAAAGAAAATGTGTTGACCAGTATTAAGCAGGAATTCACTTAGAGCACATACTGGATAGCCACCATTCACTTTTACGGCCATTGAAGGGGGTAGAGAGAATATTCCCTTCTTGATGGAATCCACTTCTCTTTATCTACCAATGACACAGGAAAAGATCCTTGGCTACCTAAAAGTATTTGCTGATTGATCCTCTGATTAACAGACTTGACTAATTTTCTGTGGAACTGCAGTAGCACATTTGCCCCAGCAATAATAAAGCTTTCTCTTCATTCGCTATCATTGCTACTTGCCTTAACAGTGATTTCTCTAATGTATGTAGGAGAATTGTGTGGGAAAAAATGTAACAAGGATAAAAACACTCTGTTCCATTAATCACTTCCTTTGTTTCTGATCAAAGTTATGCAGAAATGGATGTTATGTAGAAAATACCTAGCAGTTAAACACTGAGAACAGTTGCCCCAAATATGCTTTTTCAAGAGGCAACTGGACTTTCTGATATTTCTTTGAAGACATTTCACTTCTCATCCAAGAAGCTTCTTCAGCGCTGGACTTTCTGATTTTTCTTTGAAGATGTTTCGCTTCTCATCTAAGAAGCTTCTTCAGCCTCTTGAAAAAGCACCTTTGGGACAACCATGACCTGGATGACTGAGAATCTTCATAGACACTGAGAATAGTTAGGGAGAAACTTCAGTCTCTCCTCAAATCTGTTAATTGTCTTGATGTTTTTGTCTCCTTTAGATCCATTCAGAGCCATTTTGTTCAAGAAAATCAAAAAAGAAGAGATCAGAAGTACAGAAGCAGAATCCAATGTACATTCAATACACAGAGGCAAAAAGTAAACCTGATGTTCTGCTGAAACCCAGTAGAGCATAATCAAAGCAAATACCACCGAGACCAAAGAACTCTTTATTCTTTCAGATGCACTTCATGTCTACAAATCAAATGTCACCATTATAACAAATGAAACGTGTTGCATGGGAGGATATTCCTTTTGGTGTCACCAGGAATGGCAAGAAATATTGCCAAATAATGGATGAACCAAATTCTTTCTATTTTCTTTCTTATATCTCTGATAGCATGGAGCTGAGAACTCTCAGCCATCCAATTCTTCAGAAGAAAAAACTTTATACAGGATCAAAAAAAAAAAAATAACGACTTCCGGTGGCGCCTCCTTCGTTGTCGGCTGTCTCTTTAAGACAGCCGGCCTCCCGGCGCGTTAAGAGCCGTCTCACAGCAGGCAGGCGGCTCGTAAAACCCTCTCCTTAATTGAAGGAGAGGGGAGAGCTTCTGGGGATGAGGTTGAGCCATCTGAGTCGCCCCAGGAACTTCTCCTTTGTCCTGGGGAAGCCTCAGAGTGATGGCTCCCTATCCACCCCCAGAGTATGCTCCGCGCCGAGAGGGATCTCCGCTAATTAGTTAATTAGCGGAGCCAGACATCGTGAGCAACACCACAACTGAATTGACAACAGAAAAAAAGCTGGATAAGAAAGAAGGCAAGTCTAATGCAAGTATGATTTTTTTTTTACTGATTTTTTTGGAGGAAGGAAAAGAAAAGGGAAGGAGAGGATGAAGAGTGAAAGTGCTTTTAAGATGGCGATGGGCTCTGTTGGACGAAAAATGAGAGCGGAAAGTGAAAGCAGTGCTTTGTGCTGAGAGATTTTAAAAGAAACATTTTTATATTGAGAAGAATTAAAGAAACAAAGGTTGATTTAAATAGACTTTTTCTGTTTTTTTTAATTGAAGTAAGAAGAACCTTCTTGGTCTTTTTTAAAAGTAAAGAAAAGTAAAGTAAAGTAAAGATGACTCTCAAATCTAAAGGAAGGGGGGGCTCCCCCATGAGCCAGCTGAAGGACAAAGCTGAAATGATTCATCTGCATGGATTGGCAGAGGGGGACTTAAAAGATTTCATAACAAGTTCTTTAGTCAGCGTTGTTGACAAAATAAAAAATTCACAGAAGAATCTTGAGGAGTTGGTTTCTGGGAAGTATGACCAATTAAGTCAAACTATTACCAAAGTAATCTCGGATCTTTCAAGTGTGGTGGTTGAAATGGGGGAGAAAGTGACTGAGATCAGCAGTAAATTTGACTCTCAGATACAAGAAATACAAGAAAAGTTTGTGGAAGCTGAGGTTCGAAATCAGAACATACAGAACGATATCATTATGCTTCAAATTAAAACTATGGAATCAGCAATTAGATTAAGAGGTATAAGAGAAAATAAGAGAGAAAACTTAAGATCAATTTGTGCAAAGGTTTTTGCTGAATTACTAAAGCTAGAAGATGAGATAATTCTTGGCTGTATAGAGAAAGTCTACAGAGTCAACTCACGTGTAGCTAAACAAAGGAATTTGCCCAGAGACGTTGTTGTTTACTTTACTGATAGAAGATTGAGAGATGATATCTTACAAAAGTCCTACTCTGCCAGAGTGCAAATAGAAGGAATACAAATTAATATTTTTAAAGAGTTACCACCGAAGGTCTTAAAGGACAGAAAAGAATTTGCTTTTTTGATTAAGGAATTGAAGAGAAGTAATATCCCATTCAGATGGGACTTACCAGTTGGTATAATTTTTAGATACCATGGTGTGAGATATTGTTTGAATACTATTGAAAAAGCGGAACATTTTTATAAAAATATCTTTAAGGGAGCCCCGGAATATGTTAAGAATAAGAAACAAGAAAGAGAGTCTGCAAAAGGTAAACAGAAGGAAGAGATTCAAAGAATGTTAAAAGAAAAAGGAGTACAAGGTGGTTCTTCAGAGGATCCTATTATGGACCTTTCAGATGAAAAAAATTGAACATCCCAGTGAATCTAGAGCAGGAGCACTGGACCTTGAACTGCTGGAGCAAGATTTTAAAAATATTACAATCCGAGACGAACAGCAGCAGAGGTCCAACGCTCCTCAAGAAATGGGGGGTGATGTTAAACAACAGGAAATAGAAGTTAATGAGGAAACTCGATTGGAATATACTGTTGAGTGTCGTGAATTGCTTCAGTAGTTACAGCTGTTATCAGAAAGTATTGAAAGATTTGGAAATAGGTTATAAAATTTTTAAAGTTTATACTGAGTTGGATTCATGGATTATAAAGAGTTCATCCTGAGTTGGAGACTTATAAAAATTTTATTACAAAGTTTATCCTGAATTGGATTTAACATCCTGAGTAAGTTTAACAGATTGCTGCAATAGTAGCAGCGATCTGTGATTACCCTATTATAGGTTGGTTTTTTGTTTTTTTTTTGGAATTTATCATCTAGGAGAAAAGAATGGAAATGAAAACATCTTACAACCAGAAGGAATGAACAACAAAGGGTGACAGGATTTGAAAGAGCTTTAAAAGAACATCTGGGAATGCAGTTTCTAGAATTTTTTTTTCTTTTTTTCCTTCAAGGCTTGGAGGAGCTGCATTGGGTTTTTTCTTGGTGGAATAGAATAAGCTAGTTTGAATGATTCTAACTAGAGGAGTGAATATTTTCATGGTTGGATATTATCTATATAAAGTCAGACGGGGGGTTTATGTGGAATGCTTTATTTTGCTGATGGGGGCAGATAGAAGACAAAGCTTATTGGAATTGGATATATGTGGAGAAAGAATATTTAACTTCAATCAAGATGAAGAGAAGATTGAAATTTGGATTATGGAAGTAGAAAAATTTCTTTTTGGATGTAATTGTATGATTATAATAACATATGCATAATTATATTATATTGCATGTTTTATGTTTTTTTGCTTTTTAATTAAGGGGAGTAGTTGGGATCAAATTATTTGATATGAATATGCAGGTTATATTATGTTTTATTAGATGGGGGATTGAGTTTGGCATATGATTAGTAATGTTAATACTAATGGTTCACAGAAAGGTATAAAAATTTTTTAAATTGGCTTGAATATTATAATGGTTATTATTTTTGGGTGTTTTTTTTACTATAATATTGTTAACTTTAGATAAATATTAATATCTATGGGCTTATTGTTATATTTCTCCTTCCCCCCCTTTTTTTTAAATTCTTTTCTTTCTTTCTTTTCTCTTCCTCCAAAACTTTTTTTTTTCAATTTAGAATTTGAATATATAATAGTTTTTGCTTTTTTTCTTGTTATAAATTTTTGCTGTTTTCCTTTTAAAAATGTGTAGTGGAAGTCAAGGGAGGGATGGGGAGGGAAGGGGTGAGGGTGGAGGGAGGTTGGGGAGGGATGGGAAGGTGGGGGTGGGGGTGGGGGGGAAAGAGAAAAAATTTTTGTATTGTAAAACTTTTTCAATAAAAAAAAATAACTAGTTCTTCTTAACAAGATAATGTACCCTGAAATCCATGGCCCTACTATTAAATCCTCGGGAATCCCATCAAAATATGACTGCCCTTCAACTCTAAATATTCTGGGGAACATTCCCCAAGAATATCCTCATTCTTTAGGAAAAAAGATCAAGAAAGAGATTTTACATTTATTTTCATTTAGATTATTTTCTGATATCTCATTTTTTAAGTATATATAGTTAAAGCAGGTAAAACAAATAACATAACTATTTTGGTCCATGCTTGTATACACATACTCAGAAACACACACACACACACACACACACACAAACACACACAAATTTGATCTTTCAATTTTCCGTTTTGAAACATAATTACTTTACTAAGCAAATGGAATAAGAAATGATAGAATTTTTTCCAATCAATAGTGATTCAGTTTCAACATTACCTGATATGGGATGCAGTAAAACCATGTATTAGATGTCATTTCAGATACATCTGGTTAAAAGAATTACATAAATAAATATCTTGAGGAAAAACATTAAAAAACATTATACTGTAACCCATCCCATCAATCTCCTATGAATAATATGCTACCAAAGTAAAAAATGTAGTTTATTGAGCCACGCAATAATAATGGAAAAGATATCAGCTACTAGATTTTAAACCTCCATTGAGTTATAGAATAGTTTATCTTCTTTTCATCATATATATGAAATGAGCATGTACACTTTAGAACAATTAATCAACAGTTTTTAAATTTTACTTGAACTTTCATTATGACTGTGACAAAATGAAATGGGCCAGTCCCTCAGGATTCCTCTTTAGATAAATGAAGATTTAGGATTACCTTCAAGTACTTCAGACAATAGCTCCTCATGAGCAGATTGTATGACAGCAGTCTCTAGTGGATTTAAAACTCTTAGGGATAAGGGAGTATCATCTTCACCCAAACTGCAATCAGTGCCTTTATGGACACAAGGTATTCATACTTCCGGGTCTTCTCCCGCGTAAAATTGGAAGTGTCTTGGCGACGTTTCGACGAAGTCTCATTCGTCAACTTCAGGCTGGTGTTCTCGGCTTCGTGCTTCCAGAAGCAATGTGTGATCACAGCTGTTTCTTCCTTTTAACTGCTAGTGGGGGTGTGAACTGATTGGGTGGGAGCTTGGCTGTGTTCTGATTGGATGGGGGGTTGGCTGTGCTCTGATTGGATGGGGGTGTGTTCTGTTTGGGTGAGGGCTTGGTTGTGCTCAGGTTAGTCTGAGTTGCAGGGGGATTTGAACTGGTGAGCTGCATTGCTGTTGTTTGGCTTTGTATTTGTGGCCGTGCCACATCTTCATGGTGGGTGTCAGTCTGCTTCATATATGGATTGGAGGGGTTTAAAGTGGTTAATGATGTAGCTGCGGTCTGGTTTCTAGCTTGTGGTCATGCCTCATCATCAGTGTGGGTTTGAGTCTGCTTTCTGCATGGATGTGTGGTGGTGACATCCTGTCTGGCCCTTGTGAGTGTGGGTCTGGTGTCATTCCTCGTGTGAGGGACTCATTTGTCAATAAGGCGGGTTTCCAAATGGCTGGTAGGCGGGAGGCATCATCTCGTTTATTCATGCTGTGTGGGTATTTTTCTATCTCGATGGCTTCCCTGATTATTCTGTTGTTAAAATTTTCAGTTTTGGTGATAGTTCTGGTCTTTTTAAAGTCAATTTCATGTACTGTAAGGTGTTGGACCAGGGGAGAAGTTGGTTCCTCTTTTCTGACTGAGTTCTTGTGTTCTTCAATGCGTGCACTTATTCTTCTGTTGGTTTGACCAATGTATGTGGTGGGGCAGGCGGTGCATGGGATTTCATATACTCCTTGATTTTCTAACTCAATTTTGTCTGAGGGGTTTCTTAGGATGGTGGATATTTTTTGGTTTGTGCAGAATGCTGTCTGGCTTCTGGTCCGTGGTGATATATATATATATATATATATATATATATATATATATATATATATATGTATGTATGTATGTATGTATGTATGTATGTATGTATACACACACAAATTTAAGGACTTTAAAATTCCTATCTTCGAATAAACAGGTGATTAAAATCTTGATTTGCAAAAGTTACAAATGGTCTAAGAGTTCAGTTGAAATAACATTTTGAAATTAATTACAATTAATTATAATTAATTGTATATTATTATTATTATTATTATTATTATTATTATTATTACTATTATTATTGGTTAATCTGTAGTGAGATTCACAGCCTTTGAGGCTGGTTAATAGCTCAGCAGCTCGAGTCCTATCCAAGGACGTAGGAACTGTTAAGGTATCGTCGGAGGATGTAAGCTGTTCTGAGTAAGGTAGTTTTTTGAAGAGTCAAAATATTCAAGTCCGGTAAATTTAGGATTTCTAAATAGTGGGGTAGTCCTTTGGGTATTGCTCCAAGGGCTCCAATTATAATCGGGACAACACACAATTTTTTTTTCCACAGTCGCTCAACTTCAGTTTGCAAGTCCTGGTACTTTGTGATTTTTTCTTGCTGCTAATCTTCAATACATGCATCACCAGGTATTGCAATGTCAATGAAACATACTTTTTTCTTTTCAACTATTGTTATGTCAGGTGTGTTGTGGACCAAGTGCCTGTCAGTCTGAATCCTAAAGTCCCACAAGATCTTGAGTTTCTCATTCTCTAAAACTTTCTCAACCTGATGTTCCCAGTCGTTTTTGCTGTACTCAAATCCAAACTTCTGGCACAATTTCCAGTGAATGATCTTAGCAACACGGTCATGGCATTGTAGGTAGTCAATTTGTGAAATTTTGCTGCACCCACTGATCAGGTGGTCGACTGTCTCATCTTTCTCATTGCAAAGGTGGCATTTGCTGTTGGTGGTAACATGTTGACATCTTGAGCTGCCAAAATAAAGCTTTCTGTTTCTTTTTTCAGTACTCCTGATCTTAACCAGTTCCAAGTTAGTTTCTGGTCAGCTTTGCCTTCAATACTTTTCAAGTATTGGCCATGCAGAGCTTTGCTTTTCCAATTTTCAGCTTGCTGCTCAATTACTTCTTTCTTATATTCTGCTTTTGTTTTAGTTGTCTTTAAAACTTTAGTTGTTTTTAGATTACTTCCTTAATCATTGGTTCTTCACTTTTCTGGATGTAATCATTCAAGCTGTGTTTTTCTTCTTCCATAGTCTGCTTTACTTGTAGGAGTCCTCGACCACCCTCTGCTCTTGGTAAATATAATCAGTCAACATCACTTTTGGAGTGCAAGGCATGATTCATTGTCATAAGCTTCCTTGTTTTTCTGTCCAAATTGTCTAACTCCATCTGGGTCCAGTCAATTATTCCTGCAGAGTATCTAATCACAGGTATAGCCCAAGTATTTATGGCTTTTATGATGTTTCCTCCACTCAATTTGGACATTAATATCTTATGAATTCGCCAAATGTACTTGGCTGAAGTTAATTGCTTGATTTTATTATGCATTAAGTCAGAGGCCTCTAAAATCCCCAAGTATTTGTAGCCTTCTTCTGATTTTACTGCCTTTATAATTTCTTCATTCTCTAGTTCTATTCCATCCTCTTCTATGATCTTACCTGCTTTGGTTGCTATTGTTGCTCATTTGTCAATTCCAAACTGTATACCAATGTCTTGGCTGAATTCTATTGGGTTTTCAGTTAATAAATTCAGGTCAGTTTTTGTTTTACCAAACAGCTTCAAATCATCCATGTACATCAAGTGAGAGATTTTCAGTCCTTTCTTTGCAAGTTCGTATCCATAGTTCATTTTCTTCAACACGATTATCAGTGGTAGCATTGAGAGTATAAAAAGTAGGGGTGAAAGGGAATCGCCCTGGAAAATGCCTTGTTTAATTTCAACTTCATCCAGTTCTTCTTCATTAGTCATAAGTTTTGTTTTCCAGAGGCTCATTGAAGATTCCATGAATTTTTGTATGTTGCTGCTGGTGCCAAAGATTTCCAGGCATTTCTTGATCCAGCTATGGAGAACTGAATCAAATGCTTTCTTATAGTCTATCCAAGCAATGAACAGGTTGGTTCGTCTTTTCTTTGAGTTCTTTAGGATTAGCTTGTCAATCAGCAATTGATCCTTTGTTCCTCTTGAGTTTTTGCAGCATCCTTTCTGTTCTGCAGGAAGCAAGTTATTTCTTTCCAGGTATCCATAGATTTGGTTTACAATGATACCAATAAGAAGCTTGTATGTTGTTGGCAAACAGGTTGGCCTATAGTTTCTAGTCCTTTCCTTTTTCTTTATCTTTTTGGATCAAAAATGTCCTTCCAGTTGTTATCCATTCATCATTTCAGGTGTTTTTAGGATCTGGTTCATCTGGGTTGCCAATCTTTTGTGCACACTTGTGAGTGCCTTTACCCGGAAGCCATGCAGCTCATCTGGTCCAGGTGCGCTCCAGTTCTTCACTTTTCTTGACTGTCTTTGCACCATTGCTTTTGTTATTTTCACGTTTTCCATTTTATGCACTTTAAAAGAGTCCTCAACCTGTTTGATTCATTTTGCATTTCTGTTGTGCTTCTTCTTGTTTTCCCACAAATTCTTCCAGAATTTCAGAGCTTTCTCTTTATCAGGCTTTTCATTTGTTGTTACTCCGTCTCCATTTTCTAAGCTTATAAAACTGTGCTGATTTGTTCTGAACTGTGAGTTTTTCTTGAACTGAGTTACTCGGTTCTCATACCTTTTAATCTTTTCAGTGATGGCAACAATCCTCTGTTTCAGCTCTTCAATTACTACCGCAATCTCCTTATTCCTCAGATCGTATCTTGCTTCCAGGCTGCTTTTGACCTGCTTGTTCTTTAGCTGACCTTGCCTTAGGTTCTTCAAGTTGCTCAAATCTCCACGTAATTTTTTGATCTTCAATTCTAACCGAATTTTCCACTTAGGTTTCCCTTCTTGCTCTTTGGTTCTTTTGTATTTTCAACCCCAGTTCTTTGGTGATTATGACGGCTGCTGCGTACATCAGTTGGTTTGTTTTGACTAATATAGTGGTTCGAATAGTTTGCACAGCCTCATTGACCTTTTTTAGTACATTTCTCAATTCTTTCCGGTTCACTTGGTTCAGCTTTGGCAAACATGTTCTTTCAGCATTTTCCATTTGGTGCTTTATTTTTCCAGCTAATTGAGCACTATCTGTTGGTGTTTGTTCTTCAGTGCTTCCTTGTTCTGTATCTTCATCCATTTCAGTATCCTCTTCCTCCTTTTCTTCCTCAATTTGCTTTTGAGTCTGCAAATCGTTCTTGATGTTACTCTTCTTTGTTAATGTACTCAGACCATTAATTGCTTTCTCTTCTATTGCTATTAATTCTTCTGTAATGAAAATTATTATTATTGTTGTATTATAGTTAATTACAATTAATTATCCTTCCCATTGGAAAATATTCTGATATCTATAAAATTTTTTGAAGATTTTGAAATTAATTATAACAATGTTCTTATAAGAAACTGCTGTTGTTTACTAAAAAAAACATGACTAGGTAGGACTTTGTGGTTTAACACTGAGGAAACCATAAATAACTGAAGATTTTAATTAAAGAATAAGAAAACATAAATTTGAGGCACTAATACAGAATGGAGCAGAATACTCTCACTTTGAATGAATTGAAGGATATTTGGCAACAATTAAGAAGTTAATCTTAATATTGTCTGGTATTATTATTGATAAATTGGATTTAAAAGAAGAGTAAGTTTTACTGGATAAGAGTAAGAGCCTGAGCCTGATTCAAATGTGGATTTTAAAATGATCAGTTCTAAATATACACGCATTGCTGTGGCCCAGTCTTGTGGGTATACAATATTTTTTGACCAAGTGCCAATAATTTCCCTCTGTAAAAATAAAAACCCAATGAGAGAAATTCCTCCTCCTGCCGACCCGAGGGAGAAAGGAATCCCCCCTCACCCCAATGTTTTAAATGGTGCCGTATTTTTATGGATCAGTGATGATGATCAGGGGGTGATGACGATCAAGGGGGCCTCTTCCCTGCCCGATTCAAACCCCCGCCAGTGTGTGGTTGTCGAAAGGCAGGCAGGCAGGTCTGGCATTACCTGAGGATATTGTGGGCCTCCATGCTGTGGTTTTGGTTACTGGAGCAAACCACAGCCACCCAGAGTGGCGAGGAGGACATGGCTGGCTAGCAGGGCACTCCTCTCTCTTCCCATACCCCCCATGAAAAGAGAGGCAGAGAGAGTAGGGGCTGGGAAGGGGTGGGGGGGACAACTGAGGGCCCCTGACGATGCTCCCAATGGCGGCTCCTCCTCCTCACAACAATGATGTTCTCCTTCTCTCTCTCTTTCCCTGATGAACAAAATAGCGGCTTCACAGAGCAGGAAAGGCAGGGCCCAGCAACATGTCAGGCTCTTCCGCCGTCCCTTTCACTTCTGCTGCCCCCCCCCTCAAAACCATAGAGGGGAAGGGAACAGAACAGCCCCTCTTGTTGGTTATAGTTCTGTGAGGTAAGGGTATGTGTTGGATTTTTAATTTTTTTTATCTCCCCCCTCCAACCCCCTTCACCCCCAGCCTAGTCTGTGAGGAGAAATGGGATTATGGGAGACGACAACTCCATGCCTCTCTAGAAGCTGTGTCCGGCGCTCCCTAAAAAAAGGAAAAGACCCGAAGGCGGGGAAACAGCACCACTCTAATGGCTGTTGAAAACATCATGCCGTGTGGATTATCCTTTTTTAATTGCCCGTCTGTTTCGCTCAAGGCATCCTGGGATTTGTAGGCCAGCGTAGAGCATTCGGCCTGTAGCGGCCTTTGGCTACCCAGAGGAAATACATTTCCCATGACCCCTTGCTGTAACCTCAGGGGAAAGGCCAGACATGGAGTCCTGAAAAGTGGGGAGAAGATTCCTGACAGGCCTTCCAGAGGAGCGGGGACTACATCTCTCATGTTTGTAGCTATATAAAAACACGCACATATTCGAATGCAACATTGTGTCAAAATTTAAAAGCAATCGGTGAAGAACTTTCGGAGATTTAAGATTTTGGACAAATGAACATTTAAATTTTTATTTATATAGTAAAATAAAAAATGAGAAAAGTGACTTGGCTAACTTTTTTATTTACAAAAGAGACTTGTTAACATTTTGAAGAATTTTCAAATGACATAGAATGAATGATATAGAACAATCCAGCCAAAGTTCACTTCTTCAGCATAGCACTTCTTCTTCATAACCAAAAGGTTATACCCTGAGTGATTCTAGGGAACGGCTATGCAAAATCTCTTCCTCTGTCCCTGATCTGCTCCTGGGCTACATTCTCTCTTGTCTTATCTCCTTCCAGGGAATGTGCTTCCTTGGAAATTGAAATTCAGTATAGTCCATCACAGCATCTCCTCCTTCCTAGACCAGGGGTCTCCAACCTTGGCAACTTTAAGCCTGGAGGACTTCAACTCCCAGAATTCCCCAGCTTAAAGTTGCCAAGCTTGGAGACCCCTGTCTTAGACAAAATTTATCACATCAAACAGACATAAACCCTTCTCTTTTACCTGATGTCAAGGCTTGTCAGACAGGCCTTGAGAGATAGGTTCAGTGATATTAGGTTATAGTCATATAAGAGAGATCATAGGCCGCACTTGCAAATGGGAGGAGAAAGAGGTTCAGAAAAGACCCTCCCTAATTTATCAGGCTGTAAAGAAGACATCAGGAGATTTATACTTTCAAACTTGCAAGATTCTGTTAATGTAGCCTTACAATAAAGTAGAATTAGCTCATTTGGTCATGTTTCATGTCTGATCTACTTGGGAAGTTGACATCCAAATACAGAAAATGTCTTATTGCCAGGATAAGACAGTGGAGTACATCCATCCATCCATCCATCCATCCATCCATCCATCCATCCATCCATCCATCCATCTATCTATCTATCTATCTATCTATCTATCTATCTATCTATCTACAAGTACAAGGAAACAAGTAACAGTGTAGACATAGACATGGACACATGAAAAAACTTGGCACAAATAAAAGGATATAAATAGGCAAAACTTATCCATAAACACATAGAATGATTACATATAAATGGGGACAGTAGGACAGGGATGGTAGGCACACTGGTGCGCTTATGCATGACCCCTTAGGGACCTCTTAAGAAACATGAAAAGTCCATGGTAGACAGTTTACAGTAAAATTTCTACTTCTGAATTGGTGTGTAATAGTAAAAGGAGGGGGGGGAAAGCAAACAAAAAATTGTTTGGAAAAGAATCTGAATTTCCTCAAGTTTTCACTCATGTGCTGTCACATCAGGTGTGTACTTAAATAGTGTTCCAACTTTCAAACACATTCAAAACATTTAAATATTTTCCTTTCCAGGAACTCGTTTCTTCTTGTCACTTTCTATCTTTCTCTCTCTCTGTGGTATAGTTGTAAACTAAAATAGGGAGAAAAAAATTCAGGAAGAAGACAATGATAGTCACCTCCAGATAGGACTTTTGTGATGTTCTCTACATGAATCCTTTGTTTCTCTATGTACAAGAGTTCTTAAGAAACCTGCCCAACTAATAAATTTAAGTATGTTCTCAATTTTGATATAAATGAAATAAGTATTCTTTTCCATGTTTGGGGATAAAATACAATTTAAAAAAGATTTAGATGAAAGCAATTAACTTAAGCAAATGTATAGGATATTAAACTACATTATTTTTTTCTCTTCATAGGGGCATCTTTCAATAAGATAAGGTTCAGATTTTGTTGCAATCGGCTTATTGCCTGGTGGCCAACTTCACTTGTCATTATCTATAATGACATTCTTAATTCTGTACTGTAACCAGTTCACTTCATATATTGTGTATATATCTACTGTTATTAGATTTTCCAGCACTTTATATGTTACCCTCATGTAATTTTCAACACTCTTGGTGCTCTCTGCTATTTATGTTAAACATATAGCTTCATACTGTATTTTATTTCTCCAAGCAATTTCAATTTAGGCTATTTATGCTTTAATGCTTCAGTATTTCATTTCACACATCTTGTATTTGCTGCTTTTCAAATCAGAAAACCTTTTGGAAAGATTTTATATCTCATTGTGTCAATCAGCATCTACCTGACTCAAAGTTAAGTAAATAAGCATGATCATATTTAAGGGAGTTATATGTATTTCTTTCTTATATATATTATTTCATCTCTTTAAAAAATTTATTTTTTTTAAATTTCCTTAAACCTATTTTACAAGATACCTTTTGGATTATAGCCATTTCATACATCATATGTACTTGGCAGAAAGCAACTATTAAATATTAACGCATCATTTATTTTTATATTTCCATGATATACAGTATAATCAAATAAAAATGTTAGTACATAATAACCCATCCACTAACTACATAATGACAGATATGGGGGAAATGTATCATTACTATATACTGGGTTTTTTCTGCAGATAAATTAAAAGTTTTTTTTAAAAACTGATACATCCTAATTTATTTTTTTCTCATCCCTGTCATTACTTCTATTCAGAAAGTAAACCAATAATAAACAGGAATAATCACACTGGTATCCTGAATTGTACTTGCCTCTTAATAAATCATCACAGACAGAAATCAGTTTCTTGGAAATTAAAGGCTATATTTATATGAGTAGAAAGTAAAGGGATTGTTATAGGCTAGCAAAGCATTTGTGGCTTCTGGACCATTGTAGTTAAAGTGGAAAGTTGGGCTAAAGAAATCCTTGGCCATGGATCTCACCAAGGAACAGGATCAGTCACTTGTTCCTTGGTGAGGAACACCTGACATGAGCAAAAGCTCCCCTTCAACCCAATTTAGATTTCAAGAGACAAGGTGTGATATCAATGAACCTAAATGACATGTTGATACTCCTTCTACACAGCTTTAATATTACTGGAAAGAAAAAGAGGAAACAAAAACAGATTTCTATTTGGAAGGACTGTAAATTCTGTTCAGTTTCACTGCCAGAAACAAATTCCAGATTTTGAAGTCTGTGCTTCTGTGACTGAGATCTAGATGGTGAATCTCAAAATTCTAGAAGAGAAAGAAGTAAGTAGATCCCTTTGGCTGAAACTTGTTAACTCATAATAAGTTTCACTATAGAATATGTAGTGAAAAAAGGGGGAATATCTGATATGGATATGAGCTGCAGATGTTACCACAAAGCAGCTATTGATAAATATTCATGAAATAGGATAAGAAGGTCAGGTTTTCCACTTTCTAAAAGTTTAAGATGCAAAAATATGTTTTGCGCATGACTATTGACGGTTCTGAACTAACCTTATAGGATGTAATATATCTAAAATTAGATTCCCTCAATTTTTCTTTTTTCACCTCTTCAAAAGCAGTTCTATAAACCTTTAAGCTAGATGTTACCTATAGCTGCATGAGAAAGATTTTAAAATCCCATGCTCTAATAGCGTTCATTCTGTATTACCTAATCTTAGATGCTTCTTGCCTTTCTGAGTCAACTATGTATGGACTACTAAGAATGAATGCCTTACTGATAAATGAAAATTCTCAGTTATGTGTATTACAAGAAATGTTAGAAGGTTTAACAGATAATCCTGAATGGAAAGAATTTTCTCATTTGGTATTCAGAGGAGAACCTCTGGAAATAGACCTTATAACACCTCAAATATTGATATCCTACTTTTTTCTTGTACAGGGTAACCTGGAAACACTACAGAATGAAAGATGGATCAGAAGAACCTAGTCATTTACCCTGGTCTCCATCTTAGGACATGTTTGAAATGATCTTTCAGGAAAAAAAATCAGCAACAAAAATTGAGGAACATTTCTTTCCTACATCTCTGCAGGGCATCCATTGTATGAGAAGAGGTCGCAAGTGAAATGACTTTGAAGAAATGAAATTACTCCATATTGTAAATGTTTGCCTGTCTCAAAAGATCTGTTTCACAACAGGGTACATTTAAAATTAAAACTGGAAAAAGGGTCCAGTTGGTGACCTGATTTCTTCCATATTTTATTTACATAAACGGATATGGAAGAGACTCCTTGGCTGCAACACATTCCATTTGTAAATATATGATGCTTCAAACAGGATCAAAATAAAATTAAAATAATATTACTTTAGTTTTATATTTTGTATCAAAATAGAATTGAATAACAAGGACCTGAATTGTTTAAGGAGAGGCTTATAGTTTATTAGAAAGCAATCACAACGCTTAGGAAGAAGATTGCAATAGATGCTGCAAACTGTGGGTAAAAATATATCAAATTTATGTTCACTGCTTTACATTTGTGCCCAGTATCTTCATAATGGCTCCATCAAATGCATATACTTCCCACTCTCCAAAGAAATAACAAAGCAGTGGATGACTCAACCACACACACACACACACACACACACACGTATGTGTGCGTGTGTGTGTGTGTATGCACACACGCACACACAGAGGTAATAATATAATAGCAAGGCTTGCTGGAACTGGAATAAAACATAGTTTACTCTATATCAAATTTTAGTTAAAATCTGCATCTAGAGCCAATCAGTCCCTAGATCAGTCAGATCTTACCCTCATACACTTATCAATTCAGAGAGGCAACATTTTCAGAAAATGGAAATATATGCTATAGCAGTGGTGGGATTCAAATAATTTAAGAACCGGTTCTCTGCCCTAATGATTTCTTCCAAAAACCAGTTCTGCTCAGAAAGTTAACAACCGGTTCTCCCTAAGTGATGCAAACTGGCTGAATCCCACCACCGTGCTATAGTCACCACATGACTCAATCTCTGCTTAAAATATTTCTCTTCTTGGATTTGTTACAGTTACAAAAATAAAGAGAAATCTATCTAACAAAATAGTATTTTTAGCAAGCCAACCAATCTCTGACCCCATGCCTTTTTCCTCAAATCTAATTTTGTCATTAGAGAAAGGAAAGAGGAGAAATAGAAATGTATCTATTTTGTATACTGAGTTTGTTCATTCTTTTTTAATACAGGTAGAATAAACAAGTCCCATTTCCTGCAAATTGCCATCTAAATTGCATTAATATGCCCTGATTGACCAAGTTCTAGAGAATTAAATGATAGACAGCATGATTCATTAGGAATGTGAAATTTAGTTTTAAATATAGATTTGCAGCAATCTGAAGAAAAGTGATGGGAGGACTAAGAAAATGCAGTATGTTTATTACAAAGGTAAAAAAAAACGAATTTAGAGCTTCCAAAAAGTATCCAACAGCTTAAATGAGGGAGAGAGGGATTTTCCTCCTATCCTTTTGTTAGAAGATATTTTTCATTCATAGTTTGATTTTGTTTGTACATCCAAAGGCAACAAAATGGAGATGAGTAAATTTTCACCATTAGCAGTTTGGGCTGTTGGCAGATTTCAACTGGTAACTCTGTCTGCTTCCCAGTTATTGCTGTTTAAGAGAAATGACACGGGCAAGATGACGTTGGAAATCCAAAGCATTGTTACCCAGTTATGATATTTGTTACACCACATCAGGCAATATATCTAATAAAAACCACAATGCTGAACACAAGTATTTCTTTTACTGTTTTTCCCTAATAAAATTCTATTGAGCATCTGCAATATTTTACTGAAAGCAGCCATTCTGAGAATAACAATAATTCTCAGTTCACCATGTCTTGACAGATGCCAAGTTTCTTTTCAAAAATATGGGGGAACCTGTGTTGTCCAGAATCTCAAAATGAACATTATGCCTTTGATGAATTATTTATGTAACAAATGTGTCCTGTCTTTCTACTAAAGACCAGGGTTCAAGTCAATAGGGACTTGGAAGATATTTGTATTCTTTGTAACATCTACATCTCACATAAATAGTTTAAACAACCAGCTAAAAAAAATTAAATTCGGTTACATTCAGAATTTAGCAAAGTCAAAGGTGATATGCTCTAGTACAGGAGTGTCAAACTGGTGTTCCATGATCCAGATGCCTCGCATGCAGGCCACACCCACCCCAGCTCCGCAAAAGGGAAAAAAATCACATAATGTCACATGACAGCAAAATAACCAGGTGTAAAATGCACTTACCTTCGCTACCAGATTGCAAATGTTAGCCTTCTGCAGATGCGCAGAGGGTCAAAAATGGGACATGATGATGTCCAGGTGGGTGGGCGGAGCCTCCCACCACCGGGCCTACCGGATCGTGCGAGCTGTATAGATCTGGCTGAATTTCACCACTGAACATAACATGACGAGTTTGACACCTGTGCTCTAGCATAAGACCGCTGCAGAAAAAACTACTCATATGGATACAACAAAGATATTTGAGACTTTCTACAAAAGCCAGGTTTTTTTCTGGCAGAAAATCTATTTTGCAGCATGTTAAGAACTTCTCCTGTGTCATTCTGAACATTTTCTGGAAGGACAATCAAGATACTTTATCTCTTATGCATTCTAATTTTAATCAATTGCAATATTGTATGAACTAATTTTCAGGATTTAAAAGACTACTCAATCATAAACAACACAAAAAAGTAAAATATGGTGATAAACAGTTATTCATGTATTGGTTCGTGATTAACAGATTTTTCATGCTGAGTTGTATCTCTGGTGGACATGTCCATAAAGAAGTCTTAGCAACAATATATAAGGATATGAAAATGGATTTAAACTAAATTAGCACTTCAAGTAAGTCTTCATACAGTGGACTGTCTGTGGCTAATTCAGAAACAGTATATGTTCATGCTGAATGAGTCATTTGATAACTAAGTTTTGCCTCATTTTACAACCTTTCTCCCCCCCCCCACATTTGTTAAGTGAATCACTGAAGCTGTTAAATTGGGTAACATGGTTGTTAAGTGAATGTTCTGCCCCAGCTACGGACCCCAAAGAACGCAGCACACACAAAGTCTGTACAAACCTTAGTTTACTAAATTAAATCAGTTTTTTCTTCAAACAAAGGCTGTTAATTAACTTTCTTAACAGCCTACAAGAATCCAAAGAATAAATAATCTTAATCTTACTATGGTTGGCAGAAATCCCAGAAGCAATTTGCAGAGAACTAAGATCAAGGCACGAAGGAGAGTGAACAAAGTTGTTCCCTGCAAATTGCTTCAGCGTTCCTCCTTAAATAGGCTAAGGGAGTGGTCAATTAGCCCCAAGCCTTACTCTCGAGGAGACGTCCTCCTGAGAAGCCTCCTTTTGGCAGCTCTGCATGTCTGTGCATCGAGAAGAGTCTCCTCCTCTTCGTCCTCTTCACTTAAGGGAGCTTCTGGAGGTTCTGAAGGCCCTGGCTGAATCCCCGCCTTTGGCACCACATTTTCTCCAGCCTCCTCATTGTCTGACTCGAGTGCCAGCTGCACAGGCTGCTGGTGCAGCACCACACCAGCCTCCTCACTGTCTGAATCAGCCACCAGCTGCACAGGCCACGTACGGGCCACAACAGTGAATCGGGTTTCCCCATTGACTTTGTTTGTCAAAAAGTTGCAAAAGGTGATCACATGAGCCCAGGACCTTATAGCCATCATAAATATGAGCCAGTTTCCAAGCATCTGAACTTTGATCATGTAACCACGGGAATGCCGCAATGGTCTTAAGTGTGAACAATGGTCGTAAGTCACTTTTTCCAGTGCTGCTGTTCAAACAATCATTAAATGAAGTGTTGTAAGTCAAGGACTACCTGTAGTGTGTAGAGGTTTTTTTTTTTAATTTGTTTTATATGCCGCCCTTCTCCAGAGACTCAGGGCAGCTTTCAATGCATTAAGCAATAGCCTTCATACTTTTGTATATTTATACAAAGTCAGCTTATTGCCCCCACAAACTGGGTTCTCAATTTACCCACCTTAGAAAGGATGGAAGGCTGAGTCGACCTTGAGCCTGGCTAGGATTGAACTCGCAGTAATTGCAGGCAGTTGGATGTTAACTACTGCCTTAGTAGGAGGCATTAGCCTCCTAAACCACTCAGGCTCAGAATTGTGTTAGTTTTAATGAATTTCTCTCTGTGATTAATTTCTTATGTTTGGTATAATGCAGGGATCTTTTAAAATAAACAAACATACCATTTTTATTTATTTATTTATTTATAATTTAATTTCCATACCGCCCTTCTCCCGAAGGACTCGGGCCGGTGTACAGCCAATTAAAACACAATATATATATACATTAATTTAAAAAACCAATTAAAAGTAGTAAACAATTTTGGCTTGGAATTAAAACCCAAAATTAAAACACCCAATTTAAAATCATTTACAAAGATAGCCCAGCCTGGCGGAACAGTAGGGTTTTAAGAGTGCAGCGAAACACACGGAGCTCGGAGATCTTACGTATTTCCGGGGGCAGTTCATTCCACAGGGCAGGAGCACCCACAGAGAAGGCCCTCCCCCTGGGTGTCGCCAGCCAACACAACTTGGCCGATGGCACCCTGAGGAGCCCCTCTCTGAGGGAACGAACTGGCTGGTGGGAGGCTAATGGTGGCAGAAGTCGGTCTCAAAGGTACCCAGGTCCTAAGCCATGGAGCGCCTTTTAAGTTGCTTTAGAAAATTGCAGTGAAAGATCCTGCCACATCACCTACTGACAATGCCTCAACAATCAGTCCGGTTATGAAATGGTGATGCACTTTTTGTCCATGACTTTGGCAACATAATGTGCTGGTGCCACTCTCCCAGCACTAATCAGAATCAGAATAGAACTGGAAGTGACCTTGAAGGTCTTCTAGTCCACCTCCCTGCTCAAGCAGGAGACCCTATACCATTTCAGATAGAAGGTCCAGTCTTTTCTTAAAAATCTCCAGTGATGAAGCATCTACAACTTCTGAAGGCAAGCTGTTCTGCTGGTTAATTGTCCTCACTCTTAGGAAGTTTCTCCTTAATTCCAACTTCCACTGTCTTGTCTTGCTTTCTGAACACCTATCTAAATATAAAATATATAAGTATGTGAAAGTGTTCTGGAAAGGCACTGTTCCATTGGAGTGACCGGTGGCAAAATATTTTTTTTAATTTTTTTAAAAATTTGATTTATATGCTGCCCTTCTCCGGAGACTCATGGCAGCTTATAATGTGTTAAGCAATAGCCTTCATACTTTTGTATATTTATACAAAGTCAGCTTATTGCCCCCACAACTGGCTCCTCAATTTACCTACCTTAGAAAGGATGGAAGGCTGAGTCAACCCTGAGCCTGGTGAGATTCGAATTTACAATTGCAGACAGCTGGTGTTTAATTACAATGCTTAATCAGCTGAGCTATCCAGGCTCCTTAAAATATTAGAAAAGCAATTGTGATTGTGAATATCTAGGATTAGTTATGCAACTTATCAGCATCCCATTTCCCAAGCCAACATTTGTCCTGATCAGGTAAACTTAATATTCAGCCTGCTCAATCCACCCCATCCAGGTAGTTCAGGGAGCATGTCTGTTACTGAGACTTCATCATTGATTAATGATGAAGCCAAACCTATTTAGGGAACCTAAGGGCAAAAGGGTGCAATTTGGGTATCTTTGAAAGCTTGCCAGTTCAAACTCAACTGAGGAAGAGTAATAGGAAGTTAACTGCTCCATAAAAGCAGCAGATTGCTTCTTAGCTAGCAGTAGCAAGACCTAATGGGTAAAATATTGCCTTTAATAAATGAGTACTCTTACATAAATATATGTATATATACAGTGGTGGGATTCAAGTAATTTAACAACCGGTTCTCTGCCCTAATGATTTCTTCCAACAACCAGTTTGCCAAACTGCTCAGAAAGCTAACAACCGGTTCTCCTGAAGTGTTTAAAGTAGAATTTTACTAATGAATGTTTTGGTTAAAGACAATATAAGTCATGACTCCCATAAACATTGAGCCTTGAGTTTCAGCCTTATATATCATTCAGAACTGGTGTTCATAAACACTTTTTAAAATGCAGTTATCAAAACAGTTGCAAGATAGTTAAAAATAGAGGGTCAAAAATCACTAGGCCTTCTATTAAAATCCTACGTGTATTTCAGAAAAGGTGCTTATTTTCTTCTGTCATTCTCTCTTTTGGAGTGTTGTCCGTATTGACACTCCAGTTGTGACTGTGAGGCTGAAAAACAAATTATCCAACATATAGTGACAGAGTGTCAAAATGGAACCTATGAAGGAGACTTTGTTGATTTCCTGATTGTGACAAATGAAACAAAAAATTATATCTATAATCTAGATATGCCTTTATAATAGTTTAGACTTTGTGTTTCATATTTTAAATTTTTATCTCTTGTGTTTCTATCGAAATATGATGTGAATGTGCCACACAATAAATAAATAATCATTTGGAGTTATTTATTTAATCTTCTCATTTTATTTTTACACGTATTTGGGGATTTAGAGGTCATTATTTTATATGTTGATATTGTTAGCCACCCAGAGTAGATGGCAAGCTAGCAAACCAAACCAAACCTAAAGTATGTTTATTTAAAGCTAAATCTCACCCAACTGGATAATTAGGATGATGGGAACTCTAGGACAACAATTTAAGATAGCAGGAGAATTTTGGATGAATGAACACTGGACAACTTTACCCCCTGAATTTTTAAACCAGGAATGTCCAATAATTTGGGTTCCTGGGTTTGTGAGATCACAGGAAGACTGTGCTGCACTTAAACAAGTAATCACTGTTTTTGCTGCTACTAGTGTTTTAATTATAACAGTGTCTCCGGTCTTCAGCAGAAACTTAATTATAGTTTAATTATTAAATGGTTCTTCTGCTTATTGTGTTTCTTCCAGAATAAGCAGTGCCTGGCATCTCTCACCCTATATAACAGAGCATGTGCATTTTCATTTTAAAACCTTAGGAAAAGACAGTTTTGCAAATGACAGATGAATAGAGATGAGAAAGTGCGACATTTGATTACTCCGTAGTAATGCATTTTGAAAATAAATTGCATGTAATGTAGTATTTGTTTATGTAAGGCTAACAAGGAAAGGAATAGAAGTGGAAGAAACACATTGCTTGGAAAATCTATTGCAAATATCATGTAGTATTTCCTCTGGGGTACTCTGGCTCATTTTTTAAAACCAGAGTTTAATCCAACTGTGATTCAATCTACTCACTACCTATATAATACACTAAGCCCTATAGGCTAATATTCCTACCACAAGCTTCATTCCCTTGAGGGTAAAATATGTCTACAAAAATCCAGGTAGCCAATAGACGAAAGCAAATGATGACTTCCTTGTTGTTTTCTAATAGATATCTGGATTTGGCAGTTCAGATCTGAAAGCCCTAGTTGAGAGTCATCTGGTGGTTGGTTTGTCCCTCTTGCTGGCACCCTTTTTTCATCTTATTCCTGCCAGCCTCTTGCCTTTCCTGCTGCGAAAAAGGAGAGAAAATGCTCTAGAAATCTGAAGTGATTATTATTGCTCAAGACATTTGAAATTAGGCCAGCGGTCATATTAAATGAGCTTAAGGCAGAAATCTCAAACTGAAATTATCACTAGTGCTGGCTGAGGACCAGTTCATTAGCTCAAGAACCAAAACTGATAGAATTTTTTTTTAAAAAAAGTCATGCTATGCTATGAAACATACATTTATTATTTAACAATTCTTTAGTGCAAAACAGACCTACTTGCAAAACAGAACTGTGAAATATACATATTCCAATTATTGCTGAAGCTTTTCATTAACTAGAATACTAATATTTGATTTTATTACATGGATGATATACTAGTATTTTGCCAAAATTATATTATTCAATCTACAGAGCCCATCCCACTAAGAGCTGTCCAAACCTGCCTTGAGTTGGCTGAACTATCTTTGCCTATGTCAAAGAATTTGGAGTGGCAAACTCCACCAAAGATCAACAAGAAATGGGATACATAGATAAGGCTGCAAATTTACATTCTTGAGAATTTAAAATTCTCTCATTCTTGTGATAGCAATGGCTAGTTGGTGAACTCTCAAGAAAGTTCCTTCTAGGAATAGTCACAGCCCAATGTTTTTATAGCCCAATGTTGTCCAGAAGTTTTCAGGTATGTTGTTGTTGTTGTTGTTGTTGTTGTTATTGTGTGTGCTGGATTGAGCAGAGGGTTGAGCTTGATAGCCTAAATGAGTGTTAGGATTGTTTACTTTATTTTTTTCAAAGACCATTTCATCGTGGTTAGACCTATTAATGGGTGATTAATGACAGCTAAACAAAACTTTCCTATATAGTGGCTAAGAATCTCTGAAATTAGAAGATGCTAGAAAAAAATAATAGGGGACAATTAAAGGTAAAGGTTACCCCTGTCTAGTTTTATCCAACTCTAGGGATCAGTGTTCATCTCCGTTTCTTAGCCAACTCTTAGGGAATCAGTGTTTTCCAAAAACACTTTGATGGTTATGTGGCCAGCATGGCTATACTACCTTTATAACTTGCTAATTTTATGACCAGAAGCATTTGTCTCACTGATATCCAGTCAAATAGTTCTTATAAGGCAGTTTGTGTAAGAACAGAGATCTGCTTGGTTAGATTAAACTTTACTTAGTAGAGGATCATGTTTCCCGCAATAAGAAACAAATATTTCTGAGATATTCACATAGGTCAATGGTCTCCATGTTAACAACTTTAAGCTATGTGTGTTTCACCTTCTAGAATCCCCCACATATACAGAAACCCCAGTCTGTACAGCTGAAATTTGCCAAGGTTGAGATACAATGACCTAGATAATTAAAACAGATTTTCAGCTTGCATTCTAGTGACTTGTTTTTGTGTATTTTAGTTCTGAGGATGCCTTCAAGTCAGGCGAGTGCCTGTGCAAGTTTCTGGAGGGTTTTTTTGGCAAGATTTTGGAAATGGTTTGAGATTGCCTGCTTCCTAGTGCAGAGAAAAAGTGACTGACCCAAGGTCACCTAGCTGGTTTTGCACCTAAAGTGGGATTAGAATTCACAGTCTACCCTAATGCCCCAACCACTACATCAAGCTGGCTCTCTGTATTGTAGTCCTGGATTTCCTTAAGGCCAGAATGCACAGTTAGGCTGATGTATCCAGGAATGTTCTTTAAATAATATAGGAGAATCTTAAAAGCTTGATCAAAGTTTTTTCTATCCCACCTTACACTAAACAAAATCAAGGCAGAGTTATTTTGGGTTCCTTCCTCACACTTTCCTGTTTCTCAGGACAAGGCCCTCGTTAATTAATCCTTCTATATTCTCAAAGTTAGTTCTGTAGCCTTTCACCATGGTTTCATGGTTGCCAAGAAACTGTGCCGTAGGGCAGGGGGGTCAAATTTGTGGCCCATGGGCCAGATGCATCATGCGTTGGCCATGCCCACCTCAAAGAGGAAAAAAGTCACGATATATCACGTGATGACGATGTGACAATGTCAGTTTGACACTCCTGCTGCAGGGGATATTGGTTCCAAAACGCATATAGGATGTTAACAGTAGAAGGTGAGCTTTGTTTTATACTGGAATATGGAGATTGAATACAGTTTTTGTCTTCATATTCCAGCACACAATAAAGGAAGTTGTCATATTACTTTTGCAACTATTTGCTTTCAATTAGAATGATCTATCCAGAAAGGAACGAAAATAAAATAAATTTATTATTGTGTAGAATCACTACACATTATTGTTTGGGGATTTTAAGAACAAATGTTGCCTCAACTGTCTTAATGTAATATATAAAATGAATTGATTTGTTTTAATTACTATTCCTTAAAGCTCAAATCAAAGTTCAAGTGCTCAAATTCAAATCATTAATATTCATTCAAAGATGTGCTTCACTGAGTAGCTGACAATCATGAGTAAACTACTGTTGAAATAAAACTAAGCAAATTGGGTCATCAGATAAGCAAATGTCAAAAGTCAGTCTATTAGATTATTCATTCAATATTCATTAATTAAAACAAAACCCTTTGCTAATACCATCTCTCAACCCTACAAGTGAAATGTAATTCTGAAACTAAATTGACAAATATGAATTAAAATGCAGTGAAGTTTGGCTTGCTTTGAATATTGATTTTAATATTCATCTAGTATTTATGCAGGTTTATTCTGGATATAAGCATATTCTGGGATATGCAAAATACATTTTAAAAATTGTGCTTTCAACACTGAATATTCTAGTTATCAAGTTGTTTCTCCAACCAAACCAAATTGAAGGCTTACAAAAATAGATTAAAATATCCCGGACAGAAGCTCAGTTTTCATAGTGTCCTTATAACTCTTCTTAAAATGATTAATTGGAATATTTTTATATATCTACTTCAGCAGCTTAGCTAAACCACAATTTCTCAACAATCATAAATGTACCTGAAAAACTCTGAATGTTCTAATTCATGGAAAGACAACCTGTCAGCCACATATATTTTTCATTGCCAAAGGTTTGGCCCATTACTATTTTAAAGTGTAGCCTATTCAATCAGCAATCAGAGGGCCCTGATTGCTCTTCTACTACTTGTCTGAGTAGCTGGTCTATAAGCATTGTGTGACCTAGGCCAATACACATATTGTCTGGTCCCAGTTGATAAAGTTAAATAAGCTAACCTAAAGGAAATTTTTCTCTGTGTATTGTATTGTAAGAAAGACTTTGTGTATATTTAAGTGTGAGTATGATGTACATGAATGATAACTTCACTGTCAGGTTGAAACAGTCTGCCTACTTGATCTAAACAAACAAGAAAGACCATATCCAAAGTAAAACAGAGTAATTCATCAAAACAATTCTGAAGAAGAGCAGTAGAAAACCAAAGGACTATTATAGCTATTGTATTATAGCATTTTCCACTAAGACCAAGTTTTCAACAATTTCCTTGAAATGCCTAAACAAACATACATTTGATTAACAAGGTAAGAATCATTTGTTTAACAAGGTAAGAGACTTCCAGAATGTTTTAGTGGCTAAGAGGGATGGGCAACAACTTTCAGTCAATAAATATTTGACCTCACAGAGCCCATTCAACTAGGGGAGACTAAAAATGTTAGACCGGTTTTTGCATCATACTGGCAGCAGGGAATTGAAGAGAAAAATTGTTTACAAAGCTTAATGTATCAATTGCACTCTAAGTCCTAAGCAGACCAATTTTCCCTTAAAAGGATTTTAAGTGGATCCTTAAAAATTACCCTAATTTTTCACCCACACACCCATAAGTCACATTTTCAATTCTGATCATTTTGATGCTGTCATGACATCACTCTTCTTAGTTCCTCTCATCCCAAAATAGGACACAAATGAAGTTTCCCAAAATGCTATCCATTCTTCAACTTGGATGTTGAACTTGGAGAAAAACCTGGAGGAAAATGTTTTATGTACAGTGTCTTTGTCACCTTGGTGGACAGCAATTGTGAGGTGGTAGACTGTACTTTTAACTGCTCTGGAGGTAGTTACTATAAGTAAAAGTCTGATGAAATAGGAGTACTGTAGGTGAAATCATCTGGCAGTTAAACCAGTTGGAGGGGGCTATTTGATGAACAACATGACTGGTCTCAAATACGGGTAGTTCTTGACTTACAATAGTTTGTTTAGTGGCTGTTCAAAGTTACAATGGCACTGAAAAAAGTGACTTTTGACTGTTTTTCACACAACTAGTGCAGTATCCTCAGGATCACATGATCAAAATTCAGATGCTTGGCAACTGACTCATATTTATGATGGTTCATGAGTAAGAAGACAACGCTCCTCAGAAATAAGCTACAGAGAGGGAAGAAAGTGGAGATAATGGTAGCTTCTTCTTCTATTCCTTCCCTCCAAGTAAAACATTATCAAGAAATGTAGCAGTGTGTTTGATCCTTTCAACTAAGTGCTGGATGCCTGGTAGTGACTCTCTAGGGTTCTGGAGATCTCAGAAATGAATTTTGGAAGTTTCTGCATTCAAAATATACATAGGTTACAGCTCTGTGCCTATGTGAATCCAACTTCTATTTTCTTAAGCATATATACCAAAAGTGGGGGAAAGACTTTCCCAAGGTTAGATGTTCTATAAACATTTACAGGAAAGTTGAATTCTTTTTTTAACCTCAAGCAGAGCATTAAACAGTGATATCACTCAAGTTATAGCAGTAATAGTGAGATGACTTCAACCGTTCAGATCTGCCTTCAAGGAAAGACTGAATCATGTCTCTCACTTTCTTTATTTTCCTTCCCTGTCCACCACACCCTCCCCCCCTTTTACAGGTTTAATTTTGTACTAACATCCCCAGGGAATGTAAAGCTTCACATACCCATCACTGATGAGCATTTCAGCTCAGATAAAATCAGCCTTTCTTAAATAGGAGATGGATCTAATGAGAGCCCGAGACATTTAAATGAATATTCAGAAGTGGCAAAACAGATTGCTTTTGGCTAAATATGATTACAGTGGCAGTTAAATTAAGCTGCAGGTTTATGCATTAGAGAACAAAGCAAAAGGAACACACAGTACAGAGACAGGGAGGTTTAGCTAAACCTGATAATGTACACAACTCCTAAAATAAAATTGTTCCCATAAAAGGGATGACGGGAGAGAAGTGGATCTTAGATATTAATAAGGTTTCTATGGAAATGCTCTCGGTTCTAGGTCTGTGCAAAGCAGCTTGGATTTGCCTTGACAAAACACTTAAGCCACAGAGGTGATGTGATTCTCTTTGTCAACGTAAAGACACAAAATGCTTTGCATCATTTGGTTGCCTTAACAGGCACTTGGAATTACTGAAAGAGATTTTGACTCCTCTTTTGGCTACTGCAAATGTCTGGGAAAGCAGGCAAAGCAATTAATGGGGCTCCTTCCTTCCACTTTTAGACGTTTGCTGCATGTATTCCCAACGTGCTTTTTTCAAAAGGCAGCTGTGTTTTTGCTTGAAGATATTTTGCTTTTCCGTCAAGAAGCTTCTTGGCTGAGAAGCAAAACGTCTTCTAGCAAAAACAAAGGAAGTCCAGTTGCCTTTTGAAAGAACACTTTAGGGCAACCATGACCTGTATTACTGAAAATCTCCATAGACATTGCTGCATGTAAAGCAATACAATGCATCCCACCTCATCCACCCATCCAAAGATCTCCCTTTATGAATAAATATGTTTAATAAAGTGGAGAAATCTAAAATTTGTTGCTACCAGTTCTGTGGGCATGGCTTGGGGGGGGGGGGGTAATGTGACTGGGTGGGCATGGGCATTTTTTTTTAACTTTTAAAGCCATTTTTTCTACAACCTCTTCGGTGAAAAATGCTTTCAAAAGGCTCTGACGATCAGCAGAGACTTTTTTTTCTTTTAAATGCCTCTGACAATCCAAGCTGAATTGCCGCCATCGCTACCGGATCAGGCGATCCGGTCCGCACCGGGAGCATTTCACCCTTGCTTTGTTCTACACCCATTACAGTCTACCAGAATTCTACACATCTCAGCCACATATTTTTTGCCCTTTCCAGGAACAAAGTTTTGACATCAAAAATTGGTGCCAACCCCACATGGTATCAGTCTAATTATGCCTCTATTCTGCATTATTTTTTTACTTTTTAATAATGCCCCAAAGGATTTACTAATATTAAAAAAGGATTGAAAAAATCTAATAAGCCTTAAAAACCTGTTTGTAAGTATAAATACTTAAAAGTTTGTAAATTCAAAATATGTAACAAGACTATCCAGATAAATCATTTAGCAATTCCATTTAAGCAAAGGTGGGGAGGACAGATAATAAAGGTGTACAAATCAGGTTCTTCAAATGAATTCAGAAAATTGATCAGAAGTAATGTAGATACCCAAAGCTATTTGGAATGAATTTCTGAACTGGGATATTGAAATGTGTGTAGGCATATGTGAAATCATTCAAATCTATCCAAATCAGACTGAATTTATTTGGAAGCATTCAATTCTTTTATTCAGTTTAATTTGACAAATCAAATTGGTCCAACTCTGAACTGATTTGGAGAATTAAATATTCACAGAAAGCTAACATGTAGATCTTAAACCACCATCAGAAGCTAATGAAGCTCAACACTAACTGCACTGCCAAAACATTTAATAATCTCAATTTCTCATTCCTTGTTTCCTTTGTCTCACATTTGCCCTTTTTACATACATTTGGCTTCTTACATACTTCATTCTTAACAATAATGTGGACAGCTGTATTTCTCAATAACTAAAGTTTGGTGAAATTATTTCATAGTGCACATTTCCCCAGGAGGCTTAAAGGTCTTTTCTTGGATAAATTGAAGGTTAAACAGTTTGTACCAGGAAGGACATTCAGTCTCTGTGCAAATCGTCATGACTGGGGACAACATTTAGTATTTTTAGAACAACAAGGGCTGCAAAGGGTTGGATAAGGATAGCAAATAAGCAGGCTAATATCATGTACTTGTCTCTCCACCACTCCTAGAATTTAATTTATTTCCTTTTAAAACTGTCCCCCCACCCCCCAGTATTGTAATATAGAGTGTGCATGACAACAAATTGTGCTACTGTTTCTTCTTTAACTGTTGTGTTTGAAGGAGGTTTGGGAGATTGCAAAACTGAGGTTCCAAAGTTAGGTGTAGGACAGAAATCTCAGGCTGCCCACCTTTGATTCAACTGCTGAAGATGCAATAAATGTAAACAAAAAACATGCAGAAATACAGAACTGTCACATGATATGTTACTCCTACTCAGTTAGAAACGACAGAAAAAAGCAGATCAAATTTTATTAAACATAATTTATTCTTTAATGTCTTTGTATTGCTGATTTGTTCTAGAGAATAACAATCTCATCACCTTTCCTATTCCCATAAATATAGGCCTTAATTTAGGACCACAATTGAGTCTAGACTTTTGATCATAAGTTGGTGTGGTTAGTAAGTGAATCACCATCTGACCTGATTTTACAATGGATTTACTGAGTCACTCTGTTGTTAAGTGAGCCATGTAGTCATTAAATGAATCCAGCATATCTAATAGGCCATTTTCTCACAGAGACCACAGGTTGGTGCAACCTATTGTAAATGCAAGCTGGTTGCCAAGCATTCAAAATGTGCCTGTGGGGGCTTTAGTGATATGATGTTTTATGATGGTCAGAAGTGCTTTACAGGCAGTAAAGCACCCTTTCCAAGGCCATCATAACTTCAAATGGTCATTAAAAAAAGCTGGTCATTTTTTTAATGTTATTGTTGTTATTGATTCCTATTCTTCAAGGATGGCTGACAGAGTTTGATCTACTCAATCCAAGCAACAGCACATCCCTAATATTCTTCTCTGACAATTTCTCAACTGTTGAAAAAGTCAGCAAATTTCAAAGGGACACTGTGACTAAGAAGACCAGGCTTCTACTCTTAACCTCCTCACAGCATGCAGAGGGGAATAAATGTGTTATCCTTTTAACCTTGTGCTACATAGCAATAGCACTTAGACCAGGGGTAGGCAATCTTAAATACTCAAAGAGCCACAAAGGTCCTAACCGGAAGCCCCCTGATCAATTCTGGAGCTCACCAGAAGTCCGCTTCCCCAACCAAAGAGTCTCCTCCTAGCGTGGACATCCTTTGACCTCTGCAGACTGGAAATCTAGTTTCTCCACCATAGAGTCTCCTCCTAGTGCGGCGTCCTTTTTCCTCTACCTATCCTAACTGAAAGCCCTATCAATTGTGGAGCTGACTGGCAACAGGGAGCCGCAGCAGAGGAATGAAACAGCCACATGCGGCTCCAGAGCCGTGGGTAGCTGGCCCCTGACTTAGACTTATATACCACTTCACAGCGCTTTACAGCCCTCTCTAAGCAGTTTTACGGAGTCAGCCTATTGCCCCCAACAATATGGGATCTCATTTTACTGACCTTGGAAAGACGAAAGGCTGAGGCAACCTTGAGCCAGTGAGAATATATTTGCTTATGGAAGAACCTACCAGCAGAACTCTATTGTGGATGGAAGAGCTTCAGTGTTTGCCCACTTTCGTAGAGAAGGACACCAGCATTGCATACATTACTATTATTGATAGGGATAGAATAAGGGATACCTCAAGAATCTATGCTGTTTTTGAGCTGTTTAGTACCTGGATGTGAGACCCGCAGGGAACTGGCTACAACCAGGTTGTAATCTAGGCAGGGAAGTTGGGATGTTGTAGGACCTTCCCCCCAAAAAACACCCTATAAGAATATTTTCTTGATATCACAAAGAATCAAGCTCAGTTCTAAGGAAGCTTTACCTTTTATTCAATTTATTTACTATATTTCTACCCGATTGTAGTCAAATGACTTCTGGAAGCCTTTAAGAGCAATTTGTGGCTTTACACAAATGTTGCATCCCATCCCATATCAGCCCAATGTAACCAACGGTGAAGGATAATAGCATCTGTACCAAAATTCTTCAGATTGGGGCCATATTAATTCAATTGGAACAGGAGAAATCCAAAGACTCATTTGAAAGGTTATGAAAGTAACTCTCTGAATGGACTAGAAATCCCTAAAAAGGAATTACTCAAGAAGTATCAAGATTTTCTGAAACAGTTTTTTATCTTGATCCAAATGTATTTAGAATTACACTCCTAGCTCTTTCATTAGGCAGATAAAGGAAGCTTCCTTAATTTCTAGTGAGTAATAGTAACAGAGTAGGAAGGGACTTTGGAGGTCATCTAGTCCAGCCTCCTGCTCACTCAGGAGACCTGTACTAGTAGAAAGCAATTTGCCAAAGTTTTAAGCTAAATCAGCCTATCCAAAGCTTCCTTTCCTGCTGTCCTTGGCATAGGGCAGTGCAAAATTAAGCCAATTGGGTGACCTTGGCTCAGTCATTCTGTCTCAGCCCAACCTACCTCCCAGGATTGTTGCTGTGTGGAAAACAGGAGGAGGAAGATATATTTCCTGGATATATTTGCTACCTTGAGTTATTAATAATTAAGGTGGGATGTAAATAAATAAAAAATAAAATAAAATAATTCTGGGAAAGAAAAATAATAATTTGAAGAATTGGCTTGTTTTGAATCAAGAATATTCTCCATACGAAGCAAGTCTAATGCCCATTATACTTACAAGGAAAGCAAAGCTAAAACAGAATTTCCCCCTGTGTCGTTCCACAGAAAGAAGGAAAGGGCAAGAAAGGCATTATTATTTTAAACCTGTTTTTTGTGTGCCTCTGCATATGTGTGCCGTTTTGATGCTTTAACTTCAGTATAGTGTTTGCATATAGTCAATGCAAAAGCATTTGCAGTTGCTTTCCTGGAAAAAAAAATGGAAGGACATAGCAGGAGGGAACAGTCCATTGGGTTGACATAGTGGCCCTCAGTCTGGACTGAATATCTCCCAAGCTGTTGCTGGAAAGTTTCCATCCAGATAGAGTTTTCTTAAACCATTTTACAACCAAGCTGACATAAGCCAGTGGTAGGTTTCAAATTTTTTTGCTACCAGTTCTGTGGGCGTGGCTTGCTGGGCGTGGCATGTAAAATCTCCATTCCCACCTCACTCCACCTCAATCCCCATTTCCTCCCGATCAGCTGGGACTCAGGAGGCAGAGAATAGACGGGGGTGGGGCCAGTCAGAATTTTTACTACCAGTTCTCCCAACTACTCAAAATTTCTGCTATCGGTTCTCCAGAACTGGTTAGAACCTGCTGAAACCCACCTCTGACATAAGCCCAGGATAGGAGCAGTATATACTCTATAGTTGTGATGGAAGTAGATGGATCCTACTATTGGAATATTTACTTACAATAATATCTAAAGTAATTGGTGAGAACCTATAAGATTGTAATGAACAACTATGAAACCATTTTGCAGGGGAAAGCAAGCTCTGTCATGAGTAAGTAAGCTTTTCACAAAAGTTGTGTGAAAGGAAGATTAAAAATTTAGGCAGTGTTGTTCACGTGACAGACTGTCTCGGTAGCTATTGTGGCAAACCATAGATAAGAAGTGAGGGGAACTGCACAGCAGAACTGCTTTGCTTTGAAAGTGTAAATAGGAGAAGGGAGTATGTGATTGGCTAATTTCTTACATCCACATTATTCATGATTGGCTTAAACCTTTGAAATGAAATCTAAAAAAGAGGTGGCAAGGTAATCTAAAAAGAGGGTGGCCACCATCTAGAGGTGGGTTTCAGCAGGTTCTGCCCAGTTCTGGAGAACTGGTAGTGGAAATTTTCTCTGAACTGGTAATAAAAATTCTGACTGCCCCCCACCCCCCGGCCATCTATTCTCTGCCTCCCACGTCCCAGCTGATCGGGAGGAAACAGGGATTTTGAAGTAACCTTCCCTTGGAGTGGGGAGGGAATGGAGATTTTACAATATCCTTCCCCTGGAATGGGGTGGGAGATTTTACAGTATCCTTCCCCTGCCATGCCCACCATGCCACGCCTACCAAGCCATGCCACACCCACTGAGCCACACCCACCGAGCCACACCCACAGTAGTAAAAAATTTTGAAGCCCACCACTGCCATCATCCATCTCTGTCTTCTTGCTAATTTGGGCTCTGTTACCATAAACAATTTCCTGATCCCTCTGTAAGTGACTTCCTGAATTTTATTGTTGCCCATTTTGGAAACAAACTTAAGTTCTAACACTATTTTGTCCTTCATTTTGGGTAACAAAATGTTTTCAGCCCTACGGATGTGCTTCATCATTACTTTTTACCTATAAAATTAGATATTGTGGTGGGAATAGCTCTTTTCTCATCTTGCTTACTTGAACTTAGTGTAGCTTGTGTATGTCAACATATGCTTTATACGGTGCCGATGTTAACATTTTTGGATGTTTAAATTTAAAAGGGAAAAAAATAGTCTTAGAATCAAAGCAGTGTGAACTGCACTATGTAATTAGCACTAAACAGGCATTGCAGAAATCAACAGCAGGAGTGGGAGGATTTACATTTTTAGAGCCAAAAGCCTGCATTATGCCAGTATTATAAGCTTGAAACCATGTCTGGAAACCCAATCACTGACGTGCAGATCCAGCACATCTCAAAAGAGGGTGGAGATGCTGAATTTTACAGATCAAAGGCATATATATATATATATATATATATATATATATATATATATATATGTGTGTGTGTGTGTGTGTGTGTGTGTGTGTGTGTGTGTGTGTGTGTGAGAGAGAGAGAGAGAGAGAGAGAGAGAGAGAGAGAGAGAGAGAGAGAGAGAGAGAGAGAGAGAGAGAGAGAGATGATTTGGAAATCTGTATGTCCCAGATGCTTTTATGTAATAGAAAGTGTGTTCCCTTATATACATTTGCCATTTGTGGTTGCTTTATTAATACATCTATAATGTTTATCCATTTTTGCATCCATTTTGAATAATTTATAGGATGTATGTCAAGAGCACAATACAAGGTAAATTATAAAAATCCGAATGAGTATTTATACACATAAAAGGAAAATCCCTGATATACGGATTAAAATCCAAATTAGTGGATTGTTTCTCAATGAGTTGAGCTGCAGGAATAGTACAAATAGTTGCCAATATTCCTTTTAGATTCTGCTCCTTTGCCTCAAACTTCATAATGATTGTTAGTCCTTAGAATGGAATTTCTATGCATTGAAATTTCCTCCAATCATTTCTGAAAACCAAGCTGCCATTAAAATAGAATGGGGTAATTTTTAAAAAATAGTTTTTTTTTTCCTTTCTTTAACCAAACTTCATTTCTGGTGACTATTTGGATACAACCACATAATCTTTTTAGCAACAGTGGAGAAGTGGTTTGCCAATACCACTACTACCTCCTCCTCCTCCTTCCATTCAGTTTCCCAATCTAGTCCACATAGCTGAGATTTTCTGGTAATCTCTCATCCAAATATTAATATACTACCTAACTTTTCAAAGATCAGCAACATCAGTTGCATACTAATATAATGTTGTTGTATAAAAAATATTTTACATATAAAATCTTTGCCAGACCAATTCTTGAATACAGCTCATCCACCTGGAAACCACACTGTATATTGGACATTAACATGAGTAAGCGGGTCCAGAAGTATTTCACGAGAAAAGTACTCCACTCCTATACTCACAATAGAATCCCTTATGCCACCAGACTTGAAATTCTGGGCTTGGACAATCTGGAACTATGCCTGTATCTAAGCATAGTACACAAAATTGTCTACTACAATGTCTTACCTGTCAAGGATTTCTTCAGCTTCAACCACAATAATACACGGGCAAGCAATCAATACAAACTCAAGGTAAACCACTCCAAACTTGATTGCAGAAAATACGACTTCAGCAACAGAGTGGTCAACACCTGGAATGCTCTACCCAACTCCATTTTTACAGCTTCAAACCCTCACAGCTTCAACTTCAAACTGTGTACCGTGGACCTCACCCCATTCCCAGGTCCGTAAAAGGGGCATGCACAAGTGTATCAGCATGTCTACCGTCCTTGTCTTACTGTTCCCATTTATCTGTATTTACTTCCTCTGTTTATGTTTATTCCTATACCTGCTATCTTGTACATGTTTGACAACTAAATAAATAAATAAATAATGAATGAATAATAGTGAGATGGCCAAATTTATTGTTCGCTGTATATTATTAGAGGAATAAGAAATATCTCCACATGGTCAAATATTAACAACTTCAAATGTTAAGGATCAAAATTGGTAGGTGTAGCACAATTCAATGGAGAGAATGTGGAGATAATCTTAGCAGCTGCATAGAACCTGAGAATTGAGGCCCAGACTATGCTACATTTTCAGATTTCAAATAGTAACCCGTTGCAGTGCTAATGCTTTATTTTTAAAAAACCATGTTGCATTTATTCAAGATATCCAGCATTGTTCAACATCTGGTTGAACAATAACTGTCTGGTTTGGTGCAGCAACCAGACAGGTCAGATATTCAATGGATAGTTGGGATTGCAGAAAAACATTTTTTTTAAAATTAGATTTATATGCCGCCCTTCTCCGGAGATTCAGGGCAGCTTACAATGCGTTAAGCAATAGCCTTCATACTTTTGTATATTTTTATACAAAGTCAGCTTATTGCCCCCACAAACTGGGTCCTCAATTTACCTACCTTAGAAAGGATGGAAGGCTGAGTCAACCTTGAGGTTTGAACTTGCAATAATTGCAGACAGCTGAATGTTAACAACAGGCTATCTAGCCTGTTGAACTATTTGAGACTCTTCCAACCAGCCTGCCTTCCATTGAGGACTTGTATACTGCATGAACCAGAAAAAGGGCTGAGAAAGTACCTACAGACCCTCTCATATCCTAGACACAAATTGTTTCAACTTCTCCCCTCAAGTCACCACTATAGAGCATTGAATGCCAAAACAACTAGACACAAAGATAGTTTCTTTCTCCATGCCATTACTCTGCTAAACACCTAACTCCCACAGCACTGTCTTATGCCTAAAGAAATAACTATGTTGTAATTTTAATTATCAATTTTATGATGTTTATGTATCTTTTATTTTTTCTTGACTGTACAGCGCCTTGAGTCCTGATGGAGAAAAGCGGTATAGAAATATAATTAATAAATAAATAAATAAATAAATAAATAAATAAATAAATAAATAAATAAATAAATAAATAAATATGTATCCATGTAAAAGGCTATATTGCTATTATCCTTGTCATCTTCTCATCTTCTTATCTTTCTCACTTCTCATCTTTCCTATTACCTTCTCCTATTGATATATTACGATTTATCAACTGTTATTAGTATTTTATGATTTATGATTGTATCTTATAATTTATGATCTTTGACTTATCACTTTGTTGTTTATATGTACACTGAGAGCTTATGCACCAGAGACCAATTCCTTGTGTATCCAATCATGCTTGGTCAACAAAGAATTCTATTCTATACTATATTCTTTCTAATATTATATACCTTTTAAAATATAAGAATGGAGGAAGGACTGAATATTTAATTTGGCTTTTTTTAAAGGATTTTACCATCACCAAATAAAATCAAAAGCACTTTAATAGAAAAAGTCATTTCTGGCTCATTTCCATTTATCTCTGCTTAGCAATTATATGCTCAGTCAACACCTTCATCATAGCCTCAAGGAACACCTTAGAGTAACACCTTTGTTTTTACTGGAGTTCATTTCCTCTAATATCTTGTGGAATGTAAATAACATTCTAACTTCAAAGTTCTTTTCACTCACAGAAAATGTGCAAAAATATTTCCTTAAAATATCTTAGCAGACTAGCAGTTATCATTATGAATATGATATTGTTCTTTACACCTAGGGAAATATCTGCAGGGAGTTAGAAAAACTGTTATGAAACACAAACTGAACCAGCCCTTCTTCTGACATTCTTCTACTCAAAAGACTGAGTTATCAAGGCTTTTTTCTTCATTTAAACCCACATCCACACACCCATACTTAGATGTACGTTATGTACATATATTCACTTATTTATAACTAGCACTAGATGAGAGAAATAACAGTTGATGTAATTTTCAGGCCTCAAGACAGAACAAGAAATTTCCTTTGTGGTTAACAGTAGGGCATTAGCCAAAATGTAGAAACTTTGTAGTTCCCCAAGGCAAAACAAATGTTTGTTTTTGTTACATATATGAGTCTACAGATTTGATAAAAATGAATTCTCAGCCAATGAGTTCTTATGGTATAAGAAAATGAAAGCAGATTTTAAGAATCAGTACCTGAGAAGTACTTTATTAACAAAACAGAATAAATATAAACAAAGACTGTGCCCACAGATATCATTACTGACATAAAATTTTTATAGAAGAAAAAGAAAGGTAGTCAACATATGAGAATTTATTAATACAAGGTAAAGAAAACATTAAAATGAAGACAAGGGAACAATTAGCTACATAATTGTAGGACATAATTTTCAGTGGTTTTCTGAAAATCAGCTGAAAGAGAGATTTAACGTGAATAAAGGAATAATTGGCATTGAGGAGGAGAAAAATGAATTTGAAGTAGAGTTATGTAAAAATGACAATCATATAATAGCTAAAATGTACAAATTATTATTAAGATTAGAAGCAGAAGGAAGAGGTTAAAGACTGCATGGTGAAATGGACTGCAAATAACAGGGTGTAATATAAATATGGATACATGGGAGAACATTTAGGAAACTGATGTTAAATTTACACTATCATAATTTAACAGAATTTTTAAGGAAAGTAGTTTCATTGGTATTTGACACCAGACAAGCTGTCAACAAATGTACAAAGGAATATCAAACTGGTGCTGGAGGTATGAAAAGGAAGAGGGGATTTTTTAAATTATGCATAGTGCAAATCCATATAATAATGCCAAAGATACTGTGGACTAATGTTACAATGAAACCAGAATTATTTCTGTTGTGTATTAGGGATTTGAATTAGAAAAGAAATAAGGGAATTAATATACTATAATATATAGTAACTGCTGCATGATTATTGTATGCACAAAGATGGAAGAATAACAAAATACTCAGATTGGATTATTTAATTAAGTACTTGAAAAAAGGGCAAAACTGACCACTTAAGGGAAAAAAATGATAAAATGTTGTTTTGAAAATTAGAAACCTTATATTGATTTTTGTGTTAAAAGGAGAAACAATTGCTGGCTGAGTCATGAATTGATGATTAATGGATATGGGAATTTAAAAGGGTTAAAGAGGAAGGAAAAGAATAAGATGGTAGTGACAGTACTTGATTTAAAAAAAGGTGGAAGACAACTTTTTATTTTTATTTTTTCTTCCTTTCATTTCTTTTCTTCTGCTGTATATTCTTTTTCCCCCATTATTACTATTATTGTTGTTGTTGTTGTTGTTGTTGTTGTTGTTGTTGTTGTTGTTGTTGGATTTATATGCCGCCCTCTCTCCAAAGGACTCAGGGCAGCTCACATCAAATGAAACAATCCTAATAAATACAGATTAAAACAGACTAAAACAGACTAAAACCAATTTAAAACAGTAGACCCCATCAGTCCTGGCTAGGGCATTCAAACAACCAGGTCTTAAACTCACGGCGGAAGGTACGAAGGTCGGGGCCCAGCTGAAGACCCACGGGAAGTTGATTCCAAAGGGTGGGCTCGGCCACAGAGAAGGCTCTATCCCTGGGGGTCACCAGCCAACATTGTCTAGCCGACGGCATCCTGAGTAGGCCCTCTCTGTGGGAACGCACTGGGTGATGGAAAGTCGATGCTGGTTGCAGGTGGTCCGACAGATATCCTAGACCTAAACTATGAAGCCATTAATTTCGTGTACTTTTATATTATTCAAAAATTCTAATTATTATTATTTATTTATTTTTTCCAAAGTGGCCTACCTTTTCTGGACAAAAATAATTGCAGAATACATATCTGGGGATTGAGGATGAGAAACAGTTTAACTCTCACTTGTAGGCACAGTTTTGCTTCCTAATACTTGGCAAGGTATAAGAGAGACTTTGGAGAAACTATGTGACAGCAGTTACAAAAACATACCTAATTTAAATCCAGGACAAAATAAAAACCTTAGAAAGAAACTTTAACTGAATATGCGTGCACACACACAGACACACACAAACACAAAGACACCCCCCCCCCTTTCTTGGGTTTAAGAGAAAGAAGGGAAAGACATCACATTGTCAGGCTTTTAAAATTCTATATTATAGCTTATATCGATCAAATAGAGTTTTAGACGTTCTTGAGAAGACTGTTTCTGACCTGGCATATTTTAAAGAGTAGACATAAATGAAGAAAAATCAAATATTTGAAAAGCACAAAACATGACAGAATCGTCTGGAAAATTAATTGGAATATTTGAATTCAGACAGGCCTATCTCTATCCATCAGATGTCAGGGGACAGACAAAATAACCATGGAAGCATTATATTCAACATAAGTGAATGCTAAGCAAGAATCCTGAACCAGCAAAGACTATCTATTAGTAGCAGTCAGAGGAAGTATGACTCATGGGGAAAATATCCAGCCAAATCCAAGGAGGCAGAACTAGATGGAACACAGCAATCTTTACCAGCATTAAACTGCAAGGACTGGTGGTTTTTATATTCTTGTTTTATTGATTCACTTTAGACCCTAACTTGATTATGGTCAGAGAACTCTGTGGTTGCAATGTTTATCAGAAGGCTACTGGTGGGAACAAGAATTTCTAGTGGGGCTGTCCTTGCTATAAATGAATTTAGGTGGACTACAATGGTCAACTCATACGACTGTATGAGGCAAAAGATCATGAGGGAATAGAATGGCAATGTTATCACAAAGAGCATAGTTAAGTATTGCTAAAAGGGATCTTTTTTATCCTCCTTTTGTCCATGGTTAATTGTTTTTGTTTTGTTTTGTTTTGTTTTTGGTTATCTATGACTTGTTTTATGTGTTTTATTTGGCTGTTTTATTTATTGTTGTGAGCTGCCCAACATCGCCTTTGGGGAGATCGGTGACTATATAAATTTGATAAACAACTATGTACTTTACTACAAGTATAATACATGCCAAAAAAGAAAGAAGTTCAATGTAAAATACCAACTCATATAAATTCTTATAAAACCGTAAATATTGAATATGACAAACACAATACAAAATATATAAAAAGTAGAAGGTTGGCATGAAATTCCATGAAGACATCGATGAATTCCATAATAAATTGTAAAATGAGCTTTATACAGCATCAAAAAAAAAAATTCATGTATAGTTGAACTGCAAAAATTGAAAAAAGTGGGGGGGGGGAAACCCTGCTATCACTGGAAAATAGGGAGTGTGAAAATGAATTAATCTAGGTGATAGATTAGATTTGTTTTACAATGCAAACTCTTTATTGACAACTTTTGTTTCAAGCAACATAACACAAAGACTCTACACCTTGGCATTATTTGATACACACATTGACTGAATAAGAGTAACAGTGCAATCCAATCAACCTAGACACATCAGACTGAAGATTGTGGAAAATATCATCAATGTGTTGATCTTATGTGTTAAAATTTAAAAAATTAATTGCAATAGCTGTGCCCACAAGATTTGACTTGAAAGTCACACTATCAAAATATAAAATCTATATAAGGAACAGATTCCATATGCTAAAGCTCTGTGACAGACAAGTTGAAGAGATGTGGGAAAAGATAGGAGTCAGTGTGAAAACTAAAGTGGACAAAAATCCCAGCATATTGAAGAGAAGATTGCAGTGATTTTTAGAGTAAACTATCATGATAACTAAAGAAAGGGAAACGATGAAAGCAATGAAAGGGAAATGATGAAAGCAATGAATGACCAAAAGAACATGAAATAATTTCAATATCAGGCAAGAAAGGAGAAGGAAAGTTGGCTCGGTCAAGGATATCAACAACAAATGGAGGTCAGAACACAAAAAGAGAAATGTGAGATCTTTTCAAAAGAAGATCAGGAAAATAACAGAAGTAATCTGCTTAAGAACAATCACAGAAAAGTTAAAGTAAATTGGGCAGCCTATGCGACTGTTGTGTGGAGCTGAAAAAAACCTAGTCCCTGAATATGAGAGAGAAACACTATACCTTTGCAAAGTGACTTTTTCCTCCTCCCCTTCCCAATATAAACCACAAGCCTTTTAGAAAAAGCACAAAACATTTATTACTTGTTTTTATAGAATTATACACGTTATACTTGTCTTAGATGCGTCATGGAACAATGAATCAAAACAATAGAGAACACTGATTCTCAATGATAACATTCGGCAGTTGGCAAATTTGTAGGTTACATCGCTCCCTTTCCCAGCCAGCTTTTTTCTTAACACTCGCAAGTGTATTCAAAGTATACTCCCTATTGTTTCATTTCTGAAAAGACAAGTTCTCTGCAGTTCAAAGGAAATGGCCTTGGCTGAAAATGTTCAGTTCAAGGGAAAAGGCCTTGGTTTCCTTATATGAATAAGAAGCCTAGATTGGCATGCTAAAATGCTAATATTGTGTTTTTAAAATGCAAATGAAACTTAAAATTCCAGGTACAGTGGTACCTTGATACTCACCATTAATTTCTTCTGAGAGGCACAATGAATACCAAAAATGATAAGTATACCAAACAATTTTTTCTCATCAGGAATAAAGTAGTGAGTCACAAGGCAACCAACACCGACAAGTTTTAGCTTGTGCATTGAATACCAAACATGATGAGTGCCAGAAGAGGTTTTTTTGCATCAAGATGCATTGAGTACCAAATCTGATGAGTTTCAAAGCACTTGAGTACCAAGATACCACTGTAACACTGAAACCCTTTACAAATGGAATTATGCAATAGCAGGAAATTTTGTAAATACAAAAACTGTTCAATTAAAATGATTCCATTGAAAATTTACAGGCAGGCACTATCTGACTGGTTTTATCTTTATTGGGAATCATCAGACATAGGCAGCCAGATGTTATTCTGGAGAGTTCAAACCTTCTACTAGGAATTGAATTTATGGAACTTTTGCACTTCAGATGACAATATACAGTGTGTTAGTTTTAGGAACTATATAGGTTCTGGTCCTCAGGACTGCAGGAAGGGATAGTGTATACCGAATTTGTCACTTTGTCCACCTTCACTTACCCTCAGAATAGAGAAATACAGATGTTATATTATAAATAGCTTTTAAAGCTAATGTGGCCATGCTGGTAGGAAATTCAGGTGCTGAAATCCACACATCTTAAAATTGCCATTTTTGGGAACTCCTGGTATATAGTCTTCTAAACTGCAAGTCAGACATAGAGTCTGTCTCCTATTTGTGTTGTGTTGTGTTGTGGTTGGTTGGTTGGTTGTAAAAACACCACCCAGGATATACACTATATAAAAACAGAGGACTTCCTCTCCCCTCCATGGTGTGTGTATATAAATTTATATCTATGTGAGAGTCATGAAAAACCCTGTACATGGAAGCATGCCATAATATCTATGCATCTCTGATGTTGAAATCTTAAATGAAAGTGCAATAGATAGATAGATAGACAGACAGACAGACAGACAGACATTACACACACACACACACACACACACACACACACACACAATCTTGATAGTTTCAACTAGAAAGTTAAATTTGACTTCATCTGTCAAATAGGAAAGTACCAGGCATGTAGGAGACTAGGCACTTAAAGTACTAATCACTCTGTCAATAAAAAAAAGGAACAAGTCTATGTGAGGTAGACTGGAGAAGTTAGCTGAATATGCATATGCCTACAAAGAGGAATGCAAACAAATGTGCAAATTCCTGAACCATTGCACAAATTCCTCAGGCAAGCAAAATTGTGCTTCATATCTTTCAAAGAGAATGAATACAGTCATGCATGAAGTCAGAAAAACCAAATGAACAGAAAGAGAAAAAGAAATCAAATAGCTTACATAACATACGTACTGGAGAGAGTAAGAGATTATAAGAAAGAGATTTGCCTTTGCTAGATTGCCAGCCCTTTGTCTGTGAAGTTCATGGTAGAATGGGGGATAAGTAAGGCTAAATGATATGCCAGAATATGAGATTATTCTTCTGGGGAACCTTTGCAATGGACAAGAAGCTATCACAGGAACAGAATTTAGAAAAAACAGAACAATTCAGAACAAGGAAAGGAACGAGATGAAGATGATATTGGCCCCATCTCTGTTTGACTTACACAATGAATTTATTATGCAAATGACAGGATCAGAAAAGATAACAGTTGGAATCAAAATTAGACAATGAAACACCAGCAATCTGAGATATACAGACAATATTAGTCTGTCAGCTGAAAGTAAACAAGACATTAAAGAGCTTTTTATGAAAGTGAAATGGAAAGTGGAAAATGTGACTTAATGTTAAATATAAAGAAGAATAAGAAATGGAGCCAGAGATTTTAAATTAGCTAGCATAAGGAAGAGTACCTGAAGATCCAACAAAAGAAAGCAAGGAAGAATGACATGGTAAGGTTGATAAAGGTTGCCACATCAACCTTTGGAGTCTGAAGGGAAAAACTCTAAGACGTTTTGGAGTCTGTGGACTGCCTTGAGAATAACAAAGCCCACAGAAACCAAGGTGGTCCTTCTAAGGATTATTAGAGGGTCATCCCAAAATGAGGGCTAGAAATGCTAAAGATAGGGCACAAATAGGAGAGGAAGGAGGAACTGGCCCTGCGAGTGCAGTTGAAAGGTTATATAAGAGATTGGACATCTAGTAGGAAGGAAGGGAAGGAAGAGTAGATTAGGCTAGACAGGCATTAAAAGGCATAAACTATTGTGAGCTGCAACTCAACTTCATCAAATGCAGAGTAGCTAGATTGCTATAGGGTTTAAACTGGGGTGAGATAAGGAAGGTAAAAATAACGGAGGTAGCAGGAAGGGAAGATAAATTAATTATTCAGATGCAGATTACATGTGTGAAAGAGTACAAGTACCCTATCCGTTAACAACACAAATTAATTGTGTTTTCTTGGGCCTTTTGAATTTCCTTGAATTTTTTTGATGTATGTAAGTTTAGCATTTTCTTGCACAATTGGTTGGGTTAAAGTCTCATCTATTTCCAACTTGGTTACTTTGAGGTCTGCAGCAGAGTGTCCTGGGAGGCTGGAATGCTCTGGTATTAGTTTGCTCTTGTTTTGAGTCTGGATGTCAAACTTGTGTCCATTAATTCTTTTGTACAAACTTTATTTGAGTGGGTAGACTGATATGGGATTTAAATTGGGATGAAGTGGGGTGAGGGAGGGTAACAGGCTATGCAGATGCAAGTTATATGTTTACTAATGTAGGGGAAAGAGGAAGGGAGGGAGGGAGGGAGGAAGGAAGGGAGGAAGGGAGAAGAATGAAAATCTGCATTTTGATGGGAAAAATGAAGATGGGAATTTTGTTTTCTTGAACTCCAAAATAGCTAAAAAGGACTGTGTATTGGAAAATCACAGGTTAATCTTAGGAAGGAAGACAGCAATAATTTCAAGCAATATCATGAACAATAGGGGGATTTTAAATACAACAAAGATCAGAGTGATTTCTAGTGTTGAATCTCACTATGGAAGTTGGATATTTAGAAAGAGTGAAAGAAAAAAGCTGGACATTGAGGTCAGATGAAGAAATAAGAATAGCTCAGGAAAAAAAAAACATTATTTCATGATGAAAAAGAAAAACCAAATGGAACTAGTTAAAGATAGAAGGCTAGAAGAATGAAAAATACTAAAGTAAAAACATTCTTGACCTCAGGTTTACTGTTAAAATGAGCACTGAGATCCCAAATAAAATAAAAGCAAAACTTAAAATCTAAAATAAATGAATTAGAAATTTGAGAGGAAATAAACTTTAAATAAAAAAGCACTTCTATAGCCTAATCTTCAAAGCTCTTGTATAATTTTAGATACAATAACATTGAGAAATACTTTATGTCTCTGAGGAATAACAATTTGCCTACAATTGAAAGAATTCTTTCTTAGTTTTTATTCTTTTCTCTAAACTGGCAAATACATGTATTCTACTTTATAAGATAGAGCCAGAGAACTCAAGCTTACTGCCAAACAGATATATCTAGTACTGTGATAATATATTTTGCAATATGATAATTCAAAGCACTCACTGCATGTTTTCATGTTTAAAGGGTACTGATGTTTTAAAGGAAACATGGGAATAGGGCAGAACATATTGAAATTTTCAGGTTATTTCAAGACTACAGAGACCATGTAGCTGAACCCATGGCCAAGATATGTGTTAAGACTTCTATCAACTGAAGTGCCCCACAGTTGGCATAGGCCGTGTCCACATCAATTATGATCTCTGCCATTTTCACTGCCCCTGGAATGTAACTCCACAGATATTAAAATTCCCACTGTATCCAAACAACCTATCCATCACCCATTAAATGTTCCAACTAGGGGAAGATCAACAATAACAAAAGGAAAATCCACCAGAATAGATAAGAAAGGTTGGTGGTCATGTTCTACATTGCAATGCAAAAATTAAAGAGGACCTTTCCAGGTACCAGGAGCTGCCCTGAAAAAGAAAAAGAAACACTGCATTCTTCCAGATGGAGAGCAGCATAATGCTCAAGGAACCCATGGCTTTTTGGAAACCTTTCTGCCTTAGAAATAGTTGCTTTGTGACATAGCTTGGTCCTGCCTCATGCAAGTCAAAAGTAGATTATAGGCTTTGTGGGAATGATGTTGTCAAAAAATGGGGAAAACATTGAAAGTGAATTTGGATAACTCTCCTCCCCAATTATCATGGGACTCATGTAACATCCCAATCCCCTTCAACACACCCCTGGCTAATATGGATGGATAGATGCAATAAGTTACTGGAAGGTCACTAGAAAAGTTAGTAATCTTTACTAATAGCAGGTTAAAAGCAAAGCACAGCCATCAAAAGTGGAAATATTTGATAACCTGCAAACTAATACCAGTTTTTCTAGTGAGATGAACACTTGGGAATTTGGTGGTTCCACTTACCCACTGATCTTCTGAATGCTTTGATCTTGGATCAAACTCTAAAATAAGTTGGGGAAAAAAGAGCAGGAACTTTCAAGATATGTGTGTATGCATAGTTCTTCTCTATTTACCCATGATATTTAATATACCGAACAGTGTTAGCTCAACAAACTGAAGATAGAAGGCCAGAAGAATAAAAATATTGAAGTAAAAACATTCTTGACTTCAAGTTTATTGTTAAAATGAGCACTGAGATCCCAAATAAAATAAAAGCAGAACTTAAAAGTCTAAAATAAATGAATTAGAAATTTGAGACAGAATAAAAATATTTCAGAACTACAAATAAAAAAGCTGAATGCTTTGATCGACAAACTTGGATCAAACTCTAAAATAAGTTAGGAGGAAAAGGGCAGGAACTTTCCAGATATGTGTCTTATCTGTTTCATTCCTCTTCCAATGTCACCTGAACAGCTTCTTTCTATACTTTCATTTCTGGGCTCATTTCTAGCATAGGAAGAACTGGTAGAGGGAAAAATAAAGATTTCCTAGATTCTTGGATTCCAGCTTCTTTGTCAAGCTGTCTTCACTGACATCTGGTCTAATCTCTGAAAATTGCAGTCCTTTCCTCCAGCCAATCTGATATGTACTTCTGTTGCATTCTTCACCTGGTCTTCTCCTCCTTGATACACACAGCATCATCAATTTACACATTGCAAAAATTATTTCAAAAACCTCCTTTCTAAGCAGGATTCAACTCACTTGAAAGTAATCTGTGTTTAGCATTTATTCCAAGTGAAGCCAGTACAGCTAGAAGAAATGTGTCATAAAATAATATAAAATTGAAACTCAAACTGAAGATCTAATAGAAACCCAAACCATGGAATGGTAAACTTCATACAGTATACAGCACACTATCATATTTTATATTTGAATCAGTTTACTTAGAAATATATAAGAAAGGAGCTACCCTTACCAGCTCCTGAGGAATAATAGTAATTTTCTATGTTATGGAAATATGGCAGCTCATGTTGTAAGCAAGTCTATTTTTTCTCTATCCATCTAAATATTTTTCACTAGCAACATTTGTCAGTACAATGCTGTAGTTGTGGGGAGGGAGGAGGTGTTGGTTAATGCAGGGTTTTATCCACTTTCCAAAAGCTGCAAATAACTCTCTTGGTTATCTTGCTTATTAAAAATTGCTTATATGCACTTGGTAGATTTGTGGAAGCTTAGACAACATTATGTGAAATGAGTTTCATGATTAGCCAGCATGGACAGTTCTTTGATTCTATGGAATGAGAAAGTCATCAAGGGTAAAACTCCATTTACACTTATGCCAACACATCATCTACCTCTGTGTGACTTTCTGAGAATGATTTGTGATTCATCTGCTTTCATTTACTCTCCTGTGGCACAAAATTGAAGGCGACAACATGATGCCTGCAGTTTACGTTCTGGTTGCTGAAACAAAAGGTTTTGATTGTTTGGTGGTCAAAATGTTCTGGGAGCAGGAGCATATTTCCAGATAAGTCTTATTGCATTTGAAGTTTTAGTTTTAAAACAAATCTCTTGTATTTTCAGCTTTCCTAAGCCAAAATGTGCTTTCCAAAAAATGTGTCATTTTTAGAACCTAGTGTGTTATTCTTCATCTACCTAGAAGAATATGAATTACATCCAGTAACTATGTTTCTGCTTCCTACACAAAACTGTCAACATAGAGACATTTAATTAAACCATAATAGTTTGTTTGCTTTTTGAACAGTGTGTTTTGTGAACCCAGCAAATTGTGATGTATCAAATTAATCATGTTTTTTTTAAAAAAAAGACATTGCTGAATACAAGTGATAACATCAATTCGCACAACCTAAGAAAGGAGATTGAAGAACTTCATAGAGGATAAGCTATTAGTGGTTGAACTGACAATACATAACCATTTTGGCTGTCTGTTACTTTTAATATCAGTCACAGCATACTGTCTGAATCGATGCCTATGACAGTATGCCTCTAAATTTATGTTACTGGACTATATGTAATCTATTATCACCTTCCCATAGAATACTACATAAAATAGGATTCTTTAACTGGCGTATGCAACAAATGTGCACATGTTATTTAGATGAACTTATTTTTTATTTTTATTTTTTTGTGCAAAATCTTTATGTTACTATAATTGGCATGGATGCAAGCAGTTTTGTAGAGATCAGGTTTCAGTCAAATCATCTTATACAGTAATTTCATTAATTGTTCAACAATAACTGAAAGGAATTTTTTTAAAAAATAGAAGGGTGAAATGCCCTCAAGTATTTTTCTCCATAATGCTTACAGAATAAAACAGTTATTTGTAATGAATCAGACTAGAGCTGGAAAGGATGTTGGAAGTCTTCTAGTCCTACCCCCTGCTCAGGCAGGAAAACCTAAACCATTTCAGACAAATGGTTATCCAATCTCTCTTAAAAACCTCCTATGTTGGAGCACCACAACTTTTGGAAGCAAGTCATTCCTGTTAGGGAATGGCTATTGCCTAACTGGTTGGGTTGGCAATATATATAAACCATCAATGCATGTTTGCAGTCAAAATGTATAGCTTTAAGACTGTAATGCTGCATTGCATCATACTGTATTCTGATTGACTAGCTCTGTAGCCAACGTATTTAAGAGGAAGTTTGAATCATGGCTTATTTTTTTTTCTTATTACATTATTATTGCTATCTCTGCTCCTCTCTGCCTGTTCTCTCTGCATGATCACTGATTGACCATTACTACTTGTTTTCTACTGTTTTGCTGATTGTTTTACTGCTGTACTTGTTCCTGTTTGCAACTCCAAAAAGAACTGTTTTATTGCATATGACTACAACAACTGGTAAGAAGACTTTGTTCTTGGAATATCCCTGGATTGACAATTTAACTATCTTTATCTGTGTATGACCTGGATTGTTTATTGGACTTTGCTTTATTTTTTTCCTAAAAGTAAAAGAATATCACAACTCAGTGTATCTGTGTATTGACAGTGCTTAGTCACAATCACTCTCAGCCATTTCTCATGTGCACAACCTTGCTACTCAAGGGTTACTCTGCGCATATTCCTTAACAATTCCACTGATCAATTGTTCTGTCAGGAAATTTCTCTTTAGTTCTAGGTTGGTTCTCTCCTTGATTAATTTGCATCTGTTGCTTCTTGTCCTGCCTTCAGGAGCTTTGGAGAATAGGTTGAGCCCTTCTCTTCTTTGTGGCAGCCCTTTAGATATTGGAACACTGCTATCATGTTATCATATCACTTTGTTCAAGGAGGCCAAACCTATAAAGCACTTGAGATAAAAATGTATATGCAGTGTACTAGGGAGAAGAAAAGTTCCATGTCATAACCCAGAAGGATGTTAATTATTTTTATTTCGGGTTTCACTGTTGGTGGAGTTTTCTATAAAAAGAGACATCTGGCTTGGTGTCTCCTAGAATATCCTAAAGAACTATCTTCTTCTAGCCATAGAATGCTCATTTCAGTATTCACACAGGTCCTCTTACATTTCATTGTTCATCTTGGGAACAATCTCCTTGCTGGTTCTGGGAGCCAATCCAGTTCCAAACATTGGTGTTTGAATAGAAAACCAGTGTAATTGAATAACATTTTATTTATTGCTTCTGCTTTGCAGTTCATTTGGTCCTTAGAGACTGAGTTTGCTCAGGGACTACCATCCGTTTTATCTCACACAAAATGCATTCATATCTTTTTGCTAGTTTTAGTGAAGTACACAGGTCCAGATCTGACATCTCTTATCTCTGCTTATTCGTTTTGAATTATTGTAGTCTTAATTTTTGGTTATCCTACCTTTTGTTCTACATGCCTTCACTGTAACCTGCTAATAAAAGAAACTAATTATCCAGGCTGCAGTCAGGTAGGGCTTTTACCTTGCAGGTCTGTAATTAGTATGCCTTATTGACAGAAATATTTCCATTTCTCTTTCCCTTCCTTGATAGGAATGTATCCCTGTCTTAAATAAATTATTTACAGCTGGTTTAGATTTTCCATCCAGCAAGTGTGGAGAACTGTGGGTCAGAAACTTTTGGATCCTGAAACCTTCCCATCTCCCACACTGCCTGGCTCCTCTTATATTCACTGTGAGATTTTCAAAGCAAGGATCTAAGGAATGTTTTGCAAGCAGGAGGGGGCTTGCCAGATCCCCCTCTGTAAGATCAAGTAGAAATCAACTTCATAGATGCATAGATGCTATAATGTAACATTTGAACTCCTTGAGTCCTGAGAAAAATAAGCTGGAGTGTTTTTTCCTTTCTAAATATCAGTAGATTCCTTCCCGAAACATTGCTAAGCATTGGGGCCTGGGTAATTTCATCTACCCTCTGAATTCAATTCTAGGTAAAGGATTTGAACCCCGGTAGAGGGATTATGATGCTTATACTTGAAGACTATAAAATAGGATGAAATCAGATGCGTACCGTCTCCTGATGGTCATTATAAGTAAAAACTAAACACCATGGAGGACATATACCATGTGAAAACGAAATCCCCTCCTTAAGTAGTGGAGGAGTGGAAGTCATGCAAAGCTTCATACATGAGAGCATACTATAATGTAGCATCTGTATCTTCCTGGTCTGAAATTTCTAAGGTCAAAATTTGTCTCCAATGTCAGGCAACAAAACCAAATAATCCTATTGCTCTGAAACGTTGTCTAGAGGATCAAAGAATTATATTCCAAATGTTAAACTTTTCAAAGAAAAAGTTGTAACAGTAGTTTAGTTTAAATGATGTTGCATTCAATTACTTGGATAAAAAAGATGCATATTTCATTGACAAAAAGGGTATATTTCTGTGATGGCGAACCTATGGCACGCATGCCCAAAGTGGCACATAAAGCCATGTTGCCCAGCATGTGCAGCCTTGCCTGTTTGTCTTCTGGGTTTCTGGTGCAAATGCGCATGCGACAATCAGCTGTCCTTTGCGTGTGTGGCAGTGCCGAAAACTGGTGTGTGCATGCACCCTGGCCAATTGATCGTCGGGCATGCAGGCACGCTAGAACCCGGAAGTTTAGCTTTTCCAGAGCATGATCTCTCTGTGCATGCGGCAGTGCTGAAAACTGGCCTGTGCATGCACACTGGCCAGATGATCGTCACACGGGCATGTGCGCTAGAACCCAAAAGCTCAGCTTTTCCAGAGCACAGCCCCGACAAGCACTCACACTCATGATGTTTCTGCATGACCTTTTCAGCACCCAGTGCCAAAAAGGTTTGCCATTGTTAGGATATGATTTGGGCCTAACAGTTGTCCAGGCAATATATGTGTTCTGTGACTTTAAGTTTTAATGCTGCATCATGCTGTAATGCTGAGTCATGCTATAATTAATTGTAATTTAACAATGTATTTAAGAAGGGTACTGTAAGGTATTCAGTTGATGATAAGCTGCTATCATCACGTGCGTGTGTGGGTGGATCTGCTACCATCCGGGGTTTGTGAACCAGAGTGAACCAACTACTGTTTGTTTAGTAAGAAGCTTTTTGGATTTAACCGGTAAAGACTTGGACTGTTTAGAAGACTACGAGATTGTTTATTTTCCACTATAAAGAAAACTTTTGATAACACCAGTTTGTATGTATCTCCTATCTCATTGCTCTCAGCAACGTTTCTCTGTGCACTTCACTCTGCTAGCTGTAAACACAGCAACAATATCCTTAACAGCCATCACTGGTATATTTCATCCGTTCTTTTAAAAAAAATTACCAATCATCCAACCATTATGTTTATTTAGAGAATATAGGAAAGTTTACTTGTGCTGCATATCTGGAAGCATCAGACTGGGGAACGCTGTGCCAAAGTGACTTTTATCAAGATAATCTTGCCAAAGTATAATTTCTTACATTTCAATGCCTTTTGCACATTCCAATTCATCCTAAAATAGATACTGGGATATCTGACAACCCTGAAACAATATAGATTCTAAAAGCTGAATAATTATTATTCTCATAGCAATGAAATCTGGCAGCAGATGTCAAAGGTGACACTCGCATGTCCTTAAAATAACTTCATCTAATCAGATTGTTTCCTTCCCCACCCCAAGAAAAAAAATGATTTTCATTCTGACATTTATATGTAACTTTCTAATGAGCTGGAAATAGCTGCAGTACTCATGTGCCAAAGTAACTGAATCAATTAATAGAGTGCGGTGGGTTGTTGTTGTTTTTTACCTTATTTTTAAATGAAAGATATAATTCACATTAGCAGCAACACAGGCAAAGGCTCACAACTCAGCTCACAATTCAGCATGTATGAATGAATACCTTTGGCCTATTAATTGATTCAGTAGCAGGGTACAACTCAGGGGTGGGTTCTACTTACCTTTACTGCCGATTCACAATGGGGCATGTACAGGAGCTTCCTGATGACATTGGGGTTGGTGGGCAGAGCCTCCTGCTGGCTTCTATAGAACTGTCTGAACCGGGGGCAACCCACCATTGGTACAATTGCAGTGGATGTCTTCTTTGGGGTCTTTTTTTACATCATCTTGGTTCCTACTTTTTGTAATTCAAAAAAGGATGACTAAGAGCTTTGCATTTATCTCAATCCCCAAAACTGGCATTTTATCATGATGTATAAATACCATGCCAGCATTTATAGCAGCTATATTATGAAGCATGAATACAGATCTTCTGTAATGTTATGCATTACAAGAGACAAGCAAAAGTTAATTAGAAAGAAGGGTAAGACTTCTCTTGTTGAACAGCAAATGTACATTTTAAGCATGTGTGTTTTGTGGCCCAAACAATGCAAAGTGTTTAGATGGAGTACAAACCATATAACTTCCTTGGTTAGAACAAAACATCGTCAGATGGAAGGGACCTTGGAAGTCTTGTAGTCCAACCCTCTGCCAGAGCAAGATTCCCTATAACGTTTCAGACAAATGGCTGTTCAATCTCTTCTTCAAAGCTTCCAGTGATGGAGCGCCTACTGCCCAATGAGTATAAATGGGGAGGAAAACTCAATGATTGGAAGAAAAAGGAGTGCCTAAATAGAATTTCTAGATATGACATCTTCAAATTAGATGCTCTGAGAAAATCTGTGTGTATATGTGTATGTGTGCTGTTAGTTTTTCCATTTCCACTTCTGTCCACAGAAATATCCTCTTAGTTAAGTTTGAGCAAATCACTATTGCACTGGCTTTGGAATACTGTTGGAGCAATTCATGTGAGATGCTGGCAAGAAGGGAAATGCCTGATTGCCAGTTCTAAATGACCCTGACTAGCCCTTCCTTCCTTGACAGATCTCTGATTCATTAAAAGCCTCACAGGGAAGCCAATTTGAGTTTTGCTTTATGAAATGGGAGCTATTTGTTATTCACCACAAGCCAGTAAATGGAAAAAAAAATATCTGACTGGAGCCAAAATACTATACTCTCTCCAATGAATACCTTATGTGCACTCGATCTTTTTTACCCTACAGGTACAATTGTACAAATGCAATGACTTCCATGAACTTGTCCTGTAGCTTCTGAGAGTATCCTAGGCAATATGCATAACATTTTCAGCTAAACGCTTTGCACTTTGCTCCTTTGCACATCAGTAAAGTCTCGTGTGAATAGGCAAATGTGCCAGGAACATAACAGCTTGGAAGTGATACCCTTTCTCATTGTTCAAATTATATATAAAAAGCACACAAGAGCCATGAGGCCAAATCTCCTGACCATTTTATAATATTAAGGGCATGGCATGAAGGGTTAATTATAGATTGGGATGGTAGACATTCTTTCATTCACTACCAGCGTTTTATGTAATCTCAACAACAATACTATGGAATACTAATGCAGGAAATTCTTAAACAGAATGAGAACTTCTTTAAATTTTGACCTGCATGTTCCTTATCTCCTATATCTGCACTGATTTATTTGCATGAGACAGATGGCTAATCCTAGATGTCATATCATTCCCTCCTGCCCACCAGTGAATTAACAATTCTGAATTATAAAATTAGGCATTATAGAAAGTCCAATTAACATTTACAAAAGTATCCTGAGACCAGAATTCAGTCAGGGTCTTTTTTAAACCTGATTTGAAATTGCAGTAAGCAGCCACACACTTATTTACTGAAAATTCTTAATTATTTTCTCACGTGCATAATTGTCTGTCAACACCATCATCTCTGACATGATTGTATAACTATCCAAATGGTTTAGATGTCCTGCAATAACTCAAATAGAAGGTTTTCTATTGTTTTCTACTTGTAACAGAGAATGATGTACAAAGGAATGGAAGAATGTCTCTTGCCTAAAGGCCACACAACTGAATGAACATATACTGATTGCTTCATTCATGAATTCAAGCAAGGAACTGCTGTGCTTAGTGAGCCATTTGTTAAAAGGGCTGGGGGAGCAATTTCATAATCCTGGCAGAAAAATCAAGTGATGCATTTGTCTGAAATGTATTAGATTTTGCTTTGATATCGTATTTAGATTTTCACAGCTCAACCAAAGCCTTCGCCTTTATCCATCTATGATGGGGCAAAGATGAGAAAACTAAATCGGCACTTGGAGTGCGACCACGAGTTTATTCATCAAGCCATTATATTCTTTATATGGAAGAATCCACATAAAAATTCAATAAGCTTACAAAATTTGATGAAAAACTGGTGCAAGCAACTAATGTGCACAAGATTAGGCCATAAACCATGTTCTTTAATGACCCATTCAAAGCAGTGGTGGAATTCATTTTTTTTTACTAGCAGTTCTGTGGTATTGTGTGGTGTGGCTTGGTGGCCATGGTTTGGTGGGCATGGCAGGAGAAGGATACTGCAAAAACCACATTCCCTCCCCACTCTGGGGCCAGCCAGAGGTGGTATTTGCTGGTACTCAAAATTTCCACTACTGGTTCTCCAGAACTTGTCAGAACCTGCTGAATAGCACCCCTGATTCAAAGTCATTGATGAAAAGATTGGATAGCAAACTTCTATGAGCCCCCCCTCCCCCCCCAAAAAAAAGCCAGCTAGCCAACCTTCCCGAATGTGATGGAGATGTTTGATCCAGGGAACATCATTACTGGGTCTTCACAATCTAGTTAATCCAAGCCAAACACATTAGGACTTAGCAAAATGCTGATTAAATTAAAAGTATTGTCTTCAGTCTTATAAATTGCCAAAAGATGATGGCAGTGAACTAAAAGCTCTGATATGTTCTCTACTGTGTTATCTATTCTTTCACTTCACTTGGCAGGAATTTGTTTATAGTTCATGAAATAGAAGCCTGCAGTGAGTATTTGTCAATGTGTTTTAAGCAACATGAGTGAATTTTTGACTGCTTAAAAAAAAGTCCTTCCAACTGAAATTTGCCACTGAATACAGGTTGCTTATGGTGATGATTGGGTTGATGTGAGCACAGTGCATTGCTGGACAAAAAAAAAAAAGAAAGTGAAGTGGGAAAAGCCTATTTCTGTGATCAAGAATAAAAAGGATGACTTATGACAGCAACCAACAAGTTTCACATGAGAAAAGTCAATGAACGGATTAAGGACACTCAGCAGATCACTCAAGGGACATTCCTGTCAAGCTTGGCATTTCACAGGAATATGTGTGGGTCACATTATCAAAGTTCTTCAATATCAGAAGATTGTACAAGATGGATCCCTTGCATGCTGTCAGCTCCACCAGGTAAACCAGAGAAAGAAATCAACTTACAATTGATTTGATCAGCTCTGCTACTTGTATTGAGATTGGAAGGGTCACAGTATCTTGCAAGACTGATTGTGCTCTACAACTAGGCACTTTCTTATAGTTCAGTGAATTAGAGAGGCATCTGTCTAAGCTGCTTCTGAATGAAAACTACTGTTTTGGATTTTTTAAAAAATGCTTCAGCCAGTTTTACCTTTTGCCAGCGATGGCTAATCTTTTTGCCATCGTCGGCCAAAAGCATGGGGAGCTGAACTAAGGCAACACTCATGTGCCCATCGATATGGCTCCGCATGCCACCTGTGGCACCCATGCCATAGGTTCACCATCATGGACCTAGGCAATGAATCCCACATATCTCCATCAAGTTAATCTCTCTTAGTCTCTAAGCCTGTTCATGGCAGAAGGGAAGATTTGAAATTGGTTGGCAAGTGTTTCTCTGCTTGCAAGAATGAAGGTGAGGTACTTCTTTACCACATTGTGAGAGCTCCTTATTATGATCCAGTCAATGGAATATCATCACAAATCTTCACCTAGTGTTAGGTTTTTGGGGATAGGAGTTTCATGGAAATCCTTCAACCTGATACTATTATGAGAGAACTACGTTGCAATACATAGAATTTGTAAATCAAATTAAGTAGAGTCTGGAGGGACAAGGAGAAAATTTTACTGCAACATAGCAATATTAAGCTTCACACCTCACAAGCCACTGAGGAGGCAATTGCAAAGTTGAATAAGTCTTGCCCCATCTACCAGACTGGGTGTCATGCAATTTCTGCTTTTTTTCTAAGAATGAAGCTTTTCATGCCTATCTGTTTAACTCAACTGAAGCTATGGAAAAGACTGTTTAGGACAGGGGTCTCCAAACTTGGCAACTTTAAGACTTGTGGACTTCAATTCCCAGAATTCCCTCCTCAGCATGGCTGTCTGAGCAATTCTGGGAATTGAAGTCCACAAATCTTAAAGTTGCCAAGTTTGGAGACTCCTGTTTCAGGATCTGATTGAAGAAAGAGTTGTTTTATGATAGCTTTAAGAAACTTGTCCATTATTGACAGAAGCAAGTAGAGGTCATTTCAAGAATTGTTTTCCTGTTTCATTTTTTGTTGTTATATCTCAATTTAAATTAAAACTATGGATGAAGAGGCATCATGTATCTCTACAAATCATCAATTCAATCTTTAAAGTCAGCATGCAGAAAATTTTCACCTAGTTGTTTTAGAAAGACATTCAGTGAAAAAGCACAATTGTGATTCCATGGTGTCTGTGTTTGTGTGTATGTGTGAATATGACTATAGAAACAAAGGACATTATTGTATAGTGTTCCTGTATTGGCCAAAGCTCTGTCATTTGTGTTTGAACACAAATGCAGCAATTTATTAACTATGATTTAGATTTTAAAGAATGTATGAACTCTATAACTATGTTTATTCCTAAGCCTCTGGAAGGACTGCTCTGTTGGTCTGTGGCTAATTTTTTTTTTTTTAATAACAAGAGAGCTCACCAGAATATCATTGGGAAGATTGTCAAGGCTAACCAGCATTCAGTAACTTGAATTTCTTTGTTTGGAGAATAACATCAGTTGCCTTATACATTTTTTTTCTGAAACTCTAAGCTGCATACAGCGTTTTTAAGTACTACTTGTAACATTTTCCCTCATTAGTCAGGCTTCTCATATGGTACGTTTGTGAAGTGTTTCAACAACACAATTATTATGCAGAGTGCCATTACTCAAGGGAAAGAAAAATTATGACCTTGTCCTACACCTAAAAATCACTGTTCCCTTAAAAAAAAAAGTTAATGAGCTTAATAGGAGCAAAAAAAAAAAAAGAAACAAAGTAGAAACAAAATTAATAATGAGCCTTTTTATTAGCACAATGGTTAACTAATGCTTTTACTTCCTTAGAAGCCACTGAAGTAAATGAAATGAAAGGAAGCAAAACAACAAGAATAACCACAAATGCAGCCTTCTCAACTCAGTCTTCGGAATGATGGCTGGGGGTTCTTGGAAGTTGGATTTCTAGTCATTTGGAAGACATCCGTTAGGAAGGATTGGCCCACAACAATAAATATGTTACAGAGGTGCTAGACCATAGGACAGATAGGACAGGCCGCATGAACAGAGAGATAGAATCAAGATTACATGAAGTGTTAATACCACTTTATAATGCCTTGGTAAGACCACACTTGGAATACTGCATTCAGTTTTGGTCGCCACAATGTAAAAAAGATGTGGAAACTCTAGAAAGAGTGCAGAGAAGAGCAACAAAGATGATTAGGGGACTGGAGGCTAAAACATATGAAGAACAGCTGCAGGAACTGGGTATGTCTAGTTTAATGAAAAGAAGGACATGATAGCAGTGATCCAATATCTCAGGGGCTGCCACAAAGAAGAGAGAGTCAAGACTGCCCTCAGGTGCTATTCTCCAAAGCACCCGAGGGCAGGACAAGAAGCAATGTGTAGAAACTAATCAAGGAGAGAAGCAACTTAGAACTAAGGAGAAATTTTCTGACAGTGAGAACGATTAATCAGTGGAACTACTTGCCTCCAGAAGTTGTGAATGCTACAACACTGGAAGTTTTTAAGAAAATATTGGATAACCATTTATATGAAGTGGTGTAGGGCTTCCTGCCTAAGCAGGGGGTTGGATTAGAAGACCTCCAAGGTCCCTTCCAACTCTGTTATTCTATTCTATCTTGTCAGATGTTATTGGAAAGGTTTCATCTATTTCTAGATTCAGAGATAATGTTAGTTTTGAATCATAGGCACCTAATAGAACAAGAAGCTCTTTTGGAAGTCAGATTCAAAAAATCAAACCAAAACAATGTCAGAACCAGATACAAGATGACAATTGTAAAGAAAAAGACAGCTTCCTGCCCAGGAAGGCCCAATGACAAAGCTAGTGGACAGAATCATTAATTAGTTAATTCTATATGCTGCCAAATCATTTAGACACACAGTAGCTTACAACAATATCAGGTCTGCAGAGCCTGGATAGCTCTGCAGACAAAGCACCCTAATTAAACATCCAGCTGTCTGCAATTACTCATGTTCGAATCTCTCCAGGATCAAGGTTGACTCAGCCTTCCATCCTTTCTAAGGTAGGTAAATTGAGGACCCAGTTTGTGGGGGCAATAAGCTTTGTATAATATACAAAAGTATGAAGGCTATTGCTTAACACATTGTAAGCCGCCCTGAGTCTTCGGAGAAGGGCGGCATATAAATCAAATTAAAAAAATGCCCTATAAAACATCCATGATAAAAATAAAAACTCTCCAATAATATAACAATACAATTTGATGAATAGAACCAAATTACTTTTCCAATACACAATACTAAACAGCTAATAATAAAATTCAGTTATAAATAGTGCATAGTTGTCTTTAGAACAGGGATGTCAAACTCACGGCGACATGGCAGCATCATATGACATATCGGGATTTTTTTTTCCCTTCGATAAACCAGGCGGGGGCATGGCCAGCATGCGACACATCCTGCCCAAAGGCCTGGAGTTTGACAGCCCTGCTCTAGAAGATTACAGTCTTCAGTATTTTCCAGAAGGTCTTCATTGAGGAGGGCAGTTTAGCTTCTAGATGAAAGCTGCTGCAGATCCTGGGGGCAATTTATTGGCAGAAAATTTTCTTGGAAACAGCTCTGAACACTGCTGAGCTCTGCTTATTGGGCTGGATAGCCTTCAGCCAATTTGGATCTCTGTACTCAAGGGTATACCAGCCACAGAAAGTTTTTTATAGGCACCTAATAGGTTTATTGATTCAAAGTTCTAGAATAATTGTATGTAGAATAAGGAATGCCAGAACCTGGGGCAGAGTTAAAAGAGATATCAGCCTACAATCCCTATCTAGCAGCAAGGAGTCTAAGTCCAACCCCTTTGAATTCTATTGTCCCTCATCTAATTCCAAGTAGGGAATAACTTTTGGTTGAGAAAGTTCTTGGGGATAAGTTGTTTAGCAATAAATCAGTTTAACTGGACCTTCTCGTGTAGACCTGGTCCTTTGCGCCTGACATTAATCTTCTCATCTAAGTAACCTTCTTGGAATTAGACGGATCAATGGAATTCAAGGGGATTTGGATCACCAATTCTTAATTAGCCTGAATCTAGATACTATTACAATTTTTACTCCCATTTAGCAAGGAAGGATATTTTTTCTGTTTTTGAAAATGTTTTCTTTAGATACCAGTCTATTATAATACCTTCATCCATCCGAATGAGCAGTTTGTTTAGCTATTTATCTCTGGAAATTATTTCTCTCTTTTTAAAAATGTATTATTTAATAGATATTTAAAAGCTCAACCAAGTGAAAAAATGGGAGGGGGAGAACGAAGAGAAAAATTGATTTACAAAACGCAAAAACATTTTAAGTAACACTAAATATGTGTTGCATGTTAAAATGCTTTTTATCTTCCAACCCATTACAGTATTGAAATCAAATAAATATTCAGTAATTAATGAAAATGTCTATATAATATGAATCCTAAGCCAGAAGGAACAATTAAGAAAATATTCCACCTAATCTAAGAAATCTGTCTTAATTTAACAAATAAAGCAAAAGCTCATATATTATGCTGTGGTACAAGTCCACATGTAGAATTCTAATCAATAAATATTTTCCAAGGTGACTCATTTCTTCATCATTTGGTCCTATCCTTTCATCCTATAGTCATCTTTGATACAAGAGTTCTGATCTGGGATCAATCAATGTCTTCCTGTCCATTCAGGCATGGCTTCGTTCATTATTCATGCCTGCAAATAAATTGCTAATTGTGGAATGGCTGTTTATTAAGTTGATCATTAGCCATGCATTTATTTGATGGAGTGATTTATTGATTCTGTGCCATCAGTTTTGTCTCCCTATAGTCCAAATGTTCTTCCAACACTACCTAACCCCAGTGCCTCTTAAGAACTTGAGATGTAGACCTACAATTCCACTAATATTTCAGCAGCAAAACCACATTTTCTGTTGTTCCTGTGTGATGAAAATGAAATAATAATTGTAAAAAGAATACATAAATATGATACCAATTTTATTTTGTCTTTGGAGGCTGGATGAAGATTTTGCACAGGGTTAGGCTGGGTTAACCATTAATATTGATGATCAGTAAATTATGAAGTCTGCCTTCCCTAGCAAAGCTCACAGCAGCATTCTGCATTGTTACTCTCATCAGTCTTCTTCTTTTCTCACACAATCAATGGCCATATGTCTAAATGTTCCATCTTGTTAAGAAAACAAACCCAAAGCCAAAATACAAACAACATCTTGTGGGTGGGAGACTAGGTCCCTCCTGTGAATCTGAATGAAGCAGAAAATGAGGGAGTGGGAAATTAAGTCAGGATTTAGATGCTGTGTTTCAGCTCTAACCAACAGTTTTGCAGGCAGCAGCCAAAGCTGTGATGGGTCAGCCTGTATGGCAAGATCTACTCGGCAACAAGAGGAAGGGGGGGGGACCCTACAAGTGAGCTGGCTGTGTATATACTTTCCTTTGTAAAAAAAAAAAATAAGACTCCAAAGGGTAGCATATTAAATAGCTAATTGCTTTAGAAAAGCAGTACCCATAAGAATACAGCTTAACAAGATCACAGTTCCCTGGCACCAATACTATTTAAAGGCTACTAGACAGGATTGCCAGGATAAAAGAGAATCCAAGCACCAGTTGCTAAGGAAGATAGGCAGGATGGTGACTTCACAGGACTATCACTGCTAGATGAGAGCAAAGTGTTCAGATTTTTATAACTCTTTGGAATCATCCAATGGTTGTCTAGATACTTGCAGCCTATTTTTATTATAATGAGATTATTGCCTTCCTATCCAGTTTGTGGGTTCCAATCTGGATCTGCTTCTGGATCCAATCTGGATCTGCATTGGAAACAGAATCTGCACTAGATTAGTCTTATATGGTCCAGTAGAATCACCATGTTTTCTTGAACTCCTTGTGAGCTGGAGCTCCTGAAGTCAGATGAGTTCATAGCCTGGATATTCCACTCTTATGGGGGGTGCAGCCTAACAAGACATAAACTGTAGTTTTAAGAATATTTTTGATGGTATCCTGGGTTCTTTTTCTTGTTCTCTTGGATGGTGATATTTCCTAACCTAAGGGGGGGGGGGATTAAAATATCTTCAGCATTGTAAGCGGTTTATTATTTTTTTTGAGAGAGAGAGAGACTAAGATTGAAATTAAACAGCAATTGTGTCTCACTCTGTGTATTCTTTCTGTTTTTCCTCTCACACATAAACACATACATCCGCATGCATAAAGAGCGCTCTCTGCTGTGTTGTTGTTATTTAGTTATTCACCTCACTTCTGACTCTCCTGATCTCAGGGATCTCATTCCCTCAGCATTCAGTCAGCCACTGCCTCTTTGATATTTTTTTTTAATGGTCCTTTTTCTGTCATCGGAAGTGACATCTACCCATCTTGTCTTCTGCTAAATTTTTCAATTTAGTCAGACTGAATGCTTTTCCTTGGCAACCACATAACCAGATCAGAAGGGACTTGTCCTCTAAAGTGAGAGTAATAGAGCTCGCTGCCCACAAAGTGCCAAGTTCTAGAAATTCTCCTGCATTCTTAGACCTTGCTTGATGTAAAATGTTTTCTGTTTCTCCTTTATAACTATGGCTAAACTGGTCTCTGTGATGTGAAATTAAAGCATTTTCATCCCTTATCTATAGCAGCTTGGCATTCTGACATATTAGTCATCAACAGAAATATAGAAATATGCTTAATTTATAAATATTGGGAAAGGACAAAAAAGGTCAAAGGAAGAAGCAAATGTCATACAGCTAGTTACCAACACCCATATATGCAACAACCAGCACCCAATATGTAGACATGATTAAAAGTAAACAATAGCCAGACAACATCAGACTGCTAGACCAAAATACTGCATAAAAGCACCCAGTAACCTACATTTTCTCCATGCACTGATGATGTCATTTGTGATATTTTCCACTATTATAACTGTGGAATCAGTTTTTGGCAGTCATGGTCAAGAAAGTCTGCAAAGAGCAGTTTCAACAGTTTCATGTCATTCTGAGCCCCCGCCATTTATTGAAACAGCTGGTTCTACTAAACCCCACATTTCTTATTGCAATTTTTTTTTCTTTTTATGACTCTTCAATCCCTTGTTTCGGGGTGGAGTCAGAGTGACTAAATGGAACTGAGCATTTACTAGCCGGATGCCCTTCCTTTTTTTTTTTTAATCAAGTTTTATTGAATTTCCCCCCCCCCCCCCCCATTCACCCTCATCTTTTTTTTTTTTTTTTTTTTTTGAGTATTGGCCAAATGCCCTTCCTGATACCTACAAGGAATTCACAGCAGATATTTTCTCTTTGCGCCCTGATAGACAAACATTTGCTGCTGCCTAGAATTGAACTCTTAACCTTTCAAGTGGGAGGCAAGCATCTTAATCTCTAGGCTATCGTGCTGCTCATTTCTTATTGCTTAATGATGCCCTATAGATATCTGATAAAGTGACCTCATGTTGGAAGGGTGGAATAAATAGAATTTAGCTTTTCGTCTTCCCAAAGAGCATCTCCTATGTAGTCTCGTTTATACAAAAGGAGAACTAGTGAAAAACCAGGCTGCACTTTTGCAATCCCATCAAGATTTTAAGAATTTAAGGAGATGGATTTAGCTAGATTATGATTTGCTATCAAGACTCAGTACTTTATTGATGGAGCATCATTCTTGACTATGACAATGTCAGTCTCCCCAAAGAGTCTGGCTTTCTCTTATTCCACACTTTCTATTAAACTAACTATGAAAGGCAGAGGGAAAATTTGTTTATAAATAATGAGGTCTAATCATCTTATCTGTGTTGAAGTTGAAGATGTAAAGAAACCTAATTCAAGGATGTAATAAGTAATTAAGTTAGATAGGTTAATTATATTGGTTTTATTTGGATGACTTTGTGAATGTTGCCTCTGCTTGTTTTTCCTGTACTTTTCCCAATAAATTCCTGTTTAAATCAATATATTGGGTTGTATTAATTTTAGAAGGAACAACATATTTAACATGTTTCTTGTTAAAACATTTCCCACATGCAAACTGACTGTTTCATACAGGGGTGAAATGTAAAATTTGTTACTACCGGTTCTGTGGGCGTGGCTTGGGGGTGGTGGGGTAATGTGACTGGGTGGGCGTGGCCAACATTTTTTTTAAATTTTAACTTTTCAAAGCATTTTTTCTGCAAATGCAAAAAAAGATGCTTTGAAAAGGCTCTGACAATCCAGCTGTGTTGTCTGACCATCAGAGCCTTTTCAAAGCATTTTTTTAACCATCTCTTCCCCAGAAGAGGTTGCAGGGGAAAAAATGCTTTGAAAAGCCTCTGAGATCCCAGATGAGCCACGCGATCATCAGAGGCTTTTTTTTTTACTTTTAAAAAGTAGGGAAAAAAGCCTCTGATGATCGTGCAGCTCAGCTGGGCATGGTGGGGGGGAGGGGGCGCAGGGACTTTTGCTACCGGTTCTCTGAATCACCCGCCGCCATCGCTACCGGATTGGGCAATCTGGTCCGAACTGGGAGCATTTCACCCCTGGTTTCATAGTTATCCACTGTATTTCAGTTAAGTTTTGTGTTTCCAGTGTTTTGGGACAAAAAGCCCAAGCACCTACCGTATTTTTCAGAGTATAAGATGCTCTGGACTATAAGATGCACCTACTTTTTTTGGTGAGGAAAACAAGAAAAAGAAATCTGTCTCTGCCCTCCCAGCAATTTTGCCTCGTTGCAGCAAACAGTAAACAGCCTACTTTACTTTCATTTTCATTTTCAGGATAGCTTGATTAGCACAAGAAAAAAAATCTGTTCCCAGCAATTTACCTCCTTGCAGCAACTTGTGCTAATTAGCCTATGCTGAAGCTGAAACAAGCTGTTTCTTCTTGCTGCAAGGAGATAAACTGCTGGGAGGCAGAGGCCAAAGGTGAGGGCCAGTGGGTGGGCAGGGCTACATGTGGTGTATAAGATGCACATAAATTTTCACCTCCTTTTCACCCCCTTATTCTCTGAAAAATATAGTACTTTCTTTATTCTTAGAATTGGTCAAAAGGTAGAAAGGCTAAGGAAGCTCAAGCTGGATCAGACAGAGAATGTCAAGAGATTCAGCCTAGTGTTAATTATCATTTACTGAGACATCCTTGGAAAAAATTCTGCCAAGTTTTTACATTATCTCCCAATTTATAACACTTTGTAAAACAGGAACTTAAACATTCAGTGCTTCCTCCTGAAAAAAATATAAGACAATGGAAAAATCCAGCTGATTTAAAGTAAGCATTATTAGGAAGAAAATAAAGCTCTTCCTTTTATTTGTTTTCTTTATCCATAGAGATTTTTTTCCTTGTGAGAACCTTCAGTTCATTTCTTAGGGGAAACTGTTACTTAAAAGCAGAAGAGTAGGTTTCACGGAGAACTACAAAGCTCCTTCTCAAAATACTGGGGCACTTTGTGTCTGTCTTGGTATCAAGAAGGTTTTTAAATGTTTTATCTGCAGCATCTCTACAGTAAATGCAACCCAGGAATAGTGACACCACATCTTCTTCACTGCATAAGGCCAACATTCCTATAGCTTATTTTTGACTCTTGTCCATTGTAAGCTCTGTTCAAGTTTGGTGTTGTAAATTGAAGTTGGGAATACCCGATTTCCCCTTGCAGAAAAGAAAGTGTGGAAGATGTATCAAAGTGGTTTCTTTTCCTGGTACTTCACCTATCACAACTGAAGCCAAGGAATCTCCTTCATCCTTTTCTGCTTCAACCCTGTCGGTCAATTATTTCCCCAGCCAAACCCACAGATGCACTCTTTGGGCTCCTCTAAGAGTTTGATAATGGAAAACTTATATTACTAGTTAAAAACCTGAAAATTAGCGTTCTTAAAGCTGTTAGTGAGATGCTTTTAGATGAGTCATTTCTCCCATTTCATTTCCTATTTGCATGGTTGTCAAAACTGAAGGCCAGTTGATGCAGCCAGCGCTATCCCCACCCAGATAGCCTACTCAGTGTGTGGGAGATGGAAGCATTTGCATCAAATTGTTTTGTTTGCCAGCTTAAAGATGCAGCTACCATGTCCAGGGAGCAATTTTTGTAACAGGGTCATTTGAGGCATATCGTCTGCTATGATATTTGCATATTAATCTCAAATCCTTAATTCTGTAAGGCGTAGTATAAAGGAGTTAAGGCTAGGGTCAGAGCCAGTTCACGCAGCAATTCAAGTGTTGGTTTTGACTGGCATGTCTCAGGTTCAAATAGGTCTGTTTTATCTGGAGGAGACTGTTATGCATAAGCAAACTGTTTGCCCACTATTATTCTACTTGGCTTTATTATCTGTAAGTGTATTAATTTTCATTTTGGGATGAATAATAGAATATAAAGATGTGAATATGATTTGAAGTTATATACTGAAATGCTGGTGTTTATCGATATATGAAGAACAATGGACTTAAGAAGTAGAGATCCTTACAAAGAAAATTACCTTTTTGCAATAGAAAGAGAATACTTCCCAAATGCATTTATTCCGTGTTTATGACCTGCCTTTTTATCCCTTTAATGGAAAGATCTGTCATTATTATTCTCTGTAAGCAAGATGTAATGGTTTCTTTAAAACTGATTTTTAAAATGAATATTTTTTTTCTTTTTTGTTCTGTTGCTTGTTTTTCTTGTTTCTTTTTTTCATTTCTTTCTGTATACCAAAATAACATTTTTAATAAAATATTTAAAAACCCACATATTCATAACTGATAACTGGATAATTATTAGATGGCTGCTATCTATACCTATAATATAGGTATATATTACCTATATTTTTTGCAGTCAAAATATCCTAACTCGAGAGACCAGTGTAGTGATTAGAGCATCAGGCTAGAAATTGGAAGGGTGTGAGTTCTAGTTTTGCCTTAGGCAGAAAGCCAGCAGGGTGATATTTTCTTTCAACCTTAGGAAATAGGCAAAGGAAAACTGCATCTGAAAAACTTTGCCAAGAAAACTGCAGAGATTTGTCCAAGCAGCCTCCAAGAATTGGACATGATTGAACAGAAGCAAAAATTTTAAAAAAGACCTTAATCACAGATGTCACGGAATAGAGCCAGTCACTTCAGAAAAAAAGTCAAGATATACACAATATAAATTCACTCACAGTACACAAAAAGAAACAAAGCAAACCAGCCACTAACTGAGCCACACAGCTGAGTTCACAGGGCATGACAGTGTATCTACATATAGTTATCAAGAGCAACTTACACTGTATTAAACGATGCCTATAAATGACTGCAAAATTTCAACTTCTGAAAAATATTCTGAACTTCAAAGAAGTCTCTAGCTTTCCAGTTAGAAAAGCCAACAATCTAATAAAGAAATGTTAGCACTGAAACTGCTAGTATGAAATAAAATGAATCAATAAGTACAAAAAAAGCTAGGTTCTGCTTGATTACTTTTTAAAACAGCTTCCAAGTTAAACTGTTACAGAAAATAATAAAATGTAGACATCCTCATCATGTCATTAAGAAAGGTACATTAGGAAAGGTATTTCAGGACTTTCTGCTCTGAAAAAAAAGAAAGAATACAACTTGATGCTCTGTGTGGCTACATCAGTCTAGGCTTAATTACAAGGGTTGTAGGAACCTGAGGCTATCACCCAAGGCTGCAAACAACTTTTCGAAAGAGTTATGGGGAGAAAGGGGGATACAATGCCATGTGATGTGGTGAGACAGGAAACCATTCCTGTTCTCTTGACCTTAGACCCCTTGCTATGGGAGCCCAATCAATGTCTTTTAGTGCACCCAATTTCAAGCATATAAGCAGTCAGGTGGATTTACCTTTGTTAGTTGTCTCATCAGACTTCAAAGAAGAAGGAGGGCAATTTCATAATTTCTGCCAACTTTAGTTCTCCCTACATTGTCACCAGTGGTGAGATTCAAATTTTTTTACTACTGATTCTGTGGGTTTGGTTTGGTGGGCATGGCATGGCATGGCATGGGTTGGTGGGTGTGGCTTGGTGGGCATGGCAGGGGAAGGATACTGTAAAATCTCCATTTCCTCACCACTCCAGGGGAAGGTTATTGCAAAATCCCCATTTCCTCCTGATCAGCTGGAATTCAAGAGGTAGAGAATAGATGGGGGGTGGGGCCAGTCAGAGGTGGTATTTACCGGTTCTCCGAACTACTCAAAATTTCCTCTGCCAGTTCTCCAGAACTGGTCAGAACCTGCTGAATACCACCTCTGATTGTCACCCTGAACTGTCTTCTGTTCTGTAAATCTAAATAAACTTTTCATTGAGGCTAGTTGACGGATTCCTTTTTACTCCCTCCCTATATTTCTCTCTTCACATCCTTTTCCTTTGTGTGCCATGTCTTCCAGAGAGAAAGGACTGTTTCGAGTTGATATTTCTAAATCTTTTCATGATTTTTTTTTTTGGCTGAAAAGTAAGGTTAACAAAATTTTAAATACGTAAATCAAATAATATTTTTGTATTTCCAGCTTTAGCTCTCTATTCAGCATCTCCTGTGCCTTTTCCACAGCAATGAAAAATGGAGATGCTATTTTAAAGCTGTCAACAGGCCAAAACCTGCTTCTGCTGGAGTTGTAGATTTGCGTCTAAGAAAAGAATTCAGACTGAAGCATGATGTCGGGTTTAATTACATATTAAATAATGATGGCTAATTTGCCAATGATGGGATTGACGTGCCAAGAACTGCTGAGATCTGAAGAGACATGATGCTCTAGTAAGGGCATACTGAGAAAAATGCTGAGGTACTGATGCTAATCGCCTGGTATGCTGTATTTAAAGCAATCAAAAGGTCAAGGTAGGGCTGTGGAAACTCATTGCAGTTGAGAACTGCTGTCATACAATAAAGCAGAGGTCCCCAACCTTGGCAACTTTAAGAGTTGTGGACTTCAACTCCAAGAATTCCTCAGCCAGCTTTGAGTTGAAGTCCACAAGTCTTAAAGTTGCCAAGGTTGGAGACCCCTACAGTAGAGGTCCTTTTGAGCAGCTCTGAGTAGGAAAATGTTTTTCACATCAAACTTTTCATCTTGCCATCTGTACAGATGGTCCTTTTACATGGCCACTGGAAGGAAAACAGAATGTGTATGCTGGGAAGAAAGCTATTTATGTAAGAAGTGTAGGTGGAACAATATTTTTTTTTTTTCCCTCTTGCAGGAGACTCTGTTCTTTACCGACACGTTTTTGAAAGTGTTGGAATTAATGTCCTTGTAATCCTTCTCTACCTCATCCTACCTCTCATTTTGTCAAAGCTGAACAGATGAATACTATGCTGAAATCTGCCTTGTGATTTCTCAAAAGATTTCTTCCTTTGCAAAAGAGATTTCTATTTTTTTTTTAGCCGAGACTTTATCTTGGTGTTGTTTTCAAGTGTACTCTATTGCTGGTAGTGGCAGAAGGTGCCATTGACAGTGGTAGTGTTCTCAATAGTAACTCTTTTCTTTGCTCTGAAATGTCTCTGAATATTCATATTTCCCACTGCGAACCTTTGCCTCAAATTTCTTCCCTGGAGATTTCATTGAGTTTGAATTAATTTATTTGAAGTGTGGGGAGCCAGAGAGGCTACAGATTGTTAGCAAGACGATTGTCCCATGGTAGACAAGAAGTTCAGACCCATTTTCCTTCAACCATTTTGAAACTAATTGCAAGAATACCATATAATTTCTCCATAATTTGCTTCTCCTCTGAAACAATTTTAAGAACTATTTCCAAGAATAACGATTTGTATGCAACACTAGAAAAGATGTAGTTGTCTTATCAAAGTCCTAATCCAAGAATGAATAATTTGAAGTGTGAAGGAAGGTTTCTGGGTTCGAGTGGACCGTGGACCGATACGCACACAAACACACTAGCATGGAAATTGACTGAGAAGTCTTGAGAAACTATTTTAATAAAAAACACATAAAAACAAAGCCTACAAAAAGGCATCAACAGCCTCTAAGATCCTTCTCTCAGCAAAGTCCATTAGCTCTAGTTTTCTTCCCAAACGTGGGAGGCTCTCTGTGTTCTTTGTCAGTCTTCTTCAGGAGCAAGGTAGTGACACAGCTCATTGTAGTGACTTCAGCTCTGGAGGTCTGCATGAGAGTCTCTGGAGGTCTCTCTGTTCTCAGAGTCTCTGGGAGCTCTGCTCGGCTGCAGTCCTGCTGCTACTTATATACTCATCCCCGACTGTTGGAAAGTGCAGGAAACTCAAAGCCAGGAAGTTGTGCTCTGATTGGTTCATTCAAACAGTTCAACCAAACAATCAATTAATTGCAGCAAACATACTGAAAGGTTTTTCCTCTCACATGAAACACCAGAATAGCCATCCTTTTCTGCAGCCTGTGGCAGTTCCTCCAATAACAGCACCAAATTCTAAGTACAATTGTTCTAAATGATCCATGGTATGGCTTCCTATTGTACAGCACCACAAAAAGTTGCCATGTAAACTCCAACATAAGTTTTTAAAGGAAACCTCCTTTGAGACCAGCTCAACTTCTAGTTGTCTTGGCAACCATATAGAAATGTTTTTTTCACTGTCTTTTTAGGATATGTTTTTTAATTTCCCAGTCTAGACTATTGCCTTGACATTTGAAATAATTAGGAAACTCAACTAGGTGTTGTCATGCACCAGGACAAAATGGGCTTATTGTTGCTTAAAAAACACATCATCACCCCATCCCACCATTTAAAAATTCAGACAAAAAAACAGAAAAGTTAATGCTCTCCTTTTGCATGTTATCCTTCTGTCCACTTTCAACATCACCTTATTCATTGTGGTTCTTGGCCTTCCAAAAACTTTAAATATAAGCTTTGGCCTTGAAAAGGTTGCCTCCCTTTGCCCTCACTAAATGTAGAGAAGTGATTTAATCAAGACATCTTGCAGCATATTCTGACCAGCTCAGGAAGCTTTGGTTCAGACACTTATCTTAAGTGTGAGAAAGCCCTCCACATCATAAACACCACCTATGAGTCCAGTGTCAACTGACCATCTACAAATGCTCTTAGATGGCAGATCTGCTCTTTCAGGTAACTGCAGTTCTGTCCAAATCAGGCTGAAACCTCAATGACTAGGTATGGTTCTCCATTTGTCAAAATCACTTCTATCTCCCATCCAGCTCATTATCAATCTTAAGCAACATTCACAGGTATCAAATGTTTCCTTAGACAGTTATGAGAAAGAGAGTATCAGTCATATTGCTGAGCACCACACTCCAATGTTCCAAAACATTGAACAAATGTTCAATATAAGAACAAACATTTCATGCAGGAACTATTCAAGGATGGACCAGCTGATTCTGGGTAGTCCATTCTTGAATCAAAATAATCTGTTTGTGCTGTTTGGATCAATGCATGGAATAGAAACACAGCTGCTTTGCTCCATGTACAGAATAAAATGCATTATTTTATTCCAGGCAGAAACATCTGGGGGTGGGGAGCAGAGAAACAATCAAATATATTGATAACTGAAGGGAGAAGAGGGAAGAAGGAGGGAGGGACTGGGAAAATTAGGATTAGTGGACTGGTACTCTGTTGTGCCAGGACATTAGCAGTTGTGACAGAGAAGAGGGTGGAAAGGAACTAGAAAGACTGCAATAACTGATGGGAGATGCCATACTGGGAACTGTCAAAAAACTTCAATGATCTGGGGTATACAACCAAGCATTTTTCCCATTTCACACATAGCCCTCTTCCTTAGAAAATCATTCATGGAAATTTTCTTAGGTCAGGGCTACAATTTGTTCCCTGACCACATGGATAGCTATAGGTGACATCATTATATGTTGAGATAACCCCCTTCTTGCCCCTCTTCCATTTTTCAATAATTACTATTTTTTCCCCTGGGGCTGTTTCACTTTAATTACTAGATATTCCAGTGTATTTGTAATTTCAGCTGTTTTGAGTACTGTCATGAGCATAGCACAGATACATCAAACTTTAAATTGAGTTTTAAAATTAATCCAATTCCAATCCAGCTTTGCTTAATATATATTCTGCATATAGATTGAATAAATTAGGAGAGAGTATAGCCTTTTCATACTCTTTTGTTAACCTGAAGACAATTTATTTCACCATGTTCTGTCCATGCTATGATTTTCTAACCTGTGTATAGATTTCACATGAGGACAATGAGATATTCTGGAAGTCCCATTTTCCTAAGGACATTCTACAGCTTAACATGATTGAGAAAAGCAAAGACCTTTCTATAATCAAATTAACACATATAGAATTCTTTTTGATATTCTTTAATCTATTTCTTGGTCTGATCTGCCTTGTAAGGCTGACACATTCTCTAGATTTTCTGGCATAGTTTTTACCCAAATTTCAGCACTGCATTTTCAGGTCCTTTAAGAGAGCCATTGAAATGAAGTAGTCTATATGATTGAACTTCAGTATCTCCTCTGGTTGGAGGCAGGACATAGTATCCCTCAAGTTGTCTTAAAGTGGTTAAAAGGTCTTCACAGGGCTCAGTAGCTTTTATTTCTTTCTTTGATTTATGGATTGATTGATTAGACTGTTCTGTCTGTAACTTAAGCGAGTTTCTCTGCCAAAGCAGTAAAGGCAATGGTGGGGTTCAGCAGTTTGCACCACTTCAGGAGAACCAGTTGTTAACTTTTTGAGCAGTTTGGTGAACTGGTTGTTGGAAGAAATCATTAGGGCAGAGAACCGGTTGTTAAATTATTTGCATACCATCACTGAGTAAAGGTAAAGATTTTCCTGTCCAGTCATGTTCAACTCTAGGGTACGGTGCTCATTTCCACTTCTTGGCCAAAGGAACCAGTAAACACATGCTCCATGATCATGTGACCAGCATGGCTATATACCAAAGGCACATGAAACACTGTTAATTTCCCATCAAAGTGGTACCTATTAATGTTCTTATATGTGCATGTTTTTGAATTGCTAGGTACCAAAGCTGCAAACTAAAAATAAAATTAGTGTCTACTGGTTTTAACTGATACATATCTACACGGTTTGGCCTCAAAATTTTTATAGAACTCATTCTCCATTCTATCCAATACGCTCATCCTAATTAAAACTTGTGACATTTATCCATTTAGTGAGTAAGAAACTGAGTTTAATCAGATGAAATGTTTTCTGCTATGGACTCAGTGCTGTGGCAATCTCTTCCTCTAGAAATTAGACTTGGTCCCTCAGTGACTGCTTCCTATATGTTGTTAAAAAACAAAGCTCACCCAAGGAACATTGCTGGTTAATCAGACAACCAATAGCTTTCTCTTGATCTTATAGTGGGGGGTCTGGATATTTTACACATGGTAAATTTTAACTATTTTCCAAGTGTTATTGTACTGGATTTTAAACCCAATTTAAATTTAATTAATTAACTTTAATTGATTATCATTGGAGTTTTATTGTTTTCTGTTTACTGTAATGTGCTGGGAATCTTCGGGAAATAAGGCAGTATTCATAAATAAATAAATAAACCTATGAACTGGTTAAAAAATCACTTTCTTGGGGTGATGCAACTTGATATGGAAACTCCAGCTGTCTTTTATATTATTACAACATCTCAGTGTGCAATCAAGTAATGCAGATACATGAGTGAAGATGAACAATATAAAGGCACCAAGTCTCCTATTTTAGTGTTTATCTTTATAAATAATTTTTATGCTTCAAAATGAGATACAGAAAAGATCATGACATCCTTATTTATGTTAAAATCCATAAATTAAAAATAAAATTCCTCCTTCTGAAGCCTAACCTTGCCTAGGAAGTCAACATGTCTACAAAATTCCATTTTTTGCAGCATAATCTTCTTAAATTAACCTGCTATGCACATTTTAAGAATAAGTAACAGTGGGCGGCTTAGAAGCATTTACTAGCAGGAAAAAAAAGTGTCAGAGCATTAAAAGAAACTATTTTTGAAACAGCAATCCTCCCCCAACACTTACTACATCAGCAGAGGTGTATGAATCAGGATTAAATAAAGTGCAGAAGTCAACTCCTACAATAATAAGTCAAATCTTGTTTGCAAGTGATGCTTGTTCTCAAATTATGTAAGTACGATAGGTTTGAAGCTCAACTGATGAAGTCTTTTGCTAAATAATTTTAAACCTTTCTCCACTGTGTCAGCCAGTTATGACTGGCTCACTGCAGGAGTCCAACAGTACTGATAAATCATGTTTCAAGTCATTCCTCTCCTTAGATAATAAACACATCAGCTCTCTGCTCAGTGGTGAAATCCAATTTTTTTTACTACCGGTTCTGTAGGTGTGGCTTGGTGGGTGTGGTGTGGCTTGGAGGGCGTGGCTTGGTGGGCATGGCAGGGGAAGAATACTGCAAAATCCCCATTCCCTCCCCATTCCTGGGGAAGTATATTGCAAAATCTCCATTCCCACCCCACTCTGGGGCTAGCCAGAGGTAATATTTGCTGGTTCTCTGAACTACTCAAAATTTCCGCTACCGGTTCTCCGAACTACTCAAAATTTCTGCTGCCAGTTCTCCAGAACCTGTCAGAACCTGCTGGATTTCACCCCTGTCTCTGCTCCTTTTCCTAAGGTTCAGTAGACCACTTCTGAAATCAGATGCAAGACCTTTTCACACCCAGTCACTGTTTACCCAACAAGATTCATGGAAAAGCCAAGTCAATCATCCTTCTCTCCCATCACTATAAGACTGTACTATGTGAAGGCATCTACAAGAAAGGTTTATTTAGAACTGTAATCTCCAATCACAGGTACTTTTTTATCATATCCAGATATCCCAAAGGTGCACAATCATGACCTGGATGACTGAGAATCTCCATAGATATCCTAGCCAGATGATGAATGGGAACCTTTAAAAAGTGTGCCTTTCTGAATTTAGCTTTCCAATTTGGCATTAATGTTTACTTATCTGGAAGTATGTCTCACTAAGTCAAGAAAACCACCAATTCCATTCATGTTTCTTCCTTTTCCATTATTTGACGTTGACTAAAGACTTAGTATGCCCTAAATTAAGCACTGCCTACTTCTCTCTGGATGTATTCTAGGCTGTCAAGGGATCCTGGAAGGAGAAGAAACACCAGCAAAGTCTAAAATTAAACTCTATGTCTATCAGATTTGTTTTATCAAATTATTTACATAATAGTTTGTGGCAATCTTCAAAGAAACATATAAAACACAAGCAAAATGATATTTCTTTTCCGCCTAGAAATAAAGACAGTCACACTGATCAGTAAGAGAATACAAAACATGTAGGTGGGGAATATTTTTTTTAGACCAACCAAATGCTACTGTGAGCAGGCAAGGTTTGAGGTTCTGCAGAACTCTTTATCAGAATAAGAAACAAAGAAAAAAACAGAAAGTGGAAGAAACAAAGAAAATGTTAAGCATTCCCCATCCTACAGCATTTGTATTGTAGTGTTTGGCTATAGTTGGATATTTAAAAGATTATACTTCTGTGTTCCTTTTCTCTGTATCCAAACAGCATGGGGCAAAGAGGAATGGGGTGGATAACTTTTTGCTGGCTGAGGGCCACACTTAACTTTTGAGTGGGGTTTCAAGGGCCACTTTAGTAGTATCTTCAAAAGAATAGGGGAAGCAAGAACAAATTTTAATTTACTAGCTGATTATGATCTCACATCCAAGGCTTTTCAGAGAAAAGTTAATAGTTCTTTTTCAAGTGAGCCATTTCCTGATTGTGTATTATTATTAGTTAGTCGTTCCTCCTTTTTCCTGAAAATATGCAGTGTTAAGGGTGATATTTAAAAGAATCAATGATCTTCCTGAAAACGTTCTGCTGCCTGTATAAGATTTATTATTGTGCCTGATACATCTGGCCTAATTAGAATTAATTCATCAGTTATTTCTCCTTGCAACCCATCTCTGCTCCCTTTCTTGCTGGATATCACTTGGAGAAACAATGAAAAAAAAGTAAGTTGGGGGATTAGAGAGAATAATATTGTTCTCCTTATTTCCAAGCTGTCTTCTTCATCCTTTGTTCCATATTTCAAGGTCAAACTAATCTTCAGATATCTTCGCAAGCTAGTAAGAGATTTGATTCTTTTTTCTATTTTGCACTTGCTGCTCAACTTCAGTACTTCATGTGCTTCTTGACTATTTAAGTCTTATTCTGTTTTCTCCCCCAAAACAGACAGATAATTATATTGCAGGACTGACACTCTGCAAACCTGTCAAGTGTCACAGACATGACCTCCACCTGAAGGCCACTTTCTCTGGAAAGATCATCCATCATTTTCAGAACTATGTGCAAAATCTACCCACTAACATCCCAGGGTGGGCTGTGACTGTTCAAGACAGCTGTATTTAAGTCTTGCTCTGACAACCTGCAGACTGAAAGCGACACAAGGGCTCAGGGGTGACAGTCGGTTCTCTACTTCTCTTTCAATAGGTACAATTACTCAAGGCCTATTTCTGCTTTTGAAATACCACTCTCCAGTTTCAAATGAATGCATACAAAGTAGCATGAGGGAGAAAAAAAAAGATTAGTAAGACAACAAAATTCAAAATCCTAAATGCACCTTGACTTACTTGATTTTCCTATTTATTCTGGATAGCTTTCAGAATATAAAATATACAGTAATAAAATTATAGCATTTTTAATAAATTAATCACAGGAATTCTCACATGTAGAATAGTGGCCAGGGGGCTTTTTATCAGGTTCGCCTGATGTACCAGTTGCATCCCTTTCTGGATCAGGACGCCCTACACACAGTCACTCACGCCCTCATCACGTCACGTCTGGACTACTGTGACACTCTCTACATGGGGCTCTCCTTGAAGAGCACTCGGAGGCTCCAACTGGTCCAGAATGGGGCCGCACGGGTGATTGTGGATGCAACTAGGCGCACCCATGTGACATCTCTCCTGTGCAAGCTGCACTGGCTCCCAATGGTCTTCTGGGTGCAGTTCAAGGTGTTGGTCACCACCTTTAAAGCGCTCCATGGCTTAGTACCCGGATACCTACAGGACCGCCTTCTGCCACCAATAGCCTCCCACAAAGAGGGGCTCCTCAGGGTGCCGTCAGCTAAACAATGTAGGCTGGTGACCCCCAGGTGGAGAGCCTTCTCTGTGGGGGCACCCACCCTCTGGAATGAGTTACCCCCTGGGATACGTACGATTCTCGACCTCCGTACCTTCCGCAGGGCCCTAAAGACTCTGCTATTTCAACAGGCTGGCCTGGCTGAATAAGAACTTGGATGGGATTTTTAAATTGAGGGGTTTTAATGGTTAAGGCCAATTTATTTAATTCTTTTAACTGATTTTAATTTTTGTATGACTTGTGTTTTATTATGGCTGTGCACCGCCCTGAGTCCTTTGGGAGAAGGGCGGTATACAAATCTAATAATCTAAATTAAACTAACTAACTAGAATCGAAAGAGATGAACTTTTATTTTCCAACATGAATAGGACAAGCACAAGGAAGATTTAAAAAAAAATAGTAGTAACGAATTCAGCCAATACAAAGTCATCAAGGGTTTATAGTCAGAAAATTAAATATAAAGACTAAAGAACAATGACACTGAGCACTTAAGCCTGGCATTTTAAAAAAGTATTGCTGAATTTCCTTGAACAGAATTGCATTAAAGTTGGGTAAGACTGTGTAGATTTGACTTCTTATACACCTGAGTTTCTTGTGAATCCTTTGGTTTGTTTCCAGAAGAGGAAGCATGAGAAACAGTGGCTCACAAACTAGAAATCTTAATAAAAGATTTATCAGTGTACAAGGACAAAACAAGTTCAGGCAGCCATAATTTAATGGTATGAGACTGTTTGCTACAGCTAAACTGGGACAAAGTTTAACTATTTCACATAGTGCTTTAGTTCCTGTGTTTTGCAGAAACCAAGCATTCTATATTTTTCCATAGTTAAGAAATGATTGCTTAGCCATTTTGGAAAACTATAAGAGAAATAGCCATGGTCTGTTAGGATATTTTTTTATTCTACTTTTTCATAATATTTGTCTTATATTCATCAATATTTCATTCTGCAACCCCAGTTCTTCATTCCATTTTATATATCTCCTATTCTGAATGATGCCAATATTCAGTCATAATGTAACAGTCACAATTCCAGATATAATATAGATCTGGGCCAGATCAATACTGTTGAGACATGCCTAGAGACATGCCTACAATGTGTACAGTGTGTTCACATAACCCACTAAACTACTTTGCATTGACATCCTTCAGTCTCAAAAGACTATGGTATTATGCTCTGGAAAGAGGTCCTAAAACAGCATCTAGTGTGATTAAAAAGGCCAATTCAAGAGTGGCAATCCCTTCCACACTGAGGGCAGATACATTCTGTCCCCTGTCCAGCCCCCAGATTTCTCTGGCTCCTGGACTCCCTCTTTGCCTCAGCCTGCCGAACAAGTGTCTCTTTGAATTGGAGAAGGCCATGCTGCGTCTTTAGCCTCCAAGCTGAACGATCAGAGGTCAAGATTTCTCAGTTGTTAACATCCATTCCCAGGGCCTTTAGGTCCCTCTTGCAGATATCCACTAAGCTGATTTCATTTTAGCCTTATAGGGAATGCAAATCCCAGCTGTGTGATTACATCACATAGATGATGATGGTGATGATGATGATGATGATAATGATGATGATAGAGGGAGAGAAAGAGAGTCTTGGAAGAAGCTATTTTTGTGGACTGGATTTAGGCAGCCATCACAACAATCCAAAACTAGAGAAAAATTAACAGTTTATTTATTTATTCATTAAAAATGCAGGCATTTCAGTTCATTATTACCCTTGGATATTTGTACCCATGGATCTGACTTTTAAACACTCTATCACAGAAATATTTTCTGAATATTTATATGAATTCTGAATATATGAAAAAAATTCTGGAATTGTGAAGAAATAATGGTGTTTCCGATTACAATAGCACTGTTGTGTGAACCAGGCAGTTATTTATAGCTTAGAATGCAGATATTCAACAAACCACAGTTTAGTATAATATGTTATTTCTGGTTTTCTGTGCTTCTGCTTAGGAAATTGCCAGGTGACCTCTGTGAAGTTGTTACCATTATTTCCAAAAGTAAAACAGTAAGTCCAATACGATTAAATATCCTACAACAGGGGTGTCAAACTTGCAGCGTCACAGCGGTGTGATGTGATGTATCGCGACTTTTTTCCCCTTTGCTAAACTGGGCCTGGGCATGGCCAGTGTATGACGCATCCGGCCTGCGGGATGCAAATTTGACAGCCCTGTCCTACCACAATCCTATGCAGCAATAGTAGCAAACACAGTTTTGTTGTAGATAGTATTAACATAGCTGATCATTTAGCGGTGTCCATCTGATACTTCACTTTATTAGGGATTTGTTTATTTGATCATCTATTTATTTGCTATTTTCAAAAAAATCTTCTACAGTTTGAAAGAAGACTGCCTTACAACTCATGAGTATGCACGAAGTTTTTCCACATTTTGGCATATGTTTAGCCTTTCAGTAGAGAAAGAAAAATGGTATTACTCAGTCATTTTCAATGTCTCATTTTTTTATATTTATTTGTTATTATGAGTAACAAGTTCTTTCCTTCCCAAGTGAATTTATAACCTTTTCAGCAGGTTGCAGAAGGACCCAGCTGGGACATGCAGCCTCAAAATGGAAATTGACAGGAGCAAAATTACTTCCAGCAAAACCTATCTCACATTTGTTTCTCACTTCTGAATTTCCGATAAACAGTTATTCTTCCACTCTCTCAGCCCTGAAAAGGGTATTTTAGCAAGGGCTTGCTATTAATTACATTAAATAAAGAAGGGTTTTGCATTGAGGGAAGGTAAGATTTACTGGTCTTGGTGTATAACAACACTGTGCAGAGACAGGATGATGAATTTTCAGGAAGGCATCTGTGAACCAACCCTATCAGCTTCGAAGAGGGCATTAAAGAAGCCAAGCAGCTTAAACAGAAGGATGTGCTGCTACCTGCCTAAACTTCTTTGTCACTGCACTGAGGGAGATTATCTCTGAATCATAATCATAATCATAAGTTTATTTGTCAAGCATGTATAAGATAACAGATAAATGTATAAACATAATTTGAATACATGAAAAGAGTAGGTAAAAAGGAATATTAGGACAGGAATGATAGGCACGCTGGTGCATTTATGCACGCCCTTTACAGATCTCTTAGGAATGGGGTGAGGTCAACAGTAGACAGTTTAAGGTTAAAGTTTTGGAGGTTTGGGGAAGAAACTACTGAATCTGCTGGGCCTGGTGGCTCAGCAGACTAAAGCATTGTGATTAACACCAGCTGTCTGCAATTAGTGTAAGTTCAAATCTCACCAGGCTCAAGGTTGACTCAGCCTTCCATCCTTTCTAAGGTAGGTAAAATGAGGACCTAGTTTGTGGGGGCAATAAGCTGACTTTATATAAAAAAGAACACTGCTTAAGGGGTGGGCGAAAGTCCTACTAAGCAGGTATATACAAAAGTATGAAGGCTATTGCTTAATACATTGTAAGCCACCCTGAGTCTTCAGAGAAGGGTGGCATATAAATCAAATTTTAAAAAAAAAGAATCAGGTACTGCATTCCAAGCATTGACCACTCTGTTACTGAAGTCATATTTTCTGCAATTGAGTTTGGAGCGGTTTACCTTGAGTTTGTATCTATTATTTGCTCGTGTATTGTTGTGGTTGAAGCTGTAGTTGTTGTTGACAGGAAGGACATTGTGGCAGATAATTTTATGTACTATGCTTAGGTCAGACTGAAGTCAGCATAGTTCTAAGTTTCTAAGCCCAAAATTTGAAGTCTGGTGGCATAAGGTATTTTATTGTGGTTAGAGGAATGGAGGACTCTTCTAATAAAATATCTCTGGACTCTCTCGATTGTATTTATGTCTGATATGCAGTGCAGGTTCCAGACAGATTTAGCTGTATTCAAGAATTGGTCTAGCAAATGTTTTGTATGCTCTAGTTATCAGAGAAGAAGCTATGCAAGATTAGGTTAATAACTCTTAATGCCTTTTTGCCAATGTTGTTAAAGTCCTTTCCTCAAAAGTTACAAAATAGGTTTCAAGACTTCACAGGAAGTACTTATTGATAGGATTGATCAGGAGAGTATCTGCTAGATTACTGCAACTTTCCAAGGCATTTGTCCATCTACTTCCAGCTGTTTTCAATTTGGTATTCTCCTGGGATTACAATTTGTGAAATTCTCCTAGTTAGGCTGCACAAGTGTTCTTGGTTTTTTATTTTCTATTATATACTGTATAACAAAAGAAAAAAAGTCAGAATGAGATTTTTAAAAACTGATAGAAGCAATCCATATTTAAAAACCAAATAAAAATTTATACCATACTGATATATTCATACTATGCAATTATTAATTTACATAGTTAAAATTAATTAATTAAAATTAACTTAATTTGGATAACAGTGTGCAATATTCATTTTTATTGTCTTTCCTAATAATTTTAGAACTACTGGCACATAATCTGAAAGAATATAAAATTCCCCTAGGAGTGGAGAGGGAATGGGGATTTTGCAGGAATGGGGATATTGTCAAGGAGGAGCTCATTCCAATTTTAATATATTGTTGGTCTGAACATTTTTTAAAAATTGTCATTGCTTCACCCAGCAACATCAGACTTGATTGCAAGTTGTTTTTTGAAGTCACCAAGAAAGTTGGATGGTATACTGAAAACTGATTTTTTTAGAGGGGAAAACTATTTATTTAGAATGAAATGCACCCCTGTTGTAGCAATAGTTGGTCATGCTGCTACTCATAAGAAATATTTTGGACTTTCCTGGATTAAATTTCAGTTTAATTCCAATTTAATTTAGTAGATTAGCTACTGCTTTTCACTTGCTGGATGTGAGAAAACATTTTTCATTGAGTCAAATCTTCTTTCTTTTCAAAGAATTTGATTGGGAGAAACTTTGTAGGTAACCCTGCATAACATATACTTACTCATTTCCGTCTAATTGGTGGAATGTATATATTGCCTTTAAGAAAAATGTAGGTCATGTGTATTTTAATGAGTTGCAAAGACAGCACTGATATCATTAAAATGGTAGAATGAATAACTTCATCCTTGAAGGAAGGAAAAGTATCATGTTGGCACTTATAAAAATAAGTGAATTTATCATTTCATTAACACTTCTTTCTTATATTTTCACTGCTTTCTTTTCCTTCGATTTCTATTGCAATTGTTCAATTCTGCCACTACCACCATCTTGCCCATAGAGAACACATTATAAAGAGAAAAATGTAACTGATACAGTTTCTTGGACAATTGCAAAAATGCAGGAGACACCTCATTATGAAAATTCATCTTCCTTGTTGAGTAAAGTAAATGAAAAGCTCTTGGGGAATTTTATGCCATGAAGGAGCCAGACTTGAGAAAAATGAACCAGATAAACGAATGAATCTTTTTAATCAGAAGTCTTTCTGTCAGTGTGATGCATGTTGAGCACCCTAAGGGACGCTCAGGAAGGAAATAAACCCATTCAAATTCAGATATTAGGTAGAATATACCATCAAGGAGTAGGTATTTAAGAGTTCCCCCACTGGATTGGGAAAATAATGTTTTAATCTCACTAGCAATGTTTGAAAAATCATTCTCTATATTCAAAATGTCTATTTAATTTGAATCTAAGCATGGGGTGCAAGGTGAGGGAGTATTTTATTAAAAAAAATCACTTTGTGAACCAGCAGAGAAACCATAATATGAGAATAGGTCATTAGCTGTGTTCACATACATTAAACATGTTTTATTTGTTTTTAGTCCTTAGTAAACCACAATGGGTTCATTCCAAGTGCTAACTCATCAGCCAAGGTCTTCAAATCACAATGGCTGGTTTCATCTATCATATTAATCCAGACCCAAACACAGCACATAATATCTTAATTTGATGTGTGCACGCAGAAACCAGTGATATCTTGAGGTAAACCACTTGTTAGACTACGTCTGAATTTTCTACACTACTGCCTACCTCCATTATTTCGGATAATTTATTTATTTATTTATTTTATTTTATTTTATTGCGATTTATATGCGGCCCTTCTCTCGAAAGACTCAGGGCGGCTTACAAGATAAAAATTCAGCAATATGAATTAAATATAAATTAAAATCCAATTAAAATTAATTTAAAATTATTACAATGTAAAAACCCCCATCAACGGGTCAGTCCATTTGATGAAAAAGCCACGTCTTCAGTTCACGATGGAAGGAAAGGAGGTCAGGGGCTGTCCTAAGCCCGGTGGGCAAACCGTTCCAGAGGGTCGGCGCTCCCACAGAGAACGCTCTTCCTCTGGGGGCTACCAGCCAACATTGTTGGACTGACGGCACCCTGAGGAGGCCCGCTCTATGAGAATGCATGGGACGATGGGAGGATGGCAGAAGATGGTCCTGTAAGTACCCCAGGCCTAAGCCATGTAGGGCTTTATAGGTGAGCACCAGCACCTTGAAACGAATCTGGAGGGCTACCGGCAGCCAGTGCAGCTTGCGCAGAAGAGGTGTTACACAGGAATAATGAGAGGCTCCCGTAACAACCGGGCGCGGCCGCATTCTGGACTAGCTGAAGCCTCCGGATGCATCCCAAGGGCAGCCCCATGTAGAGGGCATTACAGTAATCCAACCGAGAAGTGACAAGAACATAAGTGACCGTAGCGAGGGCATCCCCGTCTAGGAAAGGGTGCAACTGGCACACCAGGCATACCTGTGCGAAAGCCCCCCTGGTTACAGCTGTCAAGTGATCTTCTAAGGACAGCCATGAATCCAGGAGGACACCCAGATTGCGAACCCTTGTTTCCATGTTAGTTGTGCCAAGGAGATTGGGGGACTGGAAGAGCAGGACCACTTTTGCATGCAAGTCTTCCATATCTTTGGTAAAAATGCACCATAGTATTTCTAATAAGATTAGAGATTAGGAACAAATACAATAATGTTCCTCTTCTACAGAAGAATATCTCCTCTAATAGAAGAGAATATACCTAGGTTTGGGTTGAACTGTGGAGTTCCTGAGCCAGATTGTTTGCTTGCAAACATTTCCTTACCCAACTACCTCCCCAAAATAAGACCCTGTCTTATATTATTTTGAAACCCGAAATAAGTGCTTGGCCTTATTTTCAGAGAGGTCTTATTATTTTGAGGCACGTGGAGTAAGACTGGGCTCCTCTTGCCGTCTTACCTGATTTCCAGCTCTGTCTCCCTAACCCTAACCAGAGAAATGGCAGGGACCGGCTGCACATGCGGTTAAATATTTTCGGGGAGGGCTTATTTTCGGGGAGGGCTTATTTCCAGGGAGGGCTTATTTTGGGGGGAAGGTTTATTTTTGGGGTGGGCTTATTATCCGGGGAGGTCTTATTTTTGGAGAAACATGGTAGGTAGCATCACTGTAAGCAAGTGCGGGGTTTGCTGTCTAGTTATATACAGTATATAACCTCCTGGTTTTGATGATATGGGTTTCTTCCTGGTAGTTCCTTCATTATTATTTTCTGCCTGGTGTTGATTATTATTTTTTGTCTGGTGTTTATCCCTGCTTATCCATGTGTTGATTACTAGAAAGATGTGTTTGGCTCTCTTTTTTCCTTTACCTGTTTTATTGCCTGTTTTTAATTATATGTAAATATGATTTAGCTGTTTACTGTTGGCTGATTTGTGAGAATTCCTTGGTCTAAGATTTGGCTTGATTTAGATGCTCACAGTTTACCAATCAAAACGATGGTTGAGTCTGTCCATCTGTTGTGAGATTAAGGAATTTTCATGTCTTCTGTTGGTGCTGATAGATGCGTTCTGCTAGTCTTCTGTCTCTCTGACCTACATAGTGGCTGTTACAGTTCTTACACTCTTTATGTTGTAAATGGCTCCTGTATTCTCCTAGTGGGATATTGGTTGTGGTTTGTTTAAAATGCTTTGAAGAGTATAGTGAGATAGTTAAAACAGGAGCACAGAGATCTACAGTAATTGTTCTGGTCAGAGAATATACACACTGTGATCCTAGCTGGCTCCTGTTGTTGGATTATTGGTCAACAAAAACATATTTTGCTCAGGCTCAAGATTGCGGCAATTTTGAATAGCAAAATACAATTGATTGTCCCCCACCCGCTACTAATCTCAAACTGGAACATTTTTTAAGCAGTTTGAAATTGGCAAGTGTTTCCTTATTTAACCCCCCACCCCCAAAGACCTAGCTATTGCCAACCTTTCGGTGCTTAAAATAATTGCAGAAATATTTTTTTAAAATATGTGTTTAAATTGGCCTATTGAAAAAGCTGTCACATTCAGACAAAAGTTGGAGGGCACTTATAAATTACCTCTCCATCTGAGGCATCTTTGCTTTTTCCTTTGCTTAACTAAAGAAATTTCAGAGATGTCAGCCACCAAGTCAGCTTGCCGGGAGAAGTCAGTGACACATTCAAGCACAGCCTCTTTGTTTCCAGCCCTCAGGGGACCACAAAGCCCTTCAAGGTGAAGTTGATGAACGCCACTGGAAGCTGGAGATAAGCTCCACTGGGAAGCCAGCCTTCTCAGCCCCGGTACCTGAATAGTAATACCTTGTGAAGCGACCTATTTTTGCAATCTCCAGAACCATGTTGCCGGTCTTTGCAGCTCATATTTATGCAAAAATCACCTAAGCAAGTGGTTAATCATATTGTCCCTAGTGGGGACACAAAGAGAAATAAGTAACAGAAGATATACATTTGGGAATTTAAATGTATTCACTTACCAGGATGACCAAAAAAATATTCCTGTTTAAAATATTCCCCCAAAAAAGGTTTGATATGACTTATTTAGCAAGTATTAATGAGGCTTCAGTACTTATATTCTCTTATGCAATGCTGTATGTTCACACATGACCAATAGTCAGCGGATAAAAAACCAGCGGATAGATTTGTATAATACACTAAACTGGATTTGCTGTTTTGTAGCTTGATATATCATGCAAATCCATCTCATGTATTTATGGTTCAGTGAAGTTTACAACTTTCCAAATGGATGTTATTTTCCTTGTCAAGTTTACTGCAGTGAATGAACACTGTTTATTTGTGTCATGATATTATCTTGGGTTAGTTTATCCTAAAATATGTTTTGTAAATGAAAAATACACAGGAAAGAATAAAACTAATTTTATTGCCCACGTGGCTGAAAAAAAAGAAATGTTAATTTACAAATACTATGGTAACACAGGATTAACCAGAACTATGTGAGATATTTACACTTCTAGTAGCATGAGAACTGTGACCAAACACATCTAGAAATACCAAGTTTAAAATAATTCGCTTCACTCTCTTGGTATTTATATCAGATTATACACACTACTTCTATGAAGCAAACTGAATAATATACCATCCTGAGTCCTTCTTAATCAAAACTCCAGTATAATCTAGTATAATCTGAATTTTATCATTTATGATTTCTGTAATCAAAATGAAAATGTAAACCATGTAGAGCGCCTCATAAAAGTGATATAGTAAAACCCAAATCGTATTTGATAGAAAGACTATCAGTGTTGGCGAACTTTTTCGGCACAGAGTGCTGAAACGGGAATGTGCGCATGCTCTTTTGGTTTCTGGCATGTGCATGTGCACTGCTCACTTGATCACTGGGCGCGCGAAGAGCAGCTGATCGGTGCACCTGTGCGCGCCGGAAACCGGGGGAGCAGCCGCCCCGTGTGCATGGGTGCACCGGTAAGATAATCTTCCGGTTTCCAGTATGCGCATGCGCACCGGCCAGCTGGTCTTCGCACGCCCATACGTGCCAGAAACCAGAAGACCAGGTGGTTGGTACGCATGTGCATGCCATAAACCAGAGGATCATCTTCCCAGCGCACACATGTGTACCGGGTGGCTGCTTCTGGTTTCTGGCATGCACATGTGCACTGGCCACCTGCTCTTTCAGTTTCTGGCATGCATGCACACACGAAGACCAGCTTTCTTCAGGTTGTGAAGAAAGAGCTTGGGGCAGAACGCCCTCTTAAGGGCAACCTGGAAAGCACATTACTTGCTCAAAGGGAAGACAGACAAAACAAGGCTTTCTAGAAGTACCCAGCTATAGTGGGCTGAGCTATAGTGCTCAAATGCTAGTTGTCTTTAAGTAGGAAAGAGAGACTTTAAAGGTTGTAAGAATGATAAATGGTATTTTATCCCAATCATAGCACTATCAGTAATGACTAAGCCTCCCAGTCACTTCAATAGTGAGATGAGTGGCATATAAATTTAATAAAACAAATAAACAAGCACAAGCACACACCTTTGGAAAGTTCATATAAAGAAGACATTGAGGAGAATTCATAGGCAAACTGATATAGGCAGTTTTATTCTGTTCAACAGCAATGCAAGTTATTTTGTTTCATAGGCATACCAACCCTTGAAGGAGCCTTATAGCCTAAAAAGAAATGAGCAAGTTAAAACTTCACATAGTAGGGAATGTTTGAAAAATTTAACAGCATCCTGCACCCCAGAGAAAACATTACAAGATAACGGGCCCTATGCTTGCTCCAGGCTATTTTATAACATTTTCATTCCTATGAAGTAACAACAGAAAGCAGTCTGTCCTGAGAGGACATTCTAAAAAGAAGGGAGAACATTCAGTGTAGCTTTCTAGAAACAGCTTAGACAGAATACTGTCAAAGCTAAAACACCAATTTTTTTTGTTCAATTCACTGTAACTCCCTTTGCAGTTTTATGTTTTTAAAAGGGTAAGGAAAACTAGGAGTGGATGAAATAAAACTGATGGAATGGGAAGAACTCTAATGCAATCTGAAGTTCCACTACAAGATAAAATCAACAAAAACAATTATTACTGGACTAACTCAAACAGTAGCATTTGCTATTTCCTTTTTTAATATTGTTCAAAACATGTTACAGTATTCAAGTTACAGTGAAATAAGCCTAACTTTGTTTAATATCCAAGACTCAAGGAACAATGTGGGAATAAATTCATATATAGGACAGACTAGGTATCATCTTGTCTACTTTTTCTACAAGGAAAAAAATTCTTGCTACACCATCTCACTGTTCTGTATGTACAAAAAGAAGCAAAATATGATGAATGTGTTTAACAGCTGAAACATATGGTACAACTGGAAAATTATAGTAATATTAAAAAAAACAGAGTCATGTTCAGTCCACAAATGTTCCTTCTGGTAGTTCAACAACAATGGGGGCACAGTCCTCTGGTTCAGCCTCAAAGTCCCACTTGAATTTCTTGGTTAAATGGGCTTTAAATCTTTCTGCCTTCTTCCTCAGAGTCCTGTCAACAGCTGGATTACAAGTGTAAGAGAAGAACACCTAAAAAATACATTACACATCAATTAATACAACACTTTAGAATTAGACAAGACAACCGTATAACCCCACCCCACCCCTCAAATTGGGTCATCCTTTAAGAGAAAGATAATTCAGTGTAATGTGACCAGAATGAACATTAAATTTTAGGCTGACCATATTTTTTTTAGTCCAATGCTGAATGGTTCTGCAATCATCTAAGAAGAGTATATATCATAAATAGAAAAATAACTATGATGGCAAACCGTAAGTGTGAGCTGGTTGCCAAGTGCCTGAATCGCAATCACACGGACTCTGCATTGGCCTCAACTTCAAAGACTGGTTTTAAGTCTCCCTTGTTAAGTGCTGTCACAACTTTGAACGGTGGCTAAATGTAATCTAAGGATTATTTGAAAGAGAATGCCATAAAAGCGAGAATGACTGAAAGATGCACTATAACGTGGATATGAGTAAAAGACAATACAGGCAAAGAGACAAAGGAAAAGGTACGATTAAGAGGCTATACAGAGCAGATCTGATGTAAAGAACAATACAGGGAATGCATGTGACACACGGCTTCTGGAATTATTTCCAACTCTTTAACAGGAGCCGTCCTCTGGGTCACGGGTTCAGAATGAAGCAGTTCTGCAGCATGTTATACCGCTGCTCAATTGCTTCTCCCAGAGCATTGCGCTGGGCAGGCAGGGGAGAATCTGCATTTATTTTATTTTTTTGTTCTGCAGCTCCCAGCCAGATCTGACCCATTTTCTGTTTTTCCTTCATTAAAGAACATGAGAGAGAGAAACGTTCTTCATATTATTCAAATTATATTAAGACTATATGTTTAGAAGCTACTGGAATTTAGGTATTTTTTACACAAAATCCATTAGCTTTTTATTTATATTTGCATTTGACCCATCATTAAAGTTTAACAATTCAATCTCCTCATTTCTTTTCTACTGTTTTAAATTTGTTAAATATAATGATTTCCAAGGCAACAAATTGAGAGCTACGGTAAAAGCAAACATAGTTCTATTGTATGCTCAAGTAAGGAGGAAAGAATCTAAACAAGGATTCCCAAATTTTTGGCATTGTGTCCTGTTTTATTTTTGAAACATTCACATCTCCTTCTCTGAATGTCTATTAAAACCATCTGCCGTTTGTACATGCATAAAAGTACACATTGGGCCTTGGTCCTCCACCCTAAAGATCTGCTATCAATCCTTACTGCCCACCTGCCAATCTTCAGAACATCTTCCTTGGTATCAGCCCATCCACACAAAATTTCCCATTCAACTTCATTGTACACATGTTGTGCATTGACAGTAAAGATTTGATTTGATTTGCAAATACATCAGCAAATACAAGTAGTCCTCGATTTATGACCACAATTGAGCCCAAAATGTATGTTGCTCAGCAAGACATTTGTTAAGTGAGTTTTGCCCCATTTTATGACCTTCTCTGCCACAGTTGTTAAGTGAATGATGGTAGTTCAGTTAGTTACATGGTTGTTAAGTGAATCTGGCTTCCACACTGACTTTGCTTGTCAGAAGGTCGCAAAAGGTAATCACATAAGCCGAGATACTGCAACCGTCATTAATTATGAGTCAGTTGCCAACTGTCTGAATTCTGATCATGTGACCATGGGGATGCTGGATTGGTTCTAAGTGTGGAAAATGGTCACAAGTCACTTTTTTCAATGATGTAACCTTCAACAGTCACTAAATGAACTGTTGTAAGTCAAGGACTTCTTGTATATGCAGTGATCCACTTCTTCCTTCCCATTAACCTGCCCACCTCAACTAGTTTTCCAGTGCATTAGATCTTCATTTGACCTATTTTACTCTTATAAATCTATCTCAGCGTCTACTTCTGTCCTACTATTGCAGCACTATTGAGAGTGTCCTGACATATGGCATTCTTGCATGGTATGGGAGCAACTCGGTAGCAGACAAAAAAGTTCTACAGAGAATAATTAAAACTGCCCAGAATATCATCAGACTCCAGCTACCAGCCCTGGATGACATCTTCGAATCTCGCTGTTTGAGAAAGTTGCATAACATTCTCAGAGACTCTTCCCATCCTGCTTACAATCTTTTTGGATTGTTGCCTTCTGGCGGAAGATACAGAACAATTAAAACTTGCACCACACATTTCTGAATAATTTTTATCCCAGAGCTATAATTGCCTTCAACAATGAACTAAAGGGCCACCATCCGTGAGCTGTTGGACATTATTACTTGATCTGTTGTGTGGATGTTTGGGTGGTTTAGGGGTGGAGAATTGTGGTGGATGGGAGTGTGTTTGGGGATTGTTATGTGTGTTGGACCTGGTCTTTGGGTGTTAAGTGTATTTCGTTGTATAGGTATACTGTGTATACACATACAATGACAATAAAGTTACTATTATTATAATTTTTCTATAGTATTCAGACTCTTGCTCAATCTTGAATTTTTTTCATGCCTCTCTAGTGGGGAACAACGAGCCTTTACTGAAACAGAAGATGGGGATTAGCCAATAGCTGAAAAACAAATAAGTATACTCAGGTCAATAAGCAGTTGCAGGCCACTGAGTTTCCAAAAGTTCTTCATTAGGCATGATATATAAGGAAGGAAATAGGTGAATGAAACAGATATATACTTAGGGCTTTTTTGAAATCCATTAATGGCCATCTGTTAAACAAAACTCTTTCTTATAAAAGCCATAAAAGAGCTAAGACCTTTTTCATCTATCTAGTTAAAAAAAATGTCTGGCTTCAATATTGTAATGAAACAATCTTCATTTATGCAGCTTCATTGAATTTCAATTTGTCAAGATGGCTGTTGTAGGAGTGTGCAGAAAATACAAAAAACTATCCTTGTTTAGGATTCAAAATACTATTGGGTTCTCTGCATACATGGGGACCTTCTGTTCCTTTTCTGTCTACTGACTACCCTCAAAAAGGATTAGGCCTAAATGTCTAGAAATCCTCTGATTGAGACATTTTGGAAATTGACAAATTAACTATATTTATGCTTCAAGTTTAAAAGACGATGCAGTAAAAGTGCTACATTCAATTTGCTAGCAAATTTGGAAAACTCAACACTGGCCACAGAATTGGAAAAGGTCAGTTTACATTCCAATTCCAAAGAAGGGCATTGCCAAAGTATGTTCAAACTACCGCACTATTGCATTCATTTCACATGCTAGTAAAGTTATGCTCAAAATCCTACAAACTAGACTCCAGCAGTATGTGGATTGAGAACTACCAGAGGTATGGGCATACGCTGGATCATGGAGAAAACTAGGGAGTTCCAGAAAAACATCTACTTCTGCTTCATTGACTATGCTAAAGCCTTTGATTGTGTGGATCACAACAAATTGCACCAAGTTCTTAAAGAGATGGGAGTACCAGACCATCTTGTCTCTTGAGAAGCCTATATGCAGGCCAAGAAGCAACAATGAGAACTGGACATGGAACCACAGATTGGTTCAAAATTGGGAAAGGAGTCCGGCAAGGCTGTATACTGTCGCCCTGCCTATTTAACTTATATGCAGAGCACATCATGAGAAAGGTGGGGCTAGATGAATCACAAGTTGGAATTAAGATTGCCGGGAGAAATATCAACAACCTAAGATATGCAGATGATACCACTCTAATGGCAGAAAGTGAAGAGGAACTAAAGATGCAAGTGAAGAAGGAGAGTGAAAAAGTTGGCTTAAAACTCAACGTTAAGAAAACTAAAATCATGGCATTCGGTCCTCTCCATTCGGTCCTCTCCATTCTTGGCAAATATATGGGGAAGAAATGGAAGTAGTGACAGATTTTATTTTCCTGGGCTCCAAGATCACCACAGATGGGGACTGAAGCCAAGAAATTAAAAGACGCTTGCTCCTAGAGAGGAAAGCTATGGCAAATCTAGATAGCTTACTAAAAACCAGAGACATCACACTGCCAACAAAAGTACCTATAGTCAAGGCTATGGTTTTCCCAGTTGCAATTGAGGCCTTTGAACTATGGTGCTGAAGAAAACTCCTGAAAATCCCTTGGACTGCAAGGCAATCAAACCGGTCAGTCCTAGAGGAGATCAACCCTGACTGCTCTTTGGAAGGCCAGGTCCTGAAGATGAAACTCAAATACTTTGGCCACCTAATGAGAAGGAAGGACTCACTGGAGAAGAGCCTAATGCTGGGAAAGATTGAGGGCAAAAGAAGGGGAAGACAGAGAACAAGGTGGCTGGATGGAGTCACTAAAGCAGCTGGCGTGAGCTTTAATAGACTCCAGAGGATGGTAGAGGACAGGAAGGCCTGGAGGAACGTTGTCCATGGGGTCATGATGGGTCAGATCAACTTCACAACTAACAACAACAATGCTTCAGGTTTACTGGAAAACTGTGTGCCATCAAACTTTATTCCAAGTTAATTTTTAAGATAAAGTCTCTCATATAGAAGCTTAGTTCATCTTTCTTGTAACTTTTTAATGGCTCTGAGAAATTGAGAAACATATGCTAAAATATGAATAAATTGTCCTACAAATACAAATAAAGAGAAAGTGACAGGACAGCATGCAGAAAAGCAAAGGAATAATTAATTTTCTTTATAAAAACATGTGAGCAAAAATTAGGCAGATGTTAGAAAAAATGTCTCAGAGAAGAAATAAGGTTAGCATGCTTGAGGCTACTGGCAAGCTCACAATTTCACAAGCAATTGTAGCAATAGAAAATGTAGCAAATTTTAAAATCGTCAAAAATGTCCATGTACAGAGTATTTTTCATATCATTCTGACAATATGGGTCAGGAAAAAAGACTGCTTTTTTTCCTAATGCCTATAAATTCTTGTCTATTTCATGTCCACATAATGATATAAATGATACAATTTCTAAAGTTTTATAACAGCCTTCCCCAATCTGAGCGCCATGCAGATTAATAGAGCAAATTTCAGAATGTTTAACAAAGTAAGATATTAGTTGTGCTGAAGTTCAGTCTTCAAATTGGGGAGAAATGTACAGATTAATCATAGATATGGAAGCATGTCTAAACTTTTCAGCAAAAGATGAGAATGCTAAGTGAGACTCAGATTTAAAAACCTCCCATTGTGCTTCTGATTAAATTGCTGTTTTAACAAAGTCTGTTATTAAGGTCAAAACTAAACACAACAGCAATCAGTCACTTATTGTGAGATGTGACAAACACACCAGTTATTTCAAATAATAAGGGATGAAAGATTCTATTAATAACAAAATAAGAAGTTGAGAATGAATTTGTTGCAGATATTGAGAATAACCCAAGAACAATATTACATCTAATTCTATTTCAAGATTAAATTTTTAATTTTATTTTGCTTGGGATACTTTTTATGTTAAGTTTGATTTTGCTTTAAAGAAACACTTTAAAAATTTTTTCCTAAAAGCCAAGTATTCATATATTATCAGCGTTATCATGCAATCCAATAGTATATTTTAGTGTATTTACTTAAAACAAAATACTTTTTCTTCTAATGCTTCTCTTTTTAAAAAGTAAGATGTCCTTACTATTCCCCCCCCCCTACTTATACCATATGTACAGGTAGTCCTCGATTTATGACCATAATTGAGCCCAAAATTTCTGTCAAGTGAGACATTTGTTAAGTGAGTTTTGTCCCATTTTATAGTTGTTAAGTGAACCACTGCAGTCGATAAATTAGTAACCTGATTGTTAAGTGAATCTGGCTTCCCCATTGACTTTGCTTGTCAAAAGGTCGCAAAAGGTGATCACATGACCCTGAAACACAGCAAAGGTCACAAATATGAATGAGTTGCCAAGCATCTGAATTTTGATCACATGAACATGGGGATGCAGAAAAGGTTGTAACTATGAAAAACGGTCATAAGTCACGTTTTTCAGTGCTGTTGTAACTTTGAACGGTCCCTAAACAAACTGTTGTAAGTTGAGGACTACCTGTACATGGTACATTATCCCATGATTACTGGGCAAATTTCCCATGCTGTTGCTGCTGCAAACTGTTCAAGATGAAATTCTCTTACCTGCAAAGTGTTTGTTAAAAAGTTGTCTTGGGAGACTATGTCTACAAAAAAATCAGCTGGGATTTCATTGAGCTGATGGTACAGGATAGAAATGAGATGGCTGAACACGGCTTGATGTTTCACTATGGCCTCCTCTGACCTGCACAAGAGATTCAGGAGTTTTTTCCAGTGCTCAAATGCATCATATACGTTCCCAATCAGGAAGCAGATGAAGGCGAATTGTAGCTCCCCTAGAAAGATCCCACCAAGAAAATGGAAGAAATACAGAACAACTTTAGCATTAATCCTGGTTGCATGGTTGCTTTATATTTAACGTATTATTATGATAGTATCTCCTAACCAATATCACTTAGAATCAATTGGTGTAGTGGTTAAAACCCAGGTTGGAAACCGGTAGACCATCTTAGGCACAAGACCAGAGAATGACCCTGGGGACAATCTTTTTTTTTTTTTTTTTCAGTACCAGGAAGAAAGCAAAGCCCTTGTTCATGATTGACTCAGCCTTCCATCCTTCCAAGGTGGGTAAAATTGTTGGGGGCAATACGCTTAGAGAGGGCTGCAAAGCGGTATACAAGTCTAAGTGCTATTGCTATTGTTCAAGCAGTGGCCTGAAAGCATCAAAAACAAAACAAAACAATCCCATTCCTTTACTCTGGACTGAGATCTAGTACAGGACTGTTAAACTCCTGGCCTGCAGACCGGATGCGTCACATGCTGGCTGCAGCCACACCCAGTTTATTGAAGGGGAAAAAGTCCTGAAACGTCACGTGACACCACCGTGACAATGTGAGTTTGATACCCCTGATCTAGAACTAGATTGTAGCAAATTTTGTAATTTGAAGTAGCAAAATTATATGGCCTAGCCCTAGGCATACACTAGTATAAAACAGAGCCCCACTTAGTAATCAGATGTTCTGAAGTAACAGCATCTTCCAAAACAGCACATAGTATTTGTCTGATCTCAAATTATCACAAGCACATTATACTTGGGTAGCTAGAAGTTTGAGCTGATATATCAGTGTAAATTCAAAGACACAGGATAACATGTATTTCCAGGGACAAACATGGATGTATGGGTATCTCAAGTGACCAATGATTTTTTTTTCAATAGTGTAACCGCATCCAGCAATAAATGAACACAACCCCCAGGATCTCTCAGATGCAAATTCCCATGCATATGGTCTCCCACTGTTTATCTACTCTTCTGAAATGTGCAGATTTTTACTTACATATAGATACCATTCCATTAAGTGACCTATCCTCAACCTATGTTTATTCTTCTGGAGAATCAAGGGGCATTAAAAAAAATAGCAAAAATTAAAAGAAAAGGTTATATAGTCCTCAAATTATGGCCATAATTGAGCTCAAAATTTCTGTTGCTAAATTTTTTTTACCAGTTAAGTGAATCACCGCAGTTGTTCATTTAGTAACACAGTTAAGTGAATCTGGCTTCCCCATTGACTTTGTCAAAAGGTTGCTGAACATAATGACATGACCATGGGGATGCTGCAGTGGTCTTAAGTGTGAAAAATTGTCATAAGTCGCTTTTTTCAGTGCCGTTGTAACTTCGAACATTCTCTAAACAAATGGCTGTAAGTCGATGACTACCTCTAGTATAGATTCATTTACAGAAAATGTATTTGCAGCATACCTGAACAATACTGTAATGACTTTCATATTTCTTTACTGCATAAGGTATCAATGACTATTCTATTCTACTAGATAAATATAATGATCCATGAGTGCCATTTCATCCATACATTAAGGAATGCAAATAACAAGCCTTCTGGGAAATCAGGATCAAAGAGAGAGGGACAGGAATTTCCTCAATTCTGTAGTTTCATGTTTCGTACCCTTGACTGCTCACAGAATGGGTACAGCTTCTCAACAAAGGGAAAATTATACTTGATCATGAAGTGATTTTAGGAAGCAAACATATAATTAATTGTAAAATTAGATTAAATTAATTTTTATTCCACAAGTGTTTTACTTTAATATAAATTACCTACCAAGCAAATAATCTTGAGTGGGCCAAAATTTATTTGCTTTTGTTGGTGGTTAACTTGTAGGGTATTTACACAAGCGAACATTCTTAGAATACATATTTGACCATGTGTGTAACTTTTCTTAATCAGAGTGAAAATCTGCTACAAAAGTATGTTGAAAAGCTGTATGAAAGAATGCCAGAGAATTGCCATTAAATGCTGAGTGTTGTATTGTTTTCAACTTTCCACAAGGGGTCACTAGTACTGCACATGAGAATGTATTGATCGTTTTAATTCATTTCTTAACTCAATTGCTCATGGTTCTTTAATAGTAATAGTTAATTTGCAATGCTGGAAGAAAATGTATCATCACAGTTATTTGTTCTTATGGACTAACTTCATAATTCATATCCCAAAATACAAAAATGGCCAAGAAAGTTTCTGTACTCACTATCAGGATTGTTTTACTTGCTTTGCAATATTCATTTGTAAAGGTTTGCTTATTAAAATTACAAGACAATCCTGAATGTATATAAAATATAATACATGTATTGATGTAAAAAAAAATGCAGACAATGAAAAATAGATCTGAGCAGGATATTTACTTACCAAGCACATCCTGGGAATTGCTGGCATAGTGTTGATTAATCACTGTTTCTAGAGCATAGCTGAGATCCATACTGTGCTTGGTAACTTCCTCAGGTGTGGCACCTTCAGGATACATTTGTTTGGGTATTTTTGTGAATCTGATCTCAGTGCCAGGCTTCAGTTGCATTTTAGGAAGGCGGGCCAGTCCTTCCGCATAACTTTTGCATTCTGTGTCATACTGGGGTAGATTCTGTTCAATTCGATCTTGAGTATATTTTCCAGGCAGAACAGGCAGCACTTCAGAAAAGGCACATATCTGTCCATTTTCAGGCTGCAACTTTTGCATCACAAATTCATTAATAAAATTAGTGAGGGAGACCCATTTTTTAAGGGTGTTATACGGGTATGGACCCAGAAATTTGTCCATCTCTTTCAGATTGACTCTCATGGCTTCAGACTCATTTTCAGAAGCTGGAGTGAGGTCTACTTCTTCTCTTTGTTCGTCCCAGTGAAATATCTTTAAATCACGTTGTTGCAAGTTTAAGAAAAAACCAGTACGAGGACCACTTTCTTTTTTATTGTTTTTGTCAACACTGCTGTAATGAAAAAAATGAATGCCTGGTGGTATCATCTTGACTCCACAGAACTTGGGACCAACTTGCCAGCTGTTGTAGTCAATGCCAAACTCAGTTCCTTCTGGCATTTTCAAAATTATAACCGTGGCACCTTCAAAAAATAGTTGTTTGGCCAGAGCTTGGTCCATCTGCATTTCTGCCATATCAGCTGTTCCCTTGGTTATACAACTTCTTACTCAGAAGCCTAGTAGAGGCAAACAAATATTTGAATATATTTTGACACTACAATATATGTGAGCCAGTGTTACTGTATCAAAAACACAATTTTAGACATCGGGCTGCAATGCTTTCCCCACAATTTATCCAAGTAACTTCTACATTTTTGATCTCTATATTTGAAAAAGTAAATATATCACTACTGCCACCTGGTGAATACAATGAGTCAAGTCTCAATTTTTGCATATTTGAAGCAAACATTCCCTTACGACGGTATGACAATACTAGCTGTGCTCTCCCATCTCCAATACCACCTCTCACTAGATGGGAAAGATTTGATTAATATGTTGCCAAAGCAGCAAGAACAGTTTAGCACTGCATGGCCAAACTACCAAACCTCTATTCTAAGCTCTGAAACAAGACAAAGAAAAACAAAGTTCTCCAGGCCTCCACTCTACCTGTCCCAAAAGTAATAATCAAGCGACAGCCATATTAGAAAAGAGAGATGTGGGGGAGGTGCTTCCTTCAAATTTGCTTCATTACACAAACTGGCGCAGAGTGCGGCCGCGCGGGTGGTGATGGGAACGACATGGCGTTCCCATCTGACACCACTCTTGCGCGAGCTGCACTGGCTCCCGGTGGTCTTCCGGGTGCGCTTCAAGGTTTTGGTTACCACCTTCAAAGTGCTCCATGGCTTAGGACCTGGGTACTTGCGGGACCGCCTACTACCACCAATAGCCTCCCACCGGCCGGTACGCTCTCATAGAGAGGGGCTCCTCTGGGTGCTGTCAGCCAAACAGTGTCGACTGGCGGCCCCCAGGGGGAGAGCTTTCTCTGTGGGGGCACCTACTATCTGGAACGAGCTCCCCCCCAGAGATACGGAGGATCCCGGATCTGCGCACCTTCCACCGCGCTCTTAAGACCTTCTTATTTCACCAGGCGAGCCTGGCCTAACCTCTCTTCTTCTTTTAGTGTTGAATTTTAATCTGTTTTAAATTGTGTGGGGTGTTTTAATTCCGTCTGGGCCAAATTTATTTAATTTGATTTTATTTGGGCTTTTAAATTTTGTATACATGTATTTTTATTGTTGGCTGTACACCGCCCTGAGTCCTTCGGGAGTAGGGCGGTATATAAATCTAATAAATCTAAATCTAAATCTAAACAATAGATTAGATGAGAACGTCACTCAAAACCCTGGATTTCCAAATCAAAGCCAGCCATAAATGGCAGACATAAGGTCCAAAATTTTAGAAAACTTGCCATTATAAAATCCTGCAATATTGTGATGGCAGAAATGATAGCGTCTGAAGACTTAAAACAGAGAATGTTTTTCCAGACAACATCAAGTTGCAAATGATTAAAAGTAAGATTCAAAGTTCTCATTAAATAACCGTTATTCTTTTTGTTTCTATTATTAATAAATAAAATGAAGACCAATGCCAGAACACACAGTAATAAGGAACCAAAATTGAAATAATACATTCTAAAACAGAAAGGAAGAAAGGTACCTCATTGTAAAGTCCTAATTGGGAGAGTGTGCTAAAAGCTACCTATAGACTGAAATGGCTAATTAAAACTTCAGTATAGGCAACATTTTACCAAGTACCAACATCTTACCAATATTTTACCAAGTGTTCATCTGCCAGCAGGGTAGCAAGATCTTTCTAAACAATAACCAGATCTAATAAATAATTTTAAAATCAAAACAATCAGGTTATGTTCAGGAATATAAAAGGCATTCTCAGAGTCATATTCTTCTTTCCATATTAAAAAGGTAAAGGTTCCCCTCGTATATATGTGCTAGTCGTTCCTGACTCTAGGGGTCAGTGCTCATCTCTGTTTCAAAGCAGAAGAGCCAGCACTGTCCGAAGACGTCTCCATGGTCATGTGGCCGGCATGACTAAATGCCAAAGGCGCACGGAACGCTATTACCTTCCCACCAAAGGTGGTCCCTATTTTTCTATTTGCATTTTTTACTTGCTTTCGAACTGCTAGGTTGGCAAAAGCTGGGACAAGTAACGGGAGCTCACCCCGTTATGCGGCACTAGGGATTCGAACCCCTGAACTGCTGACCATTCTATTGACAAGCTCAGCATCTTAGCCACTGAGCCACTGAACCCTTTCTTTCCATATTAGCAAGATACATAAAAACTTTTAAGACTTACTTATCCACAGAAGCATTTTTTTCCCCACAAAAGTCACCTAACCAAAAGTCAGCACATGAAAGCCCATAGTCTGGGGAGAAATGTACGTTTTACACTAGTTAAAAGAATCTCAGATGTAAATAATAGCTAGAAATGGATCTTGAGTGACCTTTTCATGTGAAGCAGCCTTATGACAGGTTTGCTCAGTCTGTCTACCTTGAGCGGGCAAACCACCATCTCTCTAACTCCCAAATAAACACCAGAAATTTATTTCTGTCTCACATTATTGCAGGACTGAGTGACTTCACAATCACTTTATTGCTTGAAACTCCAACCCTGGGGAAAATTCAGCAGGCTGGTTGTGAGAAGAGTTAGGACAATCTTTTTCACATGCCATCTGAAAATAGTTCTGTGCCAATTAACATCTGCACCCTAAATGTCTATGGAGATTCTCAAGCATCCAGGTCATGGTTGTGCCAAAGGTGCTTTTTTCCCAAGAAGCAACTGGACTTTCTGGAAATCCAGGTGCCAAAAAGTCCAGTTGCCTCTTGAAAAAAGCACCTTTGGGACAACTGCACCCAAAGCAGATATTCGGTAGACCTCCGAGTCTCCGTGCCAAGAGAAAGGCACCTGCTGCTTTTTATGGCTTTCACACAAATATCAACTGAGAAAGGTGAAGCCCCACCTGGGAAGGGCGATCCCGCGAAGACGAGAAAGCGATAAAGAGCCCCCGCCGGCTGAACGCAAGAAGCGGACGGGCTCAAAAACCGGAAGAAGCTAAGTAGGAGCTATTAGGAAAGGTCCGGTTCCCACCTACAACAATGCCGGCACAGTGCCGGCTGATCTAACGCCATGCCCAACCGACCGGTCCCGGCAAAACATTGCGGCGGCAGAATTTAGGATTTAGAAGCAACTTCCGTCGAGAAGCGGATGACGAGCATGACAATTGGAGCACTTCCGGTCTGCTTAAAAAAGCAGTCCGTGCGGTCCCTGTGGCTGCGCTTTAAAGGGTTCCGCTCCTCGAGTTGATAATATTTAAGGAGGTTTTTTTTTTTACCCCTGTGTGTAGTACATTTTGATAAATGTAATAGTGCTTCTAGTGGTTACTTCTAGGAGAAGAAGTGTTAGGTGGAATGGCTGTTTGGATGGGTGGGCTTCACATTTTTAACACACTCTCTTGCTCACGTTAGGGCTGATACACAATTCTGTAGAAAAGGATTTATTCAATTAAGTGATTTTTTAAAAAATTGTTACACACAGCCATAAACTACATAAGTACACTAGTTTTACTCAGTAATGTAAAAATGATAGCATGCATTTGAATTGGTTTCAGTGACATAGGTTTATTTTCTTTTTATTCCATATTTGTATCAGATATTTTATCCCAGCTTTATTATTTTGAAACAGGATTTTTAAACAATTGGGGGGGGGGGGGACGACCCAACAGAGCACACCGCAAGAACATGGTACTATGTGAATCTGGTATGAACAGCCTGCTTTACTTTTAGTCACTGAAGTGCAAAAATAGAGGGAGATTGAGACTGGCCACCCTTCTTGCTTCCTATGTTTTATGTATGGTTGTAAATTCCCTAGCTGTTTTAGATGTTGGCTTGGAAAATTCTTGTTTGGTCCTCCAAGTATCTTATTTCCTATCCTTATATAAAGCATTGCAATCACACAGAATTCATGATGGCAGGATTGGAATGACAGATCAAAACACACAACAGAACAGGCAAATGGGAATGATGGCGCAGAGCTGAGTATGAGCAACGGAAGACAAAGCTGAGATTTTATGAAGAGGAGAACATGAAAGTAGAAGCTGAAAGGTTACAGGTTTATTGGAACAGTATACACCTATAGACAAGGAAGAGAGAGTATAGTAAATTAAAACACTGAAGGTCTGTCTTGTCATTCAGATAGTGTAGACCCTACTTACATTTACATTTTCTGTAATTTCCAACATTCATCAAGTCATAGCTCACACTCAATCATTATGTACTTTGTGGATTAAAAGATATTGCAGAGTAGTAGCTATTATCACTAAAATTTAGTATTGAAAGGATGGAAGCTGTTGTGAAATATAAACAAGTAGAGGAATTAAGTTTCAATTTAGAGTTTAGATTTTTGATAGTAGTCTTTGAAGTTCTTGGAATAGGATGTTGGAGTAGAAGAGACAAGATAATATTAGGAAGATTGGTATCCAAGCTGGATAGTAGGAAAGAGAAAGAAAAGAAGATGGACTGTGGGAAGCTGATTTACCATGGCTTAGAGAAATGGAGAAGGCGTTTGATCCAAAGTCTGCAGAACCTGATTCCCTGAAGTGTGACTTAGTGAGATAGCAATTGACTGAGCACTATCCATGGCCATTGGAAATCTTCATGGCAGGAGCCTAGGTTATTTTGGGAGATGCTTGTTCCCAATTGTTTCTACCCATTCCAGCCGATCCAGCAGAAAAGGCATGTTATGAGTCCCATCAATTAAGGAATGTCAGCTGGCAGGACTTAGAAGACAAGCCTTTTCTGTCATGGCACCTGCCCTTTGGATCTTCAGTGTCTTGGAGATTAGGTTGGACCTTTTGCAAAGCCAATGACTGGTTCCTAGGCTATTATGCTCTTAGTAGAACTGATGGCAGGTTAGAAATGGGATAGTTGACTTGCACTCGAAGCTGAAGTTTGGCTCCATTTATTGGCAGACACTCTGTGTGTGTGTGTGTGTGTGTGTGTGTTACTTGAGTTCATTTCTTATCAGCAAAACTTTTTGTTCGAGTAGAAATTAGAAGGGTTTGAGTGGTGATTTGTTTTTGATGTTGAAGCCAGACTGAGTGACTTGTTTCTCTAATTTTGGGATGGTTACATTATTGTGGAATTAGCCAGTATTATGTAGTCTGTGTGGGTTTTGATTGCATTGGTAGGAATATAGTTACGGTCTAGTTGTGAGAGTTGAGGAAGAAATGGCAGGAGACTATTTCAAGGAAGGGGAAACCAACAAGCTGTTAAAATCACCAGTGATGCTGGAATCTGTTGATAGATCTGTAATCTGTTGATAATAATTGACAAGTCTGTGTGCAATAGTATCTCATACATACAGATACTAATCATCTCTCTGATTTGATGGTAGATGAGCACCAGGAAATGGTGCATATTATTGAGATCTTGTTGGGTGATGGTGAGGGTGTCATTGTCTGACATTTGCCCTCCCAGGTTTCAAGTCCTCCAGGAGTCTCTACACCCTGGTCAGAGGAAGGTAATCTTTAAAGCATCCCCTTCTATTCTCTGAGACTCTGCTCCAAAGATAATGGAATGTGAATTGAAATACTGCATATTAAGTTGGACAGTAGGATATTCTTTATAAGATGGATATTCTACTGTAATGGCTATTCTGATGCCCAAGAAAGTCCCTTCCTGAACTGTTTGATTTGGTCTAGAGGCTGATATTAGAGTTCTTTCATAATTTGGCTCTGAGTGATTTCAATTTCCAGGCTATCAGAAATGATTTGAGCAAAGCTTGAAGTTGTCTGTGGTAATAACAAGCTTGCCCCAAATAGCCTAAGACTTTTGGGACAGTTTTGTTGAATTCCTGATCACCTATTGTCAACAGAAGGAGATCAGTGTGCTTGCTTCCAAGCTGCCTCTGCTAATCAGCCAATCTTGGTTGGTTTCTTGGTTTATCAAGAACATCGAGGAGATGAAGTAGCAGCAGGTATACCTGGCATGCACTGAAAAAAACTATAAAAAGTGACTTTCACTCAAGACAGATGTGAACTCAAGCTTAAAACCTACATTTTGGTGATAAGGGAATGAAATGTTACTTATTTTCCTTTACTACATTGACAGATTGCTATAGAGCAACAGCAACCCTGTTTAAAGTAGTCTGCTTCCTTTAGAGAGAAGATACAAAACTTTTGACTTACTGTAGTGACACAGAAGTAAATTTTTTATATTCAAGTTTCTAGACCACCCATTTCCCTCAAGGAGCAGCTCTGCAAAGAAACCTGGGATTCTTTCTAGTTAATGGACTTTGATGAGGTGCACTAGGGTTTGTTGCCTGCTCCTCCTGACCTCATTGGAAAGCCAGAAGGAGAGAGAGATTGGATCTGGTAACTGACACCTCACTTTGAAAGGGGTAATACCAGCTCCTTTGAAACAGACTACGATGTCCCATATCTTAAAGATGTCCTCTGGATCAATCTGGATTTGGCCATTATTATCCTCTTTTTAACTTTCCCTACAATGGCAATGCACCATATAAGAAACCGATTATTCGTTCAGAATACTTATCTGAACATGGGATGGAGATGTCATTGGTTGCTATGGTAGATTATCTTTATTATAACTTGGTACAGAGTAGTGTCCATCCTAGTAATTTTGGGCCACTCGGGGTCATGGTGCTTAACAACCAATAGGTTGTTTAGTTGGCTGTTGCAGGATTCCTCTAATTCCAGTCCATTTCCTCCTGCTGGTTAATATTGATATGAAACTGTTGGAGGAGGTAATTTGTTGGTTCTGTGTATTGTATTAGCATTCTTTGATCCTTTATCTGGAGGTTGTATTTGGATGAGATGAAAAGTATTGAACACAAACAAAACAGCTGTTTATTAAGGTTCCTTGGCATCTCTGGTGTCATCTATCAACAGAGCAATATTGGTCCTAAAGGAGGAATCCCATAACTGAGAATTTCTCCAGTTCTCAGTACTGGAAGAACTAATAAAAGCCAATAGGTTGGGGAGGGTGTCTTCACTTGTACACCTGTTGTGGCCCAGTCTCACAATAATTCAACACTTCATCATCATCATCATCATCATCATCATCATCATCTATGTGTAGTACTTGACTTACAACCAATTGCTCAAAGACCATTTGAAATTCTGACAGGCCCAGCATAAAGGGTCCCATTTCTCTTTCCTAAGAGAAAAGCCACCATGAGCCACAAAATGAGTGAGCATCAGATACATTTATTTCACTTTTATTGAATACAAGAACAGTGAGCACACACGCATACATCACCAAGCACTGAAAGAGGATATGACGGAAAAGGATGGGACAAAAATTGAAATGGGTGGAGGGGTCAGAAGGACAGAAGAATTAATGAAGGAATGACAGCATTTCAGTTGGTTAAGGTGCTTTTCAAATTAAAAAATAATTATGAATCTTTTTAATTCATGCAGTTGCAGGCCAGTTTTAGAATCAAGTTGCGGGATTTGTTGCAAACAAGCAGTTGCATTGACTGTCCCTATCAATGGAAAGACCCCCTCACCCAAAGAAAGCAAAGAGTGACCAACTATATCAGATGGCAGCAGAAGGTGGAAGAAACCATGATCTTAAGAGTATGCATGGCTTCCACTTTACCACAAATAATAAATATTATATATATATTAATATAGATATCTATATATAAGCCACATCTTGCTAGGTAAACAAAAAGCTAGTTTTTGTTAATGGCTATCCATCAGTCATGCCGTGGGAAGAATCCAAATCTATTTTAGCTTTCCTTTACTGTACTTGACAAGAGTTAGATCCATTTTATAAATGGATTTTGAAGCAATTTGTTTCCACAGGTTTTAGTGGCAGTCTCATGTTTATCAATTCATATAGAAGAAGCAACAGGATGTACTTTATATATACCTAATTTCTAAGCTTTGTTTTGAAATTAAAAATGCAATTAAGTTGGGGGGGAGAATACTTTTTTTGTAACATTGAAAAAAAAAACATGATAATGCCATCAAGATTTTTGTTTGGTTTTTGAAATCAGCAGGAGATGATTTTTGTTTTCTACATATTTTATGAGTTTCTACATTTTTTGATGTTTTGGTTTTAGGGCATCTCATATTCCAGAAAAATAAAAAGAAATAAAAAATCCTTAAAAAAATCTAAAGGAGAAAATCACTTGGATACATGAAAATTATAAATGACTCTTACAGCATAAAGTTTATATCTATGCTTTCAGTGTTTAATTAGGACATTCCTACATGCCAGAAATAGATCCAATTTTAAGGAGCCATACTAACAGCCAATGGCCCAGTGTCTCCTACAATGGCAAACAATTTATGATATAAGATACATCCACATTACTCCAGTGATTATTACTATTTCCCATTTTTATTTATATTTCCAATTAGAGATAAGAGATGTCATTATCCGATTCACAATATGTAGAAGGAAGAGTATAAACTTTTTCATTTAGGTTTGTCTCATTTCTTTCTGCTTTAATTACTCTTGAAGTAATGAAAAGTGGTAAAGGACAATGTCTAGGTTTCATTAATGGCAGAGCAGTTTTTATTTAATAGTAACCTTACTCCCGAGCAGTATTTGCTGTTAGTAGTTTGATTCTCTATGCTTCACAGCTTACTGTGGCAGATGAATGCATCTTCAAGAAACCCATGAATAAATTCTGTTCTGATATAGAATCACCATACTTAAAGAAGGCAGAGGTGCTTTTTCTCCGATAGATATAGTCTCCAAAGTTTCAATCTGACAAAATGAAACCGCACGAGAGGAGGACAGAGCGGCCTCTTTGGCAGATTCTCACATTCATGGATCAGAAACTGGAGCCACGTGATCGCTAGGTTTGGAACCAAACTTTCAAATTTTGAAAAACTGATGTGGCATATATAGTAACAACCTTGCCCTAAATAAACACTTTGCTCTGAAAGACAGCTAAATAAAGGCCTTGAACAATGAAGCAATTTGACCTTATTCTGTGTGGTGACCTTATGCTCCTCTTAAACCTGGAGGATGAAGAGACACTATTAATTGGCACATTTGAGGCATTCTACCTAGGCTGGAGTAACACTGATCTGTTTTGTTGCCTTTGACTCTTTCCATACTGTTGTATGTGTCTTAACCGGTGACAGTCACAATTGGGTCACCAAACTCAAGTGAGAGACAACTTCCTCAGAATTCCACCCCCCACCCCCCATTCTTAGTTTCATGGGATACTGGCATAATCTAAAAGTCTTGTAATACATTAACCATTATCAATCAAATAATAATAATGTGAAAATGTCATTGTCACACTTAGCACTGTTTGTTTTAATATCATTCCCCACCCTCCCCAGTTATATATAATATCCATAACTTAAAAGCACATCAATATGAAATCTCTACAGGCTGCATTTTGTTCGGTGAGAAATCATATACATATCATTTTCCTTCGCTTTAAGTGAAATAAAGTCATAATTATCTTCAGCAGAATAAGACATTAGATGAGAAGAGGAAACATTAAAAAAAGGAAGGACCAATTGGGGGAAATGAAAGAATCCAATGATGAAACAACAAGAGTAGCGTGGCGTGAAAATAAAGGATGATCACTGCACATCCCAAATTAGAAAATAATAAACAGAAATTATACAAGTGAATGGATTTTAATTCTTTCCTATCAGGGAATCATTGTGTAATTCTGCTTGTTTTGCTAGTTGATTTCTTGCTTTGTTGCAAAGCATTTTTGCTTTTCCATTCAGTGTGCAACAAATGAATTATATGTTCTTTAAATGTAACATGCACAATGGTGGTTTATTGTATTATTAATATTATTACCATCATGATTTTTTTAGATCAGTTCAGTCAATTCTTCAATTTATTTGAAGAGGTGGTTGGTTTCGCTTGTTGCTGATGTTGCTGTTTTATTCATCTCCAGCATATAGCAGCAGTGCAAGGATGCATTTTGTTTCCTGTATATATAATATATAATATATTTGCTATTCCTTTTTATTTAATATTTTGTCTCTCAACATTATTCTTGCAGCCAGGACGTTCTATGTCTCAGTGAGGAATCCAGCATAAAGGCCCCTTCTTTACTTCAAAGTTAAAATAGATGCCAACTTCTAGAAATACAAAGGTCAAGATTCCTATAAAGGAGAAAGAAAATAAGAACATAAATCAATACATACAATGTCCATCCTTTATCAATATAATACTACAAGCTTGTTTGACTTTTTGCAATTTAATATTCTATAACAGCTTTAGCTACAGTGTTTTAACAAAACTATATTGTATCAGGTATGAAGTTTTTGCATTTTATAGAGCATCCTGGGGTCTATTTTGGGATATCCCTTATTAGTACAGAGGAGAGCACCATTCACTCTAATTGCTTTACTGTGAGAAGCCTATAGAAAACATCCTCTATTGGAGGATATTAGTCCATTAGGACCAGACTTTCCAAGCAAAAACCTCAGGTAAACATTCAAAATGGCAAGATTCTTAGCCAATTCTCATTCTTTTCAATTAACTCATGCTTATCCTTAGTTATAAATCTGAATAAAAATATGGCAGAGCTCACAAATTTACCGTACTATAATCAAGATAATTCCTCAACACAAATAGCATCAGTTACACATAGTTTTGTTTAATTAGCCATTTTTGAGAAAGCTCGGGATTGTCTCACTAGAAGGATGCTTGATTTGAAAGCTACAATCTTTCTATATCATTTACTATTTTACTGTGATTTGGCTTGTCAAGATTATATTTCTCCATGCTTTCCCCACATTTATACCCACCTGAGGCTTCTTGTCCTTTTCTTCTGGAGATGGGTCTGTTTCTCTATATACTACAGCTTTGGTTACCAGCATATCAGGATGCTGCAATTTTGCCTCCTTGATGGCTAAAGCCAAAGCCTATGGAAACAAAATAATTAACATTCAGTAGTATTTCACTTATGTCATTGGAGGCCAATTTTTGGCTCAGGGGCCATGAGTAATCCAATTTCTGTGCTTTGCTAAGTCCCTTCCTCAAATTTTGGTAAATCTTTTAAATCTGGCTAAAATGGAAGAAGAAACCAATGTTTCTTCAAGCATTGAGTCACCATGTGAGAATAGGTGGCAATATAAATTTCCTAAAACAAATATTTTTTGGCATTTTTAAAAATGCACTTTAAAAAAGCCTATGGGTTTTAGTGTAGGCATACCCCCCCCTTTTTTTTCTTGCTTTCACCATGTCCACATTCCTCCTGGCCCCCAAATCAGGGGTGAAATGCTCCCGATTCAGACCGGATCACCCGATCCCATAGCAATGACGGCGGGTGGTTTGGAGAACCAGTAGCAAAAATCCCTGAGGCACCCCCCCACACACACCATGCCGTTGAGCCACACGATCATCAGAGGCTTTTTTTTTTTTTTACTTTTAAAAGCATTTTTTCTACAACCTCTTCAGCCGAAGAGGTTGTAGGAAAAAATGCTTTTAAAAGCCTCTGACAATCCCAGCTGAATTGCCTGATCATCAGAAGCTTTTAAAAGCATTTTTTTCTGCAATCTCTTCGGCCAAAGAGGTTGGAGAAAAAATGCTTTTAAAAGAAAAAAAAGCCTCTGACAATCAGGTAACTCAGCTGGGATCATCATAGGCTTTTAAAAACATTCTTAATGTAAGAACGAGTGAAATAATCTAAATAAAGAATAAATGAAGGAACACAAATTTATACCAATGAATGGCAAAATCAATATCTTTGTTCACATGGATATTCCTAACTATCAATAAAAGTACAGTACAAGCTTCACATTGTACTGAAGATCACAGACCTCCATATTTCCCACCTCTCTTTCATGGTATTGTGAATTAGGTCTATATATCAGAAGTATAACTATAATAATATCTAAATTATGCAAATATGATTACACTCTTATCTGTCCGTCTGTGTCAATAGAACTGGAAAAAACTGTAGTGCTCTTAAAGCACCAGTGTCAAACTCGCCGCATCACATTGCCATCACGTGATGTTTTGCAACATTTCCCCCATTCGCAAAGCTGGGGTGAGCGTGGCCTGCATGTGATGCATCTGGCCAGCGGGCTGCCAGTTTGACACCCCTGTCTTAACATATTTGCATGCATACGTAAAAGGTGGATACAAGATCTGCAGTCCCACCTTGTATTTCGTCTGACTTTCACATGTTCAAGGAGAAGAGTGCTGAATCTTGTTATAGTAACATCCCCGAACATGCAGAGAGCTGTGTATTTGCATCTAAGCATGATAAATACAACATCAGTTCTTCAAGCTAAATATATGGATGTTAGAAACGATAAAGGGTAAGACAAGTTTTTAGATGAGTACCTGAGCAGGCATGAGCAAGGAAAGATTTGGGGGTTGTGATCTTCCTAACCATTTAGTATCAAGGTTGCCCACAGGTGCATGTAATAATTCTATCAGGAATTCAGTGCACACACAGGAATTCTAGGACTTGACCTTATTATCCAAATTTTCATTTTTTGCACCAAAAAACTAAATGAAACTAAAACAGCTTCTATCACACTAAAGAGTCCAATAATACAGATGGGCATATTGTTGAGTTTCATTTCAGCAGTTAAAGGCCTCTATCAGGTTTCTTCTTATGTCCGCTATTCACAGCTTTCTCTCTTCCTGCCTTCCTATCTTGAACCATAACACCTCCATAAATAAAAAGGACAAGAGTTTCATTCAATTTCCTAGCTAAAAGCTTTCATTCATACTTGGTCTTGATCCACATCTTCATCACCCGTTATGATGATTCGTTTTTCTATTCTGGTTTCAGAAAATCCCCCTTTCACAGTCTGGAATAAAAAAGAAAATAAATACTCAGAATGATATTGTAAATCCCATGTCTAAAACTGTTTTGAATGATAGCTTTTGCTTTACTAGGGCACAAGAACTCTGTGATTAATTTGACACAGGATACCAAGCTAAGCTTTGCTTAGTCATGATTTGTTGAAAATCAACAATCAGGCAATCTACTGTGGCATAAAAACTACAATGCCTAATAAGATAGGTTATGGTTTAGACTGAAATGTATGATAATCATTCCTTTTTTACAAATATTCTCTTGGGAGTAAGAAAATAAACTATATTTAATTATAGGAGAATATTAGACGGCTTGTGACCCACTGGATCATCCCTTCAGAGACTTTTCCTTACCTAAACAGAGAAACAGAATGACTAAGGGTAAAAAAAGGATAACAACTTTTAAATTCCTGCCGACTTGACTGCAGCTGGTTGCCCTCTGGCAGCCAGTGGTATAGAGTGGTCTACCCAGCCTCTGAAAGGCTAGGTGTTCTTGACCTAGGCTTCCTTAGAAAGTATACAGCACAATCTTAGTCCCAGCAAACCTCTTTAATTCATACGGCTGTGAATTATTATCATTCCCAGTCCGAAAGGATTCTCAAACAGTCTTTCAGGGGAGTGTTTACAAACACCTACCTCATCTCCCTTGGAATGCTGCCAGAGAACTAATTGCCACACACAAGGCAAGGCAAAACTTAGCACAGAATCAAACAGAACATTTTCAAAGCTTTTATCAACCGGATGAACTAATTGTTTCCTGCAAAAGCTCAAGTCCCGTTCGCTCTGCCTCTATATCTTATGGGAGGGGCCAATCATCTCCAAACCTTGCGCCAAAGTTGACCCTGTTTTCTTAATTGTTCCTGTCTTCTGGCAGCTCTGCACATGCGCACACTGGGAACAGGCTCCCACTTGTCTTCTGCCTTGCTGATGTCAAACTCCAGAAACTATGGAGGCAGCAAAGAACTATCAGATGGCCTTGGCCCCCTCTCTGCCTCCAACTCAGAGCCCTCTTCCGAGCCTTTCCCAGACTCCGGGACTAGCCCACGTTCCTCCCCAACCTCCTCACTGTCCAAATCTGCTGCCAGCCCTGCTCTGTGGCGGGCCACAACACTAGGATAAGAGTTGTCCGCCCGATCTCCAGTAGCCAATGGAGCGACCAACCTACCCAGTCTCAGAGGACTCTGACTGGGCCAGTCTACTGAATCACTGGGTAGAGGCCCAGCAGCATGAAAGCACTGAAGCTATCATCAATGTGCCAAATTTCAATGCCAAGGGAATTGTGGATACTGGATTTTGGACATATTCTGTAAATTAGCCCATTTGAAGTACACTGGTTCAAAAACTGTTGCCCTAGGATGCCCTATTTTGCCCAGTTAAAGGGTAAAGGTAAAGGTAAAGGTTCCCCTTGCACATATGTGCTAGTCATTCCCGATTCTAGGGGGTGGTGCTCATCTCCATTTCAAAGCAGAAGAGCCAGCGCTGTCTGAAGATGTCTCCATGTCATGTGGCCGGCATCACTAAATGCCAAAGGCACACGGAACGCTGTTACCTTCCCACCAAAGGTGGTCCCTATTTTTCTACTTGCATTTTTTATGTGCTTTCGAACTGCTAGGTTGGCAGAAGCTGGGACAAGCAACAGGCGCTCACCCCATTACGTGGCACTAGGGATTCAAACCGCTGAACTGCCGACCTTTCGATTGACAAGCTCAGCGTCTTAGCCACTGAGCCACCTCATCCCTCTAGTTAAAGGTTAAAGACACACAAATTTTAATAATAATAATAATAATAATAATAATAATAATAACAATTATATATATATATATATATATATATATATATATATATATATATATATATATATATATATATATATATATGTAATATTTAGAGAGGTACAATGTGCCTCTTATCTAGGAAGTGAGATGTAAGTCTCAGCACTGGAATAAGATGATATTCTGTGTTCCTGCACTAATCTTACCTTGGTAACATGGGTAGTTGTGGAGGTGGAGAGGGTTTCTGCAGTGGCACCGAAAAGGCTGGTGAAGGCTTCTTTGCCAACAGCACCACTGGTAATCTATAAACATATGCAAAACGTGATTCACATCAATAGATTTACAGTTCCTCTAATGGGTTTAAGTTATGAACCTTGATACTCGGGTTTTTCTAAGACAATTATAAAATAAAGTTTATATTCCTCCAAAGAAAATCATAATCAAATAAATTTGATCTCTTACACTGTTTATTTTAAATCAACTTAGTTCTGGAAAAAAATGTTTTTGAAAGTTTTGCAAAATCAAAAAATAATCTGAAGAACGTATTCAGCTTAAGCATTTCTTATTTGATCCAGATACATTTGCAGTTTCTGAAATCCTACAACAGTTAGAAGTTTTGACGCAATTATCTACATCTTCTAAGGCACTAATTGTCCTTTCTAAGGATTTGAAAGAAGCTGATAAATTGATATTACTTATTTACATGAGCTTTGAAATACAGCTTGACTATCCTGCTCTAGTATATCATTGGGGGAGAGGGGGGTGCATTAAACTATGCCAATTTATCCAGTTGTTTCATGTAAGGGTTAAATTTGAATAGATCTGCATAGCTTTGGAACCAGCAAATGAGGAGTGAAAAGTGAGGGCAGAAGGCTGAACAAAGTACAAATCCAAAAAAATCAATTCGACCTCAATCCGAGTGGACAAAGAGATGAAATATCAGGTACTCCATATAGAAGGGACCTTAAATTAGACTTCATCCCTGTTATCAATACTGACAAAACAACTATAGAAAGGAAGCAACTATTGCAGAATGCTGCCCTCCCCTCAAATTCCTAAATCTGTCCAGAAGGATACCAAAACTGTTGGTATCAAAAACTAAGACATATAGAACTGACAAACCACCCCAATCCCATTCACCCCAAAGATCATGCACAATTGTGACTAATGCCACTCAATGTCATAACCCAGTCTGAATCTTGACTGAAAAGTATCAAGATAAGGGTCCCAGGAAAAAGTCCAGAATCACAACCTTAATGGTATCTGAATAATAATATGTTATTTCCTATGTACTTAATCATTCCAGGCTGAACTGTGAATGTCCATACTACAGTTATGTCTTCTTCAGGTCCAGTGAAGAATTATCTATCAGACCTACTATTTCTGTTTCAGATTCTTTTGTGTTCTGTAATTTTATTACTGATTTAGGAAACAAGGGTGGGATGGTTCCTCGAAAAATATGAACAATGATTTACCGGAGAAATGGAGCGAAGTTCTGCAGTGCCTTTTGTAGGTTTGGTACTGTGATCCTGGAAAAACAGACAAGGGAGGATAGATGTTCAAAGACATAAGGAAAAATCATAAGAAATTTCATCTACTAATTTGTTCAGGGAAATAAAAATACTTACTCTAATATATAATCTACTGTATCCTGAAAGCCAACAGGTGAGCAAAATTATCAGTTGGTGTGATTTAGGGTTTATATTAGAAGTGAAATGCTCCCGGTTCGGACTAGCTCGGGCGAGTAGGTAGCGATGGTGGCAGGCAGTTTGGAGAACCGATAGCAAAAATCTCTGCCCCCGCCCCCCATGCCCAGTTGAGCCGTGCAATCATCAGAGCCTTGTTTTTCTTTTAAATGGCTCTGACGAGCCAAGCTGAGTTGCCTGCCAATCAGGCAATTCAGCTGCGATCTCCAGAGCCTTTTGAAAGCATTTTTTTACATGGTTTTACATGTAAAAAATGGTTTTAAAAGTAAAAAGAAATTGGCCATGCCCACCCAATCACATTACCCCCACCACCACCAAACCTCGCCCACAGAACTGGTAGTAACAAATTTTAGATTTCACCCCTGGTTTATATCCATAACATTTTAATATTATTCAAAAGATTTAAGGAGTTCCCAATATGTTTTGCAGCTCTTATGTGATTATTTATTGTCAAACTAGGAATAATCCAGAGCTCATTTTTTTAATTAACATGTATCTTATACATTTTATGTCACATTTTAGCAAAATAATTTGGACTCACTCAAATCCATTAAGGGGCTATGTGAGAGATGGCCAGATTTGTCAAGTACCTAGGGCAGTGATGGTGAAACGTTTTGCACCGAATGCCCAAACCGGAATGTGCATGTGTGCCAGAGCGTTTGAGCACCGGAAACCCGAAGATCAGCTGGCTGGTGCGCATGTGTGTGCTAGCTAGGTGGTCTTTGGGTTTCCGGCGCTTGTGAAGAGCAGCTGGCTGGCATGCCGGAAATCAGAAGAGCAGCTGGCGATGGTACATGTGCCGACAGAGTGGATTCTGTGTGTGCCACCTCTGGCACTCATGCCATAGGTCTGCCATCATGGACCTAGGGTCATCTCGTATGAATATAAGGACCCCAGTCAAGATTAACTGAAAGGGAAAGGAATTGGAAAAAGATCACAATCTTTCATTTTGCCTCCCCTTTGTTATTTAATATTGGTCAAGAATGATGGTGGGGCTACAAGAGGCCAGGAGAGTTGGAAAAGGACTAAGGTGCAGAAAGTATCAAAATGGAACTGAGATGCAGTTGAAGTGACTGCTGATAGCAAAGATAGACATTAGAGTCCCACATTCACCCTGTGTCACAGAGGGCCTAAATTGAGAACGCTGCAATGCTGACAAATGGCCAGGCACCAATGAGTTCCATATGAATAACTTACTGAGGTTGTAGATATAGTTTCTGGGCTGATAGTGTGGGAAGTGGTTACTGCCTCTTTTCCATCTGTAGTGGTACCATCAACCTGAAAAATGAAAACAATAAAAGTCAACAAAAGTAGAGCTGTTAAATGCATATTCCATTTAATTCTATACAAATTAACTAAAATATATTCATATAAGATAGTAAATTACTTCAATCTAGTCTCCTATTCATATACTACCCTGTTTCTGCCAAAATAAGACATCCTCTGATAATAAACCCAATCGGGTTTTTGAGTGCATGGCAATATGGCCAAGCACTTATTTCAGGGTTCAGAAAAATATAAGACAGGGTCTTATTTTTAGGGAAACATGGTATCTTAAAACTTGATTATAGATTGAGCATTTCAAGATGTATTTAAGATGTATTTAAAAACAACAAATGGTGAATATATCACTAGAATATGTAAATTATTTTTTCACTAGCAATTTTAGTGGGCTGCTTTGCCTATGGATTTATGAAACACATTTGTGCTTCACTTAAAAGCAGAAATTTGAGTGTGCAATAAAGTAACAGTTGTAAGTTACCTGTGAAATTTCTGTTGTACCAGTTCTGTGTTGCACAAAGCTGTCTGCTTCCACTTTCTTTACAATTTCTGATTTCTGATTGAAGGACTATCAAAGAGATAAAAACGGGATGACAATCCAAATATTGTTAATTAATGACAGAAATGGCTGTTTTGTGAACAGTCCTTTTTGTGTCCAAAAATATGCATTTTTAATTCTCATTTTGTCAGATGTCATGGTTAATCAAATAATTCTTGCTGATTTAAGCTCAAGAATTTTATTCCAGAGTACATATTTGATAATAAAGGACTGACTGAAAGTGTATAAACTATATCATATGCTATTTCTATAAAGATTATAATCTGGAAAAATGTAATTAAAATTCAAACTGGCAAGAAAGCAAAGAACTCCAATGATTTGTTGTTGAGTGAATAGTTTTTGAATACTGTTTCTGAATATAATCTACCTGTTTCAAATGCAATTTCACTAACTATAGTAACAAAGATTAAGCCAATCTTGCTCTTATAAATCCATGACATTTGCCTAATTTAAAATTTTATATTGTTTCCCCTGTATGTTTTCTTCCATCTTTGATGTTTGTTTTAATCAATTTGGAAAGACAATTATTTTAACTGTACAGTATCTGCTTTTTGATTTAAGAGTATCAGAATAGCCAATTGTCATTTGATTCAGCTATGATGCTCATTTTTAGTTACATTATACATAAATAACAAGCATATTTAATACACATATTATTTGTTGAATTCATGCAACAAAGAGAATAAACAAATACAACACACCCAATACAATGGAGCAGCCAGGCAAATGCAGTGGGTTAAAGTGTGATGATGATTAAAGGAATCACAAATCCCCTCAGAGGACAAACATGCAATTGAATGTCAGAAACAATCATGCAGACAAGACAGTCACATTTATGAAGGTAAAATATTTTAAAAGGCTATTAAGAAGTGGATATGTTCTTTCAAATATGAGACGGACATCTGATCAAGCGGTGCAAATGCCAAGACAGACATTACTGAAATGAAGACATTTAGACACATCTGTGTATTGTGTCTTCTTTTGTACCTCTTCTGGGGTTACATGATAAACCTTATCTTCATCCATTGCATCACCATCTTCCTTGGGAGCTGGTCTGTCAGTTTCCTCAGTAGAAATCTGACCCTCTGCTTCTTCCTCACTCTTTTCCTTATCAAGCTCAGGGAGACTCCGTGAGAAATCTTCAAAGGCTGCACTTTGGTAGTCACCAATGACAGTGAAGTCCACCTCAGCCTCGAGGCTGGAAGTTGAGCTGACAGTAATGCTGGAGCACTTGCGCTCGATGGCCAAATGGTTGTCTTTCAGGAAGACCGAGTCTCTCTCCTGGTCCTGGTCTTCATCCCCGGTATCACTTTCAGGAGCCCTGTGCCGAGGCAGTTTAGATTTCTCCTCTGTGCCCTCCCTCAATCCCGCTCTCTGAATGAGACAAAAGGGAGGAAAGAAGCTAAGGCTCTAAGCACTGAATGGCAGATGGTAGCAATCAGAAGCAATGAAACAGAGAAAAAAAGAGTGAAGAAAAGCATCAAAGAAAGGGTGTCAAACACATCCCAAAAATGATCACCAAAACTCGTCTCACAGCAAATTCTTTACATGGTGGAGACAAGGTAAAAGATTGTTTCATTCTACTTACAAAATCGCCAGGAGGAAATAAAATCATGATTTTTGAAAATATCAATCCAGATACATGATTGGATATTTTATACGAAGAGGAGGTGTGTGCAAAAGAGCAAACGTTGTAAAATATTTTTTTTAAAAAACTCAAGACGCTCACTGATTGTTAGGAAAGGTAGAAAACATTCAAAAGGAGGGGAAAAGAAGGAAAGAAGAAACAGGGGGAAAAAGTTTAAACGAAAAAGGTGAAAGCTAAGATTGAATCTTTGCACATATTGCAGGAAAAAGCATTTGTCAATTTCACTGAGATCAAGTCAACATGTTTTTTTCTGGACCTTTATTATTTATACCTCACTTCAGTTTTTACAAGGGCTATCTGTCCCGAGGCAACATAACATTTGGATGAGAAGGGCTTGTGTTGTGAGTGCTCTCATCTTGTGGCTGAGAAGCCATCAGAGGAAGCATGTTTTCATGTTCTCTAAGCAGGATCTTAATCAGTGTAATTGACAAGAAAAATCAGAACAAAAGAGATATCTCTTAGCTCTTCTTTGAGGGCTACACATATACCTCTCAACTGCATTACAGTTTTTACTCAGTCTGGCCCAATGGTTGTTTTTCAGCATAATATTAAAATATCATAGAATTATTCAGTCACAGAAAAATCGCTCTGTTAGGTCCTGAGCCAAAAGTAATTTAAATTGATGAATAGGAGCCCTACTGAAATAAGTATTACCTTTTGTCCAGATTCTGGCATGTTCAGAGGTATGAGAAAAGATATTTGAAACACAGATAGGAATATATTTATATATATTTATATATACAAGCATCAAATAAATCTACATAAATAAATATATATAATTATACAAATATATATATATAGCAGCTCAGTAAGCAAGGAGAAGGGGTGGTGGTGCATGGCTCGCCATCACTTAGGTTGAGCTTTTACACCACAAACACAAGCAGTTAGTAAAACAGCACTGAGACCTGAAGGGCCACTGGAGGAGCAGCCTTTAAATTCTCTTCTTTCAGACAGGCTTTTACTGATAGGCCTGACAAATCCTTTTCTTCCCAAGTTGGTTCTTGAAATTTGCTCTAGATTAGAGAAAAGGGATTAGTTTTATGGAGCAGAAAGGAGTTTGACTATTGCTTTACTGGAGCAATGTGAAGCTCTTTGGTCTGTCAGCCAGCCACTAGCTTGTCAAGAGCAGAAAGAGGAGGAGAGCTCACAAGCCAAGCCAGATAAGGGATCAACATTAAAAAGATGCAAAAAGGAAGAAGCTGGAAGCATGAGAATGTGGCTGCTAGGGGTGTGCATGGGGGTATGGTTAAGGTATAAAGCTCTAGGCATGTCTTCCCCTCCCACCCTACCACTAAGCAATTCCATTCATAGTACTCTTGCCTAGTTTCAAGTTAGCAGCTGGCATTCTCTAGGTAGCCAAATCTTTAGAAGTTTTCTCCCTTTCTCTCCCTCTCTCTCACACACAGAAACACTTCAAAAGCTGATGAGCTGCCTGGGCCAGGAGGTTTGCATTCAGTAACTGAGCCAGGTCACACACACATACATACAGAAAGGACAAGGGATGCAAGCAGCAGTTTTCAATCAATGGCCATGTTTAAAGCCATGGCACATGATGCATAAAGACGTGTCACACAACATGCTTTATGAACTTTCCAGTGGGACAGTTCATGTGGGAGTTACCACAGCTTCTGCCAAAGTGATTTCACAGCCAGAATCAGGAGAAGCCAATTCAGCTTCTCTTTCTCCTCCTTGCTCAGATCCAAGAGAAATATCTTCCTTCCAAGATGACAGCTGAGATGGTTCTCCCTCACTTGTTCCTTGATTTTCAGCTAGGTAGACCATGTCTGATGTTCCTCCAGGGTCTTTTGTTTTGCCATCTGAAGGTTGCAAAGCCACTATTAATTTTGCACAGTTGTTTTCTAAAAATGTGTCTTTCTGTAGTTCTACGTTTGATGAATGTTTTGGTATCTCACTGCCTGGACAACTATCATGGAATCCTGTTAAGGCAACATCTGGTTCATCAGAAAGTAAGCTGTACATTTCACCTTGTTCAAACATTCTAATTTTAGAAGCTACGGAGTTTTCTTTATTTGTTGCACTTTTATGCTCAACGAAATCCTTTGAGCTCTCTGTGGATGAATCTGCATCCTTATGCTTTTGAGATGAAGCTGCACTATACCCTATGAGCTTGAGTTGTTCCAGATTGGGTTTTTGTTTATTATGTGTAGTTTGCACAGGTTTCAGGTCCTGCTTTATAGCCTGAGGAGGTTGTGAACATTCTTTGTTCCATTCAGGTGACCCAGTCTTAACAGACTGTGTAGTGTCAAGTTCTTCTTTTAAAAAAAAATGACCTTCCAATTCTGAAGATTCAGAACCAATTATAGAGGCAGATTTTAATAATATTGTATCCCTAGATGGCTGCTTCAAGTCAGAGGTTGTACCCTGAACTACTTCATCTAGATTTAATGTTAAAACAATATCCTCTGACTTTGCAGTGTTATCTTTGGTCAGCTCATCCATTTCATAGAGTTTATCTTTAGCTAAGTCCTCCCATTCTGAAATATTATTCTTAGCCACCTCTTCTAATTTTGGGAGTTCAGTCGATTCTTGGAATTTATATTTAGCAATCCCATTTAATTCATAAGGCTCATTTCTGTCATACTCTTCAGGCTTGGAGGATCCATTTTTAGCTGTTTCTCTACATTCTGACATATTATGTGAATTTGATGGTTTATTTTTAGTTGAATCTTCTGACAGGGTAGATTTATCTTTTGTTATCTGATCCTGTTCACTAGAATTAACAAAGGCTCCACTTTTCATTTCTTGTTTGTTTATGGCTGGACTTTTCAATTCAATACTTTCATCTTTGGCTGATAGCTCTGAGTCAGGAAGTTCATCTTTGGTGGAATCTTCAGATCTGATGTGTTTACTTTGGGTTAGTTCCTGACCTTCTGATAATTTGTCCTGAAGAGGCCAGCTTGAATCATGAGTCTTTTGTTGGGCTAATTTTTCTGTTTTTCCTTCTTGTGATATATGTAGATCTTTAGTTGAAATTTCTGTAGAACAGGAAAACTGCTGTTGTGAGGAATTCATGTTGGAGTCCATAAATTCTATTGCTTCCATCTGAAGTATTTGAGTAGCTTCTATTTCTTCCAACTTATTTCTTTTGCTTTGATTTTCTGAAGTTTTTAATATTATGCTCTGTGTTCCTGTGGCAGTATCAGCCTCCTTATCATATTCTTTCTCCTCTTCTGGAGGACTGCTGTTATATGTTTCATCAACTCCTTTTTTATACTGGTAAGAAGGATAAACTGTTGCCTCTTTTGTGGAGGGTCCAGATTGAGGCACTGATAATGGGATTATGGAATCCCTTTCACAGGCTTCATCTGTTGAAAAAAATGCACTGCATTCCTGATCATCTTTGATTCCATAATCATTTGACTCTATAGGAACACCTTCCCCTGAAGTTGATGAATGAACTTCTTTTTCATTTGAAGACTTCTTAATAGAATGTATGTTTTTGTCATCTGCAGTCTCGGATTGCTCTGACTGGGGAATTGTTTCACTGATGTCTGTCATTCCTTCACAATATGTGGGTAAGGGGAACGGAAGCACTTTTTCTCCCTCTCTCTTTCCTATAACTGGAGCAAGACTAATGCTCGTCTGTTTTTCTATTTCACTTTCTTGCCTCGTTTCAAAGGCACAGTTCTTCTTTTGGTCAAGTATTTCCTTGGTCTCATTATTTGTTTCATCTGTTTCTTCAGAACCCAAATAGATGATTCGTTCAGCAGCAGAGGATGTCTTATCACTTAGTTTCACCTTAGTTTTAACTGAGTCAGAATCTGAGGTATCCTGGAGAACTTCCTTTTCTGATAATTTCAAAGAAGTCTTACGTTCACTTATTATAATTCTGTTTTCTTTTTTTGGAGACTCTGGATGAAAAGAGGCACATGTTGGTCCATCTTCAGATTGGAGTGGACCAGTAGATTGCATATTTTCAGTGGAGGATAGCACCATGTCCTTTATTTTATCTTTCTGATCTTCTTTCTTCTCAGGTTCACAAGAACCAAATAGTGCTGTCTCAGTTTTATTGCTTTTCTCTTCTCTTTCCCCAGGAAGATTTTCTGTCTCAGATTTATTTCTGTAATCTTTCTCATTCTTATCATCTTCCCATAATGATTCAAAATCTTCTGGACTGGCTATCATTTTGGCCTTTCTGTGAACTTTTACTTTGCTTCCCTCATTTCCTTTCACCTCTTGCTTTGCTGCTGCCTTGGCTATCCCTACTGCAGTGGGCTCTTTTGAGAAGTCCAAATCTGTTTGCTTTCCTGAGGCAACTGCACTTGATTCTTCCTTCTGGGTCTTAATAATTTGTTTTAGTACTAGCTCTTCCAGCCCAGAAGTTCCTCTTTCTATAAAAACCCAATGCTCTGAACCCTGCATTGTAATTGGAGCAAGAAAAATTAGCATTAAACATAAATTACTCAAATAGATGATAATTAAATAGATAACAAAGATCGTGATACAGCATTCATGCATAATTGCACAGAAAACAACTACATAAATCTTTCCTTTATCAACTGGATGGTAACATCTCAAAGCTGAGATCAGTTGAGAATTAAATTTTAACAAGTACGTTTTCTCCTTTTCTAGTTACCAACATCTGAAAATATACCTAACATCATTGTAACAGTGTAATTTGACCAATTGTGCACTGGTATTTTGAATTAGATGATCTCAGACAACTCTAGTAAGTTTTCTGAATCCAAATTTTTAATGAGAAATGAAAAAGAGTCAGGTTTTGGAAATGAACAACAGTACTTTTATAGCTGCTTTGCATTCTGTTGAAGCTGTGTATGGTTTCAAACTATTTGATTGCCTAAGAGATACATAAGAGTTTTTGAAAGGAGGTTTTTTTTAATTACATGTTTACAGCAGAATTTTCTGATGCATATATACAGTAGTGGCCAAAATTGTGGAAACCTTTTGCGAAAAGTGTATTTTCTAAAACTGGCTAATAACACCACTTTATTTTGGAGTAGTACCATAAAATTATATATCAATGGAAAGCTAATTTAATCAAGAATGTATTGCAATAACTTTTATGAAGGATTTGCTATTAGAGTAGCAGTTACAGTATGAAGAAGAAAAGTGAAACACGTAGCAAAAATGAGATATACAAAAATTATCACCATAGAAAAAATGACATATACAAAAATTATCACATCACTTAACACTTTAGCATGTATTACGGCCTTACAATGTCTTCCCATGGAGTGAACCAAGTCTTTTAGTTCTGCAGCTGTTATAATGTGAAACCAAGATTGAATGATTGCTTCTATTAATTGGGGTTTATTGCTGGGTCGCTTCTGACTAACAAGTTTCTTTAGTCAGCTCCATAGGTTTTCAATTGGGTTAAGGTCTGGGCTATTCCCAGGCCATTCCAGCAGTGGAATATGATTATCTTGAAACTCCAAAAAAAAAAGTGGTATTATTAGCCATCAAACCTCAAAAATACACTTTTCCCAAAAGGTTTTCACAATTTTGGCCACTACTGTATGCATTTATGCATCCACGTCTTAATTATATGATATACCAAAATGCTGTAAATCAATTATAGTTTAATTATTTGAATATCAAAAGTTCGAATAAAGTAGAGACAATGCATTTAGCATCAATTTAACCATAACAGTTTCTTTTTTACACTGTTACTTGTTTACACTGTTACTTTAGTATGAACACCAAAGTTTTTTATATGCATATCCTAATCTTATTTGGGGTATTGGCATTAGATTTGGCTCATAAATAACAGAAAATAAATAAAATGAATTTAAAAAATAAAATAACTGAAATAGGATATAGAGGTTAATTATATTTAAATTAAGTCCCACTTAAATTATATAGTGAGTAAACAGATCAATTTAAAGTATAAGTCGTCTGATGTGTTTCTGGATTTCTCCAGAGGCTTCTTTGTACATCATTTTCAAAACAACTGTGCAAACCTACAGCAAATTATCAGATCAAAGAGAATCCCTTTAATCCACTAAATCAAAAACAAAATTTTAAAATGAAAGCATTTTGAAAAATTGCACTAAAATAACAAATAAAATGGAAGAAGGTATTTTGCAAATCTAAAATTATATATCACAATTAGAGCTTCACATGATATTCCACTTCATTGAGAAAATTTGAATAAAGTCATTAATTTATAAAAAGCAAATTTATATCCAAACCAGTTCAGTTTAGGGGGAAAAGCCAGATTGCTTTAGGATTAAGTAAGTAAAAACTGCTACACCAATCTTTTTTTGCTTAAGAAAATAAAGCATACAACAGAGCAATAAGAACCCTGAAATATATTACATGAAACAGCAGTACCAAACTGCTTGAATCAATGTTTCCCAACCTCTGCAACTTTAAGATATGGGGACTTCAACTCCCAGAATTCCACAGCCAGCATGGGAGTTGAAATCCACATAACTTAAGAGTACAGAGTTGAGAAACTTTGGCTTAAATAATAATGATGGTTTGCAGGTATTGGATGCTTTGTGTTATGTAGTCCCATCACCACCATAGCATACACAGCTAAAATTAAGGCATCTCTATGTAACAAACATATGTAAAGAGCAAATACTGAGAATAGGTGTAGAAGAATGAAGAATAACAGAGAATTAGATTGTTACTCTTATGTACTTTGTTTTATAAGGGTAACACTAGCATACATTCTTTACTAGTTAAAAATATTTTTATCTGCTTAAAAATGTTATTGGTAGTTAATGCATAAGATGCATTAATAATAGGATCTTGAAGTCAGCATCACAAAGGCCTACATTTTGCAAATCTTCCAATTGTGACTCTAATATAATGTGCCATGCTGTGATATATAACCAACAGCGTAACAGGTACATTAGACTACAATTCATTACTGTAAAGGAAGCTTGGCACTCTCATTATTTCATCTGTTAGCCACTACATCTAATATTTCTATTAGTATTCCTCTAATACTACTTCTAATAATCCTAATCCTAAAACTTCTGTTTCTAGTTTGTTTGTTTTTTTTGCTTCTCTAAAATAATCACAAATAATTATACAGAGTATGGAATGATTCTATAATCCTAAGTAGCCACCTACTTCCTGCTTCCCACAATCAAAATCAATGAGGAAACTGGCAGGAAGTTGCAAGCCCCAAATTGGGCAGGCAGATCAGTGGCTGCTGCCCAGTGGGAAGGATGTGAAGGAGTGTGTGGGAAGGTCAGGGAAGGTGTGTGGGAGTGTGTGGGAATCACAGTGCAAGTCAGGAATGATGTGCAAGGGTGGATGAGGCATGCAGCAGAGAACAGAGAGGATGCACAAGAATGTGCAAGTGGCTGAAGACTTACCTCAGTGACTTGCAACCTTCCCTGCCGGCTTCGCCATTGACTTTCTGGAGAAGCCATGAGGAAAGAATTCAAATAGCAATCACATGAATCCCAATTGCTGTTGTTAACCAAATTCCACAGTCATTAGGAAAGACAACTTCCTGCTGGTTTCCCACAACCAAAGTCACTTGGGGAAGCCAGCAGGCAGTTACGTGGTGGCTGCTGGGTGAGGGAGGGTGCAAGGGCATGTGTAAGAGGCATTGTGCAAATTGGGGAGGATGCACGACAGTTGAAGGGGGTGCAAGAGAAGTACAACATGTGTCAGGGAGAGTGCATGGGGTATACGAGTGGCTGGCATGGTGAGGTAGGGGAGACTTACCCCAGTGACTTCTGACCCTCCCTTCCAGCTTTCCCATTGGCTTTCTGATGAAGCCGACAAGGAAGGTTGCAAATAGTGATCACATGATCCTGGGGTACTGCAACTAGTTGTAAGTGCGAACTGGTTGTCAAGTTCCCATACCATGATCATGTGACCACAGGGATACTGAGATAGCTGGAATTCCAAAGACTGGTCTTAACCACCATTCGTTCAACATCATCATAACTTTGAATGTCGCTGAACGAATGGGCCTAGGTTGAGGATCTCCTGCAATTAAAAACAAAGTGAATTTAGAGTAAACACAGTACTTCCTGAACTAGTTACATGGACATGCCCAAAGTATCACGTTCATATGAGAATCTGATAAATTATATTACTTGATTTTTACATTTTTAAACATGCATAAGAAGCTACGAGTATTACAGAACGATGTACCAAGCTATAAAAATATTAACCTAATTTTAAAATTCAATTTTGCTTTGCATTATAGCACTTTAGATTAGGCACAAATTAATCTACAGGTAGCCCTCCACTTACGACCACAATGGAGCCCAAAATTTCCATTGCTAAGCAAAACAGTTGTTAAGTGAGTTTTGCCCCATTTTACAACCTTTCTTGCCAGAGTTGTAAAGAGAATCACTGCCGACGGTAAGTTAGTAACACGGTTGTTGAGCAAATCTGGCTTCCCCATTGATTTGGCTTGTCAGAAGGTCGCAAAAGGGGATCAAATGACCCTGGGACACGGCAACTATCATAAATATGAATCAGTTGCCAAGTGTCTGAATTCTGATCAAGTGACCGTAAGGATGCTGCAATGGTTGTAAGTTTGTGAATTGGTCATAAATCACTTTTTTCAGTGCTGTTGTAACTTGAAACAGTCACTAAACGAGTGGTTGTAAATCAAGGATTACCTGCATTTCTATTCAGAGCATGTTTGTACAATAATACTATGCAATTAATCTGTGTAAAACCACCTCAAACTTGCATATTTATATTCATGTTTTTATACCATTAAATGTTCAGATCTATAGTTCACTACAAATACGTAACAAAGAACTGCGTTGCAACATCTAAATGCTGCAAAAATTATTTAAAAACTAAATTATTATCCAAACATTAATTTTATATGTGTGGCCAAGAAATTTCATGTAAGAATTAATATACATTCCTTTCTCAATTGATAGGAATGTAAGTTATTTTCTTCCATATCCCATAACTTTGAGAAAAAAAACCACAGATAAGGTGTACATTACTTATCTTTATTCATATAGATAAATATGCTGAGTTATATAATTAAACAGTGTATCTTAACTTTGTAACTGAAACTGACAGTTGTCTTGGGTGAAAGTAGTTGGCTAGTCCTAGTAAATTCTAATTAAATAACAGCATATATATAGCATTTACATGTTAATATATAGCATTTATATGTTAATATAAACAGCATTTATATTGGCAGTTTTAAATGATAGTTTGAATTATTGTTGCCTCAATGTACATGCTTAGCTACAACTATGGTTTATGAATCACAATCACCAAGTTCAGAAAATATACTAAGCTAAAAGAAAGCATATTCTGACATAATATGTATAAACCAAATCAATATCAACGTGTTGTGAAATTTGGTAGGGACTAATTGTTTGAAGGACAGGTTTAATAACATTGATTAGTTTCTTTTGATTTTGGCTTAGTATGATTGAGAATCTTACCACTGTAATTTGTAAAAGAGGTTTTAAAATCTTGATTTAGCACTGTGTGTGAACAAAACAGATTAAAGCAGTTTAACTGCTTAGTAGTCCATAGCGTAACTTTTGATTCCACTTCTCTATAATCCAACTTTTGACCACAGTGATGTCATTAAAGCTTTACCACGTTTCCCCGAAAATAAGACCCTGTCTTTTATTTTTTTGAACTGTGAAATAAGCGCTTGGCCTTATTGCCATGCACTCAAAAGCCCGATTAGGCTTATTATCAGGGGATGTCTTATTTTGGGGGAAACAGGATATATGTTTCTTTGAGAGGTCTGGGGGGGTGGGGACGACATCTCCATCTATGCCATAAACCACAAACAGAACTCACAAAAGTTGTCAATTGCTTACTTTCAATTCTAAGACGCAATGCTTACGATAGCAGATGGGGAACTAACTTTCATTATGCTGCCTTTGGAAGTAATTACTGGACCAGACCACAACACCATATTACAATATCTGTGCCATAATATCACTGCCATGCCACAATTGACACAAGCCACTATATTTGACAGCAGGTGAAATGATGTACTGTTCTAGCTACTTTATATTCCTGTACTTCTGTTTATGCACCAAAATTTTAGCCACGCCTTTTGTTTTTTAAAACCTACTTGGGTTATGACAATATTTATCTGGAAATGTAAGGCTTAGCTTTCTTTTGCTAATAGGACAATTCAGAAAACAGAACAGCCTTGCTGTATTGCGGTAAGGCTGTTCACTGCCTCTGCCACCAGATGTCTCAGATTTTATTTGTCTGAATACAACACCAGTGTAGATATAACACCTCTGTGGTTAAGTATATGAAAAACAAACTGACCAAAATGGATGTCTCCTTGAATGAAGAAAGGTCATGATGTTTGCATGCTTGAAATACTCAGGTATTTCTAGAGCATTTGTTATATTAATGCTTTTATATTTGGTAGCATTGGCCAAATTTGAAATAATATTTTATTTTATTTTCAGTGCTCTGTAGAATTTCCTTTGTTGTGCAGGCTTATACATATCCACAAAGAGCTGCTGTATTTCTTGAAACATACTGAGTATCTTTTTAAATGAAATACACATACCATAGCTTTTAATTGTGTCCAGAGATATATCTAAATCAGATCATCAGTCTGGCAAAAGTTCCTCAGAATTCAGACAACATTTGATAAACCTACACTCACAACTTTTTTCAAAGCAAATTGGCCTACCCTTGCTGAATTAGGTCTTAGCCCTATATTCTATCACAGTGCCTAATCAGATGCCTCTACAGAATCTGCAGGGAGGAAATGGAGGCATACATCTCTCCTTTGGTTTCCCTGCTGCAACTGATATTTGAATACATGCTGCTATCCACAATTGAGAAATTTGAAAAAGCAAAAAAGAGGTACACATAATTTGCAGGGCTCACTACAGATTCTTTTACCTCCATTAACTGGGGAGTAAATTCAGTATCACTTTATCTTTCACTGAAGCACATTTTGGTACAGTTTTCAAGTACTGGTGGACTTTCCCGAAACACTGGCATCAAAATCATTTGGAGATTTAAATGCTGAATATAACATTTTGTAATAATTCAAAACTTTTCTAGAATTCCCAGTAGTTTAGATATAATCAGATTTTCCTTGTTGCAGATAAATACTAAATAAACCCAATTTAATGAACTTGGTTCATCAAATTCATCAGGTTGATGAACTTGGTTGATTGATCAACTGCCATGAATGCCACAAGCTTAAACTACAGTAAAAGCTGCATCCTACTGACTTCAAAAGAGCTTAGCTTTTCTAAGAGCTCAGCTCTTAGTAAGTGTGAGTAGTATTATAGCCTACATCTACTTCTAGGAAAGGAAACAAAAAGAGAAGCAGATATAGAAAAGAGAGAGAAATTGAAAGAGTGGTGATAACCTCAGGAGAAGAAACAAGGCTTTTCTGTATAAAAGATTCCATGATTAAGGCAGCTCCATGTTCAGATGACAGATCCTCTGGAGAATCCTCTTCTGACATCTATTTCAGCAGGGGGAACCCAAGACCCCCCAGGCAAAGAGATAGAGACAGAGAAAAGAGACAAGAGAGACACAGAAAAAGAAGCAGTAAATAAAGTATGGAGAATCACTCTAATTTCCTGTGCATTTACTCTGAGCTAATCCTTTTATCTAACTTTTTAGGAAAAGATTCTTTCTTTCAACTTCCATCTCCCCTCTGACAGCAATACAGCCCTTGACTTACAATCAATTTTTAGTGACTGTGCAAAGTTACAGTGGCACTGAAAAATATGACATACAAACCAATCCTCGCACATTCCCACAATCATGTGATCAAAATTTGGTTGCTTGGCATCCATTATGCAACTACAATGGTTGCAGCATCCTGGGGACATGAGGTATCATTTACGATCTTTTTAGCCAGCTTCTGGCAAGCAGAAGTCAATCAGAAAAGCTAGACTTGCTTAAAGTTTACATGATTCACTTAACTGCAGTAATTTGCTCAACAAACATAGTAAAAAGATCGTAAAATTGCATGTGACTCCCTTAACAACCACCTTGCTTAACAACCTAAATTCTAGTCTCAGTTGTGCTCGTAAGTCGAGGACTATCTGTATTAATCATGACTCAGCAACTGAACTCTGCTATCCCATTTTCTTTCTACTGGAACACAAGTTTATCAGAGCTATCCAGAATGTTCAGCTTTTAGGATCCACAGGACCAGCCATAATAGTTGAGTTATATGTCTGCTAAATTCACATTCAAAGCACCTTGCCTGCTGATGAAAGTTTGTCTGCCTCCCAACCTTTCATTTGGAAAAATGAGTCATGAAATGAAACCTAGAGAAGTAAAAGCACTTGGACCTGCTATATTTCTTTGAGGACAAAAGATCAGGCAAATGCATCAATGACTTGTGCAGCTTCCCTCACTGGTTAGGATTTTGTGGTTCCAACTTTCCTGAGCTCAAGTTTAAATCTATGTTTCACCAGAAGAAACCTCAACACCTTGCCCATTACTGTATTAGTCGGGATTATAAAATGCTTTATGTCTCTACTCATGAAGACCAAGAAATACCCAAGAACAGAGGTCATCTCCTATGGTCAAACTGATTTATAAAATATTAAGTTGTTCAATAAATGATAAGACGTTTTCATTTAAAAGCTAAGTGTTTCATAAATATGTGATTTTCTGCAAAGTTAGCCTGCATTTTTAAGTAATGGCTGTAGAGATGATTTCCGGCTGGGTTGAAGGAAAGGACAGTAGAGTCTTTTTCCAGCTTTCTTAATTCAATCCGAATATCCCATAACACAGTAAGCCTGTACCTGACTGGCTTTGGTTACAATAAAGAGAATTCTTGTAAACAGAGAAACACTACCTTCAGTATAATTGTCAAAATCATAGAGTTCATGCCAAAATCTTGAGGGCCAACTACTATGTGTTTATGATGGTATTTTACAGTGTTATATGCACTGGAGTATTTTTTTTATCAAGGTTAGGATGCAAATGAAACTAAATATATATTCCATAATAAAAAGTTTCTCAGAAATTCTTTACACTCAATTTGAGCTTTGCTGTTAAGAGATATTTTCACACATAGCTATCCAAGGTATGTGGGCAAGAGAGTGCATCTACTATTAAACAAATACTGGGATTCCCTTTTTGCTTGCTTACTTTCACTTCCTGATGCAGTCCAACGATGATATAGATTGAGTGGCAACAGAGATACCGTGTTTTCCCAAAAATATGACCTACTCAGAAAGTAAGTCCTAGCTTGATTTTTACATAAAATCAAGCTACTATAAGCCCTACCCCCCAAAATACCCCCCCACCAAAATAAGCCCTAATTAAGACCCCACCCACTTCAGGGTGCACATGTAAAAATTAAGCTAGGGTGGGGGTGGGGGGTGTGGAGCTGTCCTATTACTTACCTTCAGACAATTGCAGCACACCTCAGCCCATTTCTTCTGCAGCTGGCAAGGCTTTCCTGAAGGTCTCTATAGCTAATAACAGAGCTCGAATCAGTCCAGAGCTTTGTTATCGCCTACAGAGGTCTTCAGAAAAGCCTTGCCAGACAAAGAAGTTCCTGAAGGCCTCTGATAGCAAAAAAGAGGCCTGGAGCAACGCATGCAAATGAGGTGAGCCAGTGGATGACATCCCTTCCCCCAAAAAATAATACCTGGTGCTTTTTTTGGTGGCAAAATATATATATAAAACAGGGTCTTATTTTCAGGGAAACACGGGTATGTTTTAAGAATCTGTTTAGATTCTTTAGATTTAGTGGCAAAAGACTATATTTAAGTAATTGGATCAACCCATAATAACAATGCACATTACTTTTCCTGGCACAAATTTCTTTATGATGACACATGAAAATAATTTAAAATTTTCCCATGCAAAAGATAATGAAACTGGACTTACAAAACAATTAATCTAAGTCTTAGCAGGACTCAGTCTTTTTACTCACTGCTTTATGGACACTCAACTATCTTGGAGAAAGCCACATACAAGTTTTCTATACATGGGTATATATATTTCTTATATGACAATGACTCACCGTGGGAAATGGTGGAAAAATTGGAAAAACATTTATTGGAAAAAAATGTTCGCCTTATGCTTTATTCTAACCTCATAGTTCACATTGCTATGATTCACATGGTAAATAGCTTTCATATTTCAAGAAGTCTAATAATATCCATGTATCTGTAATACGTAGGCCTGGGATCATTTATACTTTCTAACTTATATGTGGCATTTTCATTTGAGATATAGGCTTATTAGTTGCATTACCAAAATTTAATTTTACATGTCTGCTTTATTCATTATTTTGCCTTCCAATTTAAGCCTTGCCTGCAAGGTCTTAAATTATTTTAAAAATCTTTATTGAGATTGTATAATCCTTAAAATAGGCAATAAATAGTAGATTGATATTATCTATAAGTCAAGTAAGGGATGCAGATATATGAAATTTGATTTATGAGTATACGTATATTCCTAGGACCTTCTATCTTGCCTTTAAAGAAAAGAATGAGGAGATAAATCGTTATAATGCCCAAATTGAAATGCTATTTGTCTTCTTTATTAGAAGATCAGCCCAGGATAGTTGAGAGTTGAACACAAGCATCTGATCAAAGCTTGGCAATCTTCAAGCCACTATTGTAATGCACAGCTTTACTTTCTCTAGTTCAATATGAATATTCATATTAAAGCCAATATTTAGAGAAATGTTCATAACATCATAATTACTGGACTAAATAGGAAAGGATCTTGTAGAGACAGCAGAGGGGATACAGAAAAAAGCTTTCTTGTCAAAATATTATGGAATGTTTACCTAAATCTGACAATATTACAATTTTAAAGCAGCAGAAGACGGAGCACTTACAAAGTAAATAATCAAGTGATGTAATGCATCACAGTTTGGTGGTATGGACAGGAGAAAAGCAAAAATGTTAAGAGCCACCTTCTCCAAATCTATTTTTCTCAGCTGTGTGGACTATAACCCACATAATGCCTGGAAATGATGACAGCTCTAGTTTCAATACATTTGGAAGGCAGGAAATTGAGGAAGGATGGTTCTATCAGGCCACTAGTTAATTCTTCTAAATGGCAGAAGAATCAAGCACATAAATATAACCTGCAAAATTGCGTAACCCAATATAAATGAATAACTTTGTATCATTAGTATAACAACAAACAAACCTCATTGGCCTTCTCAGGGGTCCCTTTTGGTGTCTCCTCTTCATGTTTGGGTGAAGAAGAAGCAGGCGAGGAAGGCAGCCTTCTATCCCGGTCTCTGTGCACGAGCTTGCTATTGGGTTCCTTCAAGGTCCGTTTCAACTCATTAATGCTGGCCTGGTGCTTTAGCAAAACATCTTCCGGTTTGTCTAAAAACTTTTGGATGGAGAGGGGAAGGTAACTACTAAGGTGAGGGTTAGAGGAAGGAGCATGAGTGGAGTGAGATGCTTGTGAGGTGGGAGCTTCAGAGTGTTTAGAATTGGAGACCTTATTGCCTAGAAAATGAAGTCTCCACATAATGTAAATCATTCAGCCACAATTTTAGGACTGTCCTCCAAATGGGTTTCAGTTCCCATCCTCCCTTAGCCAAGGAGGAATGGAGTTCACTACGGTTGTTATCTAATCCATTGGGAGGCAAGAAGATTGGAGAAGACTGGCTTAGATAGATCAAACTATTGAAATAGAAGTCTTATCCTTTTGATTGTTCAGGATCAAAAAACTGCCTCTTAAAGAGTTATATAGGCTTCTACTATTCTTTCTTATCTAGAGACATGAATGAGATTCTAGAGTGTCTGTGAAGTCAGAATTCCATAATTCCAGAACTAGCAACTCATGGATCAGGAGACAAAGAGTGGGAAATGTGTTCTTAGCCAACATTCCCTGTCTCCTACAGTAGTTTGTATGTAGCTTTCTAAAGGAATGAAAAAAATATTTAAATTGGCCCGAAGTAAATTGCAAAACAAGAAAAAGAGTTCCAAACATAGGTATACATGTTTGCTGAGTATAAACTTGGATTTTAGGATCAGCACTAAAAAACCCTAATCCATTTCTTAACAGTTTTTATTGTGGCTGAGTGAAGCTTCACTTTCTTGGACAGTGTAAGCTTATTTAAAAAAGAGGAAATATTCATATAATAATTACCATCCATTATGTCTAATTCCCCTCACTCTAGATCAAGAGTGAGAGGAACTTCACATGAGACCGAGAAACAAGGAGTACACATCTCTGAAGCAGTTTGCCAATTGCCCCTTCACATAATGCTGATGATGTAAATAAGGACTGTACAGGATTGCAATAAAACATGCAGAATTACTGGATGATGAGAAAACATGGAGGGGATAGCCGGCACTGAACTTCAGGTGCTTGGAGAATATCTATATGTCAGAAGTCTGTGAAACAACCAGACTAATAATAAGAAACAGATATCTAGCATAGTAAATTCAGTTTGTAAATAAACTTCTTTATTCTGATTGTAGCTTGAATTTTGTTATTACTCAAATTTGCTAAAATGAAAATAAAAGCTCTTATATATAATTCAAAGGAATTTAAACTAATTACCAATTCTGCTGTAAAAACAAATAAAAAATTCCCAAGCTTTGATCTGCTTGGTGGGAGCCATCTGCAGGTCATAAACTTTGTAAAACGTTATAAACATGCACATTGCTACATGGAAGATATTATGACCAGTTTTGGGGAAATACAGTGCTCCATTTCTCAAATAATTTAACAATTACATTCATAGCCTCATAAGACTGATCATTAAAAAGAGGAAGTGAACAATAAAAGCAGCTTTTTGATGTTGCTTTGTATATCTTGGCACTTTAGCCAGTGATTAAATCTAAATACCATTTTTAGTTCTGGCTTAAAGCTTTTAACATTCTGACCTGCAATTCAGTTATGTAAATGTTTGTCAAGGTTACGTCTGCATCTTCTCCTTCCTGAAAATATCATGGCCGGAGGGGAGAAAAAAGGAACAGGGATAATGGAATGCCATGAAAGAGCAAAAGAATCAGTTGGATGACAAAATAGTTATGAGTTTCTAGCAAGCAAATAGCTGAAGAACTCTAGCTTCTTGCTCACATGACAAAATGAATGGAAAATGCTGACTTAACAGGGTACAAGACGCAGTCTGTGTAGCAAGGGGAAGATCCCCTCATTTCCACCCTGATCTGCATCTTGCATCCCATTAGAAAGGGCCACATACAATGTTGGCATTTCTTAAAAGATGAAAACTAGGAATGCACTGATGAAAAACTAAAACATTCCAGAGAATACCTCCTGTTTGTGCCTTGGGGTGGTTTCTTGATCCGGCTGGTAGCAAAAAGAGGTGGGAGGGAGGGTAAATCAGTTAAGGGAGCTCCTATATTAGGCTATACTCTTGCCACAATTTTAATTCAGGTATGAAGAAAATGATAAATCTTTGATGCCGCACACTTTCTATAGGAGTTTACAATTTTTCTAGATTTAGTAAGCCATTGTATTAATTGTATAGCATTGTATTAATCTATGTAGGCCTCATACCCTGCTTGATTTGTAAAATGCATTTTGAATGAAATCTGCCAGCACACATACAAAAGAAGTAATTTGTCCATAAACATTTTACAGAAGAGGAAGGTCAGGACTTTGGAAGACATATCTGCAAAGATTCAGCAGACACGGGCTGCATTCTTCACATGTCTGTAGATTCTGTTTATCACTGACATTGTCAAAGATGAGGGTTAGATATTGAAGCCAGTGCTGGGATTCAGCCGGTTCGGTTCAGGTGAACTGGTTGTTAAATTGCTGGCTGGACCCACCCATCCCCACCCCACCCCTTCCAGGAGTCCCCACGTGCCCCATTTTGGCTCCCTAAGTGCAGGGAGGCTTACTAGGTCCAAAACGGGACATGGGGGAGGTGCCCCCCCAGCCCATTTTTCTTCCCAGGGGAAGGCAGGAGGCGTAGTGCTGTCTGTCACACCCCCTGGCCATGGCCGCCATGGCCACGCCCACCCAGCCAGTCATTAGAGCAAGAACCGGTTGTTAAATTACTTGAATCCCACCACTGAATAGAACACTAGAAAAATCCTACTTGAAGAAAGGACCATCCTGCCTTCTCCAGAAAGGCTCTTTGGAAGACATATTTGGAAGGCAAACTTGTCAGGACACTTGACAAAAAAGCCTCCATGATCACCACAGTATCTGCAATGGAGCAGTGCAGTGTCCTTGCTTATCCTTCTGCCTACAGTGAGGAAAATCAGCAAAATTCAGCTTTAAAAGCCAAATTGGATGGATATCTCTGATGGTGGCACAGTGGTTAGAATTACAGGCTAACTCTGCCCAGAGTCAGGAGTTCAATCCTAATGGGGCTCGAGCCTTCTATCCTTCTGATGTCAATAAAATGAGGACCCAGATTGTTGGGGGCAATATGCTGACTCTGTAAACTGCTCAGAGAGTGCTGTAAAGAATTATAGAGCGGTTTATAAGTCTAAGTGCTATTGCTATGCTTCTAAAACTGGTATTGACACACTGGGTGAATGTTTCCTGTGTCATATCATGGAATAAAAGGCCAGTTTTCAGATTTCAGGATGACTGATTTCCCCAAAGAACAAGATTCCAAAGATAACAGCAGTTTAACAATGGAAGTTACGGTTTGTCTTTGGAAATTCATATTGGAGGCTGAACGACAAGTACATGATAACTGCCAGTGGGAACTTGTTATGAGACTGAGAAGTATTCTAATAAATAGGATATAGTATAGATAGAAAATATTAATGATGTTACCATTGCTTGCCACAATGTTTTTGGTATCTCCTAGAAGGAAGCTAAGATGTTTGTATATCAAGTATAGAATCCACCCTCCAAATGCAGATCAAATATAGTGTAGGTTTTGTACCTTCAACTCCTTGATTTTTGTTGGAGTAGTCACCTCTTCATCTTCAGATCTCGTCCTCCCCCTATATCTATCATCTTCTCTCTTGTCTGACTCTGTTCCATCGTGATTCTCACTCACTGAAGCTGGGCGGGAGAATTCTGCATAGGAGAGACAGAGAGGAAGAGAGGAAGAGAGAGAGCAGCCCTATTTTGTCCCATTGACTTCAGCTGAATACAAGAAAAGATGTTATTTCCAATGCTTCTAAATGCTCTACGACTAAAGATCCTGTGTTCGAGAATTCAAAAGCTCTTTTTTGGGACATGAAACATTAGAGGTACATAACATGCAGTGCCATAAAACCAGCTTCTAACAGTCAAATTTTAATTTGGTTCTTGGTTTGTATTCCTTAGATTCCTTAGAAGTAAATTCCTTAATAATCCTAACATGTTTCTATTTATCTACTTGTTACACAGCATTTTGTGTAACAATTGATTTGCACATTATTTAACTCAACCAAATGGGAATGCTTTACATATGGTGGATAGAAGCAGGAAGTATGGCTTATTTCCTTTATTTCAGGCCTACAAAACATCTATATCCCTTGAATTATATGAATACCGTTGTGGTATATACAGGTAGTTCTCGACTTACAACCAAAATTGGGACCAGAGTTTCAATTGCTAATGATGCAGTCATTAAGTGAGTCATCATATGACCAGACCCAATTTCACAACCATTTTACTGTAGTTGTTAATTGAATTACATGGTCTTTTAAGTGAAGCTGGCTTCCACAATTGACTTTGCTTGTTGAAAGTTGGCTGTGAATATTGCAAATTGGGATCATGTGACTACAAAGTGCTACAACTGTAATAAATGCAAGCTGGTTATCAATAATCCTTGACTCTTGCACTACCCCTGCAATCAGATGGCTGCAGGAATAGTGCAACAGCCGTAACTTTGAGGACAGGTTGCAAGTCATCTTTCCTAGGCTGCTGTAACTTTGAACTGTCATTAAATGAACAGCTATAAATTGAGGAATTAAGAGTGTTTTATAAAAGATAATTCCATTTATCATGAATCAGACTCACTATTTCACACTGGTAATACTGTTTCAGATGCAATAACAAATGCTCATAATAAATGCTCTTTTTTAGCCTTTAAATTGAATTACACCCATAGTTAAGTTTTTAAATCTTCTGAGGATGTTGGCATCTCAACAGAAATCTGAATTCCATCTGTGGTTGATTTCTCAGTGTAAGAGAACAATGCAATATGCAGGAGATGATCCAATTGCTAAGCGGAGAAAACTGATGATTCTAAATAAAGAGTTTTCAACAAGGGCTTCTTACACCTCTTTTTCATGCCTTGGTAGCACAGAAAAGATGGTGCCCCACAATGCCCATTATAGTATTGCCTACCAAGGACAATGAAGTCACTTGCATGAAGCATGGGATAGACAGTTGTTACTCTACCATGGCTATAGAAAAGGATAGAGCGAATGAGGCCATTTATGGAATAGCTTCAATCTTCTCTCTGCTTTCATATTTGTTGATCTTCAAAGAAAAGAACCTGGAGTTGCTTTAGGGAATGTAATTTATAGACAGGAAAACTCTTCCACTTCTACCTACTTATAGAAAGGGAGGCTTTCCCTGTCCAGAAAATTGTGAATAGAATTGTATCAGTCTGGAGAAGGGGAGGGAAATGCCTTTTAGCTTCTCTCCCGAGTGCTCTTTATTGAAAAAGTTGTGAATTTCAACATCGACCCCATAATGAAAAAACTATGCTGATGAGAAGTTTTATGGGAAACTGTATCTAGTAGCTGCTCTGTATCATCTCTTGCAATTGATGTCTAATCGTTGTTGGCAGGCTGGTTGCCCAAAAGAGAACCCATCCATTAATCAATATCTGCATCCTTTTTCTAGCTAGAATCAAAGAGAGCACATACATCTAAGTGAGCTAACTATATTGGGGATATGGAGCAAAAATCCCAAGGGAGCATATTTCTAAAGCCTGGAAACTATTTGTTAACTTTCAATTGCCTCCTTGTGCTGGCAAAGGAGGGCAGATCTCAATCAGACAATTAATTATGGATAAGCCATAGCTTGACGCTGCATTCATCTCTACAAGAAAAGCAGCACTCTAGAATTGCTACCACGTTTTCCTTTATGTAAAATGTAATTTACTATTGCCTCTTAGACTTATGTTAGAGTCAAGCAACCTACAAATCTAATCAATAATTAAATAAAACATTCACATCTGCTTATCCCGGGTCCTTGGGAAGGGCTCAATAGGTGGCCAAAATGCCAAATCCAATCTGAACATCCGGCTGGCTGTGAGAATAATTCAGGCATTCAGATCCATACAATCATTTGCTCTGCTTCACTAGCAAGAATGTCAACAATATAAATGGAACTGAACTAACTAAATAAATAAAACAATAGGGAAATATTTGGCCATTTCCTTCTTCCCAGATATTTTTCAAGTATTCCAGTCTATTTTACAGTCTTAGAATTTCTTATGAAAATTCCCATCCAAGTACAAAGCAGGTTCAGTCTTCCTTGGTCAAAAGAAGCCAAAATCTACTAGATAATGCCTTTTGCAATCCATTCATGCTTTCCCTATGGATCAACTGAAGAATCCATCCCCAGCCCTCTGGAGAAAAATGTTCTACGTCTCACCAGCAAAAAATAATGAGATACTAGACCTCAGCCTCCCACCCCCCCACCCAATATATGGTTCCATCCTTTGAAGAAAGCCTTCGCGTACCCTCCAGGGAACCAATCTCCCTCCCCCTCCCCAATTTGGGGCATACCTCCATCGAGGCTGCGAGACATGGTGTACCGTTTGCTGGAGGAGCGTTCAAAGTAAGGGGCAGGACGATCAATCAAAGCGCTGGCTTGCCGAGTTTGAGCCTGTGTTCGCCCACTGTAGCGGAATTTGGAACCCATTACTAGGAAGCCTTTTGGGGGAGGCTCAGGTGACACCAGCCTGCAGAAAGAAAACTGTAATAGGTAAGAATCCGTAACCTTTGAAGTTGTAAAATACATTTGAAATTTTCATAGTGTGCTATAAGTGATCTCACCAGATGGTTACCTTAAGGGAGGGCTTGCCTGTGGACTCATGGCTGCAATAGTAGGGCGGGGCGGGGCGGGGCGGGGCGGGGCGGAGCGGAGCGGAGCGGAGCGGAATAGAGTAGAGTAGAGTAGAGTAGAGTAGAGTAGAGTAGAGTAGAGTAGAGTAGAACAGAACAGAACAGAACAGAACAGGATAAGAACAGGATAAGAATAGAATAAGAAGGGACCTTGGAGGTCTTCTAGTCCAGCCCCCTGCTCAAGCAGGAGAACCTATACCATTTCAGATAAGTGACTATCTAGTCTCTTCTTAAAAACCTCCAGTGATGTTCAATCACAAACACTCATTTTCCAGAAGACAAACAGAGGTTCTGAAGGAACATGCAAAATATCTCCAATGTTCCCTTACTACTTCTGTCTAACCGTAATTTTCATGGAAGAAGGAAGCCTTTTACTTCCTAAAAACATTGATTGCAGTACTGCTTTCTTCTTTTCTGAGTGGGTTCACAGATTTCAACAGCAGTGCAAAACTAGTTACCTACTGTTTTGATTACCGAACAGGTATTATAGGGAATAATGAAAGCGCAGGAGAATGGCAATTAACTTTTAAGCATGACAATATGCCATTTATATAAATCATAATTTTAAATAATCAAGAAGGCAGAGAGCCAGGTAGGATTGAGATGTGCCATTGGTATACCAGGTCCACGCACATCAGGTTGGGAACTCAATTAAACCAATGCAAAATCACCATTGCTATATTCCATTTCGGAATGCTATTTTATTCAACATTGGGTCAAATAATCACAAGTCTGTGTTTTTTTCCAGACAAGTGCCATTAAATGAAATATGTGGCCTCATATATATATATATTAGAGCCAACCCTTTCAAAATAATTCAGTATTCTCAATGATATAAATAAGTTCTATCTATCATCCATAGCAGTGGTGGGTTGCCCCTGATTCGCACTGGTTCTATATAACCGGTAGTAAAACCGGTGGGAGGCTCTACCCACCGACCCCAATGTCATCAAAATGCTTCTGCGCATGAGCAAAAGAGCGTGTGCGCGCATGAGTGAAACAAGCCCGCACATGTGGCCCCGTTGCAAACTGGTAGTAAAGGTAAGTAGAACCCACCCCTGATCTATAGTGATTTTTAGGGAGCACATTTTTAACGTAGCATTTGGAGTTTCCAATTAGTTTTTGATTTTAATGTATCTTTCATTCTGCCTTGCAAAGATTTGAGACCCTTTTAAACAGACTGAGATGATAGACATTTGGTCTGTGTTCCAAAATGCAGGAAAAAGAAACATTGCCTTTAAATTTTCCAGGAACTTGGGGCAAAAAAGCTGCAAACTTTTCCTGTGGATTAGTTTTCTGCATCTTCCAATTCCAATCATGATTATTGCAGTTTATTTTGATGCAGTCTAAAATTCTACTCCTTTGGTCATCTATTCATCTCTCTACAAAGTCTAAAAAGCTCTTATGCCTCAAGGTAATATAGCTACATGATGTCAGCTTCCTAGATCTCTATGATTCATTTTAAAAACCTGTGTCTCCTTATCTCACGGATCGAATGGGCTTTCCACTCTTTAGAGCGGCTCATAACATTTGTATGTATAAAGAAAATTATATATAACAGCCCCTCTTATTTCAATTTCGTTGATAATCTATGGCCAAATGGTATGTGACATTGAAAATTCTTACTACCCCATTAAAATGCAAAATAGCATAAAAAATAGCAGGAAAGTTTATTTCAGACTAAACAAATATTCTGTTTCAGAATCAGTAGCTATCAGGAAGATAGTAATAAAGACTATTTGAAAAAAAAAGAAAGAAGGAAATTGCTGGAGTAGGAGTAGCTCAGTAAATCAGACTCCATACCTAAAAACTAAACTTTTCTGCAAGGAGTTACCTAGCTTTTCCCTTTTTCTTCTTTTCATAATGATTTTATTAAAATTTACAATAGAAAGATAAAAGACTAATACAACTAAGAAAAATATAAATAATAAAGAAAAGAAAAAGTAGAGCTAGAAAAAAGAAAAGAAAAAAAGATATATAAAAGACAACTCCCCACTTCCACCAAACAAATATAAACAACTTCAGTAACTTAATGCCTTTTCTAGCATTTCAATTAAGAAAATCTGTTCTTTGCTCATTAATAATTCAATTTAAAAAAACCATCACTCAGTTCTAATCAGCTACTGCCTACTTAGCACTACTAGAAATAGTAACCTCTATATATATTGCCTTCAAATAAATTATTTTTATAAACCAACATTACTAAGAAATAAAGCAAAAGAAATATATCCCCATACATAAACAAATCATTAAAGTTTGGTCATTCAGTCCTGACCAAAAAGAAATTCCATTTATAGCTATTAGGAACCACAACACATATATTTTAATCCTGGTCAAATGAATTCACTTTATTTTTGTTTACTTTTAAAAGGTTGATCTTTAATCCCATCAAATAAAGTTCCGCAAGTTAATTTCCTATCATTTTCTCTTTTGTTTTCTTTCCTTTCCAGCTTCAGTAATTTAGCGTCTTTCTAAATCAAAAATGAGAAAAGCTTTCCAAATAATTCTTATTATTTGTATGTCCCCTTTAGTTATTAAGACGTTGGCTGGTTCAAATGTATATTTATTGTGGTATGCTTTTCAATACCACTCTTGTAGTCTGGCACTTTTACATCCATTTTCATATCCATATTGAAATAATCTATTTTATATAGCAAAATCTATTCTTCTTCTATAGCCTCTGTTACATCCATTTTTATAGTATCAAAAAATATTGCAAGTGGTTGCTCAGTTAATTTTAAATAGTTATCCGCCTTTATTGAGGAGCATCTATCAGACAGCCAAAACCCTAAATATTTAACTTTACAAACTACCTGGAGGCCCAAAGTGTTTTGTACTTCTAATTTTTGTATTTTTGTCATGTTTTTAACTATGATATTTGTTTTTTTTCCTATTTATTTGTAATCCAGCTACTTCACCAAATTTCTGTATTATGTCAATAAGTCACCCAGGTTAGTGGCTCTTCCAGAACAAAGACCAAGTCGTCCACAAACGCCTGGACCTTGTATTCTTGTTCTCTGATCTTTAGTCCTCTTATGCTCACCTCTTGTTTTATTGACCTAAGTAAAGGTTCTAGCAAGAATATAAACAACAATGGGGAGAGTGGGCAGCCTTGTCTCATTCCCTTCACTATCGTCACCTCCTCCGACTCTTCTCCATTAACCAAAATCTTGGCCTTCTGTTGACTAAAATTGCCTGGATTGCATTCATGAAATGATCACCAGCCTCCATATATTTCAGTTGTGATATAAGATAATTCCAACTGACCCTATCGACGTCTTTCTGGACATCCAAAAAGAGGAATGCCGCCTGCTTCTCAGGGTGGGCCTCGTAATATTCCAGGGCATCCATTATGATCCGTACATTATCTTTCAACTGTCTGGCCGGTAGAAAACCATTTTGATCTATATGGATGAATTCGCTAAGGTATCTCTTAAATCTAGCTGCCATTACAGTTGCAAAAATTTTATAGTCGGCGTTTAAAAGTGAGATGGGTTTATAATTATGTATCAGAGTATGGTCCACCCCTTCCTTCAGTATTAGAGAAATATAGGCCTCTAGCCATGATTTGAGAGTCTTAGACTCCATCAATACCATATTGAAAATTTCCTTCAAATATTTTATATACAGATCTGTAAAGGTTTTATAAATCTCTGCAGGCAAGCCATCAGTACCAGGGGTTTTACCGGCCTTCTGTTTCTTGATCACAATCTCTATCTCTCCTTCCATAACCTCCTTATTCAACAGGTCCTTGACTGAATCTGGAAATTTGGGAAGATCCGAATGTTTCAAGTATACCTTGATTTTCTCATCCGGCACCTGCTCCTTAGCATCAAGTTGTGAAAAGAATTCCTGTGCAATCCCTTTAAAATTAACTGAGCAACTAGACAAAGATTTGGAGAAATGGGGCAAGATACAATTGTCATTAATGGGATGGATAGCCTTAATTAAGACCCACGTAATGCCCAGATTGGTATTTTTCTTTCAAACGTCCCCAGTTAGACTGGATAAAACATTTTTTAGGAACTTGGATAGGGCTACAAATGGATTTATTAGACAGGGCAAGAAGCCTCGAATTAAGTTGAAAACGATGCAGAAACTGAAAGAACAAGGCAGGTTGGGGATCCCAAATTGGAAGGTTTGGATCCGTGAATGGATTACATTGCAAGGGAGACGTCTGTTAGCAATCGAAGGTCACGATCTCCAACAGGGGTGGCATGCCCACCTATGGTGGGAAAGAGGCAAACCCCCAGCTTATTTTACGAAACATCACGTGCGAGGAGTCCTTATTGAGAGTTGGATGGAAATTAGGAAAAAAATATTATAATAAGGTACCACTCTGGGTTTCACTTGTGGAAGCCGCAATTTATCCGATTCTATATAAGCCAAAGAAAAGATTGACCTACAAAGAAATATTAGATATGAATGGGAAATTAAAAACAAAATGGTCACTTCAGGAACAAGGAGTGAACCTAGACTGGTGGATGTACATGCAAATTAGTAGTAAGTATATGAGAGATAGACAGAGACTTGGGATTAGCCGAGAGGTACAGATTCTAGATAGGATACTATTGGGGGTGGATGAAAAAGTGCTATAAATTCTTTATGGCTATGGAGGTAGGTGAGGAAGGTGCGAAGACTCTGGTTTATGCCTGGGAGAAGAATCTAGGTTATTCAATAGAGCCTGAGAGGTGGAACGAAATCTGCACTAAGAATATTAAACTAACCCGGTCAATAAGATATAAAGAAAATATATATAAAATGGCGTATCAATGGCATTTACCGCCAGCCAGACTCGCCAAAATGTTCCCTGGAACCCCTCAGTCTGTTGAAAATGTGGTGTTAAAGAAGGTACATATTTCCACCAATGGTGGACCTGTTCGAGAGGCAATGAAATTTTGGAAGAATATTCAGAAGTGGCTTAATGAGATGTTGGGGCAGCGTATACAATTGTGTCCTGAGGTATTTTTATTAGGGATAAGACCCGAAAATGTTAATAGAACGACATGGTACCTGCTGCTACATCTAACAACAGCTGCAAGATTGGCATGGGCCCAATACTGGAAGAAGGATGTTAGCCCACTCGAACAAGTAGTAATTCAGAAAATAATGAATTATACAGAATCAGATCGCCTTACTATGATACTGAAAGGACGAGGGGACACAGATTACTATTTATCTTGGAGTCAATGGTATAATTGGATGTCAAATCGAGCTGCAAATAAAAGCATTTGATAAGCATGTCACTTGGTATATGTAATAGACTTTTGTAGGTTACCCTATATATGTAATGGGACAATTTTATTTCCTTCTCGCGTTATGATGTAGACCGCTATAGATTTAATGTTTGTTGGATGTATAAGATAAAATAAATTACCAAAAAAAAAAAAATTGCAAGTAAATTGTGAGTATATTGTTCCCAACCAGCCTTAATTTCTTCCATAGTCAAATAATATTGCTTTACTGAATTTAACGGTCATTTTCTCTTTTAATTGTGGTCTTAGTCATCTCTGGTTCCCTCAAGTCAATCTTCAAAGTCCCCTGTTATTTGTTTATTTTCCAATCAACAAAACTTTCTCACAGGAGGATTTCTTCCAATTAATTTTAAAATCTTAACATATTCTTTTATAAAATGTTAAACATCCCGTAGGAAATATTCCTTCAAATCCATTTAGTCCTTTAACTTGCCAAAATCAACATTCCCGTCAACATCCTCCTGTGAGAAAGTTTTGCTGATTGGAATATATATATATATTCACATTGATGGATTCCTCTGTTTTCAAACTTTATTTTTTGCCAACTCATCAAATTGATACAAAAAATATCAAATTTTACATTTTAAATTGCAATTGTTGCAAAAGAAATCAAACCATTAAATTAGGAAACATAATTATCATCTAAATTATACATTTGACCAGCATACTAAACAACTGTGTGAGCCACACAAGACAAGTATAATATGTGTAATCTTTCTAAAGTAGCAAACTGGACTTAGTTCAATAAAGGATGCTTTGAAAACAAATAGTTTATACTCATTTCTCCCAAATGCCCTCTCCCCCCTACCACCCCAGAAAGGGATATGGATCAAAGGCCACATTTACACATAGGTCTCATTTGAACCCACTGTATTGGTTGTGTGTGCTGACATCTGCTGACACAGCTCTTTGGGGGAAGATAATTTATATTTCTATAAATATATCCATTGTTGTAGCTTGTGCTAATATGAGAGCATCTGCTTCCAAACATCGTTATTTTATCAACACAAATATGGAGTTTGTATAAAGCCTTGGAGGAAGTTTTAAAATTCAAAATCTTAAAACTACTCTATATGCCAAGCAGGATCATGACACATCATGCAATAAAGATTATGTGCCATCAAAGACTCCTAGTGACTCTCATAGATGCAATTTAAAAAGTAGAGAGTCTCCTTCATAGATATATCCATGCAGAGTTTTTTAAATTATTATTTAGCAATAACATAGAAATGGTTTATCATTAACTTCTTCTAGGGTGTTTTTTCAACTTTCCAGTCTAGCCAACAACCCTGCTATTCACTGAAGATCTTTCATCTAGTCTGATCTGATCCTGCTTAATTCCTGAACCAAGTTAATGCCAACCAGGTATTGCCACCTGCTGAAACAGAATAACAGAGCTGAAAAGTAAAAGATGTAATGATAGGACAGAGAGGGTGATACATCTGCATATAAATAAGTTGGATGACTCTTAATACTTTGCCACACTGCTCTTGAAGTAACTCAGTTTAATTCTTGGCTAGGATAATATTATCAAGTTCAAATCTAGTCCAATTATGCAGTCATTTGTTTGCAGCTCCTATAATATCTCTACATGGTTGTTGCCCAATTACAACACTCATAAAATGAAAAAAATTACTGAATATGTTGCAATGTGTCTGGTTGAAAATTTTCTTGGTGAGAATGTTTATCTGTTTAAAGGAACTCAAAAGAGCTTCCATGGGGATCTAATGCAAGGATGTCTTAGAAAGGATCTGAAGTTCCACCCTCACATTTCTCAATCTTATTTATAACATTTCACTACAGACTCTCAATTATTTCTTAATTTTCCTTTTTCTCACCTGAAAAAAGTGTGATGTTCAATGCAAACCTTCCAGAGTCTCTTAGCTGAGCGATGGTTGGGCAGCTTGAAACCAATGGTACTCTCAAACTGCTCATACTGAAAACACAGGGGAAGGGGGGGGGGGTGGAAAATGAGACTTGTCAGTCAACCACAAACCGTGTCACAAAGAATACCATGAGGCTCTCAGTGCTTCTCCACATGCATCCCTATGTCCATGTGTTTTCTTCTTGTCCCCAAGATGGGAGGAAAGCACGTCATTACCTAAATCACTGTCCTAAATGCAGTATGTTCACTACACCTCTTCAGAGAACTGGGCAAATTTGCTGTCAAAACAATAGCAATTGATTGGGGTAGAACAGAGGTCTTCAAACTTGGCAGCTTTAAGACTTGTGGACTTCAACTCCCAGAATTCTCCAGCCAGCTATGCTATGCTGGCTGGAGAATTCTGGGAGTTGAAGTCCACAAGTCTTAAAGCTACCAAGTTTGAAGACCTCTAGGGTAGAGGCTGCAGAACCCAGCAAATAGTGGAATCAAGGAGACTGACAGCGGCAAGTAAACAGGGTGCAGATAAAAAGTAAAATGATCAATAAAGTAGTCTAGTACTCTCAGTGGTAGACAAATAATATGAAGACTGAGTTCTCTAGGACGATATAACTCTTCTCAGGTCCTTATTTTCCTTTGAGTTGGAGAAACAAGCCTGTCACAAATATAATGGCCCAACACCGTAAAAAGATGGCTTCATGAATGAAAGGTGCTTCTTTGAAATCCCCAAAGGACAGCAGGCTGATCAGTTTGTCTTTCTCTTTAGGATTCTTGTTCCTCTCTACAATTCTTTAGGTTCTTTTGCTTCCTAGGGAATGGAGTTTTGAGCACGACAAGCTTCATAAATAATGATATAACTGACCTAATTTCTTGCAAACTACTGACAAGTGTTTCTCCAATGGGAATATCAATCTCAAGGAAGATCCACTGGCTATTCCCACCACTCCAAAAGCCATTATTTGCTAGGCATTCAATCTTTCTGGCAGCCACCATAGAAATAGTTGTGGAGGCACAGAGGAAGCCCAGCAACTGAATGAGAAGAATCGTTCTACTGCAGGCCAATCAGAGCCTGGAGATAGGTGCTGCTTCCAGATGAATCAGAAAGTTTGCTAGAGAAGGAACAGGAAGGTTTTATTGTGTGTTCTAGTGGAAATTCTCATCTCCATATAATCAGGCTTTAGCTTGCATTAGTAGCAGGCTGTAACTGAGATAGAGGCTCCCTTGGAAAGATTTACTCTCTAAAAAAGTGAGCCTCTCAGAACCAGGGCAAGGATAGGGTGTAGATGAGCTCTCTGAAGTACAGAAAGCCTGATACTGTTTTAGTCTACATAGGATCACTTGTTACTATTTTTTTGAAGTTAATTACTCAATATAAAGTAAATCACAAAAACTGGAGTGGCGGGCATTGTTCCATTATGCCAAACACAACTGACACAAGAACCTTTTCTTCATAATGATAATCTTCATAATTCAAAAGGAAGAGAAGAAAAAGCTCCTCAGTCTCTACCAGGAAAGTAGATATTATGGGAAGAAAAAGAATTCCGAGCAACTTTTATAGCATTTTATTTCTCCCATGTTTGGAATAAATTAAGAGAGAAAAAAACTTTTCATAGCTTGCAGCTTACCTAAATTCTCATATTTATCAATCTAATATAACAAAATATTCTAAGATTTGAGTTAATTTATAACATCCATTTCATCATCCTAAATAGATCCAATAATATTACATCTTTATGTTATATTTTATATAATTCTACAATTCTTGAATTAAAAAAATCTCTACCATATTTCATTTCTATATTTTTTTATCTAGCCATTGATAAAATATGTCCCATATCTTATAATATTGTTTACCTTCTTGTTCTCTGATTTCAAATGTCAATTTGCTCATGAACATGGTGAAGATACACAAAAGACTTGTAACCAACCGACACACTGTTTGTTTGTAATTGAAGATGGTTTTATGTATGTTTGTTTAAAAATAAAAATCCCCCCCCCCCCAAAAAAAAAGAGAGAGAAAAACTTTTATCTCAAGTTCCTTCCATATGCAGAAAAGCAACCGGTAGATTGATTTTTCATTCTATATTATGCTTAAAAAAACCAGAGGCACAAGCAATGGCACCCAAAACTAATGACTTCCTATTAAGTCAATTTAAAATCTGCTGACACAGCTGATTAAAAAAATCATTCAGATGATCAACAGGATTTGTTTCTTATTTAGTAGAAAATACTAAATATGTCCTCTCTTTCCTTTATTCTCTCTCTTTTTTATTCTTTCTTCTTCTTTATGGAAATGCTTACCTCACCAGGTCGAATTTTGATGTAGAAGTTACTTCTTTTGTATGAAATCTTGAGGATCTTGGGCCAGGCAAAACGATTTATTCTCAGCCTGTCCCTATATATGAGAAGGCCATTGGCACAAACACCCAGCATGATATCAATGCCTTCTGAATCCTGGGCAAAAAAGGAAAACAATAATACATAGAAATCTGACAGTACAAAGCATTTTTAGGCAGACAAGAAAGGGGTAAGAACAAATCAACACATTTCCCACTTAAATACCAAGCGAACCACTGTTTATCCCCCCCCCCCCACACACACACACATACATACACACCTGATAGGATTATCTTATATTAAAAACTAGAGGAAGAAAATACTAGGTGATCCTTGAAAAGAGCTATGGATTGTACCAAAACCTCCTGGAACAAATATCAGGGATACCTTAGATAGGAAATACCTTTCCTTGGAATAGGACATTAAACTGATTGACATACATTTTTTATAATTTCAAATGCTTGCAACTTTATGTGGCTGCTTCTATTCATTTCCAAGCATAGCTGCATGGTTCCACTAATTACAATGCTCTACTAAAGCAGCTTTCCCACCATGGGTCTTTTTTCCAAGGGTGTATAAATCTCAAAGTTTATAACCATCCACGAAGGAACAAGGAAATGATATATGGGTTCTAGAACTGGTCTTCTATTAATATTAGAAACAATTTTCTTGTGCTAGGAAAAGCAAGCGCTCATTGCACAAGTCCATCAACTGTTGCTGCTCCTGACCTATAGTACAGGAGGTATTTTGGCTTGTGACCTAATTCTACAGATAGCATTCAATGAATTCTGGGCAAGGGCTACTAAAACTGTTTCAGAATGTTAACAGACACACATTCACAATTGTGGATCATGGATGGAACACTTTCTCTTTTAGTAGCTTCTCCATTTCTTTTAACATGAGAGAATGTTTGTTAGATAACATTTTGATGAACTTTTTGTGCAACAACTTTTAACTCTTCTGCTACTTGTGTAGTTTAACTCCATTAAAGAATAAAAATCATCCAACAATCATTATGCTAATATAATAGTGTGGAGGACAGGTTTTATATTATTTCAATAATTATATGTGCTGTCAGTCACTAATGGGAAATGGCTTCAAAATTAACTTCTTTGTTGCAGAGCAAAAAGTAAGGGAATAATGCAATAACTAATAAAGAAAGGAAAAGAGAAAAATCTAAGGAACAGAGAGGACAGGAAGTATAAAATATGCAAAAAATAAATGAATAGATTCCATAATGGGGATTTTTCAAATAAAGTATGTATTTCTAGGCTTCTTTTTAAATCTTGCATAAATTTTTCCCCCACTTTTCAGTCTATTCTTACTGAAAATATTCCACAGCAGGGTTGCAAAATACCACAACTTTTAAAAAACTCAATTGAATTTAAAATTCAATTTCTAAATGTTTGTCCCTAGATATCAAAATCACTATCCCTATGATAGCAATCATACAATTTAATTATGAATAAACCAATGTCTTCTACAGAATTTGTCAGAAGACAAAGTCATATTTTATGTTTAAGCACAGTATCTCAAATGAAAGAACGCATAGGTATAAGTGGATGCTACATAGTTTAAGCAAGTTTTAAAAAGGAATAAATATTGCTTCAGAATAATCCAGGATTTCTCTCACTTGTGCCTCAAAACTTGTTGTGATCCGCCAGCAGCCTGAGGAGCTGGCAGTGGAGTTGGACAGCGATGAGGCTGGGGAAGGCCTGGATGAGGGTTTTGCATCGGAGGCAGAGTTGGGGCCAAATCCACTGGGGAATGAGGCGCAGACTCTGGAGCCTCCAGAGGCTGACAGTAGAGAGGCAGAGGAACAGGAAGAGCCTGTTCCTAGTGCACGTATGAGAAGAGCTGCCAGAAGGCAAGAGCAGCAACAGCAAAGAAGATGACTCGGGAGTAGGGCCAAGAGATGATTGGCCCCTCCCATAAGGCTTAAAAGACCAGCAACGGCTCTTGGGTTCTTTGTCGGAAAACAATGTTGATAGACTTGTTCTTGTCTTGCTGCACTTATCGCTGGTCGGCATCTTCTGCTTCTGAACTTTTGCCAAGAGAAGCCTTTGGCAGTTTGTCTAATTATACCAAGGTTGGTGATTAGACTGAAGAATTTGTTTTAAAGAAGAACTTGTTTTAAAGTAGTTTGGACTACGCTGAGAATGAGTTAATTCTCAGCTGTTCTAATAAAGTCTGTTTGTTTTGGAACAGTTTATATCTAATACTACCTACTTGGGCCTGGGTCACAACAAAACTCTACCTTTTCAGCCTAAATTCATATTGGTTTTAGTATGTTTTAACTTTTTGTATTTGTATTGGTTTTAAATTGGCTGTTCACCGCCCTGAGTCCGGAAGGAGAAGGGCGGTATAGAAATTTAATAAATAAATAAATAAATAAAATACCTTAGCATGATGCAAGTCAACTCCATACATTGAAAGTTTCTTGGCATTCTCCAGGAAGTGAATCTCTGCCTCGCCAGGTGTCATGCCCCTTTATAAGAAAAATAAGACAGAAACAGAAGTAATAAAAAGAAAGAAAATTACACACTGTTTGATGAGCAAAAGGCTGACATTTGTTTAAAAGGCTTTTTTATGACAAATACAGGAAAATATAGGTTATTCAAATCTTTCCAAAGCTTGTTTGTTCTTGATATTAGCAATAGTAGGCAAAAACCTATTTACCGGTAAGTCTTATGTAGCTCCATAATACGCTCTTCCAATTCTCTGGTCTGATTTGGAGCAAAACGTAGTTCACCAACGTAATTCCCAACATGTTCTTCAGTATCATAATCCCCCAATTCAGCTTGTACAGCATAGGAGCCTAACAGTGCATGTGTTACAAAAGAACATGGTAGACGTCCGCTGATAATATCTGCTCGAAGTTGCAGGCATAAGTAATACCTAAGGAGAGGAAGAGGTCAGAAAGTTGAAATGTCCATGAGAAAAGCAAACAGCTAAGGGACGATCATGTTTCCAGAGAAGCCTGTTTAACTAGTAATCCATCATTAATTACAGCATGTCCATTTTACACAATTGTCTTCTGGGGAATCTTATAAACTCAGCAATTTGAATTCTGAATTTTAATAACTTAAATTTGCTTGAAGTGAGGGATAGCCAACAAAACTCACCAGAAACTTGATGAACATCCAGTTTTAATTAATCTCGTGTGACTAAAAAACTGTACCATTTAAGTAAGGCCACAATATTTGGGTGATGGACTATTAACCTTCAACAAGGAAAATACGGGGATTAATGCTACAATGAATGCTTTTTGCAAAACAAGTTACCTCCATTTGGCAGTCAAATAGGAAACAGCACCAAGGTCTCTGATCCAAACTTTCCCTCCCTTTCAACGCCAAGAATGCAAATTATTATTAGGAAAAGGAGCATGGTTCCTGCGATTGGAATGCTAGGCTGATGATTGGCAGGATCATGTTCGAGGCCTGGTTGCTGTCGCAGGACAGGGTAAGTTCCCGTCACTCACTCTATCTCCTGCTGACCCAGAACTCTGAAAGTGGGAGACCACATAGACGGGTACCATTGAACAGGGACATGAAAGGAGTCCCCAACGGGGCATCCCCCCAGGTAACAATGATGTCACCAGCTAATCCTTTCAACATTGAATTGCTTCAGTGCTCCAAACAAAACTGGAGTAATATTATTAAGACCAAGTTTTTGCTTCTGGAAGAATGTTCCTTCTTTCCAATAACCAATATTAGCAGTAGGAACAACAGCCTGGGAAATCATCATACTATTTTATTGCTCTTGAAGTAGTTCTTGGAATAATTCTGAGGGAGTGAATAATGAGAGACAGGGATTTTTTTCTGAACACAAATTGGCATAGCATGTGGTGTATTTCCAGCCTTTGAGATTTATTCCACACAGATAAAATAAACTATGACTTCATCATAATTTTAAGAGAATTGTGTAAGAATTGGCCAAGACAGATACATTTTTACTTACCTTGTGATGTCCTCTGTTAGTTGGGCTGGATCTGGTGGATAAAATTTGACTGTGAAGGCAAAATTCCAGGGGCCACCTAAATAAGTGAGAGAGAGAAGGAAAGGGAAAAATATTAGGGTATACATTTAGGTGATGCATCTTTGATTGACTCTCTCACAAATGGTTTTCATTTCTTTTTTTTCTTTTTTTTTTCTTTTTTTGAGTTGTCTCACATTCCCCTTTACTCTAAATCTCTAGGGAAACTGTAAAGGACTTTAAAAAGACACACTTCTCAGAATTACTGGAGATCCTTGCTTCCCTGGATCTTAATGGCTGAGGCGAACAGCAGGTATGCTTGCCTTTTAAGGTTTGCAATAAGCAAGAGAGTCTTTGCTGTGTAGAGAGACAGTGACTTTGGTGTTGCCATGGAAACAAGCTCAAATCCTCAAGAGAGCCTGCTGTTGGGGAAAGACCTCCAGCAACATCTTTTCAAGACACCGCATCGAACCTATCCCGTAGCCAGCTATTTCAGAAGAAAAAGTCACTAAGAGGTATTCTGCCAGCTCTTAAAATCTAAGATACAAACCTGAGACCTTCTTGCTCACACAAATCAAAGACATTATTCGCTTTACCTTTGTGAAGCAAAACTATGCTTCATAAAGTTTGTGTGACACAGTTGGGTCTCATGGAGATTATTTTATGGAGTTGGTGGAAAAGAAACCCTGCCAATAAATTAGACAGAACAACTTTGTCCTGTTTGTAATGTTTAGAGATGAATCTTTTCCATCTCTAAACATTACAAATGGAATTGCTAAAATGCATAGTAGTACCCATCTGGGATGGATACATCCTTCATTTCTGATTAATTGAAAAAGGGGGTGGGGCTGACAAGAATTCTGTGCTTTTAAAAAAATGAGACTGCTCTCAATCATCTTTGAAGAATTGACCTCTAAATGTGAGGACAGCAGGGTTGGAAAATGAGAGCCAGAGACTCAAAGCTTCTCTCCTCAGGCAGAGTAAATTTAGTTTTGTCAGTTATTCCAAATCTACCTGCTAGAAAATTGGTGGTGGAAATTCATGTGAAATACATACAGAGGCCCAGAAACATCTCATTCATTTGAATAGTCTATAGTAATGTATTTCAACAGCCAGGAAAATCATTGTAGTTTTGAACAGTCTAGAATAGTGGTGTCAAACGTGCAGCCCGTGGGCCAGATGCATCATGCACTGGCCACAGCCACCCCCAGTTTAGCAAAGGGTGAAAAAGTCATGCGACAACAACGTGACGCCATGAGTTTGACACCCCTGGTCAAGAGCATTTCAAATGAATGTTAATAATTTACATAGCGATCTTATTATGCAATGTGCTTTATATTAAGTTCTTGACTATATACTTTAAATGATGACTTCCAGATTGAGAAGTCCTAAATATCCATGCTTTGAACTACTCGCTGCGAATCTGTTTCTTTATTTCTTTAGAACAAATCCCTTGCTTGTATGGACACAAACAAGGCGGCAAAAATTAAGAGCTATGTGAATTGCATTAACTTCTTTCCAAAGCTTATATAGCAACAGATGCAAAACAGCCCCCCTTTGACTGATCATGCAGTGAAGAACAGTAATACTTTCTATGTCTTTGTTAAGACTTTACAGAGGTGCACAGAACCAGAGAAAGTTTTATAAGGCCCACTATTTCCTTCCAAATTTTTAGTTAATATAAGATCTCTAGGAGCAGCTATGCTTACAAAACAATGTTTATTATATTAAGTACTTGACTATATATTTTTGAATGATGGCTTCCAGATTGAGAAGCCTTAAATATCCATGCTTTGAACTACTCACTGCGAATCTGTTTCTTTATTTCTTTAGAAGGATCCAGCCAATTCTGAAAAAGTATGAGAGCACATTAAGAGGAAATCCTACATAGCCACAACATCTGAAACAGACAAACCACAAACTTTATTTGAACCAGCCCAACATACCTTCTGACTATCTGAATCACAGAATGTGAGTCCAAAATAATCCTTCTCCAACAGGTTAAGGTGCTCACAGACCAGGTCAAAGAGTACTTGACCCCGACCATGTTTCTGTATAGACACAAACAAGGCAAACAAGGTGAAAATTAAGAGCTATGTGAATTGCATTAACTTCTTTCCAAAGCTTATATAGTAACAGATGCAAAACAGCCCCCCTTTGACTGATCACGCAGTGAAGAACAGTAATATTTTCTATGCCTTTGTTAGACTTTACAGAGCTACACAGAACCAGAGAAAGTTTTATAAGGCCCACTATTTCCTTCCAAATTTTTAGTTAATATAAGATCTCCAGGAGAAGCTAGGCTTACAAAACACTTTATTAAAGTGTTACATACACATGTACAAACTTGAGCACGTTTAACTTTTAAATGATTTTTTTTTAAAAAAAGCATAAATACCCTAGTGATCTTCCATTCAAGTGCCAAGCAGGCCTGATCCTATTTAGCTTCCAAGACCAAGGCCAAGCAAGCTCAACTGACAGCAGCTAGCCAACCTTGCCTTGTCTCACGTAGAACGTCTACATGAATTAACTAGAAAATTCCAAAGATGTAGGTTAAATTAAGAATAAGAAAGCAGTAATGAAAAGTTACTTTAATAACACTTGTCAAGAAAACTGTAGAAATCAAGCTCAATTCAAGTGAATCTTTACCTCATTACAGAGATGAATATTTTTATCTGACATTGATAAAAAATATAGATCTGTAATTGCAAGATTGCTTTTCTGTAACTGTCCCACTTGGAAGTCAAATTGACATACTCTGAGGATAGTAACAACATGACCCAAAGTTTGATCTACTAATATGATTCTATGTCGTGACATGTCAGCATATAGGCTCTGAGAATGAAAACTAATGGCTACATTCTCAAGAACTAAAAGCAATTAACACTTCACAAAAACACTTCCGTTATATGAAGAAACTTCTTATTAACCTGTGGCAACAACAGGCACTGAATCTATTAAGGCATTTAATATGAATCTTTTTTTTAAAAAAATTAAAAGCAGGTGGAGATCAAATGACTGTGAACAAGATAGTCATAAACTAGTAACGAATAATTATATTTTCCCAGCTGCCTCTTCCCATGAAGTCTGTTATGCAGCCTCATCATTGGTGTCTATTGTTCCTGAGAGGGATGAGAGAAGAACACCAAGAGTGTTATGCCAAAAGTATGAACTTCCAGCAGGATCATCCAAGGCATAAAGGTCATCCTAGTTGTCCTGCTAAAGCAAGCAGACAATGATATTGGGCAGCAAAGATATAAGAAGTTGCTGAAGGAGGAGGAAGGTCACTTTAGTGACAACAGCAGAAGGATCATTTCATACTGCAATGCAATGGTAAATTATTCCTGTGTTTTACCAATAAAATTGCATGGATAGAGGGCATGCAACATGTTACAGAGTAAGAGTAAAGCCTCATTTGAATTCTTAATGATGTTTATGATGGAGCTAAATATGGCGATATTAGTTTCTGATGTGGCCCTGCAGGAAAAAAAAATTCTGAAGCTGCAGGAAAAAATTAACTATATTTAGACTAAATTAATAGCAAAAGATATAACAAAACAGCTGTAGAACTGACAATGAAGGCACTGAAGTAAAGTAAAGGAATCAGCCCTCAAAGGTAGCAATGAAAATCTTGGAAAATATATTTAGAAGCCACAAATGTCTATATCTACAAAGATCAGGATTGTGCCAGCAATCTATGACACTGTAACACTCTATGGAATTGAAAGTTAGATTATGATAGACTATTGACACTTCTGAATAAGGTCAGCGTTGAAGTTTGATGCTGGAGAAAACTACTAGCATCATAGGTAGCCAATAAAACAAATAAATGGATCATAGACCAAATCAATCCAGTTTTCTCACTTAAGGCATAAATGACCTAATTCAAATCATGACATTTTGGAGACATTAGGAAGAGACTTAGTACTCTTGAGAAATCTATAATGCTGGGGGGGAAAATAGAAAGAGAAAGAGGATGACCAGCATAAATTGAATTCATCTAACAGAGATAATAATCCATCTTGGTAGGCAACCTTATTTGGTAAATTTGTTATTAAAAAAGTTAATTTAAAAAACTTTATTTCGTAAATCTTGGTAAAGTAATAATAGCAAAGCTAACCAGACCTCTCAGCATGTGTTCATCAATGGGTAAATAACAACCAGTTTTCAGAAAATGGTAATTAATTTTATGCATCCTTTCAGGCTCACATCTCTGGCTTTGAAGGTCTTTTAACAATCTATTCCAAGCCATCACTCCACCCACTTCTTTTGCTTAAAGGGAACTTTCATCTCTACAACAATCAGTTCCTCTGCAGTAAGCCAAGCCTCTCTTGGAATCTCACTATTCAAGATGTCAGCTAAAGAGCCTGATTGCAGAAGCATAGAGATCAAAGGCACTTGGAGGCTCTGATCCTTTTAACTTTCTCCCAGTCCTTCAATGTTTTGTTCTTTATTTAGTTATTTGTACACATTGTACAAAAGTAACTTCCAATCCATATTCAACAGACACCAATAAAAAAAAAATCAACAGAATATGGCACACAAAGATAGGGAGGTGTTTATAACACTGAATCCAGAAAGCCCTATTTAGACAAGGATATACCTATGTCTTTACTTGTCAAAAGGCTGTGTTGCATGTCCTTATTTAGTACAAGATAGGCATTATCATATCATTGGAGAAAATTCTGGATGGTTGATAAGACAGAATCATCCAAATTTATACAGGGATCAGCCAATTTGGGGACTGAAGCAATATAATGAGCAACCTGATCTCAGGAGTATTAACATGACATGGTAACAGTATTCCAGTATTTGAGGGGCCAATTTATTTTTCAATGCACCAGAGGGCAGGACAAGAAACAATGGTTAGAAACTAATCAAAGAACGAAGCAACTTGGAATTAAGGAGAAACTTCCCAATAGTGAGGACAATTAACCAGTGGAACAATTTGCCCTCAGAAATCGTGGATGCTCCATCCCTGGATGTTTTTACGAAGAGATTGGACAGTCACTTATCCAAAATGGTATAGGTTCTTCTGCTAGAACAGGGAGTGGAATAAAAGGCTTCCAAGGTCCCTTCCAGCTCATTCTATTCTATTCTAACTTCTTTTCATACATACTTTTTTATTAAAGTTTAAACATTCAAACATAAAAAATAATGCAAACTAAGAAAAAGTAAAAAATTAAAAAATTGAAAAGTGCTGAGAAAAAAAGGGGAGAGAAAAATGGAAGAGAAGGGGGATATATAAAAAATGATTTCTCTTTTCATCAACACAAGTACAAACAATTCCTAACTAAAGGGAAATCTCTTCTTTCCATATTCTCTCTCTTATCAATAAAAACATTATAAAGCCTTATAATTCAATCTTAATCAGCAAGTCTGTTAAAAGCTACCAGAAGTAACAATACATTTTTATCTTAATCAAATAAATCAGATTCACAATTCTTTACTTTTAACACAGTAACTTATTACTTTCTCTAAAAATAGAACAGTTTTTTCTTCCCTTATCTTATAAACAAATCTTTAAAGCCTCATTATTCAATGAGCTATCACAAGCAAGGAATTTATTAAAAATCTTAATCTTTAATCCCTTCAAAATAGTGACTCATAAATTAATTTCTTTTCATTTTCTCTTTGTCTCATCTTAGAAACTCTTTCCCAAGTTTTAACATATACTAGAAATAATAATGCATATATTTTAACAGAAAATCTCATCTTATCTACAAATAAATATTTAGAGCTTTGTCATTTTGGTCAGGAAAAGCCCTAAGAGCTAGCTAGCTTCCTTCCTTCCTTCCTTCCTTCCTTCCTTCCTTCCTTCCTTCCTTCCTTCCTTCCTTCCTTCCTTCCTTCTTTCCGTTCAAACTTTAGTTTACTGAATAAACCAGTCTTTTATAACAACGGCTGTTAATTAATTGCATTAACAGCTATCAAAAATTCAAAGAATAATAACTGAAAGCTTACTATCGTTGGCAGAATGCCGAGAAGCAATTTGCAGGAAGCTGGTAAGATAAGCAAGACAAGACATGAAGGTATGTGAACTAAGTTGTTCCCTGCAAATTGCTTCAGTCGGTGTTCCTCCTTAAATAGGCTAAGGGAGTGGCCAATTAGCCCCAAGCCTTACTCTCGAGGAAACCTTCTCCTGAAGAGCCACTCCTGCCTTTTGGAAGCTCTGTGCACCCGTGCATCGAGAAGAGGCTCCTCTTCTTCGTCCTCTTCACTTAAGGGAGATTCTGGAGGTTCTGAAGGCCCTGGCTGAATCCCCGCCTCTGGCACATCTTCTCCAGCCTCCTCATTGTCCGACTCGAGTGCCAGCTGCACAGGCTGCTGGAGCAGCACCCTACCAGCCTCCTTGCTGTCTGAATCAGCTACTAGCTGCACAGCACGGGCCACAACAGTTATTAAGAAATCAGTTGGCTTCATTTCTATGTCCTATGTAACATCTTTTTACATATCATTCTTGTATTTTGTCATTTTTAAATCCATGTCTAGAACAGCCTGATTCCAGTAGTATCTTCTATCTCCTCTTTTAAATCTACTTTATATTAGCAGGCAAGAGAAGTTTCTGAGTTCACTGTTGCCAAATATCCTTGAATTCTTCTAAAGTTAAAATACTTTTCTTCATTCTGTATTGGTAGCTCTCTTCTCCTAATTATAACTTTTAGCTCTTTCTTGCTGCCTCTAGTGTCCAGCCTTCAAAGTCTCTCTTATCATACTTTTCTCTAATCCACATTTTTCAACCAGGGAATTTCTTACACTTAAGATTCAAAACTGCATATATTTGTAATAAGTTTTTAAACAGTCCACTAAAAGAATTCTTATAATTAGTTGCAAAATCTTATTCTAATATCTGGCCCCTTGTTCCATTTAAAACTTTCCAAAATTAAGATTCTAATCACCCGTTTGCTGTTTATTTCTGAGTAAAAAGTTGTTAAATACTTAAACTTGTATGAAACTTTTAAAACTATGAACTGAAAGAGAATCACCCAGTTTGATGAAACTTTTTGTTCTGGAGGGTCTTAATTTCTAAAAGGCAGTTAACAGGCCATTTCTAGAAGTGATTAAGAAGGGAAGTAGGCAAACCCAGTATCTATCTGCAAACCACAGCTTGGCCAAATCTGACTTTTCCTAGCTCTCAGGGCTATAAAGTCCACCAGAAACCAGGGGTGAAATAGCATAGAGTTATGGGGGTTAAGTTGAATACATAGATAATAACAAAATGATTCAATTTTGGGGTTTGTCAATGTACCGGGGTGAAATCCAGCAGGTTCTAACAAGTTCTGGAGAACCAGTAGCGGAAATTTTGAGTAGTTCACAGAACTACTCAAATACTTCACAGAAATACCACCACTGGCTGGCCCCAGAGTGGGGTGGGAATGGAGATTTTGCAATATCCTTCCCCTGCTACATCCACCAAGCCACAGCCACAGAACCAGTAGGGAAAAATTTTGAATTTCACCCTGCGAGAAACTATCGTTTTACAATTCCCTCATGGGGAGCATCTTTATGGAGCACTTGTGGCTGATCCCCTTTATCCGGAAAGGACTTTTGAGGCTCTAATCCATTTGCTGGCTCCTCATTCTGCCACAATCATTGACTCTACAAAAAGCGAAGCTTCTTCGGTCTGTAATTTTTTCCCCAGAAGTCAAATATTGGCAAGATCTTAAACTCAAAAAACTGCCTGTAAAACTCAAATTTACCGTGTTTAGGCAACCCAACTCTTTAATAGGCAGATTGTAATGGAGATTTTATAACTTCTGCTTTTGTAAAAAGAAGCAGGCTGTCCTTTGAAGCAAGACAGTGATTCCATACATTATATAAGAATTCATTAAAACTAACATCAGTAGAACTAGAAATAAAAACTATTTCTCATTCCTACAAACCTATCAACTGAAAAAGCTTAGTCAACTGTTTGAAGGTTTCTGTTTATGGACCTTCCACATAGTCAATTGCAACAGGGAACAGTTTCACGTGGCAGCTGCCACTATGAGATTAAGCAGTTTCTTCTACCCTCCACATAGGCACTGGTTTCCACAAGTATAGGAAAAACAGGGCTAACTTACAGTTCCAAGTATAATACAGTGTTTCCCTGAAAATAAGACATGTCCTGAAAATAAGGCCAATGGGCTTTTCAGGACATGTGATAATATAAGCCACCTCCACAAAATAAGCCCCCCCATCAACTACGTGCCCCATTCCCCCCGCTGGGCATGACAGGGCTCCCCCCCTCGCTTAGCCACCCACCCCCACCTGCCCCCTTTAGGGTGCAATTTGGGAGTGGCATATCCTTTCCCTGAATTACAGATTGTGAACTATACATTTTTAAAAGAAGTGAGAAAAGACAAACTTTCCAATATATGGCATTTTGCAGTCTTTCCTGCAGTGGAAGTATCAAGAATTTTCAAATATTTGCCCCTTTTTTTCTTAACCATCTAAGAAATACATATTGCCCATTCACCATATAGGAAACAATGGTTCTAATATGTATGGAAATATGAACCATTACTTGACGATCTTTTATTCTGTAGAAAATTGGATTTATCTATACATAATGAAGGGAGGGTTAGTCATGCCAACCAAGCTTTGTAAATTTTTATAAATATTAAAACATCTTCTTCGCTTGATAATACTCAATCTTTTTGACTGAATGCTGCAAGTACTGTTCCTCTTCTTTAGAGATCTCTTTAAAAATAACCGTTATACAAGCACACATACTTATTGCCTACATTTCATTCTCTCAAACTATACAAATAGGAGACTGCCTACACTTAAAAAATGTATGAGTCACTTACACCTGCTTTCTATGTGCATCCATACACTGAGTTAAGCATGCAGTTGCAGATGGGTCTTTAGCAAAGTTGAAAGTGTTATCTGTTTTAATAGATTGATCTAGGACTATTTTTTAAAAAAAACTTCTTGATTTTGGCAGATATACTTTCTGCAGAGCTACTCTATTTTTATATACTGTTTACCTGGCAAACCAAATAAACATATGGGTGGAAATAAAAAAGTCAAGTGATACAGCCTCCGTGCTCACCTCCACTTCACACTCATACTCTGAGGCATCCAGAAGCGTCACTCTGCAGACAGCACTCTTGAACTTTTTTGTGATTTTCTGAGGAGATTTTTGGGCCTTGCTGGGGGTAGTCTTCTCAGATAACCCATCTGCTTCACTGTAGTCCTTTTCATCCATGTCTACAGCCTAAAAAATAAAGGTAGAATCAAAGAATATAAGTGGTGTAAGGCAGCAAGATGTAATTTCCTGTTCAGTGCAAGAATCAGCTACTACATCACCACAGTGTAAGTGCTATGAATTTTATGTACCCTTCCTTTACAACATTTCTGGTTTTGCTCATTCATAGGTTGACATTTTATTTGAAAAGCTTTCTCACTAACTATCCAACTGTCATTACTTAGAAAATAGACCACATTCTACTCATAATACACTGAAGATACACTAGGATCACCATCTTTATGGTTTGTCCATATCATGAAATGTATAATGTGCTTTCTTCTGTTCTCTAACTTTACAGTAGAACTATCAGCAACTGATACCACTTAAATTAACTGAATTATATTCAGTTATAAAATGACTCCATTACATATAAAATATTTGTCAGAAGATTCCTACCAGTTGGTAAGAAAAAGCACATGATTGAAGACCTGACACGAAGGACAAGTCTTACTTGAGATCACCATTGTGTTGAGTTTCTATAGCATGTTATTGGCTCTTGTGGCCAGGACTTTTGACATATTTACATTTCATTCATTCTTATTTTTCATTCAGATCATAATGCTTTATAAAGAACACTACCATTTTCTCCTGGGGAAACAAAAAATAGACTCAAAACCTTTTAGTCAGGGGTCAGCCTTCAACTTGCAACCATTCATTTAGTGACTGCTTGAAATTATAATAGCACTGAAAATAGGGAATGGACGTTGTCTTACCTGAACGTCCCTTTTCTGGGCGCTGCGAACACTATCCATTGCATGGGTTAAGCTTCAGCTTTTGGCAAAACAACTGAGTGTTACTTTAAGAAAGAAAGACTTCCCCTTTCCCAGTACCTAACCCCACCCCCTAGTCCCATGATTCCCCAGTCGTAGCGAAGTTGTGCCGAACAAACCACACTGACAACCGGGTAGGTGAGAACCAAACCACTTTATTACTAACAACATGGAACTTATGAGATAATTACCCTGGCCAGGTACCAGGCAGGCAGCCCAGCGATGGGTGGGTATGGATAGTGTTCGCAGCGCCCAGAAAAGGGACGTTCAGGTAAGACAACGTCCATTTTCCTGTGCGCTGCTCCCACTATCCATTGCATGGGATATACCCAAGCTCAAACTTCAGGGGTGGGGGGCTGACTGCCCCTGGCGTCCTCGCCAGCGAAGACCTGTTGAAGGACTCTGCGACCGAAAGCCGCTTCGGCTGAGTCGTAGGAATCAATTTTATAGTGGCGAATGAAGGGCGACGGTGAAGCCCAAGTTGCCGCTCTGCAAATGTCCCCAACTGAAGCCTGGGTGGCCCAGGCTGCTGACGTAGCTGCGCTTCGGGTTGAATGCGCCATAATCCTGCTCGGCGGGGCTCTGGAGTGCAGTTCATAAGCCAGCGCGATGCAGGCCTTGATCCATCGGCTAATCGTGGATGGCGAGACCTTCTGACCCATAGTAGAGGGGTTGAAGGAGACTAAAAGCGCCTCCGTGTGGCGGAATGAAGCCGTCCTGTGAATGTAGGTCTGGAGAGCACGGCGCACATCGAGAGTGTGCCAGCGCCGCTCTCTGTGGTGTCGGGGTGCCGGGCAGAAGTCCGGTAGTATGAGTTCTTGCGCCCGGTGGAACCACGAATTCACTTTGGGGATGAATGTGGGATCTAGGCGTAGGACCACTGAGGAGTGTTTGAATATGCACAGGTCCTTACGGACTGACAGGGCTGCCAGTTCCGATACCCGTCTCGCAGAGGTGATGGCCAGGAGGAAAGTCACCTTGAACGAAAGGTGTTTAAGCGCCGCTGAACCCAGAGGCTCAAACGGGGGACCGGTTAGAGCCTGAAGAACCAATGGCAGGTCCCAGGTGGGATAGCGGTGGACGGTCGGGGGGCGCAGGTTGGTGGCCCCGTGGAGAAAGTCTTTGACCGACGGGTGCTGGGAGAGGGTCCGGTAAGGTGCGCAGGAGATCACAGTGGATAGTGCTGCTGCCTGACGTTTCAAGGTGGCTGGTGCCAGGCCCTTATCTAGGCCAGTTTGTAGGAACCTCAATGCTTCCTTTACAGTGGCCACGGAGGGGTCCTTGTGGTGGAGGGACCCCCATTTGCAGAATGCCCTCCAGGTGGCTTCATAGATGCGAGTTGTGGAGGGCCTCCGGGCCGCCTGTATGGTGCTGACCACATCGTCTGGAAGTCCGTCCTTCTTTAGCTTGATCCGCTCAAGTGCCAGACGGCTAGTTGCAGCCACTGAGGGTCTGGATGGTTGATCTCGCCCTGGCGAAGTTGGACGAGGTACGGAGGAATCACCCACTGAGGTTCTATGGATAGGGCCACTAGATCCGCGTACCACGGTCTTCGGGGCCAGTTTGGGGCTACTAGAATCAGGTCGCCCCTCTCCGCCAGTAGCTTCCCTATTAGGCGTGGTATCAACGGCAGTGGTGGAAAGGCGTAAAGTAGGCCTCTTGGCCACTTGCAGTGGAGGGCGTCGTGATCCTCTGCTTGGGGGGACGGATAGCGTGACACGAAGCGGGGAAGCTGGGTGTTGGCCGGTGTGGCAAAGAGATCTATCTCGGGGCGGCCGAACCGGAGGGTCAGCTGCTCGAAGAGCTGAGGGTGCAGCTGCCATTCGCCCTGATCGATTGTGGTCCGGCTGAGCCAATCCGCTGTTATGTTGGCTGACCCTGAGATGTGGTCTGCCTTGATGGATCGTAGGTTCTTCTCTGCCCAGTCGAGGAGCTGTCCGGCCTCTTGCATTAGGCGACGGGATCTGGTGCCCCCCTGTCTGTTTATGTGGGCCTTCGCGGAAATGTTGTCCGTCAGGACTAGAATGTGGTGATCTCGCACTGCTGTTTGAAAGTGGGTCAGCGCTAGCCTGATAGCCCGGAGCTCCAGTAGGTTGATGCTGTCCCGCTGTTCTTGTGGAGACCACTGGCCCTGCGCCACCGAGTTGTGAAGGTGAGCGCCCCATCCTCGCAGGCTTGCGTCTGTGGTCAGAACCAGCCTGGTCTGTTCCAGGAATTCTGCCCCCCTGAGGAGCGCAGGGGAGAGCCACCACCTGAGGGAGCGTCTCACCTGGGGGGTGAGCGTGACCTTGCGGTTGGTGTTGGCTGTTTTTGTTCTTTGGAACGGAAGCAGGAACCACTGGAGGGCACGCGCGTGTCTGCGTGCCCACGGAACGATGCCGAAGCAGGATACCATCTTCCCCAGCAGGCAGGACAGGTGTAAGAGAGTTGTCCGCCGAACTGCTAGTGTCTGTTGAACTAGCGCCTGGATGTTCTGGATTCTGTCTGGGGAGAGGAAGACCTGCCCCCTGGCTGAGTCTATGATCGTTCCGAGATGTAATATTCGGGTGGATGGTTCGAGGTGGCTCTTCTGCAGGTTGATCGTGAATCCGTGGTTGTGGAACTTCTCCAGAACTTGATGCCGGTCGCTGGCTGCTTGATCCCGAGAGGAGGAGAGGATCAGGATGTCGTCCAGGTAATTCAGAATTCGTATCGGGATGGACCTTAGCCTGGCTGCCACGACTGCCACCAGTTTGGTGAAGCTGCGGGGCGCTGAGGAGAGTCCAAATGGCATTGCCCGGTATTGGAAGTGCCGGCCCCCATACTCGAACCTCAGGAACCTTCTGTGGTCGGGGTGGATGGGGACGTGGAGGTAGGCTTCCTTGAGGTCGACGGATTGAAGGAGATCTCCCCTCCTCACCCCCGCTAGAATGGACTGCAGGGAGTGCATCTTGAACCTGTGGTAGCGTATGTGCTGATTCAGCTCTTTCAGGTTCAGGATGGTTCTCCATCCCCCGGAGTGTTTGGGTACTAAGAAAATACTCGAATAGAAACCTGACCCCTGACAGGGTGCAGGGACAGGCTCTATAGCTCTGATCTGTAGGAGGTGTGAGAGCTCCTGAGCCAATAGGAGTCGGAGTTCGGCTGACTGCGGGACCGAACAGCGGGTGTAGCGGGACGGTGGTCGGCCCACGAATTCGATGGACAGGCCCGAAGATATGGTGCGCCTGACCCAGGAATCCGTTGTAGAGAGGGCCCATTGTTGGTGGAAGGCGAGCAGTCTCCCGCCTATTGGATCCCCCGGTGAGTCACTTCCCTCTTCTGGGCGCCCTGAATCCGCCTCCACGGCCGGGGCGCTTGGATTGTTGGTTCCTGTTGCGGTCCCGGAACTGGTGCTTGTCGTGGGACCTGTCTGATGTTTGGTAGTTGGGGCGCTGGGAGAAGGACCCCCTGGGTCCTGAACTGGCGCGAAAGGGCTGGTGAGGATATGGCGAATATCTCCTCTCCTGTCTTCGGTAAACCGTAGGGAGGATCTTCCTCTTATTTTTATCCTCAATTAAGATTGGTTCCAGTGCTGCCCCGAAGAGATCGGGATTCTTGTACGGGGCGGTGGTTAGTTTCCATTTGGACTTGGCGTCTGCCTTCCATGGACGGAGCCAGAGGAGACGCCTGGCCGAAACTGTGGAGGCGAGGGCTCGCGAGGCGAATTTAGCCGAGTTAAGCGAAGCGTCGGAGGCGTATTCCGTGGCCGCTATAATCTTGTTTATATCCTGTTGGAGCCTCGTCGCGTCTGGTGGTAGCCTCTCCTGCATCTGGCGGAGCCAGATCAGAGCTGCTCTGGTGAAGAAGGAGGTGGCCGTCGAGGTCCTGATTGCCCAGGCTACCGCTTGGTGTGTCTTGCGGAAAGTCCCCTCCATTCTCTTGTCCTCTCCCTTAAGGCCGTCTAGGGGGTCTGAGGCGATGACTGACCCGGTGGAGAGGGCCGCGACCGGCTGGTCCACTGCTGGGAGGGTTAAGAGATCCTCTAGCTCCGGAGCCGAACAGTATAGTTTTCTGTCGAGGCTACTGGGACTGGTGAGGGAGGCCGGCTGTCCCCAGGCGTTCTGGATCACATCCATGAACAGCTGCGGGCAGGGGATGTGATCCTTCTCTGTCTTGGCGGATGTGAACAGAGCATCATGCGGCCCTGAGGTAGATGTAGTGGGGTTGACCTCACCGGGTACTCCCAGGTTCGTTGTGGTCCTTGCCTTGTGAAGCAGGGACTTAAACAGAGCTGGGCGGAAGAGACCCCTGAAGGCTGGGGCGTCGGGTGCTAGCCCCTCATCTTCTGAGAACTCCGCCTCCTCTGGTCCATCCTCTGGGTGCTCAGACTCTTCGTCCGAAGAGTCCTGTGGCTGGTGCGAAGGACCCTGGGGTTGAGGTTGATGAGCCCCCTGTGAGGTGTGTTGGTGTTGGGGGCGTACCGCATGTTGCCAGCTAGCTGCCAAAAAGGAGGACATTGCCGAGGAGAGCATGGCCTGAAAGTCCAGTTGTGGAGGTAGGAAGGGTACCCCCTGTGGCCCCATGAGGGGGGCTGCCGTGGGTCTCGTCCCGCCTGTTGGGGCAGCGGCGGCGGTACCTTGGAAGAAGCAAGGTTCCTGTGTATGGGAACCTGCGGCTGGCGTGGTAGGTGTCCTAGCCAGATCGGCTAAGCCCTCCAGGGCGGTTGCGGGCTCGCTCGTCTGGGCTGGTGTTGTGCTCGCAGAGGGGAGCTCCAGTAATGCTTTTTGTGCCTTTGCGCACTGTTTCTCCAGTGCGTTGTGGCGTCTGAGCTCGTCTCTGTCTTGCGCCGTAGAAGTCCTCTCTGCCCCTGGGATGCGGGAGGAGTTGTTGGATCGCTTCCTTGGGCTCTTTTTCGCTGACCTGCTTTTGCGTGGTGGGCTCATCTCCAGTTCTAGATCGGATGATTCAGACATGGCGAGGCTGTTGTCGTTAGGCTGGAGAAATGCTAAGGAGGGCCCTCTAGTGGTGGAAGGTAGCGCCGCGATTCTTGAGAGCCCGAGGGTCTCGCAAGAGGGCCAAGTTCCGGTCTGGTTACAGCCGGCAGCTGCCGAGGGAGGCTGGTCCAGATGGCGGCCCGAGGGTCCACCAAGCTGGCCTGAAGTGCGTGGAGCCGGTTAGGAGGGATTGAACGTGCCCAGCGGGCTTAGACTGGAGGCCCGAGGGTCCTGCCAGACGCCGCTGTAAGTGTAGTGGCACGAAGCGTGCTAGCCGGGCGAACCACGGCTGCGCGCTACTTTCCTGGCTCCGCCTCCTCGCGCCACTGAAGGGGGCGCTCTGTGTAGCGTGGGGCGTTCGGGAAGCTTAGGAGCGTCGCCCCGCTACTGGCTGCTCAATGGGGCTGCACGAGCTTCCCAGGGCTGCCCCAAGATGGCGCTGGTCTTCTGGGACCACGTGGGTGGCCGCGGTCCGACTCCCAGCTGAGCCACGTGGCCTGGGCCCTGCTGAGGCGCGCTGAGGCTCCAGGCGGTGGTGCGACGGTCCTGCGGCCACGTGGGCGCTCGTGAGGGCTGCCTCGCCTAGGGAAGCCGCTGAGCCGCTCTTGGGCCTGGACGGCGGCGCTGCTGCTTTGCGGCCACGTGGGCGATCGGGGAAAGCCCCAGACCCGACGCCCAGCTGATCAGTTAATTGAAGAGGGCCGCTGCGCCGCTCCGCCGCTCCTAGAGGCGGCGCGGCGATCCTGCGGCCGCGTGGGCGGTCGGGGAATCCCGAACCCGACGCCCAGCTGATCTGCCGGTTGAAGAGGGCCGCTGCGCCGCTCCGACGCTCCTAGAGGCGGCGCGGCGGTCCTGCGGCCACGTGGGCGGTCGGGGAATCCCGAGCCCGACGCCCAGCTGATGGTAATAGCGGAGGTGCTGCTGCAGCCTCCTCCGGTAAAAAAGCGCTGCTGGAGCTTCGCAGCAGCTCCGCAGCTCCCAAAGTACAGCGTGGGTGGCTGTGGCTGAAAGCCCGGCCCCCAGCTGGGTAGCGCTGCCTCCCCCGCAGCGCTTGCAAGAAAGAACGCGAAAAGCAACAAAACAGGATAATCAAAAATAAATCAAAGCCTAAGAGCCCTTAGGGAAAGGGAAAGAAACACACTATTGAGAGAAAGAGGAAAGAGAAACCCGAGGGTAACAGGAAAGGAAAAACTCTACCTTGTGCGTAGGAGCTCCAAAACACTGCAGCGTTTGCCAAAGCAACTGAGCTAAGACTGGGGAATCATGGGACTAGGGGGTGGGGTTAGGTACTGGGAAAGGGGAAGTCTTTCTTTCTTAAAGTAACACTCAGTTGTTTTGCCAAAAGCTGAAGCTTAACCCATGCAATGGATAGTGGGAGCAGCGCACAGGAAAACTGGTTTTCACACTTATGACTGCTGCAGCGTCCCCATGATCCCCTATGATCAAAATTTGGGCTCTGGCATATATTAATAACATGAGATCACCATTTGTAACCTTTCCAGCTGGCTTCCAATAAGCGAAGTTAATGGGGGAAGCCAGATTCGCTTAACAACCATATGATTCACTTAACAACAGCAATGATTCACTTAACTGTGGCAAAAAAAAAAAGAGTTGTAAAATGAGGAAACATTCATTTAACAATGAGTTACAAATTTGGGGCTCAATTGTGACCGTAAGTCAAGAACTACCTGTATATTTATTCAGAACGTTTCTATCAAGCAGGATTGGGCTTGATTAGAACTGTGGCTGGAAGACTACCAGGAAATGCCAGGACTGAAAAACTGAAAAACATTTTCTATATGAATGTGATGGGGGTGGGGTATATGCACTTATACACAAAACTGCATTAGACTTGCTTTACATGTATAGATTATGCCATTCAGCAATCTGAATGTGTAGCAAAGTTGATTCTTGCCCCTCTTAATGTATTCAGTGTGCATTTTTAATTTTGACTAATGTTAGCTCTATGCTGCCAATCAACAATTTTATACTGAATGATACCATAGGTGAAAATAAAAGGAAAAAAAATCATGTAATTATCTCTTGAGTGAAAATCCAATAATTCCTAAAAGCAAATTCGTTAAGGTTCAGCACCAGGCTATTGCAAAATGCTGGCAGCCTGGTGCTGTGATGTCACTTATAGAAAAAAGAAAGTTTTGCTTTCAGTCTATTATACTCTGCACACCAAGCTAGCATCATATTTAACCACTGCATGGGCTTTTAATATAAAAAACAATAGATGCATACCATATGATAGTGGCCTGTGAAAAGCATTTATATTTCAGGAAATATCTATAACGCTGTAGCTAGAAAGGTTAGGTCCTTCCCATTGATGATACTTTCAACTTCAATCTGTACTCAGCAACCAGATCAGTGCTGGCCCTTTTGCAATTGCAGTTCCTCACACAATAGAGATAAGTCTGATATAGAAAACCCTGAGGAAAAACCAGGGAATGAATGAGGATTGGTTTTAGCCTTGTAATATTTCTTTTTTTGACAGAATTACCTGGCGAGAGATACTTACACATTGTTGCTACTACCTTCTTGCTATGTTCTCTGCCTTGTACAATAATACAAGGCATTCATTTCATTCATTTGGCACTTCTTATAAAATAGCTGTTCTGAATCAATGGGCATAAGAGCCTCTTCAGATACAACTGTACATTTAAAAAAAATTCTCTTAGGTTGACCTTACACTTTACATTTTTATTTCCTGATGGAAACATTTCAGATGGGAAATGGCATAATACTTTGTAGTCACAACAATGGTGAAAGAAATGGCATAAGACAGGATAATTGTTATCTGCTTGTTATCTCATTTCCTATAATGAGCAACTATGAGGTGTTGCTCATTATAGGAAATAAGAAGGTATTTGAACATTTTCTCCAATGCAAGATTGGATTCTGCAATAACTAACATTTTGTAACAAATGAAAGCTTTTGAGAGGATAGCAATGTGTATCCCACTTGTTTGCCATCTTTAACTCAATAGTGAAGCTGGTTTGGTGAAAAAGAGAAGTGAAATGTAATTATTTATTACACTCGGCCTCTGGTATGTCACAGCAGCGGCCCTCAACTTTTTGAGTACCAAAGACCAGTTCCATGGAGAGAGTTTTTTCTGCGGACTGGAGAGGGCATGGTTTTGTGTGCTGCCTGCATCCTGAGGATGGGGCTTCACTTGTTGCTGCGGCCCAGTTTCTGACATGCCACAGACCTGTGCCGGTTCACAGACAGGGAGTTGGGGACCTCTGTGTTACAGAGTTATATGGAGTAAGTTTCTTGGGATGGGACATATGAAAGTAACAATTTATCTGGTTCCACTTTTATCTTGTGAGAACTCTTTTATTTCTGAGTTCAAGGATAGTGCACTATTTGATTAGCCTTCCCTCAAAGTCCTTGCAGTTGGGTCAGATGCATTCAATGATTAATATTTTATTCTGAACATATATGAAGATACTCTTGATTGATATCCTGATCATCCTTTTTTCTTTACTATACTGTATCACACAGAAGTTCAGGATTCTTGAATCCTTTCTTTTTCTTATCTTATTGCTTGGCTCTACTTTGTAAATCGCTATTGCCTTGCGTTGAGTCATGGACGATGATATGCTTTAGTGGACTTATTCCTACTTTGGCCACTAAAAATAAATTGTGGCAGAATACTGTCTTGTCTACTACATACCAAAGTGTATATTTCTTTATCAGCAAATATAAATTTGGTATAAAATGGTTTGTCTTGAATGCGACTTCTTGAGGGCTCCTGGATTGGAGCTAAAAGGTGAAAGGGAAGCAGTACGCTCCCTCCCATATTGGGGTAGACCAGGTGCTTCAATAGAAAAACACTATACACACACACACACACACACACACAAAACCCCTGTCATGTTTTTATTTCTATCATTTTTTTTAGTCTAGGCTGCCACATTTTCTGTTTTTAAAACACATAACATTTTTACATGTTTATGTTTTGTAAGTCATCCAGAATGTATTGGAGTAGGCAGTCATAATAAATGCAATAAATAATACTGGTTAAATTTAAACATGAGAATTTCAGAAACAGATTTTTGCACAAAACAACTGGATACTCCTTTCACTTCTGGTAATGAAAATAAAAATTTCCAGGCTCTCAATATACTTAGAAACTAATCTAATGTAGAAGAACCAATTACTGTTTACAGATGCACCATTTTAAGAGAAAATTCAACTCACTTAAGAAAGCTGGTTCTCTAAAATTATTTTAATAAACATAGGACTAACAAAATTGGACAAGATATTAATGCTATCAATGTAGCCAACTTCAATCAAACATCAACCAGATGGTTTAGCTATTTGCTAAATGTCTGGCTACCACTTTGATAAATAGAGTAGTAAGCAATTAAAGACAGCAAAGAGGACAAAAAGGTTGAAAAGCATATAGTTGATGGATCTAAGTAGAGATACTGTAGATATGACATCTTGACATAATAACTCGCAATTATGGGTGTTATTGTCCCAGCAATGTCCTTGTTTTGTTCAGTTTTCTTTAAACACCAGTTAAAGGACAAAACAAAGACATTGCTGGGACATTTAAGAACTTTGTGGTTTATCACTCTCAATTCTATACTTTGATTTGAAAGGATATCTATGGAATCACATTTAGAACCAAGATGACATAAACAAAAGTATCCTTAGTCCAACATGATTCTGAGCATAATTTAGCAACCAAACAAACCAACTGCTACAATTTTAGCAAACAAAGAAGTTTTCAGAAAGACCAGAATCAGTCCATATCACACTTAGCTGACCTCTAACACAGCATCTATGTAAAGCAACAACTGTTTAACTTTTGCCCTATCAATTGACACAACTTCCCAATCAACCTTCCACAAAAGAAGCTGCATAAGGACTTTATTTAGACAAGCCCAAACACATTGCAGCAACCTGGAACGGGAAAAAAAGGAAATAGAGCATCTATACAACATATTCCAACAAAATGGATATCCATGCAGCTTTATCAAAAAGTCACCCACCACTCAACCCAATATAGCACAACCAACACAAATTCTAAAAAGAATGATGCTGCCATACAGCAAGAATAACTCAGAAACCACCAACAGACTACTAAAACCATATGGAGTCATCATAGCACACAAGAAAACTGAAGCCCTTCAAAACAACCTGAGCAAACTGAAAGACCCAACAACCCCAGAAGAAATAACAGGAGTCATCTACAACATACAGTGTAAGGACTGCAACAATCACTATGTAGGACAAACAGGCAGAAGACTGACAGAATCCATCCACTAACACCAACTAGCAGTAATTCTGACAAATCAGACAGCAATAGACACATAGACATTAACAATATTTATAGACTTTGCAAAAGAGACTATCACCCAGTCCAAAAACAAACAAAAAACCCAAGCACCTCTCCACCAACAATCAGCAACCATATCAGCATAGATTAATTCCAAGGTTAACATTAGACCAACAATAAAGTAAATAATATCCCAATCAAGCAAGTGCCAAAGGAGCCAACAACAAACAGTCCAATCAAAGAATCTCTAAGGCCATCCACACCAACACTGACAGGCAAGCCACTAGAATATAAACTGAAAGCAAACAGCACTCCTTACTAGCACTGATGATGTTACCTAGTTTTGGTAATGAAACATCTGCAAGAAAACAAGCAAGCTGAGACAGCACCAAGGACCCTTACTGACACACCTTTTCAGATCCTACTTTTTTTTTTTTACATTTGAATGAGATAATTAATGAGAGAGATAATTAAGTTTCACTCTGCACACACTAAAAGGAATTAATAGCAATAGCACTTAGACTTATATACCACTTCATAGTGCTTTACAACCCTCTCAAAGGGGTTTACAGAGCCAATGTATTGCCCCCAACAATCTGGCTCCTTTACCAACCTCAGAAGAATACAAGATTGAGTTCACCTTGAGCCAGTCGGGATCGAACTGCTGGCAGTCAGCAGAATTAGCCTGCAATACTGCATTTTAACCACTGCGGCACCACAGCTCTTACCATTATCATTATCATTAACAGGATCACAAGCTGAACTCTTGACACTAAGAACTGCTCAAGGGATAAATTTTGACAATTCCCAGTTCCTTTCCACCCTGACAGTATTCTGGGCACAGCCCACTCCTAATTCTGATCTGGAGACATTGTTATAGGCTCCTGTCTTCTCATTAACATCCACATACATATGTAAAATATTGTGTTAATTGTTTGCTTAACAATTAAGAGCTTAGGATGCAGTTCTCAGTGTTCCAAGAGAAACACTGCTTGTGTGATATATAAAATACATTATAAAAGGTAATAAAGGTAGAAAACTGGCATTGCATCAACTCTGCATGGGGGGAGGGGGGGAATGCAGAGATAACATTTACCTAGATCAGGGGTGGGCAATTAGGTTAACTTTATGACCTGTAGACTTCAACTTCTAGAATTCCTGAGCCAGCAGTAGGATCACATCATTTTGCTATCATGCTCAAAGGTGGAACAGACACCTGCAGATACATTATTCCCAGGTGGACAATATAGGCTATGTTTATGTAAACTTAAATCCTAGCAATTAGACAAAATGATTACTTACTTTCACATCATTTTAAAACTCCCTGGCATGTTATTATTTCCTTAGTTTGCTGTTACTGTATATTTAAACTGCATTTTAGTTTTTATGCTATTTTATGCTTTGAATGTTCTACTGGAAAAAAAATTACAAATTACACCCCCCCCCAAAAAAAAAGTAAAGCAAGAAATGCCACAATTTGAGCCTACATATAAACTGTACAGGATGTCATGAAGATCTTCTCCTATAGAGACAAAAATGTAGTGTTTGAACATAAATACATAAGAAAATCAAGATTTCTTTGTAACGTTGATCCAATGGCATTTAACAGAAACATTGCCATATTATCTACCTGTTTATGACACCATAAACAGAACTAGGTACTGTATATCCGACTAGCCTACAGTATTGGTTTGTTCTTTTATAAATCATATTTTTATGTCTGTTGATCTCACAGAATGTGACTCTGGGCAGCATAGAATAAACAGTAAAACAGCAATATTAAAACAATGTTATTAAAACTATTGAAGTTATTATTAAAAAGGCTAAGTGACACTGTTAGATATTATGAACAGCAAAGCCACCGGAATCAACCCTTCAGTCTGTGGATACAGCCAGGTTAAAGGGAATAGTTTCCCTTGGGTTTAACCAGCTTTCAGTGTTTAAGAAAGCACAGAAAGTCAATGCAGGCCTGCTTCTGTGCGCAATGATTAGATGCACTGAATACATTTTGTTACAGAAAGTGAAAGCTGTAGTTACTGCTAAACTCCAGCAAATAAATGAGAGCCCCTTCTGCATACGCTCAAAAGCACAGTTTGTTTTTTTTAAATGAAGATTAAATATCTTCTAAGCCTCTGTGAGAGTATCTTCAGCAACAGAGTAAACTCACCCGCTCCCCATGTTTAGGATCACTGTGGGCTCCTGGTTTCTCATTATCGTCAGCTTCCTGATTGTGTACTGTGTTGGTGGAACTACCATTCACTGTGTTTGGCCCAGTTGCTGCTGCCTCCAGCTGCTGCTGGGGACTTCCTTCTTGAGCATTCTTCACCTCCGAATCTGGGCCCGTCTCTGTCATCATTGTTATTGATTATTCTGCATTTGCAAAGGGAAGATGAAATACATGAGGATGGGATTAAATGTGTAATCATACCTATTAAAAGGTTTTTTTCTCAACCTCTAGGGCATACACCTGTGCCTCCTGGTGCCATCTTGCACAAAAAATATAGAGAGAGAGTATTCTCAATAAAATTTAAATCGTTAATCAATCCAACACCTGGATACTTCGATCTCAAGCACCCACTATGCTGAGATGCCGCACAGGGGTGGGAATTGTTGCAGCAAAACATTCCTTCTGGCTACATACCGATACCCACATTTATTATTGCTAAATCTCTGCTTTGATTGAAACTACCTAAAGAGCATTCTTTTACATAAGAGAAAAATTAGAACACTACAGAATTCTGTGTATCCTTCTTGTAAAATATTATACCTTGATCAGGCACTACTTGGCTCTAGGATGCTCTTATTGTTGAAAAACAAGAATTTTAGGTGAGGGAGCTTGGGAAAGCCACACTCCCGCGCAACCTACTTTACAAGGCTATTCTAAGAATAATTACCCAAAAAAAGTATTAGCCCCAATTCTAGGTCAGTAAACATAGTCAAAATTGTGATGGAGGGAAAGCTAAGATGTAGTTCTACATGTTCTACATTAAAAGGTGTTGAGCAATCTACACTCTAGAGTGTCATGTAGTCCTTGGCCCATTTTCAGAAACCCTCTTGTAGTGTTTATTTCGAATGCCCCATGCATTCCATCTCATGCATACCTATACAAATCTTACGTTCTTGGAAATTTGGCATTCTCTTACACTTAAATCAGACATGCTGAAATCTTGCTACCATTAATATTTATCAATTCCAATAGTCTCTTAATGTGAAAAAGCAAACTTCCCAAAGTAGGTTCCCTCCAGAAATGTTTCACTACAACTCCCATAATCTTCAGTCTGCATTAGGCAGGTTCAGATAGAGCAGGAAAAATGTACACAAAAATATAGTTGTGTTCTACAAAGCCAGGTCTTTCTGCCTGTGCTTTATGAACTACAGCATAATATGGAGGCCATGTATCAAACCAGCACCACCCCTATAGCTTTGCTGCAGGCAACACTAATCTCTCTATCCATAAAATAATATATATTCCACATGGGTATCAGAATGCAAAAGCAAACACTGATTGCTGAACTCTGACTGCTAATCTGTCCCTTCTGTGCATTTTTGTTTGGCTTAACATGATGCCTAATATATCTGTACATAAGGGTACAAATGAAGCACTACAGCTTGCACCAAACCAATTACATTCCTCCAAATAACTAGATATTGCTGATTGGTGCCAGCTGAAAATTTCCATCCAACGTAATAGTTCAGACAACACAGCAAATCTCACAGCCTGAATAGGCTTCTGACAATAAAAACAAGGCATGATGAGAGTTTTTCTTCTACAGATGTCTCTTTTGTCTGGCAGACACTCCCATGCCAATGTTAGTGCAATCTTTCTTTGAAGCTCATGATAAAACTTCTGATCTTTCTCCCTGTAACAGTCTAGCAAAAGAAGAAAGACAGCTGCTGTTTATGCCAAGGGTCCCCAACCCCCAGGCTGCAACCCACTACCGGGCTGCAGCTTGTTCGAAACTTGGTTGCGTGAGCAATGGGCAAGTGCATGCACACAAAGCTCCATTCACGTGAGCCCAAGTGCCCTTTGCTCAAGTATCTTCCATTCTCACGAGTGCACAAGCGACTTCACTCGCATGTGAAGCTGCATTTGCACAAGCACAAGTGCCCTCCATCTGCATGACTGGAGCTTCATGCACAAGCACAAGCACCCTCTGCTTATGCATGAAGCTCCATTCACATGAGTGGAGGGCATGCAAGCCTGTCACTCACACCAATGGAGCTATGCGTGCGCACATGTGCTTGCCACTCACTTCCCCCCCACACGCTGAGTTGGGCTGCCAATGTGGACAGGTTTGGGACTGCTAGTTTATGCCAGCTTAGATTCTTCAGTTTGGCTGAAATGTTTAAAAAAGTAAAGTTTAATCTGTTTAGAGAAACTTTTTATAATACTTTATATAATACTTTTATAATACTAAAGTCACTCAATACATACAGTATTTTGGAAGTACATGAATTTGTAGTACAAAGAATGTTCCAGTCTAGTGAGACTGAGTAGAAGAGAAAAAAAGACAGGAGAGACTATTGGTCAGCTGAGAAGCTGCTACTAGCTACAATTCTACACCCCTAACCCAATTCTATTATGTTGTCATCCTCAACAAATAATAAATTTTCATGTATTGAAGAAGCCTCAGTCCAGAAATGCTTGGGTTAAAAGTTAAAAATTGGCAAACTTGTCTGAAAGAAATTCATTTCTCTACAATATACAGCCACATTCTTGATCGAGTTCTAATCCACACAGCAAATTCCAGTCCACACAGAGCTAATGTTCTTGTTAATGTCCTACAAAAACCATTGTATTACCTGAATCACGCCTTAAAGTTACATGTGCAAACACTCCTTGGAAAAGAAGAGTAAAAATGAATTTAAGCTTCAAACTCAAAATAGAATCTTTTCCTTATTCCTCCCAAATATGCAAGACTATAGAGTCATGTAAAAAAAAAAAGTTTAAAGTTTTTTCCTCTTTTTTAACATATGTAGTCATTTCAATGTTTTATCTTCATTCAAACAGAATATAAAGATAAAGATGATAAAGATGATTTCTGGGGAAGCAATGGTGAAGAAAAAACAACTCTGCTCAGAGGGAAGTCAATGACCACACTGGCACAAGAAGCCAGCATATGGATCAGCTTCTTGGAATTCCCCTCCAGACAAGGAGAGGACTCAGGATTGCCCACAAGCACTCCAGAGGGCAGCTTCCCATGAAAAGACCATAAGACAACTATCTCTGGCAGGTTTTAGAACTCTGAGAACCAAAATCTTATAACTATAGGGTTTTTTTTAAAGAAAAGTTCCCTCAAAATAGATTGATGCATGGTCAACTCTTAAGGAATCTTCATCATGTAAAGCTCAATTTTGGTGACTTCAAGGCCATGAATTATGAAGTTTTCATAGTAGTGTTACATTAATGATTTGTCCATGCCTTCTTCTGAGATGTTTTTCACTTCTCAATCTAACTGGAATGCAATATATCTGTGACAGAGGTGGTATTCAGCAGGTTCTGACAGGTTCTGGAGAACCAGTAGTGGAAATTTTGAGTAGTTCAGAGAACTGGCAAATACCACCTTTGGCTGGCCCCAGAGAGGGTGGGAATTGGAAATTTTGCAGTATCCTTCCCCTGCCACGCCCACCAAGCCACACCATGCCCACCAAGCCACACTCACAGAACCAGTAGTAAAAAAATTGAATTCCACCATTGATCTGTGAGATACCTAGTTGAGGAAAACATTGTGATGTTATTCTCTTTCAGCTACTATGATGGGTAATCTTTCAGATATTTATGGTACACAGATAGCTTTCACCAATTCTTGAAATGAGAAATTCAAATAGCAAGATGAGGACTAATGGATATGGCTTAGAAATTACATCCACAAAGCACTGGGGTTCTGACAGGTGGAACTCGATCTTTTTCAACAGTTTAAGGGGTAGGATTCAGCATAACATTTGTCTATGGACCCAAAGTATATAACTTTAAACAAACATGCAAAGATCAGCTGAATTCCCGATATCTGGCTTCATGGCAAGTGATTCCCTATACACCCCTAAAAATGCTGCCATTTCCTCTCTTTGGCTAGTCCTCCAAAACAGGTTGCTGTACAAATCCACAGGAAATGCAGAGAAAAAATTCTGGAGGAAGTTCTTGATTTACCACTTATTTATTTGATTTCTATAGCTGCCCATCTCAACAAGGGATTCTCATTTAGTTAATTAACGGCGAGAAAATGTGCCCTCTTTAAATCAAAACACTTTGGTCAGGGACTATTTTTGCTGTAAAATTTCATAGAGTGAAACACCATGGTTCCTTTACCACAGCAAGTTTTATACACAGTGTGTATTACTTTCACCTAAAATGAGCTTTCTGATGATCCTGTGCAATATTCTAGTTTCATGCTTCAAAACAGCAGTGCAAACATTTCTGAAGGCCGACTTTCTGCCTAAGGCATGCCAAGTTGTAATGCAAAGATTATTTCTCTACTTTGAAATTAATTGTTGAACTAGGGAAGAGAAGATCTTTCTTTGATCACAACCCCCCATTTTCCATCTTTCTGCCTTTTTCCTAACTATTATGATATAGAAAGAGATAGGAAGAATGGATATCATGGGCATTAGCATCAGAATATACCATGCAGGACTCCATCAGAACTGGAAGAGGAGAAATGGTGTGTGTGGGGGGAAGAACAAAAGTGGGGGGAAAACAAGCTAAAGAAGCTGCAGGTATTGTAAATTTTGACTCACTGAGAGTGATAGATTTAAAGGGTAATTTTGTAGGGTTGTTAGCTGATAGCTTTCTGTTTATTTATCTCAAAAATCTTAAAATTTTTGTAATGGTTTTCAGAACAATAAGACCTGTACAATATAGAAAGACTACAAGAAGAAATAATACTGAAACAAAAGGGGAAAATATATAAAGCACGATGGACTTAACCATTTCTGCATTGCATGAAACTTTACGTAGGTTTTTGTCTATATGAAGGGAAACTAGCAGCTTGGCAATTTCTCAGAGGAAAGATGTTTATATGAAAAGCTTGTATGTATCTTTCAAACCAAGGTAGCTTGTAACAGGGAAAAGCATGCTAGATTCTTGCAGAGGGAACCTCAGGATTGCACATCAGAATAATGAAAGCATCTCCGCAACACCAAGACACAAATTAGTCGTCTTTTCTACAAGTATGCAATGTCATAATACATGTACAATACAAGTGCACTTGCTTCACAGCAACACAATACAACTTTCATCATTTGCCCCGTGCCCAGCCCTTCCTGCAAAGACCACTGATCCCTGAAATTTCCACCAGTATTTCAAATACCACAAGCTTAACCCTGAGGAATTGGGACTTCTACAATGTGAAATAATACTGCTGCAAACTTCAATAGTAAGTCATACCTCTTTATACATTTCCTAACATCATTCTGACTGAACAAATATTTCTGCTTTGTATTTTTACATAGGTTTTTAGCTTTTTAACTTGAGCTTTTTAAAGGTCTAAATCCATCTCTCTCCTTTTCAAGAATAACAGAGGGAACAGAATGTCTAACTTTCTCTTCCCAGTGTCCATTTGGATATATAACTGGCCTTCTTCTTGCCAAAATCCAGGTCTCTAAAGTTTAACAATATGCTTTAATTAAAAAAAATGAAGCCAACATTTGATGAAGTCAAGTTTTTTTTCCCCTTAAGAATCTTCAAGGATGTAGAACAGAGTGATTTATTTTGGCTTAATCTCTTCCACGTGTTCACAGTTTTTTTTGGAGGAAGGACTGAGGAAAAGCAAAAAGAAAGTTATGATGTAGAAATTTTGCTTTGAGACATTAATTTAAGTAAAATCAATTTTATTTGCAACATTATCAGCAGTGTCATCTTCTGCAATTTCTGATCCTGAACACAGAAATATTCCTGGGATTGAGACAAGCTTCTCTATTCTTTTACATATCTGTCCTCAATAAAAATATTTCTATTACAACTTAGGAAAAATATTATGGAATAATATTATGGAATAATATTGGACAGCAATATATGACCATTTTGGCATTGAAAAGATATAATTGGAGTTTCTTCTAATTCTTTTTTTCATTTTTTTTTAGCTTTACTAGGATTTTTTCCTGAATTGTTCCATTTCCAACTTATAAATAAATACAGTAGCTATACCTGTTCCCTTAACATCTTTACATGTTTATAGATCCTAGAATAGTTAGCAATCAAGTTCTTCTCCATATTAACTGTGAAATCACGAATTTGAATAATAGAAGGACTAGTCAGTTTTCTATCAAACCTTAGTTACTATTAGGCAAATGAAATTTACAAAGCAGTAAGGCTGGGGAAGATGCAGTTTGATCCAAAAATCTGCATATTTCTTTGTATTTGGATAGTTTTTCAAAGTGGAATTATGGCATCTGAATTGACTAGAAACGTATTTGATGAGTTGTTGCATAATCTATATATGCAACAGCTATCTTAGAAAGCCAGACGGGTCTTATAAAGTAAATACTAAAGTTCATCTAGAACAGACTTGGGCATTATATGGCCTATAGGCCATATCCGGCCCACAGGCAGTCCCAATCTGGCCCACAGTGTCGTTGGCAGGGAGAAGGGCACTGGCAGCATCGGCGGTGGGGCAGCATGGTGGTGGCAATGTCAGGGGGGCAGCTTCCAGCCTTACTGGAGATTCTAATTAGATGATTTTAAGAAAGCTTTCATTCATCTATATAAGACCTCGGGCATTTCTGTAAAAAAACCATGGTGCATGATACAGCAACAGAAGCATGCAAGCTATGTTCATACAACAGTCAAAAACTAGCCAATCACATTTTAGTCCATTAACTAACCAATGACATTTCGTATATTATATGTACTAAATAAATCTACAGAATACACTTACTTTCATGTAAGCAAAAGTATAGCATATAGGAGTTTTGTTTAGTTGAAATTTTACATCTCTAGTTCACCTCCAACAATGAAAGGCATTAGAATTGAGCTTCTAAATCATAAGGATATCAACATTCACAGCAATAATTCTTTTACAATTTATGTATTGTGTTTTGGTTTCCTTTTTGTTGAAGTGTACAGTACATGAGAGTGTAACTGGTAAATGCCTTGCATCTCTTGGCAACTTCTCTCTTGTAACATTTGGGAATAGGTGAGCTGACTGGCAGCAGTCTTCCCTCATTCATCAAGCAAGAGCAAAAGGTTAAAATATGAAAGGCAACTGCAAAGTGATCAATTTTCTTTGAGTGATGTCATTCAATCAACTTTGAAGGTCATATTATCTTATTTGTATGTCCTTTCTCAGAAAAAAAAACCCAGTCAGATCTCTTTCATCTCTGATGATGCAGACTCTCTTGATCAGAGGCCAAAGCTTCTGTGATATCTCTTTCTACTTATATCCCTTTTACAGACTATATACTCCAACTCATCTTTCTCTACTTGAGTTGGAAGACTCTATGCTCAATGCTCCTCCCAAAGACATATGTGTGTGTGTGTGTGTGTGTGTGTGTGTGTGTGTGTGTGTGTGTGTTCCAGATAAGCCATTTCTGGCTTGGGTTTACTATATTTTCTTCAACAGCTGAGATCTAACAGTGGCAATGTGGTCTTACCAGCAATCAGAACTAATACAATCTCTTTAATCTGATAAACTCCATTCATGATGAGATTCAGGTATTTTATTAAATAACAATAGCACTTAGACTTATATACAACTTTACAGTGCTTTACAGCCCCCTCTAAGCAGTTTACAGAGTCAGCATATTGCTCCCAACAATCTGGGTCTTCATTTTACCGACCCTGGAAGCAGGGAAGGCTGAGTCAACCTAAATGACCAAAATCCAGATGTTTTGAGGGCATTAGCTTTTTCCCCCCCTTTATAGCCCTTACCTTATAGAAACTGTTCAGACCCTTCAATGAAAAATAATTTTATAGGATTTCCTCTTTTTTATATATGTACATGCTATATATAATTATACATATGTCAATTGTAAATTGTGTTTTTAAAAATTCTGTGACTTAGCCTTGAACCATAAACAAATGAATAAATTATAAAATAAATTACTAAGGTCTGTTTTAAGAAAATTAAAGAATTTAATCCAGACTCAGAGGACTGACTAAAATATGTGTAGCAACTAGCACAATGTTTTCTAATGAGATATCTTAATAGGAAAATCGATTCTAATAGATGCTCTTTCAAAGTGGCAGGATATGCATACCTCAACTTCAGAAAGCAATCTACAACATACTTCAACAGATTTTTTTCCCTATACAATTGCTAGTATTATTGGCAGGGGTGAAATCCATAGGTTCTGACAGGTTCTGGAGAACTGGTAGCAGAAATTTTGAGCACTTTGGAGAACCAGCAAATAAATACCACTTCTATCTGGCCCCCGATTGGGGTGGGAATGGAGATTTTGCAGTATTCTTCTCTGCCATGCCCACCAAGCCACACCACGCCCACCAAGCCACGCCCACAGAACTGGTAGTAAAAAGAAATTGGATTTCACCACTGATTATTGGTCATAGTTAATGCACAAGATTTCACAAGTTATTAAAAGAATAGAACCAAATGTACTCAAACTGCATTTTCCCGCCTGACATGAAATTATTTGGCAGAGAGAGCAGGGAAGGCCTTCAAGGGATGTTTAAGGAAAATGAATTGAGGAGATTTGGTGATTAAATTGGCTGTCTTCCTGATGAAACACAAAATTATTCCAAAAACCACCACCAGCATCAATCCTGCCCAATTCTTCAAAGAAAAAATGGATCAAAACTAATCTGGATTTAATGTATCCAAACATAAGAATGAAGTATAAAAAATACAGACTTAGCAAAAGCACATTATAATTATAATGCAGAAAAGGACTGGAATGCCAACATTTCAGATTCAGCCAACTTAGATTCAAAACTTGGATCCAAAAACAAATAGAATCCTTCTCTTTTAACATGGAACTCAATGATGGCTCATTAGACAGGTAACATTGGCACACTGACTTCAGCTATCAAACTATCAAAGCATTTGCCAGAAAGGAATAAGATCTCATTAGAACCAGATTCAAATCAAAAGACTCGGAATTTAGAACACAGCGATCTGCACCTTCACGTATCATTTTTATTTAGAGTTGTATTTCTTAGAGGAAGTAATAAATTGAAATACAAAATGATTTATTAGATTATAGTTAAAATACAATACTTTACTATTTCTGGCAGTTTTTAATAAACTTTTGCTGATAAGGACTGAATGATGAGTTTTTTTAATTTGAGTATTGATAAGGGATGAGATACGGGAAGTAGACTTTATTTTTTAAAAACTGAAATATTAGAGTTACTAAAGTTGTTTATATTTGTCTGGAGGGAAGAGAAATCTTTTAGCTCTGCATTTCTCTTTTTATAGTTTTTTTGGCATTAGCCTTTAATCTTTGTATTTGTAAATTGAAAGAGGATTACCGACAGCAAGAGAAAGGAACAGGTCCTAGTTAAGTTGCTAGTTACTGATCTAAATGCTATATATTCCCAAAGACTTCCAACCTGGGATCTATGACAATTTGCCATGACCCACTTGCCACGGGAGAACTCACCATGGTCAACTCACTGCAGGAAAACTCACTGGGGACAAGAGTTACACCAATATCAAAGAAATGGTGGAACAGAATTACTAAAGAACGGGTGCAAAAAAAGGAACAAAATGAAATGTGAGTGACAAAAATTAAAATATTTTTTATTTATTTATTTTAAATAATTGAGTTGAATTGTTAAATTGTCCAATGAGTTGTGCCATGATGAGTTGGCCATGGCAAATTATCCCACAGCAAGCTGGCCATGGTGAGCTGGTTGCAGTGAGTTAGCTGAGGAGAATTGGCCATGGCGAGGTGGCCGCGAGGTGGCTGTGGCGAGTTTTCCCATTCCGTCCCATCCGATCCCAGGTTCCTGTGAAATTTTTGTTTGTTTTCTGGTAAACAATTTCTGGTTTGAGCTTATGAGAGTGAAGAACTTTGTCTTTCTCCATGAGAAAGACAAAGCTCCATAGGCTGGTATGGATTAGCATCTTTTAGCAAGTTTCTGCAGTTCTACTAAGTGTTCATGGACTCTAAATACAGCTCATCTGTGCAGGTCCTCAAATTCCCATACACACTTTCGTTCAAAAGGTTCACAATCAGTCTATCTTGACAGTTTTATTTCTGCTTTCACCAACTTCATGAGCTTCTGCTTTTTCATCTCTAGGTCTCTGAAACATTTCAAATTTGTATTTAATGAATGATGTTTTTTCTTAGGCACAAAATATTAAAGATTTCTCAAAATAAGGAGATTGCCTTCTTTATCTACAAGAATAGCAGAATTGAAATTCAAAAATAAAAACTGTTCCACCTAACAAGCAAAAACAAACCCCCCCCCCCCATATATTAGGATTTCTCTGTATTGAGTTGGTGTCCTAATTTCTCATAAAATTCATGAGGCTACCCTTGAAAAGTGTTCGGAGACTATAGTTGGTCCAGAACGCAGCCGCACTGCGTTCTGGACCAACGAGCTGCACCCATGAGCTGTCGTGGGTGCACCTAGGTACACCCACATTATACCAATTCTCCGCGAGCTGCACTGGCTCCCTATTGGTCTCTGGTCACAATTCAAGGTGTTGGTTATTACCTTTAAAGCCCTACATGGCTCAGGGCCAGGGTATCTTCGAGACTGCCTTCTATCGCATAACTCCCAATTACCGGGAGGATCCCACAGAATTGGTCTCCTCTGAGTCCCGTCAGCTAAACAATGCCGGCTGACGGGCCTGCGGGGGAGGGCCTTCTCTGTGGCTGCCTTGGCTCTCTGGAACCAGTTACCTCCTGAGGTCCGGACCATCCTCACCCTATTGGCCTTCTGAAAAGCGGTGAAGACCTGGCTTTTCCGGCAGGCCTGGGGCCGTTGATCTCGCTCTTGAGATCCGGCGAGATCCGACCATGAATGGTGTGAATGAGTTTTAATGTTTTTAATTCTTAAATGTTTTTTATAATGATTTTAAATGCATTGTGAGCTGCCCTGAGTCTTTGGAGAAGGGCGGCATACAAATTGAATTAATAAATAATAAATAAATAACTAAAGAGCTTGTCCTACCAGTTATCTATTAAGGAACTAACAGAGAGAAAAGTACACTAAAATAGCAGGGCAAATTACTGCATATGAACAAGGAGCAAACTCCACACTTGCTTGCACTGACAATGTTAGTTAGTACCAGTGATGAAACATCTGTAAGAAAACCACCAAGCACAGAGAGCACCAATACTCCATAATTCATTATTTCATCTGGCCTTGAAAAACTAATCTTTCTTTTCTGTTTTCCTTGGCCCTGCATCTCTTTTTTCCCTTTAAGTGAAATTAAGAGAACATAATCAGATCAGAACTTTTCTACTGATCAAAACAAGGCACTATAACCAAGAGCAAGCTTTACAGCTGCTTGCTTTAATGAATCAAGCAGCCAAAGTAACCAAACAACAATACAAGATCACAGGCATGCTTAACCAATAATGATAACAAAAACTCAGTACACTACAGATAATCTCTTATTTCAAAAAAATACCCATTTTGATCATCTTATTTATCCAAAAATAGAATTAAAATATAATATAGTAAATACAGTAAATAAAACTAAGCATGAAGTGACATCACTGCATAGTGTCTACTGGCTCATTTCTGCAAGTGCCAATAAATAATGCAAGGACAGACACTGGGTAATGAATGATAATAGGCACATCTAGATATTATGAGCCAAGAAAGAGAGAGAGAGATAATAGCAGCTACTTAGTTTGTTAAATCACTCCCCTTAGAAATGAATCCACATTCTAGGCAAACATTGTTCTCTAGTGATCAGATTCAAAGCTGCACTTTAACCTGATTTTTAGCTGGAGAACTGGTTAAAAGCTTGCAAGCCTACTTAAGCTACAGTGCAGACTTCCACTTACATGCTAGTTACTCAAGACAAAGTTATATATTCTTAAAATTCTTTAACTCTTGTTAGTCACCCAGAATCACTACAATGGGATGTCAGCTGCCATATGAATGGAATGAAATGACAAATACAGCTAACTGTAGAAATTGACAGCTACAGAGAATAGTAATAATGTCCAATTTTCTCCAACTTAAAATACACACTGCATAAATTTTGAAAAATGGGAACCAATGTCTAATGCAGGAAGATACCACAATATTTTTGCTGCAGCAGAACAAAAGTCTGTATTATTTTAACTATTTCTAAAACACAGGTTGATAAAATTTTATGACTTGATCTCTAAGGATGGGTTAAAATTTAGTTGGGTGTCAACTGTACACACCATAAAATGAAGTACATGGCATGTGGCCAACAGCAGGATTTCTTAAGTGGTAACCTCTATGATTTGGAACATACTGTATATCCTAGGACATATTTTTGACATCAACCTTCCTCGCATTTTGCAGACCTTTAAACACCACATTGTTCAAGCATTCCCTTGAATTGGAAGGACTGTAAGTGACCATTTTGAAATTAATGTACTGTTACAAGGATACCATGTGGTTTACATTCAGATTGTATATAGGTGTAAACTGTCCAATTGGGCTGGGTTCCAAATACAGTTAAATAAATACATGCATAAATACTTTGTGTCCTCACTTCAGCAAAGGCAATAAATGCCCATGCAACCGGCAGGCAAAGTGCAGGTGAGATTCAGGCAGAGGTCCTGAGCAGGAGAACACACACGTTGGAGGAAGTTTGATACAAAATGCAGTGAGGAGAGGGAAAACAATTAGAGGCACAAGGAAAATTGGAACAGAGCAACTGAGCAGAGTATTTGAAGCAAGGCTTGTGAAGAGGTCAGGAAGCTTGTCAGAACAGATGGTAGCAGACAGGTATGGGGAGGTAACAGAAAAGGGGGTTGGGGAGGGGGGAAGAATATGTGTGTGCATGGCAGCTTACTAGAGGCTGAAGAGAAGATGTAATCCGAGTCGAACAGTCCATAATCAGAAATTCACAATGTCTTGAAAGGTAGAGAGGGACGAGCCAAAACTCGGTCAGGAACGTGCTAAGATCGAAAACGTAGCAGGAGTCAACAGCAAGAATTCACAAAGCCAGACATCGAAGTTGCTTCCAGCAACAGAAGGCAATCCTTGCCCAGTTTAAATCCTCTCCTCAGCAAGAGTAGGAAAAAGTCCTTTCCTTGCTCAGCTGTTGCCAATAATGAGGCACCCGTCTTGCGTGCAAAGTTAGCATCTTGCTGCTTGCTCACAAGGCGCTTTTCTTTGATGAGGTGCAGGATTTTCAGGCTGAAGGGGTTTGCTCATGTTGGCCAACTAAGGATTAATCCCAGCTGAGGAGGGACCTAAGAGAGTGTCAGCATTTGATGCAGTGGCTGTTGAATTAGTGGAAGCAGTGCCCAGTGGGACCTGGTCTGCCCATGTCTTGGAGCCTTACTTTGGGGCCATGACAAAATGAGACTTAACATACTTAAATGTGCAGTGGGTACCAGTGCCCTCTGGTCTGCATTTATGTTTATTTTCCCTTCCTCATTTTTTTTTCATTTTATGTAATTACTTTTATAAGCTAGGCATTAGAATTTTCAAGAAGAAAAGGAATTAATATTATACGAATTCAAATAAGGTCTAAAAGGATATTGGAAAACATAATAAAGATAATAAAAGCAAGCAATGAAATAGTGGCAGAAGCAAAAAAAAAAATCCACTGATTTCAGTCTCCACTGACCAAAGTTTAATCATAACATAGTCATTCAATAATGAGGTATGGATACACACACTGAGATAAAAAGTGGAAAATCAGGGCTTTTGTCTCAAACAATAAATTACTTAATGTTAAACAGACTCTTGAAAATTGTTTATTTCAATCCAGGTATGTCTTTAGACCACTTCTAAAAAGGCCTGACCCTTCCACAAACATGATGCAACCATAAAGAATTAAGATCTATTCTGAAATTCATATTAATCAGCTGGCATAATAGCACAGTCAAGATTCATAATTGCTACAGTTCCTTGTTCTTTTGAATTCTACAAGTTTCTGAATTTGATCATTAACCTTTTATTAGATGTCCTGTATATAATTCATTACTAGTCTTTATCAGTCATTTAAAGCTTTATTCACAATAAAGGCTGAATAATTTGTAATTATTTGCAATATAAACTTTAATCTTGCTAACATGTTTTTTATCAATGTAATTATTCATAGCCAAGACAGATTTAATTTCTTCATTCTAAAAATATCTGTTATGTATTTCCAGATTAATAATAATTGAATAAATCTTTGTTGATTTTTGTAAGTACAAAGCCTAAATATTTTATTTTGCATCAATAAAACACTTGCTTTTCAGCATCCTCTGTCAAGTTTCATATCATGAACTTAGTTTTTTCTTTATTGATTCAGTAGTCTGACAATAAACTGAATTGGTCCTGCATTTCTTGCATGCGTCTTTCAAGTATCTGAATGTTCTTTCTATGGATATACTGGAAATTCATCAGATGTACTTCTTAATAAGGAAAAAGTTAATAAGAAAAAAAGTTCCTCTGTATTTTCTATTCCCACCTGGAAGTTGAGTGAAGACATCAGAACTATTATTCTGTGCATTTATGGATCAAAAACATATAAACACTGTTTTACTATTTCATTGTCTGTCGACTCTATTAATTCCCCAAAAAGATTTTGTTTTCAATTGACGCAGCACTGACTTGCCTTTGTATATGAAATTTTTAAGTTCTTTCTTTGGTGTTTTCAACCAATTTAGGTACCAAAATGTGCATCTTATTTTTCCCAATGAATCTTGTTTGTCATTCTGTCAAACAGGCATCCCATTGCCATTAAAGCCTCAATCTTCAAGATATTGCACATTCTCTGTATGGGTCAAATTCTTCACTGTGTACTTTTTTGCCATACTGACTGAGTATACTCAGCATCAACCAGTATTTCACTGATTTACTGACCAATAAACTGTAAAATCATAATTGGAAAGAAAGCCCTTTAATATTTTATATTGCAATAAAGCTTGTCTCAGTTCAAAAGGCAGCTATCGTTGAGCGATATTATCCCATTCAGGACTCCAAAATGTGTATTCAAGAGTGGTGAAAGCAGAAGAAGTCTAGAAATGCAAACATGTTCATTAGGCTAAGGATGAAATATTCTGGAACAGGAGATACTGGCTAGGCAAGTATGGACAGATGGTGTTCTGGAAAAAGTGGTGGCTTAATCAAAGAAAAAACATCCCAAAATAATTAGGAGACTGAACAGTACAATCATCAGAAAGTATTGTCCTTTCTTTTTCTCAAGTGCTTTCTTATTTCAAAATTTGTAAAAAGGATTTATAGTTTGTGTATTACAAACACGGCCTAGATTATGTCAGTGTCATCTCCCAGTAAAATATATGAATCATCTGGGAGGATGACACATACAACATAGATTGATAATGTAAAAGTACATTTACTAAGATAGATAGAGACATGGTAAGGATTTTCCGGATATATTCTTTGGGTGCAGGGGTATTTCCTTCATTTTATGTTGTCTTTTGTGATTTAGGCTATTTTAGGGCTTACATTACCATTTCTATGTCTCTCCCCCCCCCCTCAAAATAATGGAAACCATGCTGCCAATTTTGACCAACATGATGGTCAAAAAGAGTTCTGGAGCTCTATAAAAAGGTTCAGGAACTACATGTGATTCTGGGCTTTAAGCTGCCCATCCTTGCAATGAAGGATTACAAATAGCACAGTTGCAAAATATATTTATCTAGAGAGACCCAGCTAATCAGCCTTCTTCACAACTTCCTGTAAGACTATAAGAAGTGCATTTATCTATTACTTTCTGGTTTATTAGATATAAATGTCCTTTGAGGACCCACTGTCCCACTACAAAACTCTATAATTAAGATAATACTGAGCTTTATAAAACTGTATTAATTCCATACTAAAACTCAAAGAAGCAGCAGTAGAACTGAATATCTACCACAATCGTTAACATGTGGAATAGAATTAAACATTCCCTTAAAAAGTCAAGAAAAATGAAGCCACACATGTTTCTTGATGAGGGGGAGAGCCGGTAACTTAGACTACTATATAAAAAGGCCCCTAACTGTTATTTGTCAGTCTAGGCACCTCATAGACAGATATCAAAGACAAGGCAAGTTGGTCCACTATAGCAGTGGTGAAATGCTCCCAGTTCAGCCCAGTTTGGCCAAACCGGTAGCGATGGCGGCCGGTGGTTTGGAGAACTGGTAGCAATGGCGGTGCGAGGCTCCACCCACCCACCTGGTCATCATTATTTCCTGGTTTTAACCAGGAAGGGTTAGTGCATGTGCATGTGAATCAGTGAGCTTTGCCTAATAATATGTCCTTCCAAATTTTTATTCTCCTTTGTCTCTCTGTACCATAAATATCTGTGAAGTCCATTAGCTAAGCTGGTACTTTCCCATATTGACATTCTACTATTTAGGATTGTTATCGGTTCTATTATTCATGGCAAGCAATTTGCTTAATAATACAATTTAAAATTTGGAAGGGGAAGCCCACCTCTGTTTTCTGAATTTTGCAAAAATTTTAACTCTAGTCTTTTCCCACTCCATATAAATGTGTTGACCATTGTTTAAAAGTTCTGAAGTTATAATTGACATCATTTGGAACAAATAATTTATCTTGAACAATACTTTCATTTTAATACTTGCATTGATCCTAGCCAAGATGGTTTTAAATTCCTCTACTTTTCAAGATCTCTTGCGATAATTTGACATTGTTATTTTTATATATTTCATTGATTGTTACCTGTCAAAGGCAGACCATGATATTTCACTAAATGGGTTCACAGTTAGATTCTTCTTGCAAAAAAAAATTAGTTTCTTTGCGTTGCATTGCATTTCTTGTAATTATTTTTGGTTTCTGGACATTGATTTTATATCCAGAGAAATCTCCAAAACTATTAACTGTTTTGGGCAACTGCCTTGTGTCTTTTTGTGGCTCTGTGATGATTAATAGTACATCGTTGCATAACATTTGAACTTATATCGCTCTCCATGGATTTGGAGACCTACATTTGTTTATCACTCCAACCTTTCCTGTCCATACTACAAGATCAATGAGGAATAAATAAAGGAGAGAGTGAACAATCTTGCCTTTTAGTCATTTAAAAATCTGCAGCATGAGCCCCATTTGCTTTCTTACATTGATATATGTTTCTGACCCAACTCTTCTTGGACTCTTCTCTGAGATTTATTTTATTCAGTACGATCAGCAAGAACTGACACTGCAACCTGTTAGAAGTTTTTTATGCTCAGAAAGATTAGTGCAGCTTTCTTCCTTTTTTTGTTTGTATGTTCTATCATATTGATTATGACCCTAACTATTGTTCTTGATATTTCTCTTTGGAATATAGCCTGTTTGATCAATACATATTATATCTGAAACACATTTCTTGAATCAATCAGCTAGCATTGTTATAAAAATTTTGTAATGTACATTCAGCACCTCGTGCTTTTCCTAATTTGATTATTTTTAATACTTTTATTTGCCTCTTAGACAATTAGGGATGTATATAATATATGCCTCACTGTATTTCATACCAAACTTCAATATATTAATTCATAGCACCTTCAATGTTAATCTTAGAATATAATCCTTTAAAAAAACCTGTCAGATCATCTATTATTTCTGTGGTTTCTGGAATGTAACAGTCTGGAGCCTTTCTTCCTTGCTGATATAGTCTGTTTCTTTGTTTTTTTAAGGTGATAAGCAACCCATTTCTTTTTTGTTGAACAAGGAATAGTGGAGTAATTTACACAAAACAGGAAGCTATAATGTGTGGTTTATAAACTAAAATACATTACATTGGCCAAAAAAATCAAATAAACCACATTAGGATTCAGATATCTGTGAGACTCTAACTTTCAGAATACATTTAAAAACCATTTGCCAATAAAAACTAAGATGTATTGTAGTAGGCAATGACTTTTATGTAGAAAAAATGCATGTAAATGCTTGTAATAGTTTTCTGGGCATATACTGTAGAAGCAAATGTTGCTATGTTAAATTTAGATATAAATTACCTGATCCAATATAGATATAAATGCAACAACTTTTATCTTGTTCTGTTTTTCTATAAGTCCCTAAGTAAGTGTGGTTTAATTTACATTTTAAAAGTACTTTCAAAATGGGACAATTAAAATAAATAATAAGCAGGAACATATTTTCTTAATATTTTATGTTCGCACCTAAGATTTCTTGCTTTCAGTTTGGAAAAAGAGAGATGCTGCATTTAGCTGATTTTGAGAACAAGGGATGTTATAAAAATGCTTGATGTATGCAATACAGAGACTTGCCTCCAAGAGTTTAAAATAACTCCATATCATCTTTGAAACGATGACTTTGCAGTCATTTCTCGTCATACTGTATTGTATTACATTCTTGACTTTATTTACCTTGACATTTCATACTAAAACCACATGGTACTTATTCCAGAAGGGTACTCATGTTAGTCTTTGCAATAAAAACCAATTCAATATAAAGAAAGCAAGCTGTAGCTTTGTAAACATTATGGGTGCTACTTCATATGAAATGTGACTCTGATCTAAGGTTGAAAACAGCATCATTGTCACAGGTATTTTTCTCTGTCAATCTGCAATGAAATACAGATCACTTGCCCCATGTTGTGATATCCTCAGGTTGCTCGCAAGGCAAATGAAGAGATAGAGCAAGGAGAGGAAAATCCCAATAATGACATTTTATAGAAGGCAAACAATTGGTGGCAAAATCCCATGCCACTGTCCATGACAGACAGAAATCCCACCTCATTGTACCACCCAAACTCCCAGCCCATTGTGTATAATAGAAAAATACTGAGATGGCAAGAGAAATTTCAAAACTAGTTTGCCAAGATCAAGGGAAGGGTCTTTGGGGAAAGGGAACAGCCTTCTGCCATGTAATTTTTTGCAACTGCATCTATAAAATATGCCAAGTCATTTAAACTTGTATGAAAGGATGAATACGGAGTCCCTCCACCACTGGAAGGGCAGTAGGATTTCTGGAATAATGTAAAAAAAAAAAAATCAGAAGAATGTAAATTTTCTACAATCTCCCTTTCCCGCCCCTCCCCCAAAAACAATGTGACGCAAAATCAAGTGCATGCAGAATTTAAGATATTTTATTCTTGATCTTTTTAATTGCTTTTACTTCCAACCCTGGCTTTTGAATTTATTAAACAATTCTATGCATTCTTGTGAAAAAGTAAGAATCTTAGTGAAGCTTATTCCTCAAGTCACAGCTTCAGAAGGCAAATAATTTCAGTGCAATTGTATACATGCTTATTCAGAAAGAAATCCCATTGAGCTAAAAGAGAAGTGAATCCCAAGTAAGTATGTATACAATTGCAGTCCTTGTTTCCTTAGTTCCCAAGCAATTGGAAAGAAATAGAACAAAATTTTCATGCCATGCTTATATGAGTACATGTATCATAATTTTTGCCAGGAAAAATATTGAAAATCAAATATTGAAATATTGAAAATCAAAAAATGTAAATATTTGTGATTAACAAATGGAATTGTATGAATTGCAGGAAAAATAATCTCATACAGACACCACATTAAGAAGTTAGCTGCATTTCTGGATCGTTTACTTAAAAATTAAGTAAAATTTTACCTTATTAACCACATTTTCACTCCCAAAAAGTTTAATTTTTTTTCATTGGCTAACCTAAATTTCCCAATCCATTTTTCCCCCAGTCTACCATATATCTTAATTCAATTGATGGACTTTATAATTTTACAAAACCGCCTTGCTTTTTCTTTGCTGGACCTTCAGATTGGCAGATAAAACCATTTTATTACAGAAATTTAACTGCTGATACTTTTTTTTTTATTGTATTTACAGGGCTTTAGGTTATATTGTCTTAATTTTTGCTTATGGCTTTATAATGTCATAAATGTATCTTTCTGCATGACAGAGAAATGGGATATTAAGTCCCATAAATAACTTATTTTGCCCCACTCCAATTTCAGATGGAATTAGGGCAGGAAATATATGAGCACACAAATCTGCTACTATTGCAGTTAAATTAGACCAGTGTTTTTCAAACTTGATAACTTTAAGACGTGTAGCATTTCCTAGCCAGTCAGTATTCTGGTAGCTGAAATCCATACATAAGTTTTAAAAAACACTGATTTAGAGCTTGAGGGTAATTCAGAAAAGGAGCGCCAATGATGATTTTAAAAGCTTATGTTTACAATCATGTATTCGCTTATGTGAGAATGTGTCTTCTTTTGTAATATTACGTTATGCTTTAGTCACTAGATGGCACTGGACTTGACTGAACCCGAGTAAGAACATTTCCTGTGGTATGTACGCTGTCTCTGCTTAAAAACTGTTTCCTAGCTTTTGATTTGTGTAACCTCCAATAGCAGCAATGCAATATGGAACATCTCAATAACACTGGAATGAATAAAAATGGAAGAAGTATTTTCGGTTAAGGGAATAAAACAGACATTCTCCACTTGGCCATTTGTTACTTGGCCTCCTATTGTGAAAAGTTTAGGAATGGCTGACCCTACGCAATTTCTGAATACACAATACTCCCTCCCAAGGGACAAAAAGTGTTAAATTGTGAGCAATCAAAGCTAGAATTAGGAAAACTTCCTAATACACTTCAATAGCTGGCTATTCAGAAGGACGATAGAAAGTGTATCTATTCAGTAGCAATGGTCTAAAAAACACTCTTGCATCTTTTTCAATAGATTATTTTGTGGAGAGCCATCATTCCTTTCCAAGTTTAAACTAGCCTACTCACTGTTTACATTGCAAAATTCTAGTTCAGATGGCGTGTAAGAGTTTTGTTATGATTCGCGAGTAGAGAATTTAGTATCACTCTATTACACATATATACACTCTCTGGCCAACATCTTTTGATTTACAGGACTGGAGGAAAAAACCATATATTTTCCAAGACAAATAAAAATTAATTTCTTTGGAAAAAGATCCTCCCCCAAAAGGAATGACTATGTTTTTCACACAAAGAGCCTAAAACATCAGGATTATTAGTTCCAAAGAAAGAAGATACATCAGAGTACTAAAAAAAATGTAAGCACCAACTGGAATTATTTCTGAGCAGTAAATCCAGACAATGCTGTTCTTCCTATTCTTTTCACACATTCAGTTGCCTCCATTCCTTCTCCCAAACTAATTGCCTTCCAGAGAAAGTACAAAGCAAAGTAATGGAATATACTGTAGTTGTGTCATTTCACTTAGAATTTAGCAGTGCCAAATATAATTGCACTTTTGTATTTTTTTTTTCATTTAAGAAATGTTTGTAACACATATGCTGTTAAGAGAAGCAAAAGCTTCAAAAGGTCTTAAACAAGCAGTTCCTGTAGTAAATCCCTACATGGTCAAATCTCCTAATTACACTTAACACTGCTTGGAACAACACAGATACAAGTCTGTGTAATACTACTATTATTGAAAGCCTTAGCTGTGATTATCTATTTGTCATAGCAGATGAACTTCAATAATTGGAAAATTTGTACAAACAATAGGCTTGTACAAATATAGCCACTTCAATGTTTTTTATTTACAATAAAGTAATACTATACAATTGGCATAGTAGTCGGGGCGGTGCCACACTATATTAAGAAACTTGTTTAACAGCTGATGGTCTATAAAGAGTCCTAAAACACAGAGCTCTTTGGCATACTTATCTGCTGATTGGCTATGCTGGCTCACTCCTCTGCTTATAAATTAGAAATACCATGGAGGCCGTGGTGACCTAGCTAGCTTTTGGCCAAAAATGAGAAACTGCCATGTATTAAACCCCAGATTCAATAGAATATGTTTACAACACAGGCAATGTGTACAGCAGTCAAAATATTCATTAAAATATTCCCTGTTATTATGGTACTAGTTCCAATCCCGTTCAGCATGTTTCCTTGTGCAAGAGATTATGACAAAACGTAGCACCCAGTACTTGATGCCTAGCTATAATTAAAATCTTGGAGAAGACAGCAAAATGTGGCAAAGAAAAAGAATATGGGGTGATCTAATATAGCCTCCAAGCCTTTAATCCGTGAAGCAGACTATCTTAAGAACCATTTAGAAAGAGGATAAAGTCGTTGCTCTTCCCAACTCTCAATCAATGCACTTTCATGCTTATTTCAAGGAGCTAGAGTCAAATAGAATGTAAAATCAAAGGAAGGTTAATTTTCATAAGCTCAAGGCTCTGGGTGCCTCCATGCTGCGGTTCCCCTTCCTATTAACTAAAAGAAACAGCCAGTTTCTCTCCCCCTCGCCCCATCTGTCTGCCTCACTATGCAGACTCCTTCCTTCCCATTTTCCAAGTGCCAAGTTGGGCCTTCCTTGTTGTGGTTAGGCTCTAGCTGTCTTTTACTCTCTTCCAGCCATTGCCATGATCAACGTTTTTCATTAATAATGTGTGCCTGGTTTCTATCAACTCCCATTGCTCCAAGTTTAGCTCATAATACATTACAGTACAGAGAGTATTATCACTGGCAGCTGGCCCTGACAAGATGGGGAGTTATAAAATACTAAAAACTCTCCTCACAGCTTTCTGCAATCACAGGGATCAGGCTGTGTGCTATTCCAGCTCTTTGCTTCATTATTTATATTAAAATAAAGGCACTGTTGGCCCAAATGGAGATGAAGCCTGACAGAGCTTTACAAACAGAGAAGGAACATGGACAGAAGGAGTCTTTCTATGCATACTCATGTCTCCACAAATATATTAACTTTTCACAAGAAATGTATTGTAGCATGGTCTGTTAAGGTGTCACAATTTCCTATTTTTACTGCAATAAACTACCATGGCTACTTCTCCAGATTACTTACTTACACACATACACACACACACACACAGAGGAAATGGGCAATCTATCACTTGTGATATAAATTTGTATTTACTGGTAAATATATAGGTTGCATCCTATATCTGCTTAGAAATATGCAGACATTATAAGTAGCCTTGTTTATTGACCACCTTGTATAGCAACCATTCACAGTTCTGGAGATGATGAAAAGTATTTTTGTGGCCAATCCATACATTTACAACCTTTGCAAGTTGGACAGCAAAGAAAGCTGTAGTAAGATAAGCACATTCACCATTTTATTTAGTGACTGCTTTGCTTAAGATCAAGTTGCCAGTTCCAACTGCGGTCACTAAGTGAGGGCACCCACTATATAGACCAGGGGTGTCAACTCGCAGCTGGATGCATCACATGTTAGCCATGTCCCCGCCCAGTTTAGCGAAGGGGGGGAAAGTCCCAATACGTCATGTGACAACGCCGTGACATCCATGATATAGACTATATTAGTCTTTAGTGAATCTAGGTGGAATCATGAAAATCCTCTAGTTCTGGTCTTGTATGAGGGAGGCAATAGATGATTTTTCAGAAGAAAAAAAGTCAGGGCACCTACTTTAATTAAATGGTACATCCATGTGATCCAAGTTAACAATTATACACATACATCTATGGGTACCTACATAGTAAATATCCAGAAACACACACATACCCCTCTATCACTCTATTCCCTTTTGGGGTGAGCTTCATACTACACATAAATCATGTTAGTTTAACTTTATAGCACTGCCCTAAGAAATTGTTTCACTTCCTTAATCTGACAGTTAAATCTGCTTAGTACAATTAGATTCACATGAGCAAAATGCAGTTAATCTAAAGGGCCACTTCTTTCCAAAGTGCTTCTTTCCAGAGAGAAAGCATCTCTGCAAAGAGTTGGTTCTAGTGTAACAGGGAGGTTACATCCCCTCTGGGGTCAAAAATTGCTTGACTTTGTCCTACGGCATTGAGAAAACAGTTGGCATCACTAGGGACTTTTCCATCATTTCCTTTCTACTACAGAAGTCATATCCAAGCATCAAGCCCTAACACCAATTCTACACACTCCAAGCCTTGTGCAAAACATTCCAAAGAGCATTTTGTAAAAAATTGTCATAACAAACAGGAAGCAGCAGGTGAAGCTAAGCAGAATCACATCAGATACCTGTACAATTAGCACAGAGGCCCTCCAAGGCTGTGTGCTCTCCCCACTTCTCTTCTTGCTGTATACCAATGACTGCATCTCTAACGATCCATCTGTTAAACTACTGAAGTTCGCAGATGACACAACAGTGAATCGGTCTCATTCGAGACAAAGATGAATCCGCATACAGATGGGAGGTTGAACAACTAGCCTCGTGGTGCGACTGGAACAATCTGGAACTGAACACACTCAAAACAGTATAAATGGTGGTAGACTTTAGGAGAAACCCTTCCATACTTCCACCTCTTACAATACTAGACAACACAGTATCAACAGTAGAGACCTTCAAATTTCTAGGTTCTACCATATCACAAGATCTAAAATGGACAGCTAACATCAAAAACGTCATCAAAAAAGCACAACAAAGAATGTTCTTTCTGCACCAACTCAGAAAGCTCAAACTGCCCAAGAAGTGCTGATACAGTTCTACAGAGCAATTATTGAGTCTTGTCATCTGCCCTTCTATAACTGTCTGGTTTGGATCTGCAACCCAACAAGACGGACATAGACTTCAGAGGATAATTAGAACTGCAGAAAAAACAATTGCTACCAACCTGCCTTCCATTGAGGACCTATATACCGCACAAGTCAAAAAGAGGGCTGTGAAAATATTTACAGACCGCTCACATCCTGGACATAAACTGTTTCAACTCCTATCCTCAAAACAATGCTATCAAGCACTACACACCAGAACAACTAGACACAAGAACATTTTTTTCCTGAATGCCATCACTCTGCTAAACAAATAATTCCCTCAATACTGTCAAACTAGTTACTAAGTCTGCATTACTATTAATCTTCTCAATATTCCTATCACCCATCTCCTCCCACTTATGACTGTATGACTGTAACCTTGTTGCTGGTATCCTTAAGATTTATATTGACTGTTTCCCTATGACTATCATTAAGTGTTGTACCTTATGATTCTTGATGAATGTATCTTTTCTTTTATGTACACTGAGAGTGTATGCACCAAGACAAATTCCTTGTGTGTCCAATCACACTTGGTCAATAAAAAATTCTGTTCTGTTCTGTTCTGTTCTGTTCTGTTCTGTTCTGTTCTGTTCTGTTCTATTCTATTCTATTCTATTCTATTCTATTCTATTCTATTCTATTCTATTCTATTCTATTCTATTCTATTCTATTCTATTCTATTCTATAAGCAAAGCATACTTTCTCAAAGCTCTTAGGCAGACATATTTATTTATTTATTATTTATTATTTATTTATTAATCGAATTTCTATACCGCCCTTCTCCTTCCGGACTCAGGGCGGTGAACAGCCAATTTAAAACCAATAACAATACGGTGAGTTAAAATGTACTAAAAGTCCATATAAATTTAGGCTGAAAGTATATCGAATAAAACACTAAAACTCTAAAAATTTAAATAATTTAAAATAATTTAAAATTTAAAATATTTAAAAATAGGAGGGATCAGGCAAGTCCGGCAAGTTGGAAGAAATGAGTCTTCAACGCCCGACGAAAGGTCCGGAGGTCAGCAATAGTTCTCAGATCTGGAGGGAGATCGTTCCAGAGGGTGGGGGCTACCACAGAGAATGCTCTCCCCCTGGGGGTCGCCAGCCGGCACTGTCTGGCTGACGGCACCCTGAGGAGGCCCTCTCTGTGGGAGCGAACCGGCCGGTGGGAGGCAATAGGTGGCAGAAGGCGGTCCCGTAAGTACCCTGGTCCTAAGCCATGGAGCGCTTTAAAGGTGATTACCAACACCTTGAAACGCACCCGGAAATCAACCGGCAACCAATGCAGCTCACGCAGGAGAGGTGTCACATGGGAGCGCCCTGTCGCTCCCATAATCCCCCGCGCGGCCGCATTCTGTACCAGTTGAAGCCTCCGGATGCATCCCAAGGGGAGCCCCATGTAGAGAGCATTACAGTAGTCCAAGCGAGACGTGACGAGCGCCTGAGTGACTGTGCGCAGGGAGTCCCGATCTAGAAAGGGGCGCAACTGGCGTATCAGGCGGACCTGATAAAAGGCCCCCCTGGCCACAGCTGTCGTATGATCCTCTAATGACAGCCGTGGATCCAGGAGGACGCCCAAGTTGCGCACCCTTTCCGTGGGGGCCAATGATTCGCCCCCAATAACCAACGATGGAGTCAGTTGGCTATATCGGGACGCCGGCAGCCACAGCCACTCGGTCTTGGAGGGGTTGAGTCGAAGCCTGTTTCTCCCCATCCAGACCCGCACAGCTTCAAGGCACTGGGACATCACTTCCACGGCATCGTTGGGGTGGTCTGGGGTGGAAATGTACAGCTGAGTGTCATCAGCGTACTGATGGAATTCCACCCCAAAACCACGGATGATCTCACCCAGCGGCTTTACATAAATGTTGAACAGAAGGGGCGAGAGGACCGACCCTTGTGGCACCCCACACACTAGGCGCCTCGGGGTCGACCGCTGCCCCCCTGTCAACACTGATTGCAACCGGTCGGAGAGGTAGGAGGAGAACCACCGCAGAACGGTGCCCCCCACCCCCAATCCCTCCAACCGGCGCAACATGATACCATGGTCGATGGTATCAAAAGCCGCTGAGAGGTCTAACAGCACCAGGATAGAGGAGTACCCCCTACCCCGGGCCCTCCAGAGATCATCCACCAACGCGACCAATGCCGTTTCGGTGCTGTAACCAGACCTGAAGCCGGACTGGAGCGGGTCTAAATAGACAGCTTCATCCAGGTACCGGGGGAGCTGCCGCGCCACCACACTCTCAACAACCTTCGCTAGGAAGGGAAGGTTGGAGACAGGACGATAATTTACCAAAACAGCCGGGTCCAGGGAGGGCTTCTTGAGGAGGGGCCTCACCACCGCTTCCTTCAAGGCAGGCGGAAGGACACCTTCACTCAAAGAAGCATTTATAATCTCCTGGAGCCAGCCTCGTGTAACCTCCCGGGAGGCCAGCACCAACCAGGAGGGACACGGGTCCAACAAACATGTGGTAGCGTTCAGTCTACCCAGGATCCTGTCCACGTCCTCAGGAGCCACAGGATCGAACTCAGCCCAGATAACACTCTCAAGACTGGGCTCAGTCACCTCGCTCGAACTAACCCAGTCAGAGGCCAGCTCATCCCGAATCTGAGTTATTTTATCATCCAGATATTGAACAAAATCCTCAGCACGACCCTGCAAGGGATCCTCCCGCGCTCCCAGGTGAAGGAGGGAGCGGGTCACCCTAAACAGGGCGGCTGGGCGATTATCTGATGACGCAATAAGAGCGGTGAAATAGTTAGATTTCGCCGCTTTTATTGCCACTAAGTAAGTCTTAATATGAGCTCTTACTAGTGTTAAGTCGGATTCAGAGCGACTAGCCCTCCAACCGCTCTCTAGGCGTCTTTTCCGGCGCTTCATCTCCCTCAGCTCCTCGGTGAACCAAGGAGATAAGTGAGTTCGGCGCCGGGTCAGAGGCCGCAAAGGCGCGACCCGGTCCAAGGCCCCACCGGCTGCCCTATCCCAGGCAGCCACCAGGTCCTCAGCCGAGTCGCGTGTCAGTGTCTCAGGAAATGGCCCAAGCTCCGTCTGGAACCTATCAGGATCCATCAGGCGCCTGGGGCGGAACCACCTAGTTGGTTCCGCCTCCCTGCGATGGGGTGTAACGGTCAGAAAGTCGAGACGAAGGAGCGAGTGGTCAGTCCATGACAAGGGTTCAACACCTATATCCCTGATATCAAGACCACTCAGCCACTGACCAGAAACAAAAACCAAGTCCAGGGTGTGTCCACCAATGTGAGTCGGGCCCTGAATTACCTGGGTCAGGTCCATGGCCGTCATGGAAGCCATGAACTCCCGAGCCATCTCAGATGTCTCGCCGATAGATGGCAGGTTGAAATCCCCCATGACTATAAGCTTGGGGGTATCAACCGCCACCTCGGCTATAACATTGAGAAGCTCGGGCAGGGTCGTTGCCATGTGGCAGGGAGCCAGGTACGTGACTAACAGACCCATCTGCCCACTGGGACCCCATCTCACAAAGGCGGACTCACACCCGGCTATCTGAGGTACAGTGGCCTCCCTCGGACCCAGACCTTCCTTAATAATGACCGCTACTCCCCCACCCCTGCCCTGGGCTCTCGGCTGGTGGAATGCAAGGAAACCCGGTGGACACATCTCCACGAGGGGAACTCCTCTGGAGTGGTCAATGTGGCCATTTCAAATCCTTTCCATATCATCTCAGACATTTTGCTGGCAGTGTAAGGGAATGTTGTCTATTTGTATACACCCTTCTAGAGGAGGTGGCTGCATTAATGCTTCAAAGAAGAAGCCTGTTGCTTTGCGAAGTAATTTGTTAATTGTTATTCACAGTGCTGTATCTTTCACTTGAAGAAGCTGCTTCCTGCAACCCCTTTGAACATTCAGCAACATACCTATTCTACCTCTTCAGTGAGAGCAAGGAAGCCTCCCTTTAACCTAGATTCACTTCTGATTAAACTGGTATTTAATGCCACAGTTAAAATAAGATGTGTTCAATGCCTATGGTGAGGATGTACAACTAATGAAAGATTTCAACATTAATTGATACCTGTCTAATTCTGATCAAACATTCAGGACTCTCCTAACTTACATGATAAAAAAATAACCCCAAAATATATGCTGCTACAGAAAATTTAGTTTTCTGTAAAAAAATTTCGCTACAACCAATAGTCTACTTCAGAGGTCTGCAAACTTGGCAGCTTTAAGACTATGCTATGCTGGCTGGAGAATTCTGGGAGTTGAAGTCCACAAGTCTTAAAGCTGCCAAGTTTGAAGACCTCTGGTCTACTTACTTGCCAATCACTAAATCAGCTGAAGTATTCTTTTCCTGGCAGAGTATTCAATTACTGAATAAAGGGCTTTTGGGGTCAACTGGGGATAAAGTCTGAATGAGCATTTCTTTACTTAAGTCTCAAAGACATAAGTTTAAGTTTATATAACACTAACTGCAATTCACACATAGAAATTGCACACAAATTTTTCTTCTGACTACTTTACTATTTTGACTTTAATTCAGGGTTGAATGCATTCTCTGTTTGTCTACTTTTCTCCCTCCCTCCCTCCCTGCACTTGGAACAGACATGATAGAAATGAGATTCACTGAGTAATGAGTATTCTTACCCTGGTCCAGGGGTGGGCACAAAAATTTTAGCAAGGAGTTCTCTGCCCGGTTGCTGGGTGGGTGTGGCCATGGTGGGCATGGCATAGTTGGCCTCCCGCACCATGGTGCGGGGGGTGATTTTGCCCTCCCCTCCGGGCTACGGAGGCTTTCTTCGAGCCTCTGGAAGGCAAAAATGGCTTCCCAGGCTCCAGAGGCCCTCTGGGGGCTGGAAACGGGCCCATTTCCAGCCTTCCCGAACTTCCAGTAGGCCCGTTTTTTGCCCTCCCCAAGCCTCTGTGAATGCCCTGCACTTACCTGCATCCAAAATGGGCTGCGTGGGGACTCCTGGGAGGGGAGGGGCAGGGTGGGTGGGGCCAGCCAGGAGTGGGATTTGGGGGGGTTCTGAACTGCACAGAATCTTAGTTAAAGGTTCTCCCAAACCCCTGCGAACCCATAGCAGCCCACTCCTGCCCTGGTCCCATTTCTTGGTTGAATCTTATGTTCTAAAGAATGAGTTTTTCTTTGCATTTTGAGTTTATTGTAGTCTATCAATAATCACAAAAAGCTTAATTTCTGCCACAATGTTGAGTATCTCTCTCCTTCAATATATCTCAAGGTTTTAAGGTAAATCCAATGCTTTTTTGATAGTAACAAAGAAGATGCTTCTAGAAGTTCAGAAAGCAAGATCTTATTTATATTAATGTGAGAAAATCAGTACAACTGCCCATCTTAAATATCTAACTCTAGATGGTGAACAAAAATGATGCAGGTAGTCCTAGACTTGTGTCCACAATTGAGCCCAAAATTTCTGTTGCCAAAAATGAGACATTTGTTAAGTGAGTTCTGCCCCATTTTACAACTTTTCTAGCCACAGTTCTTAAGTGAGTCACTGCAATTGTTAAGTTAGTAACACAGGTGTTAAGCGAATCTGGCTTCCCCTTTGATTTGCTTATCAGAAGGGGACAAAAAGTAATCACTAGATCCCAGGACACTGCAACCATCATAAATATGAACCAGTTGCCACGTGTCTTAATTTTGATCATGTGACCATGGGAATGTCACAAACTCCGTAAGTGTGAAAAGCAGTCATAAGTCACTTTTTTCAGTGTTGTAACTTCAAACTGTCACTAAGTCGAGGACTTGGATTGAAAGCTAAACCAATTAAAGAAATACAATATAAGGAAAAACTAAATAACCTGGACATCACATAGAAATTCTGCAAAACACACATATACTGGGCTTTTCTAGTATCCTGGCCCTAACATTGGGGAAGGGAAAGCCAACTTTAACAGTCTTCCAGAAGACCATGAGGGACCGGGTTATCCAAATCTCTGGGAGAGTGGGAGTCTGATCTGTTCTGTTGTTTTCTTCAAACATGTGTAAGCAATGCTGAGAAAATCTTTTTTCTTTCAAGTGAGGGGTGTCAAACTCAAGGCCCATGGACCAGATTAGACCTGCAGGGTGCTTAGATCTGGCTCGCGGGGCCAACCTGGACCGGCCCACAGTGCCTCTGCCACGAAAATGGAACTCTGTTCCATTAAGTGCTATTAAATAGCACTTAGTTGCCAGCTGCCTGAAATTACTGCAAGTTCGAATCTCACCAGGCTCAAGGTTGACTCTGCCTTCCATCCTTCCGAGGTAGGTAAAATGAGGACCCGGATTGTAGGGGCAATAAACTGACTTTGTATTAAAAAAAAAGAACACTGCTTGGGGGGGGGGTCTGAAAGCCCTACTAAGCAGGTATATACAAAAGTATGAAGGCTATTGCTTAATGCATTGTAAGCTGCCCTGAGTCTCCGGAAAAGGATGGCATATAAATTGAACCAACCAATCAATAATTAATAAATAAATAAACAAATAAACAAACAAACAAACTCAGGAGGGCTGCATGCGGCTCTCCCAAGCTCTGTTTTTGTTGGCAGTCTTTCAGGAGGCTGCTGCACAGGGGTGGGTTCTAAAAATTTTTACTACTGGTTCTGTGGGCATGGCTTATTTTGTGAGTGTGGCTTGGTGGGGGGTAATGTGACTGGGTGGGCGTGGCCAACTTTTTTTTTTTTTTTTTTTACTTTTAGAAGCATTTTTTCTACAACCTTAAGAGGTTGCAGAAAAAAATGCTTTTAGAAGCCTCTGATGTTCAGGCAACTCAGCTGGGATTGCCAGAGGCTTTTAAAGGCATTTTTTTTTTCTACAGCCTCTTCGGCCGAGGAGGTTGCAAAAAAAATGCTTTTAAAAGTAAAAAAAAAAAGCCTCTGATGAGGTGGGCGTGGTAAGCGAGCAGCGATCGGACCAGGACTGGGTTCGGGGGCATGGGCAGCCAATGTTATTACCGGTTCTCTGAACTACTACAAATTTTTACTACCAGTTCTTGTGAACCGGTGCGAACCAGGAACAACCCACCACTGCTGCTGCAGCTGGAAATGGAGCCTGTTTTCACTGGCAGAGCACTTGGACCACTAGAAAGCAACAGAGTAAAGGGCATTGTTTAATTTCCAAAATATAGACAGGACCATAGAAACTTGCTACATGTTAAATTCACATATTATCCTAAACCATGGTTTGTCTTGTTTAGTTTTGGTTAAGGGTCCTCTTTGCAATGTAGGTCCTCAATAACATGTGGACCCAGTCGGGATCTAGTCAGCAACTCTCCAGTAGCTAAAGTAAGATTTTTTCCCATTCTGAGCCTGGAACATTCTGCCTGCAAAATGCATCTTCAATATACGACTGATCCACAGCCTTCCCCAGGTAGGTGATCATATTAAAACAAATGAGAAATTGTTATATCCTCATTAGATTGCTTGATTTCTAATGAGCCACTCAATTTAGTTAACTAAAAACAGATTATTATAAAGCTTTCCTTTCATTTTTCTTATACTCATTTTATATCACCGTTTTCTCCTTCATGCTTTACAGTCAACAAACTTCACAATTGTACACTGTTGCATCTTCAGTATTTTAAAGCAGAACCTTATATTTTTCCAGGTTCTATTGATATAAGGATAGCAACAATGCATTAGATTAGAGATGTCAAACAAGGCCTGGGGGGGGCGGGCGGATCCGGCCCAGGGAGTGCTTAGATCTGGCCATGGGGTCAGCCTGGAAACAGCAAAGAACCAGCCCACTGTGCCTCTGCCATTGAAAACGGAGCTTGGATGGTCCACCACCACCATCCCTAGCCCCCGAGCTTCATTTTCACTGGCAGAGGGCTGCAGGAGCCATCATGGCTGAAAATGGGGGGTGGGGGTCACACATGCGTCCCCCCGATTCAGTTTTCACTGGCAGAGGGTTAGCAAAACTAAAAACAAAACAAAAGGAGAAATGTTTCCCTTTTGCATTTGAGCATGCAAGAAGGGACAGGAAAAGAGGAAAGACAAAGCAAAGGAAGGAAAGATGGCAAGAGAGCAAGGAAGGAAAAATAAGGAGAGAGGAGAAGGAAGAGGAAAGAAGAAAGGAGAAGGAAAAGGGAAGGAAAAAGAAGGGAGGGAGGGAGGGAGGGAGGGAGGGAGGGAGGGAGGAAGGAAGGAAGGAAGGAAGGAAGAAAGGAAGGAAGGAAGGAAGGAAGGAAGGAAGGAAGGAGATTATAATGAGAGTGAGGGAGGGTCTCAGGGAAGTCCTACTTTAGCATTTGGCCACCACAAGTGCCCCCCCCAACATGCCAACCATGGCCACACCCACCCTCAGCCTCCCCTGAGGTCAATCACAACCCTGACGCAGCTCTCAATGAAATTGAGTTTGACATCTCTGCATTAGATTAAATGTCATGCCTAACAACAATCATACATAATGTTTAAAGTACTTCAGTAGTATTTTGCTGTCTCTTGCCCTGAGCAACTGAGCAATTTACACTGATTGTTTAGAAAGAGTATAGCCATTCTTCAATTTTCCCTAAAATAAAAACGTCCGACTTCAGCATACATTTTTAACTGCATTATCATATGCCAAAACCCTTTTGCTTAGCTAGAAAGGATACTGGAGGACAGAATGAAATATTAGTGTCCCTGGATTATTCAGACATCAAATTCCATGGGAAATGTTCTATTAGGCATTACCATAATCCCTTCTCACTGCAATAAACCCTTTTCACTGATAAACACGATCATGCTGGAATGCATACAGCCCTGTGTTCATAGATTTGCCTGCTCCAAAATTGTCTATAGGGTTTTGATGGGTTTCTGTTGTTGTTTTGCGGTTGTTTTGTTGTTCTTTTGTTTTGTGTTTTGTTTTGTTTTGTTTTGTTTCTACTGGAAATCTAATCTCATTAATATCTTCTTAGATTCAAAAATCAGATCATTGCTACCTCCAGCAGACATCTTAAAGTAAAAGCCACACCATCAAAAAAGCAAATGCAATGCATTTGGCTGAACTCTTCCACTTACGTTATTTCCAGTGATATATTTGTTTCTATCATGAACTCACAAGGCAAACTCTCTATCTCTTTTTATCCAAATCTGCTATTTAGATTAAACTTTCAATAACACTACCAAAACTTAAGTTTCTTTAATATGCTTATTTTGTATGCCATTCAGCTGCCTCCAGATCATAGGCAAAAACACTTAGCGTTATATCACATTTTACATATACAATTTCAGAAAACCTTGCCACAATTCAAAACTATTATTTTTTATATTGCACAAAAATTGGAGCAAAAAGAGAGAGATTTGGTAAGGCCAGAGTACAACTAGTTGTCACAGCTTTCATTCTTAATGGGAGCAATCTTGTTTTTTGTGCAAAGCACATTTCTTTGTCCTCTTTTGGTTTCCTTGAATTTTTGCATAACCCTTTCAATGATGTATTAAAGCTTTACTTGGGTCTTGCTGCTACTGTTTTGCAGAGTTATGTGAAACAATGAATGAGGCTGTTTTCAATAGACATTTAGCTGTTTTCAATACTGTCAAGTCATCTGATTCTGAGGCAGCAAAGCAAAGTTTTTGGCACTATCATCTCTACCTCCAGGCATTGGAATGAAGTTTATTGTGGAATGCAATGTTTAGTTTCTGACAAATATTATTATGTCCATGTACAGCCTGAAAAGTTCCACATTTGTCTCATCTGTCCATAGAACATCCCTCCATAAATATTTGGCAATCTTCAACCTTGCTGCTCTTTTATGAACCCATTTTCACCTAGAACTTTATTAATGATGACATCATGCCTTAGCACAGGGGTCTTCAAATTTGGCAGCTTTAAGACTTGTGGACTTCAACTACCAGAATTCTCCAGCCAGCATAGCTGGGAGTTGAAGTGCACAAGTCTTAAAGCTGCCAAGTTTGAAGACCTCTGCTTAGCCTAAGTAAAGGAGGCCTGCAGAACTCTAGAAGTTGTTCTGAGATTTCAGATGAATTCAGATTTTTTTTTTTTTGCTGTACAAGTGGTCTTCTACTGACCACCATTGAGGCCAAAATTTTCGTTAAGTGAGGCAGTTTATAAGTTTTCCCCCATTTTACAACCTCTTTGCTACAGTTGTTTAGTGAATCACTGAAGTGAATCAAGCGATCATTAAGTGAATCATTGCTTCCCCCATTGTCAGAAGCCAGCTGGGTTGGTTATAATGGTGATCATATGATCCTGGGACAGTACAACTGTCATAAATACATGCCAGGTGCCAAGTGCTCAAATTTTGCTCCTGTGACCATGGGATGCTGCAACAGTCATACGTGTGATAGTCGGTCATAAGTCACTTTTTTCAATGCCTAAATGAATAGTTGCAAGGTGAGGGTTATCTGTGCTGATTTTGACAAGATGCCTAGTCTTAGAAGATTCACTATTGTCCCAAATAGTCTATTTCAAGATTATGTCCCTTACTATGGATTGATAGAGGTCCAATGCTTGGATAACCCCTCATCCATGATATTTATTATAACAGCCCTATAATACATTCAACACCACCCTCCAATAGGCCACTGATCCACACTTGGGCATAATTGTTCAACCAGCTTTGTACTCATCTAAAGATAACAAAATGCAAACAAAGTTTTGTCACTTTTTCTAGAATCTTATGGAAGACAGTTAAAATAAAACCACACTGGATTCTCCAGTTCAACTAAACTGGTCATTTTATCAAAGGAGACCAGGTTGATTTTTCATGATACACTTTTGCTAAACCCAAGATGGTTTTTGTCAAGCAATTCATTTTCTAAATGTTCACAAACTATCTGTTTAACTATCTGTTTTAGAATTTTACCTAGATCTTCTTTTTTCTCATTTTAAAAAGATAATAAACTTTATATTAACCCTAAAATTCTGACACTACAGTATCTCCATCATTTCAAGGTAACAGGTCTGATTTTTGGGACTGTAACTCATTAATAGTAACTTTAACCTTGGGACAGCTGCTCATTATCAATAGTGCAGGAAAATCAACGATGGTGAGGTCCTGGAATCTAATTTATAATTGGAAGTTTCTAAATGGAAGATGGATTATTGAGAAGCTTGGTCCTTCACATCACATTTCTTCCTTCCCTCAGTTTAGAGTTCTATTTGTTCATTCAAACTCTTTTCATTTATCAGCAGCACACACATAAGATCTGATAAGGTTTGGTAGCAAAGCTATACCAAAATTCATGAAATCCAAAAGAGCTAAATTCAGTGCTAAATAATTATTTCATTACTCTATAATTCATTTGTTGATTTAAGGAAACAGTAAATTGTTATGTTACTGCTTTGTGGATATACCTGAGCACAACGACAATTTTAATCCTGTCCCCTTTTTTTCAAAAACAAGTTCTTCTGCACTCAGTGCAGCCTATTCTTATTTTGCCTATACACTGCAGTTATATAAATTATTACCACCTTGGTGGTAGCAGGAAGGGGAAGGATTAATATAGCTAAACTCCGGGTTTTTCAACAACCTCAGTCCATTCTGTTCTCACAACACATTACTAGCAGGATTGAGAATACTGATATTCTCACACAGACACAAATGGAATGCATTCCATTCAAGAAGGGAGTTACTCAGTCAAGTTTCTATCCTTTCCACTTGCCTTCCAAACATCTCCTTGAGTTATTATGGCAAGTACTTATATTGTTCTATTGTTTCACATTTATTAAAAAGTGAAATACCCTTGAACCCTGGGAGGACTTGACATCTTGTCAACAGGCTTTAAATGAACTTCCAGCTTAACCTACTGACTGCTTCCTTTTCCAATTCAGCAGGAAGCACGAAGACAACACATTGAAATAAATATGATCCACTGGTCCCCTGACAATACAAGAACATGGAACTGTCAGCATGGACTAACAGCTCATTGTCAGCTTTTATGACAAAGGATATTGTTTCATGGCAAATTGCCCCAACTAGTCATCCTACATGCATCCATAAAAATAGTCCTGAAACATAATAGGTGGATTGTCTGACTCAACTATTTAACTTCTGAAAATGGGCTAAGTATTTCATATTTTAAAAAATAAATAAATTAGGCCATTAGTGCTACCAGAAAAGAGGAAGAAAGGAGGGAGAATCCCTCACATCTGCCAACTCTCTCCACTTACTTGGCAGTCTTGATTGCAGAGGCTTAAAACCTCAACTTATGAAGTCAAGTTTGTTGAATACTTCCTACAAATTGTAGGGAGTAAAACAGGCAGTACAGTGGCCCCACCTGGTTGTAGTTTCATGGCAGAAGCCACAAGACAGCAGAATGGGTAGCGCTGGATGGCCGAGCAGAGCAGTAGGCTGCCATTTCTGAAAAGGGACAAGAGCAGCTAACTAGAGAGAGAGATACAAACACCTATGCACTCAAAAATCACTTGGAGGGGATTCCCATTTGGAACTTGGAAATTAGGTGAGCAAAAGATTGTGGTGAAGAGAAAGACAAGGAAACAAAAGCCCAGAAGCTCTGTACTACTTTGATTCTTCTCTCTTCTTGGATCAGCATTTAGAATTTTGAGTATCAAGTCATTGATGTTTCCTCCCTTGGTTTGTGCATGCAGCTGGACGGAGGAGGAGAACTGCACTTTCAACTTTTGTCTTTCACTTTTGAAGAAGATCAGATAGTGTGCTATGAGTATTCAATATGATATTGTATATATGAATGGTCCTCCATTCCATATATGTGTCTGTGTATTTCTTAGGAGAAGGCCTCTTTGTGATTAATCTGTCAATTTGATAGCAGAGTGGGAATAGCACAGAGAGAGAGAAAAAACATTTGATTGTGAAGCATCAAAAGGCATCATACAATCATTGATTTGGGCAGCTGCAGGAGACTTTTGGTTGGATCATGGCATATTAAGTTATCAAACTTCAGTCACACTCTTTTTAGAATCTAGAATAACAAAGATTGGCAACAATAGTCAGTGACAAGTTCAGAACTTCTGCTTTCATTTTAAAAAAGTTGTTGGTTTGGACTTCAGAAATACGGGTCCCCTAATGCTTTGGCTTCAATGATTGATGGGCTCTGTCCCTTTAGGGCTTGACAGACAGGGAAAGCAAAAACAAATAACCAATATAACAAAGCATTTTGAATTTTGTTCCAATGGAACAAAAATCCATTTGAGAGATTCAAGTAGAACATTCTGAATGGGGCCGGTTTATTTTCAGTAGGAAAGCTTTTCATTTTTTATGCATTTTTCTAAATGCTTTATTTTTGAACTCCCTAAATCTGCTTATTTATCTTTCTTATGCATCAAAGGTATAGTTTGGACTCCACCAGGACTTGCTATCTTTATGCTTCAGATAAAGATGCTTTAAATTTGCATTTGCTCTAGATTAATGTAGACAAGAACACAATAGTGACAAGTTTCAAAAGAAGAGGGGAGGCTAATATCTGAGCTATAGATTTTTAACAGTTCACACTAGTTACAGAGCATTTATACTTCCCAAATGTGCTGCAGAATCTATAGAAGTTGAATGAGAAATTATCGATGCTTGGTGGAAAATTATCTAACTGCCCCATGGTTCAATGGAAGGACAGACTACAAGCTAAAGTAACAAATGAGAACAAATACAATATGAGGCAGCAGCAATAGTTTTGGGCTCGAACTTCAACACCCTTGGTTGTTTAAGCACTCTCAATTTGACTTCTGTCACTGTTGTGAATAAAGCTGGATCAAATCCAGAAAGTAGGAGTATGGTCATATTTTTGGCCCTTGCCCTGTATCTAGTACTTTATCATAAAAACCTGCAGATGCATACTAAAAGTGAAAGATGAGTCATCTCTCAATGCAGAATACACACACACACACACACACAGAGAGAGAGAGAGAGAGAGAGAGAGAGAGAGAGAGAGAGAGAGAGAGAGAGAGAGAGAGAGAGAGAGAGAGACAGTGGGAGAGAGAGGGAGAGGGAGAGGGAGAGGGAGAGAGAGAGAGAGAGAGGTTTCTAATAAAGCAGTGAAGTGTATCTGATTAGGATGTTTTATCTTGCAAGGCAATTAAGTAAAGATTGAGAAGGGTCATCTGAGACAACAGTGAACAGCCATTCACTAAACTCTCTTGTATCTGAGGTAAAACCTGAATCAGCACCTTCCACCACTTTATTCATTATTTTACTCTTTCTAATGCAAAAGATCCAGTTAAATATCTCTCTCCTTCTTTATTTTGTTATCCAATCTTCACTAACTTGTTTATCCAGGTCAGGTTTGAGGGTGGACTTAGATGGCCTAAAAAGCCCCTTTCAATTCTATTATTCTGTAATCATTTAATATAAATAATCTTTTTAGAATGACAAGTAATCTGTGTGGGTCCCACTAAATAAGCAAACACCTTTAAACACAGGAAAGAGATTTAAATAGTCACATAACAGAATGCTCTTCCAGCTTAGCAAAACTGCTAATTTTGCAGATTCAGAAAACATTTAAAAAGAAACAAAAATAGGGGATGAACTAATTCCTGAGCCATTATGCAGAATTAGGCATTATACAGTACCCGTGTTTCATTGTTGACATAATGGAGTTATCCATCCATATATTAATTAAGGGCACCAACAACTCAGCAAATCCAAACTCTGATTAACAGAAAGAAAACTTACAGTCTGCCATGAGAACATGACTGAATATTTAGGAGTACTGCATTTTAACTTTTAATTTTTTAATTTTACAAGTCTGATGTCCATATACAAAACAATAATCCTTGAAAAAATTATAGAAGTCTCAACACACTTCAGATGATTTGGGTTGGGATTCCAATTGTGTTTTATTAGAAATATACTTATGCCTCTCAATCATAGCCCATACAAAGACTGATTAAAACCTCCAATCATCTATGGCTATCTTTTGAAGACCACATTAAGATGAATAACAGAATAACAGAGTAAGAGATGGAAGAGACCCATCTTCTAACCCAACAACCTGCTTAAACAGGAGACCTTATATCATTTCAGACCAATGGATGTCCAATCTCTTCTTAAAAACCTCCAGTGATGAAGTACCCATGATTTCTGAAGGCAAGCTGTTCCACTAATTAATTGATCTGCCAGGAAATTACATATTTCTAGGTTGGATCTCTCCTTGATCTTTTCATATGTTGTCCTGCCTTCAGGTGCTTTGGAGAATAGCTTGACCCCCTGTACTTTGTGGCAGCCTCTCAAATATTGGAAGACTACTATCATGTTACCTCTGGTTCTTCTCTTCATGAGATTAGACATACCTAATTCCTGCAACCGTTCTTTATTTATTTATTGGTTCAATTTATATGCTGCCCTTCTCTGGAGACTCAGGGCAGCTTACAATGCATTAAGCAATAGCCTTCATACTTTTTGTATATACCTGCTTAGTAGGGCTTTCAACCCCCCCTTCCCCCCAAGCGGTGTTCTTTTTTATACAAAGTCAGCTTATTGCCCCCACAATCCGGGTCCTCATTTTACCTATCTCGAAAGGATGGAAGGCTGAGTCAACCTTGAGCCTGGTGAGATTCGAACTTGTAGTAATTGCAGGCAGCTGGTGTTACTTAACAGCACTTTAATCTGCTATGCCACCAAAGCTCTTGCAGCATACGTTCTTCATACGTTTTGACCTCCAGTCCCCTAATCGTTTGTTGCTTTTCTTTGCAGTCTTTCTAGAATCTCAACATTTCATCTTTTTTATATCTTAGAGACTAGTTTGGGGTTCACCATGTTGTGTTGTGATAAACCTTATCATAGCACAGTAAAGCTAGGATAAGTTTTATTTATATATTCAGGTATCATATATTCAGTTAAACTAAGTTAAAGTTTTAGGTTGTTTTGGAAAGCTAGCCTACCTGTCAAACTATTGATAAAAAGCATTCTAGGCCAAAGATGATAACCTCTACTTCAACTTCTTCACATGGGGTCATCTAGATGTGTTTCCACTTGGGGACAATTACCTAGCCTGTAATACTGAACAAAACAGATGTTACCACTGAAGTCTCCTTAAAAAATATATTCTTTCTTCCATTCCTGGAATAAAGCTATCTAAGAAGCCTGGAATTCATGTAATTTTACTTCGCAACAGAATTTTCTAATCTAGAACCCTTTGGAGATGCTGGAACTGCAACATCATTTGGGGAGCTGTATTTCTAAATAATTTGAAAGGCATCTGGTTGCAAAGCTGAGCCATCCAGAATGGAATGGAATGGAATGGGAATGGGAATGGGAATGGGAATGGGAATGGGAATGGGAATGGGAATAGGAATAGGAATAGGAATAGGAATAGGAATAGGAATAGGAATAGGAATAGGAATAGGAATAGGAATAGGAATAGGAATAGGAATAGAATTCTTTATTGGCCAAGTGTGATGGACATACAAGGAATTTGTCTTTGGTGCATATGTTCTCAGTGTACATAAAAAGACAAGATACATTTGTCAAGAATTATAAGGTACAACACTTGATAGTGAGATAGACAGCATATAAATTTAGTAAATGAATAAATAAAATAAGGTTCCTTAGGAAAATCTACTGTACAGTTTGGTGTAATAGTTAAGGACTAGCCTAGAAACCAGGAGACTACGAGTTCTAGTCCTACCCTAACATGAAAGCTGGCTGGGTAACTTTCAGCCAGCCACACACTCTCAGCCACACAACTTACGTCACAGGGTTGTTGTGGAGAAAATAGGAGGAGGAACAGGCTACTATGATTTATCAACAACTAACTAGGAGAAACTAACTAGGAGAGGCGGTGGGCTGGTTCAAACATAATGCAGTAGAACGTAATATACTTTATTTGATTTTGATTTGGCATGTTGTGTAAAACCAGCCTTTCTGCTCTAAACTATGGTTTATGACTTAGCATTTTGTACAAATTAAGCTCATTGTAGTTTACTCAATAAATCATCAAAAAGCAAGCAATAGCACAGTGTGATATGTGAGCCAAGTCAATGAGGAATATAAAAATACAACTTTTCACCTTGATCCTCTCAACCCAATCTATCTGCCCATTTAGGCTAGGGCAAACATAGCATACCTGTTGGCTGTGGTAAGGAGAACAAGTGGGCCAAAAGACTGACAGAGAAACTGATTAAGAAAAGGCGTTTCTCATCCCTCCTCATAGCTGAGGCATTTGTCAAATGGAACAGGCTCCATTTCTTCAGGGGAGGGGGGACTGGCAATACAGAGAAAGCCCTAGGCTAAACAATGCAAGGAAATGCCAAAAACCTTTGACAGAGTGCCCAAGCTGCAGAGGAGCCAGGCTCCTGCCCTTTTAAAACTTAAAACCTGGCAAGCACAGCTTGAGACGGAGGTTTAAGTAAAACTGAACTTGCCTTTAACCTCTCCAAAACAAGTTGTACCCCACTATATTGTTCTAGCCAAAAGGCTTCTCTGCCCTCCATCAAAAAACAAATAATTAATATTACCTTTAATATTGCACTTGATCTTCCTAGAGACAGTATAAAGATCACTTAATTCCTGATCGAAGGTGGTTGATTTTTGTTTTTTGTTTTGTTTCTATTAAAAGACTGCCCGGGTAGGGGAGATTTCCCTTGTATCTAATCATTCCTGCAACAATGTTAGACAGGTAAGATCCTCCCGAAACCATTTTGATCACCTCGACTTCCCGCATGGTGGTTATTAAAAGCTTAGGGGCACTTTTCAAGGTGAGGTTTCCAATTATTGAAATAGTCTAGAAAGAAGCCATGAAGTCTCTACAAAGACTTCACAGGAATTCCACCTAAGAAGAGTGGATGGCCCTTCTCTATTCCAGCATTCCTTAAGCTTCTCAAAACACAGGAATGATCATTCTGCATTATGACACTGCTCCAGAACAACTTTTCACAACCCAACGTATTTTAAAGGAGATTTGACTACATCTCCCAGACAGCATGCTAGCTAGGAATTCTGGGAGATGTAATTAGTTCTTTGGACAATGCTCAGTTTCAGAAGACTGCTTTAAAATGGGGTTATACTGAATCCAGAGCATTGAATAAAAATGACCCCTTTCTGAATTACCCAGCTTTCAAGACAGCATTTCTTAACAGGAAAGGCAAGTGCTGTACATAAAGTATAGAGGAGGAGAAAAAATGCAAGAGATCTTTCATGAATCCCAAGATCCCCTGCTTTAATTCCTCCATCTATAAACCTTCTATAGATAACACTTTCATTGCTGTGTTCTTTCACCTGGACTATTAAATACCTTAAAACAGTGGAGAGATGATGAAAACAGCTGTAAAATTTCAGCTGCTACATCTTCTAAATGGTCATTGCCACAACATAACCTAGCATTTTAATTCTACTGCTGGCATAAGGAACCAGGCACGGAGACTGCAGCATCCTCTTTTAAAAAAACATAAATGCACAGAGCAGAAAAGTACATCCTTCTCTCCTTTCCTGTCTTTGGTGCAGTGAAAACTTAGGCAACTACATTTTATTGGCTCGAGGCTATAGAGATACAGATAGCAGTTTTGGAAACTAACAGACTAGATCTTATTACTTTTTAGACAATGCTAATGTTCTGCTAATAAACAACAAAGCTAAAACCTCTTGAGGAATGCTTGGGTCCCAAGCCAAAGGAAACAAACCAGCTAGTATTTCTCATCTCCCTCCTTGGCTTAGCCAGCCCTACCTTTGTGAGTGCTCCCCATCCCTGCTGTGTCACTCGTCTGGACTGGGCTGGTGCTGTTTGTACAATGGCGTTTCTTTCTGCACAGCAACCTCTCCAGCAACTTTAACACCCCCACACATTGATTGATGCATACTGCAGTCGCTGCAAACCTTGTAGCCCACAGCTGGAGGGGGTGGAGTGGGGAGTCTAGGATCGTCTCCCATGCTGCCTAGCAGAACCTCAATGATAGAGTTGTCTGCCTCTCCGTGACTCACTCTCCCCCCCCCCCACCCGCTCTGTCCCTGAAGGATTTCCCTTTTTCACACAAATATAGCAGATGGCTTTAGACTAACAGCAGGAATGCTTGTTAGGCACCCAATGGTATTCATTCAGCCTACCCTATCCCTCTCCCCTTCAAATAACATATCTTAGTCCTCCTTAGCTGTAAACATCTGGCTCATTTCAAAGAAGCTTCCAATGAACAAAATAGCTCTGTTTTCCTTCTCCTATATGCTGCATATTGCTGCAAACACAATAAGGGAAAGTGCCTGAATGTTTGCTTTCCAGGCCTCTAAAGAGGCCCCATGCCTCTGTTAATGTTTGGTTTTGTTTGTCACACTCCTATTTATTACCTCAATCTAATTAACAAGCAAGTTTTCAGACATCCTTAGCACGTGCCACTGCACAGTGTTAGTAAGAACAAAGTGGGAGTAAGAGAGGGAAGGAAGAAAGGCAGTTAACATACATGGAAAAGCTATTGAGTGCAAAAGATGATCATTTATCTTAAGAAAGGTCATCATTGCTATTGAAGTGATTAGATGAACTCAGCTAAACTCAGATGGGGCTATGAGTTCCTCTGTGGAAGCTTAATGGAGGATCCGAAATCATCTGCCAAATCATATCTCACCCTTCATTAATATCCTGTATATTGAAATTCTAAGCAACAAGTATTTCATAGCAGAGATTGCTTTCCTATTAGGTATATAGTCCCTATTCACAATTCATTACTGTAGAATCCAATACCCAAATGTCTAAACCAGATGATACACAGAGTTAAAAAATGAACTTGGATCTATTAGCACTATTACATCCAGAAAAAGGTCAGACAGAGATTATGATGTGTAGTTTCCCCTTTCTCATCATTGGTTTGCTCATTTAATTATCTTACTAAATTCTCAAAGTTTAATAAATGGGAACAACTAGCATGGATATATGTTCGCCGGCTCCAAACTTGTTTCTGGCCACAATTGAGAACTCAATTTTACCCTCTAAATCCCTATGTGGTTTGAAAGAAGCACATTTTTGGCAACTAGATGTGTGGACAATGATATAATTAATAGGTTTTTGGCTTATTTGGGAGTGAGGAAGTGTGTGCATGCATGTATTTTCCTCCAAGTTTTTACACATCAAAAAATCATGACTTTCCTTTTGTTCCAAAATTTAATAAGAAACTGCAATACTATAGTTTGGCAGTTTTTTTCCGAAAATTCAGTAGGTAAGCTCTGGAGGCAAGAGTGGGGAATGGAGATCCATAGAACATCTACAGCCTGTACTTTTATTTTTGCACAATCAGCTGAGTGAGATCAGCATCAGTATTTTGTGAAGGAGCTGGCATGCCCACTATGTGACAAAGGGAAAAGAAGGTATATGATGATGCAAGTTAGTACTAAAAGCTTTTACCTTAAATATATTATGGGAAATTTGCTATAACCCAGTTTTTCTTAAGCACAGAAATTCATAGGTGAGTAAGGAAAGAAATTGGGAAACTGAATTATGGAGAAAACTGTGGATCTGCTACTTCAGTCTTCATCCACCTGACACACGTCCAGAATTCATAACCAGCCATGCTAATAGGGAATTCTGAGAGTTGTGATCCCAATACTTGTGGAAGATACAAGTTCAGTGGGATTTAATATTTTCAGTGGTCCTGATATCTGACCGTTTATCTGCAGAATTGTACAGCTTGTAACTAACTAGTAGCTGGTCAGGTTTTTCTGACAAGGGTTTCTTAACTACAAATAGAGATTCTACAAGCACACCTGCTTATGTTTATCAGTACAGGCTATTGACCTAAGAAACATGTTCTAAATAATATCACACGTATTCTGAAGACAACCTGAACTTCTAATCTATCTTGGCTAGTGATGCAGTCATGAGTTATTTTGCTTATAACATCTTATGAATCTGAAGGACTAGCTGTTAATTAACATGATGCAAATTATCTTTCCTAGTGATATAGGATTCCATTTCTTACAACAATCAACAAATCATATGCCACGAAAAAGTATAAAGAATTCAATTTTCAGAAAGAATATTCCCAATCACCACTAGCTCAAAAAAAAAAACCTGGCTAAAAAAAGAACTTGGCTCCTTTCTGAAAAGCAGATTATTACAAAATATAATAATTAGAAGGAACATTTGAGATCAGTAAGTCCAGAAGATGGTCATGGAGAATCCATTTAAACATTCCTGATGAGGAGAATCTACTACTGTTGGCCTGTTTTTACTATCAGAAAAGCATTCTTGAGAAAACAATTCCACAACTTGGGAGCAAACTAAATTTCACTCTCTAATGTATTTAATAAACAGGTTTGGGAAGTGTCAGTATCTTTAAAAGCACCTCCTGTAAATTGATTTTACTATCCAGATGACTTCCAATTAAAATATCTGATTCTACACATTATAACAGCCACATAAATAACATATGCACAAAATTGGAAACAGGAAAAGATGCCAACAGAGGAAGAAGTGATAGAAAAAGTTTTAGAATGTGCCAAGATGGACAAATTAACAAAAAGAAGTAAAAGAAAAAGAAGAGACAGATTATTACATAATTTGGAACAAATGGTATGAATGGCTTGAGATTAGAAATAAAGAACAATAAATACAGGGGAGAATTGAAAAATGTAAAATATGTATATAACGAATATATAGAAATGTATAAAAATAAGGGTATTATTGTTAGAAAATACAATGTAACCAAAGAAAAAGGGACAATGAAGAAAATGAAACAGTAAAAGAGATATGGGGGAAAGGTACAAAATGGAAAGAAGACCACTAAGAAACATTGGTTAAAAAGAGGATATGCTGTATGTTATGTGTTTGTCATATTGTGTTATAATAAAATATTAAAAATTAAAAAAAAGATGTCTTGATTACTACTTAGAGCTTTAATAGTTAAACCAGCATCTTTAAAATACTGTAAAAGCCCCAATAGAAGCAGTCTCTAACTAGGTAAGTTAGAGACAAACTCCTTTGTTTAACTTAGAGGATTATGTGTTCCAAGCCACTGCCGTATATGAAGTGTGGTTTATGTCATAGAACATTGTGGGTGAATGCAGCCATTATGGCTTTTAAAACAAACCAGGTCTTAGACTATTTGGTGCCTGCAAACAATCAAGTTACACATCTAGAGTCACTAAGAGACTTTGTTAGGCAAAACTGCAATGAAATCACTATCTCAAGCTATTTACTATTCACAGAAACTAGATATTAAATTCTCACCAGTTCCCCTTCCAGTATGTTTTAAGATGTACTGTTACATTTATTATAATTTAAAAGTTTAAGCCAGAGGGTAGAAAAAAATAGTTAGACTGCCTTCTTTTATGCAGTAAGCTAAAACTGCAGATATCATACACCATTAGTAACCCCAATTTACAGCTATGGTTAGATTCAGTCAATATCACTAATCCAAAAATCTAACAAGCCACACTGTGGCTTATAACAATGTATAAACTATAGCAGTAGAGCAGGGGGGGTTCTAAATTTTTTTACTACCGGTTCTGTGGGTGTGGCTTATTTTATGGGCCTGGCTTGATGATCATGTGACAATTGTTTAGGATTTAGCAGAGGTGCTGGTCTACCAGGCTTTTAACTGCTTGGAGAGCTGCACTGGTCTACTCATTTTGTTTTTGGAGGCACTGGTCTATCCATTTATTTTTGCAGGCACTGGTCTACCTATTTATTTTTGTAGGCACTGGTCTATCCATTTATTTTTGCAGGCACCTGTCTACTCGTTTGTTTTCTTTTACCACTGATCAGCTGTAGGGCGGCCCTTTGAAGCCCTGCGGCAAGAGTTTAAACAGGTTTTTTTTCCCTCTAGCCGATAGGTGGGACTCAGGAGATAGCAAAGATTGGGGATGGAGCCAAATAAAAGGTAAGAATAATGCAGGAGGGGTAAGGGGTTGGAGGGACAGGGGGGCAGAACCGGTTCGGTGATGTCATATCGTCACCGCTACCAAACCGGGCAGAACCGGGAGGAACCCACCACTGCAGTAGAAAGACAGAAATCTGAAAATGCTGACAGAAGAATTTTAGATTTTTCATTATCCTATTCTTACGGTTTATGTTTACACAGGCATAATAAAATGACCAGTGAAATCTACATAGACAACATGTAACTGACATCTATAGCTAGTCCTTGACTTACAACCACAATTGGAGACAGAATTTCAGTCACTACGCAATGCAGCCATCAAGTGTGACTGGAACAAACTTTATGAGCATTTTTAATGTAATCTTAAGTGACTCCCTGTGATCATTAAGTTAATCCCATTAAGTAAATCTGACTTCCCCAATTGACTTTGCTTGTCATTGGAAGCTGGGTAGGTCAGCCACAAATTGTGATTATGTGACAAGACACCACAACCATCATAAATATGAGCAGCTGTCAAGCACCTGAATTGCAATCACATGACCACAGGAATGCTGTGACAGTCATTACCTTGGAAGATGGTCATAAATCACTTTTCCTGCGGCCATTGCAACTTTGAATCATAATTAAACACTCATAGTTAAATGAACAATCAGAAATTAAGATCTACCTTTATTCATAGATTTTTTAACAGAGTGAGAAGAAAGTATTTAAAACAACCCTGGATAGGACAAATCTGTTTCGATCTGATATATAAATTGGGTTTTGAGCATCCACATAAATTTGCACAATATACTAAATTCCCTTCTGTGCATATCACAAAAATCTGTAACTGATATACAAGTATGGACCATAGCATCCTCCTATTTCTCCTGCAAGCAGAAAATAATTCCCTCTAGTTTTTCTTGTTCTTCCGTGGTATTTTGCATCAGGATTGACTGTACAACTTCCAAAGATAACAGATAACAGAATTGAAAGGGATTTTGTAGGCCATGTAGTTCAACCTCCTGCCCAAGCAGGAGACCCTACACCATTTATGACATGTCAGTCCAGTCCAGGGGTGGGTCCTACTTATCTTTACTATCGGTTCTCATCGTGCCTGTGCATGCATGCATGCTTCGCTCGCCTGCCCACGCACTCTTCTGCGCATGCGCAGAAGACTCTGCACATGCGCAGATCGCCTATAACGATGTCCGGGTCAGTGGGCGGAGCCTCCCACTAGTTTTACTACTGGTTCTTGCGCACTGGTCTGAACCAGGGGCAACCAACATTGGTCCAGTCTCTTATTGAAAGCTTCCAGCAGTGAAGCTCCCACAACTTCTGAAGGCAAGCTGTTCCATTGGAGTTCCAGATTTCCCACTGATTTCCTTATATGAGTTCCTCTGACTTCCACTCACTGATTTTTGCAGTCCTAACCCAACAGGACAGACAAAAACAACCTCTTTATGAAGCTTGCTTTGTAATCAGAAATGGCTCTGTGCTCTGGCCACACACACACACACACACACAAAAGCACTCAATGGGTTGCCAGCAAAGCTCTCATGTTCATTATCGCCTTTTTGGCTGGTGTTATGCTGAGCAGAGATACTGTTCATTTATGCTTTCACACATAATGCTAACAGTGGACATTCTATTATGGCTCTACACACTTTGACTTTTTCCAAATTTCCACGAGGGTGAAAAAATGTTGCTGCTTTGAAAGCCGTGTTAACGTTATTGATTGGGTTCCTTGAGTAAAGCAGTAGTATCTTTTTTCAGGCTCATGTATTTGTCTGAATTGTATAAATTTAATATCATGGTCATCAAGAAATATGCTCCAGATGAGCGTTTGTTAGAGTAGCAGTGATTGAGAAAGATCAATAAACCAGAATAGAGCTAAAATGGACCTTGTAGGTCTTCTAGTCGACCCCCATATTCAAGCAGGAGACCCTATACTATTCCAGACAAGTGGCTGTCCAATCTCTTCTTAAAAACCTCCAGTGATGAAACATGCACAAGTTCTGAAGGCAACCTGTTCCACTGTCTCTTTGTCCTCACTGTTAGGAAGTTTTTCCTTAATTCTAGGTGGCTTCTCTCCTTGATTAGTTTCCATCATTGTTTCGTGTCTTGCCTTCTGGTACTTTGGAAAATAAGTTGACTCCCTCTTCTTTGTGGTAGCCCCTCGAATACTGCTATCATGTCACCCTTAGTCCTTCTTTTCTCTAGATTAGTCATAGCCAGTTCCTGCAACCGTTCTTCATATGCTTTAGTCTCTTTAATCATCCTAGTTGCTCTTCTCTGCACTTTTCCAAAGTCTCAATATTTTTTTGTAATGGGGTGACCAAAACGGGATGCAGTATTCCAGGTGTGGTCTTACGAAGGATTTATAAAGTGGTCACTAATACTTCACATGATCTTTATTCTATGCCTCTGTTTATACAACCCAGGATTGTATTAGAGCTGTGGTTGTGCACTGGTTAGAATGCAGTACTGTAGGCTATTTCTGCTGACTGCCGGCTGCCAGCAGTTCCGCAGTTCAATTCTCACCGGCACAAGATTCATTCAGCCTTCCATCCTTCCGAGATGTTTCTTCCTGTGACATTCCATTGAAATGAAATTAGACATTGAAGAAATAGAAAAGAAAAAGGACTGATGCTTTTGAAATTTGGCATTGGACTCTTGAGAATACCATGCATAAAACAAATGAATTATACAGCAAACCAATCCAAGTTCAGTAAGGTCTTCTGAATGGAAGTATCAAATTCCAGATCACTTCAATTTGCTGATGCCTAAAACCCAAAAGATTTTCAGCTCTTCCTCAGCAGCCTTTTATGACTATCCAACCTGAAGGCTATTTGTTTCCTTTAAACCTCACCTCTGAATTAGAGCAGATTAAGAAAGAGCAGGATTTTACCGAATCTAATTTTCCACCCTTGTGCTTTCCCCAAAGACCTACAAGAATTGATTTCTGTAGAATTTTATTTTCTGAGATTTTGTGTCTGTGCTCATTCCAGATGCAACATTTATTATTGCATATGGAATGCATTAAATAATTTACATCTGTTTACATTGTTAAATGTGTTTACATGTTAAATTATGCAGGTTCCTCCTCTTGCTAACAGTTAATGTTTTTTCCCCAATACTATTTACCCCAAATAAAAAAAAATACCACTGCATTTATATATTTCCCGTGTTTCTGTTCTTGTACTTTTTAATATTAGGATTGAGTAATCTTTTGATGACCAAGAGAAAAATGATACTGTGAAAGAGTGCATCAAGAACCATATGAATGCAACAAAAAATGAAATGGACACTGACCCAAGCCTGAGTAAAGCTGGAACTTTTTTTTTCCTTCTGGATTTATGGAGAGAAGAAATTGCTGGACTGCTTTATTTTCTAAACTACATTAAGCTCTAATTTGGCACTTACATTTCAGTTTCATTTATTTCCCCCAAATGGCAGAAAACTGCGACACCAGTTTAGTTTGATAATGTTCCAGAGGTACTTTAAGAGCTTTAAAAAAAAAAAAAAAAGGAGGACTGACTGTTATATGAAGCCCCAGGGCTACAAGTTGACTGTTTTAACTGAAAATTGAATTTGGGACTTTCCATGTAGAAAAATGCTGTATCACTGCAGAATATTTTTAACAGATCTGGTCAATATGACAATCTGAAAAGATAAAAAGCCCACCATGGCTGATTCATACACATTAAAATAAGCCAGCATTTTTTTAAAATGTGGGTTCAGTTCCCAGGAAAGACAAAACTCAACTGATGGAGAAACAGTTCCAGAAACTGCCCTCCACACAAATGCTGAGCAGATTTAACTATTTCAGAGCCTTGGAGCCTTCTCTCTCTCTCTCTCTCTCTCTCTCTCTCTCTCTCTCTCTCTCCTTATTTCATCTTTTAACACATTTAGTTTGCCTTTCAAAGGAGAAGTAATCATTCCTAAGAGCATGAAAACCTCTGATCATTTGAAGTGGCATTTGCTTATGATGAAGGAGGAAGGGAAGGGAAAGGAGATGGCTAAGAAAGAACACCAAAAGCAATTTGGAGACTGCCAATGTTTTGTAAGCAATAGAAGTTTAAGGGATGCTCATTTAAGATACAAAAATACTTTTGTCTTTTTTTTTTCCTGACTTCGGTGGAACAAGAGCATCTGCCGTCAAAATTATACCCAAATTTCAGAAATTATATAAACATTAGCAAGCTCACACTTCCCATTAAAAGTTGGATTGCTTTGGTCTGTCTACTTGCAATGAAATGATTTTACTTCATAGAGTAGCTGAAAGGTTCTATCATGTTTTATTTGATAGATTAAAATTTATTTTTTAAGAAGTAGTAATATATTTCTTACCCACCATAAGGATAAGCCATTGATGATATTAAATTATCCTGATAGTTTTTCTTCACAAAATTGTTTAATGCTTATGAATTTCTTTAAAAGAATCCTGGTACACAAAAAAGCACACAATTATTAATCATCAATTAAAATCTTTCTCAAAATCTGCATTCTAAATGCAGTGTAATCTTGAAAATGGAAAAAGGCTGAGGAAATCAAGCAAGAAAACCAAGATTAAAGCAAAGATGCGTACTTTGCTTGTTTGTTTTTAAGTCAGAACACATAACTATTGCATAGCCAATCACAAAAGACTGTGGAAGTTATAGTCTAATTCAGGGGTGTCAAACTGGCGGCCCATAGGCTGGATGTGTCACATGCAGGGTTCTCCCCAGCTCCGTGAATGGGAAAAGCATCATGAAGCGTCACATGATGGCTACATGATGTGGCGAGTTTGACAACCGTGGTCTAAATTATCAGGAAGACACCTATCCATGATACACAGAAAACAGTAAAACTGCAGCAGTTGTACAATAAGATATGCAAAACAACAAGACTGATGTTTAGGATTTTGGAAATTCTGACATTTGTTTTATAAAATGTCAGCTTTCCACTGACAACTGAAAATACTTTTTTTAAAACTTCCTGTACTCTTCAGACATAAATTCTTACTTGTATTCCTTGCTGGCCTACATTCCCTGGTGCTACCTGAATCGGGCTACTTTTTCAGATGCAAGGCAGACTCAATTTTCTATTTTTCTAAAAGGAAAAAAGCAGGAAGGGAAAGGAAATACATACACTTCTTAGGGGAGTTCTTTTGTTGATAAATTACAAGGGTGTGCAGGGAAGAAAGCATAAATCACATCAGACTTATTAATGCAGACAACTTAAAACATTTTTTTAAAAAACCTGAAAAAAACATGGACATCTTAAAATTTGCATTAATGTAATTACTATATGCAAATAAAGCTGGGACCAACAATGATGCTAAACCAGGGGTGTCAAACTTGCGGGCCGTGGGCCAAATGCATCACGCACTGGCCATGTCTATGTCCAGTTTAACAAAGGGGAAAAAACTCACGATACGTCATGTGACGATGCCATCATGATGCATTTTGACATCCCTGTGCTAAACTATCCACCAACCCAGGGCTTTCTGCATTACTTTGAAACTTGCCAGTTTGCAAGACTATTTATAAAAACACAACAAGGAGAAATTTTGCTCTCATGAATATTTTGTAGGATCAAAGCAGACAAACCCGGTATTTTACTCTGCTTTTGGGATAGAAAGAAATCAGTGTTTCTCTCTGTAATTTCAGGGTGTCCAAAGCTTGTCTGACAGAGACTCACAGAAGGCCAATCAAGTTGGTAGAAGATATAAAAAATTGAAAACAAAAAAATTCAAGGGAATACAGAAGATAATCACCAGCTGCTCAACAAGGCAATGAGATTAGCACTGGATAACTGATAGGGCAATTAAGATCAGTTTGGTCTAGTAGTTAAAGCACAGGCTAGAAAACAGGAGACTATGAGTTCAAGTCCCACCTAGGCTATGAAAGACGGCTTGGTGACCTTGAGCTGGTCACTCTCAGTCCAATGAATCTCACGGAATTGTGAAAAGAGGAGAAAGGTATGTTGAATATGTTCACCACCTTGAGTTATTTGTAGAAATAAAGGGAGGATATAAATAAGCAAAAGCAGCTTGAAGAAATGTTGTGCTCTGAGGATGTGGAAAAACTGGACAGATGGAGAACAGAGATATCAAAGTCATGATGCTCAGTAGGTTGGTAGGGATAGGAAGACTGGCCTGGTTTTCTAATAGCTCTAATTATAAACTCAGACAAAGGCCTCAAAGCTGAGTCAGGCACTCCCAATGACTTGGCAATCTACTAGTGGTCTCATCACAAACAAGCTGGCTGAGAAGGAATTTACAGTATTCTGTCAGATGCAATTTTTTTTCTCAGATCAGAGCTTTGATTGCTGTCTGGAATCAAAAGGCTCAGGGGAAATGAATATTTTCCATACCTAAAGCAGCAAAAGGTTATCCATTTTTTTCAGCATATTAACCTCTGTCAAACTTGGGGAAATCATTTTAAACATTTTCATAGTTAGCTTTGCAAGGGTTGAATGGTCATGTTCCAGTTTAGCTGGGTGCCTAAAGCACAAGAAATGAAAACATTACACTGAGTAGTAGCAGTCCATGAAACATGTGTCATTCCTGGTTTTCCTTAATCCCTTCGATCTCCTGGGCAATCTTGTCCAATCTGTTGCCCTCCGTATGTAATTCAACTAAGACCTCTAAAATTCCCAAACATTAAATTCTAGGCCTAAATATCTGTAAAGCACCCAGGCTGGAGGCTATTCTAAGTAATAAATAGTAATTTATAAACTACAATGGCTGGATTTATACAGCATACAATATCACAAATTATATTGCAGTTTAGGCCAAGGAAGAAATAAACCTTAAGTGTTTTCAATCCTTAAAGTTTGTAGCCACAAATTCCAATGAATTATTTATTAATTCTCCTTTTTAAAAATCCACTCAAACTTCAAAGACTACTGAAGGTCTTGACCATTCGGATGGTGTGCCCACTAATTCCCTGATGCTCTTACTTATTGCATATTTTATTCCTGTTGTCTTCTAAATACTCACCAGAATCCTGGCTAACTTGTTTTACCTAATTGTTACTTGATTGCCCAGCTAGGAACAGTGGAATTGTATTCATCTAGGTCATGGTTGTCCCAAAGGTGCTTTTTCAAGAAGCAACTGGCTGAAGAAGCTTTTTGGATGAGAAGCAAAACATCTTCAAAGAAAAACCAGAAAGTCCAGTTGCCTCTTGAAAAAGAACCTTTGGGATAGTCATCTGATAGTTTCTTGGAATATTAGTATTGACTTCATTATCCAGAGCATCACTCAGCAACTGAATGGCAAAGTTGCACTGGGCTCCATACCAAACACCATTTTTAAACCAACCTATCCCAACATCTTCCAAACTTGTTGGCATTCCGGTTGCCAGATGTTCCAGCCAACATACTGGAAATTCTGACAGTTATAGTCTCAACATATCTGAAAGATCGTGGGGAAAATTACTGGAGAACTATAGCTCTGAGGCAGAACCCCATCATTTCGTTCTCTAGCATCATGTACTCTTTGGCTTTTAGCAAATGATTCTGCCTAAGTTTCTCATCTGGAAAGGGAGATAATAGAGCTGCTAGGAGGGAAAACGTAGCTGGCAAAGAATTTGCAACTTCACATAAAAATTGTTCCATAAAAAATGAAAATTTAGCACTACTTATCATTCTAAACCACCCAATCATGTGCTTCCAAAAGGCCCCCCAGAATTGCTTTGTACAGAGACAATATATTTGCTTTAGCAAAATCTCCTAGTAAACAATCTCTATGTGCTATCCACAGCAGGCTGGCAAAGCCATATGCCATACCAAGCTGAGCTGCAAATGAAGTATTTGCTTGGGTGCCATTAAAGAAAGATAGGCATGGTTCAGCATGATATTTGAAGTTCAGCTCTTATTAGCTGCCACATACTTGGAATATATATGTGTCAGGTAATAATAGTGACATTGGTCAGCTGTAGCAAACCTTTCAAGTATTCCATGCATTATTTCACACTGAATTGAACTGGCTTCTCTCCAAGGGAATTCTGAAATCTCTGAGCAAGGATATCTGAATTATCTCTGCTGAACCTCAACGTGTTCTGAAATACTTGTGACAATGAAACCACCCCAATTTTGCTGTTGAATGGTTTTCTTAAATTAGAACTGCTACCAATGAAGAGCCATAGGTGGAAAGAATTGGGTCCAAAATTAAGCATTCTAAGAAATGCTTAAGTTTTATTGTGCCCTTAAATCTTTATAAGCTCTGCTAGAGTCCATCATTAAGCCTCCCTGTGACAATCAGCCATGCTTTTAAATGATTAGGAAGCTTTGTAACAAAGACAGTGGCCTACAACAGGGCTGTCAAACTTGCAGCCCGTGGACTGGGTATGTCACATGCTGGCCACGCCCAGTTTAGCAAAGGGGAAAAAAGTCCCGATATGTCATGTGATGACGTCGTGACAACGCGAGTTTGACATCCCCGGCCTACAACATATCTCAATATCAAAATTCTACCCAGGAATATTGGCTAAAATAGAATTAGTTTACATTTAAAATTCTCCTTGAAACATCTCTAAAGCCCAGCAACAGGATGCTTCAATCAACCAACCCGAGGCTGCCTAATACATCATTGCCAGACCTGAATAGATAGCATAAGAATCACTTTAACAGGAAAGCCTAAAAATGTCAAATTCCTGAACTTGCTCTTCTATTGTTTTCTTTGACTTTGGTAAATACACTGTTATTTCAGAGTTTTGTAACTCTTCTACTGCACAGCAAAAAAAAAAAAGTTTTGTATTTCTATGAATCAAAATAAGGAATCTTTTTGCACTGTAGTATATACTGCATTCATATTTTCTCAACCATTTACAAAACTAGTAGGTAGGTATAATCTCAAACTATCAAATATTCTAGTTCAATCTTTCCTACTTGAGATGTCCAAGAATTTACAGCTGCCCAAATTACTTGCCCTGATTTGCAGTCTCAACACATCTGGATGCAGTCAAGTTACGGGAGGTTGATAGAACGACTACTGTATTCTGTTCTTATGCCCCTTTCTTTGTAATAAATAAAAATCCACAAGTCCAATCAACTATTTGAGGCAACAGAGCTGTTTTTGAGATGCAAATTCTAGCATATGCATCATCAGACTGAGCAGTCTTTTGCAATGTTTTGCAATGACCACAATTAACCCAAAATTTATGTTAAGTGAGAAATTTGTTAAGAGAGTTTTGCCCCATTTTACAACTTTTTTTGCCACATTTGTTAAGTGAAATCACTGCAGATGTTAAATTAGTAACACCGTTCTTAACTGAATCTGGTTTCCCCATTGACTTTGCTTATCAGAAAATGATAACTGACTCCGGCACTCTGCAACCGTCATAAATGTAAGCAGGTGCCAAGCAACCAAATGGAAATCATGTGACTATAGGGATGCTACAATGGTCATAAGTGTGAAAAATAGTCATAAGTCACTTTTTTCAGTGCAGCTGTAACTGAATGGTCACTAAATGAACTGTTGTAAGTCAAGGTCTACCTTCATTTCTTTTTTTAGCGGCAATATGTTATTGGAGGGGGAATCAATCCCCATGTAAGGTGTTCTCAGAACAAAACAATATAACATTTATAATCCAATATAATAGCTTGATTTTTCAAACTCTAGTTCAGTTGTCTTGTGCCACATTACTATCTCTTGCCTTTCTGATAATCTTTTAAATTGGGCAGGTCTGTAATTCCCTTGGTACTTATGTTGAAAGAGCAGCACTGCTGATTTCATCCCCAATACTGCATGATCTTCTTGATTTTGTCCTCAAAAGAGAAGCTTCTGTACTCTTGATGTCTACACCTTGCAGATCTCTAAAGTTCTGCCTCACATTGAACTCTGTGTATATAAGCTTCCACATGCAACGTGTGTACACCAACGGCAGATGTGGGAAAGCTGTGAAAGGCAGAATTAGCAGTTCTGTCTCATGAACCTTCAGTACAGAAGTAACAGCACACAAGGGAGTGAATACAGCTCCTCATTAGCATTTTTGTTCAATTCTTTTACTTGTTTATGCCAGGCAAAACCACATAATTTGTGGCCAGGCCAGTCAAAGGCAGCCAACTAACTGTGTTTGATGGTATACAATGGAATGGATAAATCTTATTTATGCTGCCGTTCTAGATCTGTGAAAATGTGGTTGTCAAAGTCCCTAACAATTCAGAGAAGGTGGCCAGGATGGTATCTGTAGTATGGCAAGAGAAACACTTAATACTGTGTGTACATTGTAAAAAGATTACTTTTCTTCAATAGGATGCATTACTTGAAGTTCTAAAATAGTGGTTACAAGGCCTTTGTCCTAGGTGGGTTTAAATTAAACAGGTTTTAAATTTTTAAGTAATTAAATAGAAAAAAAGTTTAATGTTAATTATGAAACTCCAGGTAGTCCTCAACTTATGATCACAATTGGGACCAGAATTTTCACTGTTAAGCAAGGCCGTTATTAAGAGAATTGCAGCCAATTTTATGATCTTTTTTCACGTGGTTGGTAAGCGAATCATTGCAGTTGTTAAGTGATTCACACATTTAGCAAATCCAACTCCTGTCATTGATTTTGCTGATCAGAAGCCAGCCAGATCACAAATGGTGATCTTATGACCCTGGGATGTACTTGTATTGCAACTATATTCTAGTTGTCACATGCCCAAATTTTGACATTTGACTATTTCAGGGATGTCAAACTCACGGCGTCACGTCACGTGATGTATCGCATCATTTTCAAAGTCATTATAACTTCAAAAGATCACTAAATGAATGGTTGTAACTTGAGGATTCCTGTATCCTGTACTGTATCTCAGGGGTGTCAAATTCACAGCCCGTGGGCCAGATGCATCACACTCTGGCCACATCTACGCCCATTTTAGTGAAGGGTGGAAAATTCCTGATACATCACATGATGAATCCATGATAATGCAAGTTTGACACCCCTGCTGTATCTTCATTAATGGAACTGCGAATGGAACTAAATCAGTAGTGGGTTTCTCCCAGTTCGCAGCAGTTCGCAAGAACTGGTAGTAAAAAAGTAGTTTGAAGAACCGGTAATAACATTGGCTGGTTATGCCCCCGAACCTGTCCCCGGCCCGGTCGCCACTTGCTTACCCCACCCACCTCATCAAAGGCTTTTTTTTTTTAGTTTTAAAAGCATTTTTTCTATAACCTCTTCTGCTGAAAAAAATGCTTTTAAAAGTAAAAAAACCTTGGATGATCACGCGGCTCAGCTGGGATCATCAGAAGTTTTTAAAAACATTTTTTTTCTGTAACCTCTTAAGGTTGTAGAAAAAATACTTTTAAAAGTAAAAAAAAAAGTTGACCATGCCCATCCAGTCACATTACCCCCCACCAAGCCACACCCACAAAATAAGCCACACCCACAGAACCGGTAGTAAAAAATTTTAGAATTTACCCCCGAACTACATCACCAAGAATTCTGCCTAAGAAACTATATTATTGTTGTTGCTATTATTATTAGCACCATTCAGGGATGAAATCCAGCAGGTTCTCACAGGTTCTAGAGAACCTGCAGTGGAAGTTTTGAGCAGTTCGGAAAACCGGTAGCAGAAATTTTGAGTAGTTCAGAGAACTGGCAAATACCACCTTTGGCTGGCCCCAGTGGGGTGGGAATGGAGATTTTGCAGTATCCTTCCCCTGCCATGCCCACCAAGCCATGCCCACCAAGTCATACCCACAGAACCAGTACTAAAAGAATTTGGATTTCACCACTGACACCACTGCTATTATTTCATAAGTCCTGTTCTTCAAAATTTAAAACTCTAAATAGTTTATCTTAGGCAGCCTTAAGCAACAGGGTCTCCCTCTAGTTCAAGGCAACTTCTGAATCAAAATGACTGAAAATGCTTGACAAAACAATCTGTGCACATGGAGCTATGCTGACATGGGGGGGGGGGCTAGCAACTGTCTCTTCCTCCCTTCTCCCCTTTGATCTTTCTTTCAGGGTTAATGTTTCTAGCTGCACAGGTGGCTCAGAATATTTCCCAGGTGTGCAAAAGGTTTGGCAGACAGCCCAATTTCTCCTAATCAAGCCAATGATATGCCTGCTCTTGATCCTTTCCTCTGATACTACATCAATATATATGGAAATACAAAAAGATAGACGGAGTATCATAAAACCCAATAGAAGTTAAAATTCTCAGAGTTATCTGATAGTCCATTACAGAGGATATTAAGTATGAGAGGGCTGACTTAATCCTGGGTAAATTTATTTTTCTCTCTCCCTTTCATCTAGTTTCTACTTCACCGTATCCCTCTTTTTTTAAACTGACCAGCATGTAAAAATGAATGTGAAATAGGAAGAAAAATTAATTACTGTAGTCAGGGTAAATCTTGACCATAAGCATCTGTACTCCAACTATTGTTATCTGATCTATGTCCCTACCCTATAGGCACAGGATACTATATTTTCATAGGATCTATAAGAGATTTTACACAAAGACAAAAGTAGATACGGATTCTATATTGATACTAATATAACAATCAAGAATTATATGAAATCAAGATCTGCTTTCATGCTTCCAGCGTCCAGATCCATTTCATTGAGGAAAAAACAAGAAAGAATGGAACTACATAAACTGCTATCTAAATCTACCAGAGTATCTTTTACAAAGAGCAAAATCACCTTTAAAAGGGTAGATTTGTGCCTTGGATTACTAATAGGCTATATTCAGCAACTACTGAAGAGAAGAGACTCAGCAACACTAAAGGAAAGCAATATACTGTAGTATCTTTGAAAGAATACAAAGTAGAGGCTAAAAAGAGGCACAGAGAGAGGCAGACAAAACTCACTTTGAGGTGGATAGCTTATTTTTGAAAGCCTGTTTCATCCATTATTACCCAAGCTATTGAAAATTAACTGCTCTGGCTTTGCGGAGTTGCTTTATAACATGCCCAGAATCATTCTTGTGTATGTGAACAAAGTTTATGATACATGTCTTTGCAGTTCCAATGCCTACTTACCACTTCAATGAGGCCATCATGAAATTACAGGAATATACCAGTGGTGGGATTCAGCCAGTTCGTACCACTTTGGAAGAACCGGTTGTTAACTTTCTGAGCAGTTTGGCAAACTGGTTGTTGGAAGAAATCATTAGGGCAGAGAACCGGTTGTTAAATAATTTGAATCCCACCACTGAAATATACTATATGCTTAATTCACCCCTCCTCCCATTATCTCTGCCTCTCATACATATCCATTCTAACAAGTGCCAAAGTGCAGTTTTCTACCTAGTCCAGATGAAATAACTGCAATGGAATTGCTGGCAAAATTTTCCTAGGTTCTTTTAACTCAGCAAATGTTACCAGTGTGTTTCAGGGGTGAAATCCAGCAGGTTCTGGCAGGTTCTGGAGAACCAATAACAGAAATTTTGAATAGTTCAGAGAACCAGCAAATGCCACCTCTGGCTGGCCCCAGAGTGGGGTAGGAATGGAGATTTTGCAATATCCTTCCCCCAGCAGTGGGGAGGGAATGGGGATTTTGCAGTATCCTTCCCCTGGAGTGGGGTAGAAATGGAGATTTTGCAGTATCCTTCCCCTGCCATGCCTATCAAGCCATGCCCACCAAGCCACACCACACATACTAAGCCACACCCACAGAACCGGTAGGAAAAAAAATTGGATTTCACCACTGGTGTGTTCTGTTCTATTTTCTTACAAGCTCCTGAGTATTTCTGAAGTCTAAATTGGCTTTTTTTTTTTTACATAGTTCAAATTTGTATGTGGCCCAAGAGCAAAGAAACTGGGAACCAGATTTTTGCTGACTCTTTTATAATGGAATTATAACTGCCTAGTATTTCAAGAACATTTAATCAAATCAGTTTTGTTTCCACTATTCTTTATAACTTATACTCAATCTTTACAGTTGGAAAAAAAGTAATTGAGAAGAAAACCTACATTTTATATCACTAATACTGGTATAAATGGAGCCCATTAAATGGTTGCACTGACTAAAAGTTTAGACTTACTGAACCCTTGTTATCTTAGTCTTTTAAAACTGTTATTAAAGTTAAACCAATTTTAGCAGAGATAGGGGTCAGTCATTAGTAACTGAGTTTAAACATGTTTGGGATAAACTTATGTCCATCATATGATAAAAATTAAAAAAAATAAATTAAAAAGCAAAAGATGGACCACTAGGTCTTTTCTGCTTTCAGTTTTTTCTGTTTCTAAATTAACTGTTTTTTAATTGGTTTTAGCAGTTGAATGTTCTGGTTGTTAGTTGTGTTTTAATTGTATAGCCTACCCAGAGTCACATGAAAGTAAGATGGGCAGCCTTTTAAATTCAATGTAGAAAAACAATTTTGTTCAAACTGGTCAATGTAGTAATAATTCTTCACCACTAGCTTTTTTCAAACTATAATTGTTGTAAGCCATCTTGAGTGTTCATGCAAACAGAAAAGTGGATGCAAGTCTAATAATATAAATAAATGTTAGAGTTTTATTTATTTAATTTATTTAGAGTATAGTATAGTATAGTATAGTATAGTATAGTATAGTATAGTATAGTATAGTATAGTATAGTATAGTATAGTATAGTATAGTATAGTATAGTACAGTACAGTACAGTACATTACATTATATTATTTAGAGATTCTGTAATGAAATGGGTCATAGCTTCAGGGATTGTTTCAGAGTTTCAACAATAAACTAAGCTTAGATTTCATGCCCATGTTTTACTGAATAAACTACATTTGGCTGAATTCACACATTTTGAAATTTGAAATACAGGCTATTCCAAATCTCAAAGAAGCAAAGTCATATGGCTTAGCTCATCCTCTGAATGTCTCGTGTCTGAGACACCTGGGATCAGAATATTCATGTGAACAGTTCACACATACTTTCTTCTCATTTTATTAATATATTTTTTCATTGTTTATTGTCACAGATGTCAGTGGTCTATAATTGGAAGTGGGATTTAATTTAATTTCACTGGAACGTATTAGTTTATTGTCTAGAATGAAATTTATTGTGCAATCTGATAATTTCTGACAGTAAGTAATATTTTGATGGGGCCTAATGAAATTGTCCCTATTGAGGCTGCTCTTTTAAAAAAAAGTAGGCTGCCTATTAAAATTACAGAGAAAAACTATGGTGCTCTTTTATTCTAAGAATAAAGCCTAAAATCTATTTTGCATTTAGCTCAGGAACAAAGGAATGCATAATGCATTTTTTTTTCAAATGTAGAAACAGCTACAGGAAGAGGAATTATAATTATTAGGGATTACAAGAGATGGGGATACGGTATAGTAATTGCTATCTCAGCAAAAAAAAAAGAAAAAACTTTCTCTGAATCAGCTTTTTGGCAACCTCTCTCATGCTCCAATGCAAGAGCAGCTTCAGAGAGCTCATCTTCATTAGGGAGAAAAGAGTTCAACATATGCATTATCCATGCTATTTCATTTTTTAATGTGTATATTAAATAGATGCGCACATTTGAGGTCATATCTAGTTCAGCATTTGCAAAATTGCATTTCTTATTAAAGAAAAAACAGCTATGCTGATCCATTAAATCCAAAATCCACTGCTGGGAAATAACCTTTATAAAGATCTACTATCTGTTATTTTCAGAGTTGTAATAGATTGAGCTGACCTATAAATCTCATAAAAGACCAAACTAACTGAATTGGCACAAAAATCATGCAATATTTTGGGTTTACTGTCAAAGCAGGTAATTAAAAAATATATAGCAAATGTGGGGAAGAGTGTTCAGAGTTCAAATGTTCAGAGTTACGACCTGCAATATAGTCCTTCGTAATTTAGTCTTGATCTGAGTTATAAAGGTTTCTATGAAGGTGGACTAGATCAGGAGTCTCCAACCTTGGCAACTTTAAGCCTAGAGGACTTCAATTCCCAGAATTCTGGGAGTTGAAGTCCTCCAGGCTTAAAGTTGCCAAAGTTGGAGACCCCTGGACTACATGTTGCTTTCAAATTGCACTTAGCATCTAAGACCAAGTTGCATTAGCTAACCTCTACATTTCAAACAATGTGACATTGGCTATAATTATCTCTTGCCTTGGATGAAATATGCATGTTCTTGGCTAAGCAAACTATAGAAGAGCAATGTGACAGACTTTTTAGATTGTATCTGTTCTGTTCAATCCCATTTACAACATACCGTACAGTATATTCTTTTTTATTGAACTCTATCCTTTACTTGACTCTTAGGACAAAGTTCCATCTTTCTTCTTTTAAATTCTTCTGCCTGCATATGATTGTTTGATGTGGGGAACAGACATAGATGTTTTGCAAGAATATCCAAATAAACTCATTACTGCAGCCCTCCTCCTCCTTCTCCTTCTCTTCTACACTGTAGTGCTTTGAATGATATAGAGAACATTAAAATGAGGCTGTATTGGCTGAATTATATTTGCTCTGGGAAGCACTACAATTCAGAAATGCCTATGTTTCAATTATTGCAATGGTTTGGGATCCTGTACATTCTCAGTTGTCTACAGTAAAACAACTCTCCCATAGGTGCAAGTTAGAGAGCAATCCCCAAAGTGGTGATTCAGAATCAATTTAATAGCAAATTGAGTTCTTGCAGGTAGTTTGCCAGATGCCATTCCTATAGTGGGAAGGGACCAAATGGCCACCATGTCCAATACCATGAACACTGTTGGTATTCAGTTTGACTGTTGAATTTATTGGCAATGCAATATTTGCAAAAATAAAGAGGTTGGTTATTCCAGAAAGGCAAGAAATAGATGCAAAAGGAAGATCTAAAAAATAAGACCATACCTCATTCCTCTTTTATTTGGGAATCACAGTGAGTAGGGAAAAAAAAGCACCAAAAGGCTGTTTTTGTGTAAAATGCTTATCCATGCCAGCTTATCCATGTTTTATTCAATTAACTCACTTTTCTGAGTCTTTGTGACATACTGATTGAAGAATAATCTGACCACACAGGCTAGATTCAGGCATTAAACTAAAATACGGTTGGCTATTCTGTGATTCAGAATGTTGAGTGAACAAAGACAACAGAGATGTCTTTGTTGCCCTTTGTTGTCTTAAATGCAGAGTAAAACGGTACAATGGGCAGTAAGCTATGGTCTACCAAAGACAAGCATCTGTCAACTTTAGGCTTCAAGCTTAGTATCCCTGAATGCATCTAATGACTAGGTTAATGAATAACAAAGAGCAGTCAAATTACCACATGCACATGCTTATCTATGTACCCTAGCTTATGCCATATCTAGAATAAAGTAAAGTTTCAATAATGATAAGAAGTGGAAGATCTGGAATCTGGAAAGAGACATAGCAGTATAATCCAATTGGTTAAGTGCCCAAAACAACTAAGGTTAATTTAGACAAATGGGAAGGTTGGATAGCTGAGCTAATTACACTAACTTAAGATTTCGGTAGACTATTGAACATTAACGATATCCATTACTTCTTACAGAATAATGAAAGAAACAGAAATAGACAGGTTCCTTTTCTGAACATTTTATAATTTAAAAGACATACAATAGAAAAGAGAGAGAGAAAACATAAGAATATCACAAAGACAATAGCTGAATTTACAAAGACTTCAGCTGTGAGCTCTACACATTTCCACTGATTTTCTTTGGGAATCTCATCTCTTTCTCACAAAAATTTAATTCCCAGAATGCTTTACAAAGAGTACCCAAATGGTCACTATCTAAATATCAACTCTAGTTTACCTGTAATGTTAATACTGACTCATACCTAAGCCTCTGATAAATCAGTTCTGCAGTGAGAATGGTTCCAGCAACCTTATTTACCAAAAACTCACTGAAAGCAAAAAACTTACTCTATTTTCTGTAAGACTTCAGGCATTTAAACCATTTTATGCACTCTTTTAATAAAGTATCTCCCTACTCCCTCTGTCTTTTAAGTCAAATACTATATCCAATAGAGCAACATATTTTATTGGACTGAAACTTTTAAAAAGGCAAACCAATTAGAAGCAGAATTATGTAAAACCATAATTAATGTTAAAAGTATTCAGTGTCCCTGCAAAATAAGACTAACATACACATCCAAGCTAAATATGTGATAAATGAGCCAGCTGTCTCCCCACTGAGCCACACCCAAAAGTTGAAGCAAATATTTTCAAGTTTATAAATAGAATTTGCTGACAATGCTTAACAAACACATATACAGGCAGATCCAATGCATAATAGTTTATAGAATATGTTTATAGATCTGTTGTATTAGGTAATATCGCCTGTAGAAAGGCATCTTTGGAATCACTCTGCATTAACAATTAAGACAAATGCCAGAGTTCATTGATTTTAACACCTTATTCCATTGTTTTTAAGGAAGTTTTCCTCCTTTTTTTCCTTTTGGCTTAGTGTTTAGAAAGCAAGAAAGAGGAATAACAGACTTCTGTTGAAACACTTTTAAACTCCAGTGTATAATATTTTTTATATGCATTTTCGGTGATTTAAAGATAAAAATGACTGCAGCTATTTCGTTCTTTACTTGTCAACTGAACACTCCCCCTGTTCGGGTGATGAAACTATATGACAGCTTTCAACAAACAAACATGACTGGGAGCTGCAATTGTCATCTTGTTTCTTTGGAAAGGGGTCAATTACTATCTTCCAACTTGAGTCAGTCCTCTAAACTATTTTATATGACCCATGGAATGCAAAAATAGATATGAAAACAGCATCTTAACAAAGCTAGAGAGGTATTAGGAAGTGACTTTAGAATATCTGAAATCAAATATATGCACTGACTCCAAGTACTTTAATATCACAGAAATTTTCCTTCTCTTCCATAGATTTATAATATGTATTATGACACCATGTAAACCTAGGGCCTGGGATTAGACATCATTTCTTTATTTAATTTGCATTTATATTTCACCTTTTTTTATTTGTTAGCAAATTTATATGGTTGCCCATCTCACTAAATGTGATTCTGGGCAACGTACAACTAACAATTAAAACAATGTAACATAAATAAAAATAAATAAAATGCAAATTGTGGGAGAATAACTAGTATCTAGGCACAATATAAACATTTCACAGAAGAGCTCAGGCATATGTGGGATCCCACATTTTATCCCAATAACAACCACACTGGAAAGTAAATTGGACTGAAAAAGTCACTTTCTTAACATTAACACTAAGACATCAATCTAGATCTTTCAGGTCCTATTTTAATAATACATCCATTTCATAAAACTGAATTATCCTTTCATGAACAAGAAGCCTTAATTAAATGGTTCATATGTAATTCATAAATCATGATTAATTAACTACAATGGCTGATGTACATGTTACACTAAGTCATAATAGTTTGTTTTTATCCTCACATAAATAAATGACATTAACTCTAGAGTTCAAATATTGTAAGAAATCATGGTTTTCTTATAAGAATGGTTTGCTGAATAGGTCACCATGACTGGGTTCACCTAATACACTAAGGCCAAACCAAACACACAAACACATATGTGCATATAATATTGTCAGAAAAAGCTGTAATTTTTAGCATCTATGAAATTCTATAGTATATTCCCCTGATGCTATCACCAAAGCAATTTTATTATTTGAGGATTTCTAAATGCTGATGAATAGTTGCTCCATGTGCTACTACTTTTCAGGTAGCCAGGTTCCCTTCTATAAGAATTCAATTTTCCTGCATCTCAAGCTCAGACTGCACCTGATCACCTATAGGTTCACTTTTACTCTCTAACAATTTTTTCCTCTACAGCTTTATTTGTACTTTATCAGAGACTGCAATTTCCCCAGGCTTGGTTGTAGCTGCTGACATCACTTCAGGAGCAAAACTACAGCCAGTGGTCTTCCAGCTTGGCAAGCCAATTTTGGCAATGTAAAAATGCAAAGGGCAAAGAACTGCAAAGACCACAAGCTTCTTCGCTTGCATAAATGCACTTAGTGCAGCTGTTTGAAGCTAATGGTCTAACAATTAACTGACATGTGTTACATGTGTTTTTAGGTAATTAATTATTTGTAGCATGTCAGCAGCCGCTGGCGCCTGACATCTGCTACGCATCATGTGAGAACAAAGCACTTAGCAGACATACAATCTTGCAGTCTGAAACCATTCATCTACAATACTACAGACTAACAAAGAACTTCCTTTATTTAATTTGTAAGGCACTGCATTGGAATACTATACTCTAGCTGGATGGAAAAGCCTTTCCAAATTTTTCATCAAAGTTGTGGGCAGAGAAATGGACTGGGTGATTTTTCAGAATTTCCCTTGCAGAAGGAAAAGACTGCCACCAATGTTATCAGAAGAGGACTTCCCCTTAGTCTTGACCATAGTCTTGTTACTGAAAAACTTCAATGGAAGGAATTTCCTCACGTTTCCTGGGAATAACTGAGATATTATTGTACTATGCTAGACTGGGAAATTATCAAGAACCCCTTAGCCATCTAATACAGAAGTGCAAAAAAGTCCACTTTGTTCATAATAATTTCTTCTTGAAAGTGTATTTAAAACAGATTATATTCATGAATGGTGAGAACTGGTAGGAAAACTGGTAAGGAAGTGGTAAGAAAAATACATAATCTGTCTGGTATAGAAAAATATTCAGATAACCATATCTATCTAAAATTCTTGCCGTCATTATTATTACCATTAACTGGGTGAAATTAAAAGGCAATAATTTTTGAACCAAAGTACCTCAAATAAGCTAATGTATACAATGTGATCAAAACCTGGGACTCCTGAAGGAATGAAATTTGGGAAAGTTGTGGCTGCTTCAGCCTGCTGCTGTGGTTAGGGTGCTGCTGAGGTCATGAGATTGTCATTTTGAACATTTCACCCAGTTTCCCTGACACACAAAATTCCTCCCTCCTTCCCTCGTCCAGCAGCAAGGAATTGACTCATCAACTGGCTCTTTAAAAAGCAACAACTTGAAGGTCCATGAAGAAAACCCTGGATATTTTTATTGCTTTATGTGCAGCTTTTCTAGCACATAAACATGCATATGTATCTATATTACATCTTTGTTCAAAAATTCTCATATATAGTGATCTTTCCTCCTGTTTTTCTTCGTAACAACTCTGAGCTAGCTTGGGCTGAAAGTCATCAAGTGAGCTACTGTGGCTGCAAATGGAGTAGAAACAGAGTCTCTCTGGTGTTAGTCAAATACATTAATTGCTATACCTTAGTCTTTGCCTACCCGGTTCATTTTTTAAATAATTCTAGTTCTGAAACTGAGTATAGATCAGGGGTGAAATGCTCCAGATTCGGACCTATTTGGCCAAACCGATAGCAATAGTGGCCGGTGGTTTGGAGAACCGGTAGCAATGGCGGCGTGAGGCTCCGCCCACCTGCCCGGTTGTCATTACTTCCTGGTTTTAACCAGGAAGTAACCTGTTTTTTACCCTCTGTGCATGCACGCAGTGCACGCACTTCCAAATCAGTTGGGAAGGTAAGCAGATTTCACCCCTGGTGCAGACCACCCCTTTCTTCAGCGTTTGGAGATCAGTTAGATTGGTCCTGCCCTCAGGAGGTCATATAATTCTATTTTTAAACTGTCTCTAACGGTTTCCTACAACTCAGTGGGGAAGCCAGTAGAGATTTTAAACTATTCTGAGGTGAGAACAGCAATGTATGACACTATGATAAAATAAATTAAATTACACTGAATGCATGATTATGCTACATAGAAAGAGAAGAGGGACATTATGGTCAAGAGATGACATCATGTTTTGGGCATCTGGCAAGAAGAAGGAGAGATGAAGAAACAGAGAATAAACGTCTGCCCATCTTTAGAATCACAAGGAAAGGAATGAGGAGACAAGAAAACATGGAACAGAAAAGGGAAGATTACCTGGTGAACATGTGACAAACACTAATTACTGTGAGGGTTCCTTAACACAACAATACCTGCCTTCCACAATAAGACATCAGCAGAGAAAGAGTAAGACAAAATATACAATTATTTCTGCTACTGTTAGCGTCATAGCCAAAGAAAAGTAGATTTCAATGGCAATGCAGTATGAAGGCAACTCTAAGCAATTTAGAGAGAAAAATGTATTGTATCAGACAATGCAGAATTTGGGCAAAGGGTTTTTTTTTTTTTACTGTATGAGAATTCACATCAGCCCTCCATATAGTAAGCCCTACTAATCATTCTATGAATGAACTTGGCTTCCACTGTAAAAGAAACAAGATTTCACTTTCTCCAGGGTGATTTATACATTTACAGGCATTCTAATACTATATGTATCATTTATAGAATTTTGAAAAATACATTTAAAGTTCCAACCAAATAACCTATAGTATGTCCATCTAGAACAGTTCTGTGACCTACTTGTGGTATGTAAACTACCTGCTGAAAACCATGTTTCTGTTTTTCTTTCCGACATAGTTTTTCTCAGAATGAAGGAGAAAGAGGAGGGGTTGGAATTAACACAGTGTGGAAACAGTAGAGCTGGTCTAACAACATTTGTGGCCTATTAGCTAGAAAATCTAAAGATATTGCATTTGGCAAAATTTACTGTTGTCTTTATAATCTGTCACTGCAAATTCATAGTTTTTATTGCAATATAATTACAGCTATTAACCTTCACAAAAAAAGCAAGAAAAAGTTGCTGCTGCTGCTGCTGCTGCTGCTGCTGCTCTGCTTCTCCTCCTCCTCCCCTTCCTCTTCTTCTTCTTCTCCATTCCAATATGGTCCTGAGCTTTCTTTTGCCAATTGGGCCTGCAATAAATGCTGATATTGTTGATCCATCTTGTTTAGGTCTCTTTTCTAGATGCATTTTATTAAATGGGATCCAGTCTAATGTGTTTCCCCAAAAATAAGACCCGGTCTTAAGAGTTTTTTTGCTCCAAAACACATATTAGGGCTTATTTTCAGGGAAGCATAATATCAGGTTGATCAGCACGGCTGGGTGCCCCACCCCCCAGCATGCACACAAGAGGCAGTGAGGGCACAGGGGCCAATAGTGTCCTGCAGCAGCTGCAGCACACCGGTTCCTTATCAGTGTACTCTGGGGCTGCACAGCCCATGCAGCACAGGTGAGTTGATTACCAAGCAGCAGATGCTCCATCTGCTGCTTGAATGTCCAAGCAGCAAATGGAGGCAGAAGCACAGGGTGATTCCAATGCACTGCAGGTAATCCCGATGCCCTGTGCAGGCTGTAGGCAAGCTGAGAAATGATGGGATGGAGTGGGCAGCTGCTTTCACACTTGCATTATGGTTTTATTTATATTTTTTTTAAATTACATATACTTTTGTTGGGTTCTACTCAATACTTGATTACTTAGCTTATATAAATGATTAAAATGGTAACTCAAAACTTAATTTTGGATTAAATTATGCATCATAATTTAGTTTAACAAAGGTCTTAAAACTGAGGGACTGGGAAGGTGTATACCAATGCAATTATTAACATTATTATTTGCTCAAACTGTGAATTTTCAACATGAAAATATAGGAAAATATAGGAACATTTAATTGGATGCTCCCCATATTTTATAGTTCTTGCAAAAGTCTGAGGAACATTGCCTTAACCATTACTAATAGAGTGAAGTAGTGCAAGATGAAGTTGTTTTTTTCACAGTTATGCTCTTCTAGTCTCTCTGGTGGTGTGATAAAGACAGCCCTAAACTTCTCTGTCATTCCTTTTTGAACAGTCTCTATATAAATTTTTACATCTCCAGAACAATGTTTAGGATAGTAATTAAAATATTGGATAGGACTGTAGAGATCCACATTCAAGTTCTCTATTAGGACATAAGTTATTGGGAGACAGTGACCAACATTTACTATCTTTCAGACCAAGAGGATTTAGGTTTTGTGGATAAATCAGACACGTTGTTAGGTATACATCCTTAAATTCAGAAAGACAAGAAGAGGTATCACATTAAAAAAAATGACATCCTGGGAAACTGCTGGTAGAAGAAATGGTAAATAAAAAGAATTCATAATGTGTTCTGAGCATCCAACGTGAGCTACTAATCCTCAAAACACAAAGTCAAAGAAGAAGATATAATTTCCACTGACTGTAATGATACACACATACCTCTCAAGATTTATTCTGGCATTGTAGTAAATACCCAGGAAGCCGTATATGGGAAGCAACTCCTAATTATTCCTCAACAGGTGTTGGTTCCTCACTAAGTCTTTTCCCTCATTCAGTGACTGAGTTCAAACATATGGTTTACAAACTTTAGTTTGATGAATAAACTACAATTGGCTGATTCTGGCAGCACAATGAACCAAAAGCAATGTTTTAGAAACAATTATGGCTGGGTTCATGACTATAAACCCAAAGCAAATAAATTTTGTTATGACTAAATATGATGTTTGAAACATCAATCAAAATGGGGTTTTGTTACTGCTCGTTTTAAATTTTGGACTGGCTTGGCTTTAGAACTGAGTCACCAACATATCAGAGGGCAAATTGGTTTAGATAATTATAAAAAGGAATCTGAAAAAGTAATGAACATGAAATGTGGATTGTGTTCATATAGTATGTTTACCTACCATTTAATCACGATGAACTGAACTGATAATTGCTTCTATATAAAGTTTAAACTCTTGGTTGAATATGATGGTTTATAGGACACACTGAGACGTGTGTTGTGTTGTTTTGCTTTGGCTTGGCTTGGCCATTATGGTTTGTAACCCATGCTTTCTTTATAGGTTAAATGTATTGTACCAGCCCAACCAGAGACATGCTGTTTCCTAAGTACTCAGCTCAAATGAAGTGAGTTAAATTGACACACACAGAGTCACAAAATAATGAACTTCATTTTAGACTGAGTTATTCTGCATGTTCAGCCACCTTAGTTCTCAGCTGATTTTTAATCTCGCCCGTTCAATTCTTCCTCCTTCCATTACTGACCATAGTAATGAGACTGACTACACTGCTCCCTATATCAACTAAAAAGACTCCAGACAAATAAATAAAATCTTCATTAAATTCTAAAGGCTCTTCCACTCAACAATCAACATATCACCACAAAGCTCAAATAGTATACTTTTCAGTGTTTTTTCAATTATTATTATTTTGTTTTGTTTTTAAAACTGCCTCATTTCACTCTCACCAGTCAGATTCCATATTTGGTCTTTTTATTGCTGAAAAGACACAGTACTGTTCCCAAAAGGTTGCCTATTTCCATCTGTGTTGTGTGTACATTTAGTATTTTAAAAATATTTTTTTTATTAAATCAAGTCAAGCTTTAGTTTGACCTGATGAATTTTTAAAATTATTTTCAGTAAAATTGTCCTCAAATTAAGCAACTATATATTTAAACGCCAAATCTTCTTAACTCCTATGATGCTAAGCTTTGGAATAATTTAATGTTCATCATTTAAAAAGAACCTCCTAGTATTAGGATTGCCCGTCTACATTCTTGGGAACACTAACATTTGCTTAACATTTGGTGTGTAGCCTTCTTAAGGGCATCATCACCCAACTCTAAAAGTATCTTTGCTGAGACCTTTCATAACAAGTGTTCCAGGGACAATGCTGGCAGTACTGTTCACATTTTAGTGCAACATTATTTCTGCAATTCTTTAAGGACCACTCCAAGTTCTAATTTCAAGAGAAAGTTAAGTTTTATAAGAATAGTTCAGAGTTCTCAGTAAGTAATGATCATTGGTGTAAACACATCTGATTGTCTATATGTCCTCTATAAAGATATCTTAGCATTTTTAAAGCATAAACCATTTAGAAATAGGAAGACAAACTGCGTTCACATCCCATTAAATCATTGTTTTATTAACCATTCTTATATGAGAAAGTAACAGCGACCTAATCCACTGTTATATCATGGTCTGAAAATTGCTATGGTTGAATTCATAGACCACATTAGGTCAAAAAGTCAAGTTCTATGATGCATTTTGGGGAGGACTCCATATTTATGCCACACCTCCAACCTACCCAGGTCATACATTTCACACCTTAAATCTTAAAAAAAAACAACTTGCATATCTCTAAGAAATATATCCACTGAACTAAGGTCATTTACTAACCAGGAAGACACAATGCCCTGGTATGCAAATAGCAATAGAGGTTCTTGCCTCGACAATAAGCAGTCTCTACCTTTCCCAGATGCTTAGCAACCATGCTTCCCCTAGGACATTTACCTCATCTTTTGTACAGCCTCCAGCTTTCATTCCCCTGATGTGAGCAGAGTTGGTTTACTATAGTACTACCAGTGCCTCTGCTTGATGCCTTACAAGTAGACCCAGTCAATTTCTAGTTTCGCCCAGTTCACATGAAAACCCGTACCGCAGCTTGTTCCAGGACCCCAAAATTTGCGGGTTCTTGCACGGGGCTGCAAACCTCTGCCAGTACACCGCTATCCCTCCTGGGACCTCCCATTTGTACTTCAAGCTCTTACATCTGAGCCTTTTGAACCGCTGGCCTCCATCAGCCTAAAGTTCCTTTTGTACAAGATTGCCTTTTTATTAGCAATTATCTTAGGCCAGGAGGATTTCGAAGATAGCAGCTTTGTCCATTCGCAAAGACCTTTGTATTTTCCACGCTGACCATGTGATATTACATCTGGACCAACATTCCTGCCCAAAATCAATTCCTCCTTTCATCGTAGCCAGGAGCTCATATTGCCCAACTTTTGTCCAACACCTCAACATCCCAGAGAAAAAAAGTGGCATACTCTCGATGTCAGAAGAGTTCTCCGCAGATATATCAAGTGTACAGAGTCATTCCGTCAAACGGAGGCTCTTTTTGTGTTTTTTCATCCAGGGTCCATGGGTCGGAAAATCTCTTCTTCCACTGTTGCACGTTGGGTCAAAGCCTGCATTTCCACCGCTTATGAGCGCAACGCCAAGACCTGCTCCTCGACCTATATTTGCGCATTCCACCCACAGTGCAGCAACGTCGGCAGCATGGGCTATCCAGGCATCTCTCTCTGACATTTGCCGAGCAGCCACCTGGGCATCGGCCTCACCATTTATTCATCATTATAAAATTGATTCGTATGCTTCAGTTGAGGCCGCCTTTGGTCGCAGGGTGCTTCAGCAAGTGTTGTTGGCATAGTTAGTTCTGCAGTCAGCCCCTCCCTGTTATGGGTGAGCTTGGGTATGTCCCAGCTGATGGAATGCAGGAGCAGCGCAACGGAAAACAGACACTAACTCACCTGAACGTCCATTTTTGAGGCGCTGCAACTGCATTCCATACCCTCCCTCTTGGACTAGCTGACTGCTTGGTTACTGTTATATATAGTTGGTTGTCTGTTTTGTTGTTCCTGAGATATGACCGTTATAGTGCAACTTCGTGACCAGACTGAAGGAGGAGCTCACAGAGGGGAGTGGTCTAAGAGGGAGGAAGAGACAGAGAGGGAAAAAAAGTATAGAGCTACACTCAGTTCCCCAGTTAACATGAGATTACCCAGCCGATGGAATGCAGTCACAGCACCCCGAAAATGGATGTTCAGGTGAGTCAATGTCCATTCTCTGACTGTACTCACACAGCACATTTAAACCATAAATGTGATTTGCTTATAAACCATAACAACCAAGCTACAAACCATAATGGCCAAGCTAAAGCCAAACAATGCATGGTCTTAAATATGTCCTTTGACAATCATATTAAATCAAGAACATGTTACTGATGTCTCTCTTGGAACTATGGAAAACTAAAAGTAGCCCTTAGGATGCAGTTTGTGGGTGCATGATGGGGTTTATTTTGACTTGGCAGGTGATATGCCAATAGATAGTGTATTTTGTTAATACACTGGTTGGTAGATTAGTATGTTAAGAGAATGTAGCCAAAGTCTGACTATGTCAACACTATTACCTCAGGCTTTCTCTAAAACAGATGGCATAACTATACCTGGCTCCTTTTCTTAGTATGCTGAGTATTTTTTTTTTAATCCAGAGATCCAAACACCCAAACATCAAATGTATTTGTTTTGTGAAGTTGGTTTTGGGAAATAACTCAATTTTAGCTACCCATCTATAATGAGATATAATACTGGACTGTCTTAACAGTATTCTGTCTCAGATAAATTCTCAAAACAATCTCAAAACAAATTATCACAGCTATACTAAAAGGAATTTCAAAGAAATGTATATCCCACTCATGAGACACATTCTATTGGATGCAATTTACTCCCAGGTAAGAATGTGTAGGTAATGGCTTCCCCAAGAGACACAAAAGATGGCATTTTTTGCAGTTTCAATAGATTTCTTTCCATTACAATTTTCAAACTGTTCTAGGTGGGATGGTTGAACCCACCATTCATTACCTATTACCATAAACACTCCTATCTCTTGCCTGTAAGAGTTTCCAAGGGATAGATAAGCGTATTAACTTATTACAACAAAGCCCAAAAAGAGTTCTTGGATCTCTTAAATTCTATAAAATTACTGCATGAACTTAGGTAAAATAAATGGAGTATTATCCTGAGAAAGGAGTATCTATACATTATAAATAGAGGTGAGGAGAGGAATAATGAAAGGAAAGGTAGAAAAAATTTAGAAATGTAGACATTGTGTTAGTCAGAAAACAATTGCTGAGTGTGATATACAGGTAGCTTTTGACACATGATCACAATTGGGATCAAAATTTATGTTGCTAAGCAATGTGGTTGTTAAATGAGGCATGCCAATTTGCTACTTTTGCCATGGTTAAAGAATCATTGTGGTTGTTAAGCAAATCACTGCGGCTGGTAAGTGAATCCAACATTCCCTATTGACTTTGCTTGTCAGAAGCTCGCTGGGAAGGTTGCAAATGCTGATCAGGTGACTGTGGGAATGCTGCAATGGTCATAAATGTGAGGACTGATCCTACGTCATTTTTTCAGTGCTGTTGTACCATTGAATGGTTGCTAAACAAATGTTTGTAAGTCTGGGGCCTCTAAAAGATTTTAATTATTCTTTTGTTTCATCAATTTATGTAGTCACCCATCTCACAACCGAGTTGTTTTCAGGTAAAATCTTCCGTTTGAACAAAATGGTTTGTCGTGAATGTGATTGCTTGAGGGCTCCTGGATTGGCGCTGAAATGTGAAAGGGAAGCAGTATGCTCCCTCCCATATTGGGGTAGACCAGGTGCTTCGACAGAAAACACTTTACACACACACATATAGTGCAATTTAGGCATAGATAGCCTGTTATTAACACCCAGCTGTCTGCAATTGTGCAAGTTCGAGGCTCAAGGTTGACTCAGCCTTCCATCCTTTCTAAGGTAGGTAAATTGAGGACCCAGTTTGTGGGGGCAATAAGCTGACTTTGTATAAAAATATACAAAAGTATGAAGGCTATTGCTTAATGCATTGTAAGCCGCCCTGAGTCTCCGGAGAAGGGCAGCATATAAATCTAATTTTAAAAAAGGCCTGTTCCCAATCTCCCATTTCTAAGAAAGTTAACAAAATATTATAATGATAGTACTAAACTTATATATTGCTTCACAGTGATTTTTACAGCCTTTTCTCAGTGGTCTACAGCATCAGCATATTGCCCCCAACAATCTGGGTCCTCATTTTACCCAGCTCGGAAGGATGGAAGCCTGAGTCAACCTTGAGCCTGGTGAGATTCGAACTGCCAAATTGCAGGCAGCTGGTAGTCAGCAGAAATAGCCTGCAGTACTGCATTCTAACCACTGTGCCATCAGAACCACTTGATCTGGAAGAACCACTATTTGATCTACCCTCTATTCTGGCTCTGGTCTATACATTCTTAGTGGTCCAGGGAGTAAACTTTATTTGGAGCTCAACAAGAACGAACAACATTTAAAACAACAACAACAAAATGAGACAGTAAGAAGACCATAACAATTCTTTGAAAAGGATTCCGGGATGGTTAGCTTTCTTTTTCACCATTATCTTTTCATTTTATTTTGATGACCGAACAGTAGCAGCACTTAATCAAACTCGGCTGACCTTGAAAAGGCTCTGTAGTTTCATATCTAGTTAATGTTTGAGCTAAAAACCACAAAAATATCTCGGGGGTGTGGACTGAACTGGAAAATCAAGACAATAAATCTTTCAGAAGAAGGCAATGGCAAACTATTTTCATACCATTGCCAAGAAAGCTGCTCGGATGTGTCCATATAGCCATCAAGCACGACTCAAGGGAAGTAGAATTTTCATTTGCTAGGATTTCATGTAATTATCACCAATGTAATTAATAAAATATGAAGCCATTGGGAGAAACCATCTAGCCTTGGAATTAGATGTCATCAACATGCAGCAATCAAGTCTGTGTTCTGTTAATTAAGAAACTGGGAATAATTATCTTCTCATGTATGTCTGAAAAATAGTAACTAAGATTAGGAGGTATGGTTAGCAGCCAAGCCATATACACTAAAATGAGATGATAAACTGTTTTTGATAAAGTATTTTAGGTAACTTTATAAGATTTATTTGGCTGCCTGTTTTAAGCAACTCTGGGCTGGCGCACAACAACACTAAAACCAATAAATAAAGCAATCCTAAAACAGTAAAAGCAATAAAATAATAAAACAAAAGCCCTAAACCTTAATGGTCCCCTTTGGATATTCCAAGGGGGCTCAGCTACCCACTTTCTATGCCTTCTATCCATTCAATCACAGTGCTTCAGTTAAAAGTCAGGCTTAAGGGTCTTTTGAAAAGCTAGAAGGATGGGGCCTCTTGAATTGCGTGGTGGTGTTCCACAAGGTAGGGGCAGCCACAGAACAGGCGTGCTTCCAAGGTGTCACTAGTTGACAAGATTTCAGGGAGCAACCCTAGAGCATACCCACCACCCCATCCGATCTAGTGGAACAGGCAGCTATTTTTAGGGAGAGTCAGTCTTGCAAATAATCAGTGCCATATAGGGCTGTAAAAGTGATAAGTAGACCCTTAAATTCAACCTGGAGGAAAACAAGGATCCAGTGCATATAGGTTAAGCACAGGGGACAGAATGCAGTACAAATATTAAACACCGGGGCCATCTTCCCCAACAGCAGATCTCTCTATCTCCCTCCATGCCTTCTCATGCCTGTCATCACCACAATGCCTTCCTGCCCCATCTCCGCCCCCCCCCCCTTTCCCTATCCCCACGGCCCTGAAAACTATCCATATTCAACCTCAACAATCTAGACAAACAGGTTTTGCTTAAATTCTGGTGCTTCTGGCATACACTCAGCACCTCCACCCTAACAAGCAATTTTCAACTATATAAATGTGAAAGAGTATATACTATTTTGCCCCATGTTGGTTGAATTGGTTGTACCCAATAAAGTATTGTCCAGCTATGAATGTTGGATTTGTACAATAAATCAGAACACAGATACAACTATATAGATAACTGAATATCTTGCCACTTTCTAATTTAAGATCTTTGTTTAAACAATTTGCCCCAATGCTATAGAAATATAGCATCCCCCAATACTATATTCCGCAAAGTTTTTAGTTAATGTCTAAAGACCATACAGCAGGGTTGTCAAACTCAAGGTGCTTAGATCTGGTCTGAGGGCCGCCCTGGAAACATCAAAGGACTAGCCCACAATGCTTCTGTCAGTGAAAATGGAGCTCCGGAGGGCTGCATGTGGGGCCCCCAAGCTCCGTTTCCCCTGGCACTGGATTGCAGGAAGCTGTCGCAGCCAGAAACAGAATATGCAACAGAATATGCAAGGGCCACACACGGCCCCTGAGCTCCATTTTCACTGGCAGAGGGTTGCAGGAGGCCGTCGCAGCCAAAAATGGAGCTCAGGGGCCTGTTTTCACTGGCAGAGCACTCAGGCCACTACAAGAGCCCCCAACACGAGTGACATTGAGCTGGTCACACCCACTCCAGCCCCCTGAAGTCCAACACAACCCTGATGCGGCCCTCAATGAAACTGAGTTTGACACCCCCGTCATACAGCGTGAAACTATGACACAAAAACTATTACCATGGGTTTTTTTCCATAACTTGTTATTTTGGTTGCTAAAATGTTTTTGCAGGGGTGGAGGAGTTGAAAAAATACTTTTATTTGTTGTATCCTAACCTTGACTATACAAATATAATTTAACTAATATATGCATATTACCCAGAAATACAAAAGTTTCATCCTTCTCTTCCTCCCTATTGTCCTAATAGCTATTTCTCTTTCAGCTAGTTAATGTGGCTGAACGTATTAAGTGTTACAACTACTCTCAAATACATGCAATCATTTCCACTGTAAAATTAAAACAATATTCAAATATGCATATGTTTTTGTGGGATTTTAAAAAAAATGAAATTGGTTATGTACAGCTCATTCACATATTCTGTATTAGGAACTGGTACAAGACAAGTTATTGCAAAAAATATACAGAGACAAGCTTTCTGTTGTATATACAGTAATGAGAGAAATGATTTCTCAGATGAAAAACTAAGTGTTGTAAATACACAATTGGTTTTTTCTTGTTATCAGTAAAATGTTCTTCCTACTTTTCTTGATTTTTTCCCCAGAATCTACCATTCAGCATGTTTAATTTATAGCAGATTGACTCACTCTGATGTCATCCAGATGTGTTTTCTTTCAATTCCCCAGCCAGAGTTGAAGTCTGCTACACTTTGATTTATTTTTTTTCCAAAAATCTCCCCTACCCCCACTCCCACATACACCCTCACTAGCAAGCAGTGGGAAGGTATATTATGTAGATTACTTAAAATTGCATGTTCTACATTTTTTCACTTTGGGTGCTGGAAACAAATGTCTCTGAACAAACACAGTCTAAAACTTTAACAGCCAGTTTGGAAGGAAAGAAAAAGAGATCTATGGGCCAATTCACAAAAGAACTTTTCTTAGCTAAACTGCAGATTTTTTCACTGATTCAAAACCTACAATGTCTGCTTATCACTGGCAACTGCAGCTGATAGGCAAGTAAATATTTGTATCATTGTTTTCATTATATTTACACATTTCTAAAAAGCAAAAATACAGACAGCCCTTCCGCCAGCAATCTCAAAATCTCTCCAAATCACGTTATTCTAAACAATGGGAATCAGTTCGTATTTCAGACTTTTAAGTGGAGAAGCAAGATATTTCAGCCATGTTTACCACAAATGCCTTTTTTTTTCATGGTCTACAGGAGTCCTAGAACAAGCCATAAAATAACAGGTTCTTATTTTCCACAACTGCTAAAAGATGTGTATTTTACTCTGTAATAAATGTACCAGAAAATATCTTAATAGTGCAAATGATATTTTTTTTAAAAAATGAACATTGAGCCTGAAGAAAATGAAAAAGAGTATAGGCAGACATTGCTAATAAAATATCAAAATATTTAACTTCAAAGCATGTGCATACCAACACTTTTAAGCTTTATTTCTCTTTTGTTTTTAAGTTCAATCTTATTTTCGGGTTTCCGGCATCCTCCCACTGTCGATAAGGTACTGATTCATTATACTCCATTCATTACTTTTGTAAGGACTGGACCAAACAGGGCTTTTCAAAATTGCAAACCAATGCTGGTGGATTGATTTTCTTTAACGAACAATACAATCCATACCCCTTGAGGCTGTTCACACAAAGCTTCACTTTGTTTTATTAAATCGATTTGCAGCAAAAACCCAGAGACTGGTATATGTTCGTGCACAGCAGATCTCCTGTTCATTAACCTTTACAATAGCAGTTACTTCTATTTTATATCAGAAGCAAAAATAAATAAATAAATACAAGGCAAGATATTTTTATTTATTTCTTGATTAAACTTTTAAAAACTATTCAGCCAGTCTTCCATATAAATGCTGGTTTATGGTATGACCTATCTGAAAGAACACTGGGAAATATAATTCAGCAACAATGGGAAATTATTTAGCAAGATTAATAGTCCTTACCACTGGGTTGTAACCTGCACCAGATGTCCTCATCACCTCAGCCAGTACCATTTTGGTGGTCATAGCATCCTGGATGGAATGAGGCCAACTGTTTTGGTCAGTGTGAAAGAGTTGGGAGAAGAGATTATTTAAGAAGTGTTTTTTAAAAACTCAAGGCTCTAAAATGAGCTGACAGGATGCCTCTTTTGCCCTTAACCCAACAAATTCTCCCAAAATAGGACAATAATTGTAGCCATACCCATTCCATTTAAATTGCCAGGCTCTGCAACATACAGAATTACTGTATATTTGTTACAATATACATACTTACATACATACATACATACATACATACATACATACATACATACATACATTCTGAATACATTCATGACTCTTAGACATACTTTCTCTTGACTGTGGTTTACTGAAAAAGCCTTAATGGCTTGCTTAACACATAACACAAAATCAAAATCAAGCAATTTTTGATTTTTGATTTAGAATGGTTTTCTACAAAAATCTAACCCAGTCTTAGCTTTATCTACAGACACTTTCTCTTTGAGTTGGTGTTTGGCAACTGAAGTTAAAGAATTCTAAGGTAACTATAAGCATTTCATAAAATTAGAACCACATTGTTGGTGGGAGTGAAATCTAGTTTTAAGGCTGCAAATGATGCAAAACACTGATGTATGAAAATAGGTTTATCTACTGGATTAAATCACAAAATAGATCATTTGATTTTTTTATCATAGTTTTTATGTATGAACCAAGCCATTATGGCTTATTCAGTAAATGTCATCTGGATTAATCAGGTACCTTTATCTGAGAATATATGCCGACATTATCTCAAACCATCAGACATAAAGCAAACTTTCCAACCTAGAAAATCCACCAGCTATAATGGTATACCATTCCCATGATAGCTGAGAATCCTAAAATTTGTAGTCCTGAAATATCTGAAATGCAATAGAGCAACCTTCCTCTGCCTGCCCCAGGACATTGATAATACCAGAAGTTGAAGACTTCACCTTTGAGGCTGTCCAATTTGGAGAAGGCTCAGTATTCTATTAAAGGTAGAATACTGGCCATAGACTCTGCATGACATAAACCTCCCACATAGATATGAAATTCAATGAAAGTTCTTAAATAAGCCAAATCCATTCCTTAGAATGGAGCTGGTTAATGGGGAACCTGTAGTTATACCCAGCTCTGTTTCATTTGGAAGAAGAGCAAGATTAATACATAATATGTTTGCATACATTCTACAAACACTCTTCTGTTCCCCCCCCCCCAAATGTTCTCTCTACCAGTATTAATATTTAACAGATCTCCAGCAATTTGTTCTTTTAAATGATGTCCCTAAAGAACACATTAGAGGAAAGAAGCTGCCCTCCTTTTCAAATTAATTGAGAAAAACTGCTGTAGCATTGTTCTACTTTGCATGTAGCAGCTTGAAGTTATATACGAAGAAATGGGTGCCTGGAATCCAGATATTAAGAAATGCAGCATGGCTTGGCTGGCTATTTTTAGCTAGCCCAATGCTAAAGAATGAAATGCTTCACAATTCTAGATAAATGTTAATTGAACTTAGTACCCCTATCATAGAGAGAAAATGTTATCTTGCTTTATAATTGAGGAACACAGCTGTAGAAAAATAACTATCTGTCACAGAATGCAATTTCAGCTTGCGCCAAAAGAGCCCTCCCTCTCATCCTTTCTAACATTCACAGCTGGATTACACTGGCCTATGCAGAATGGAGAATGAATCCACACAAAATGGTTTTTGTTCTTCCCTCCCAACCTTCCTTGAGTATGTTCTCCTGTGGACAAAAGCAGCATGAAAACCAGGCAATTACAAATATGGTTAGCAGCAACTTGAGGAAGGAAGGATTCCCTTAATATCACAGTTGTAGAAAATCATGTTCACAATTATTATAATAAGCTAATTCACATGTACATTTACCACTGCAAATAACTGCTTTAAAAATATATTCTTTATATTAATTCTGGATTTTTTTCAAAAATACTGTATCCTTTACCACAAGCAGGCTCAATATCATTAAGAGTTGTTGAATTCTTTAGAGGGAGTTACATTACAAATAAAACATTATAGTAGCCCTTCTCCCCACCTTTTTCTTAACAGAGTTTTGACTCTCTGAAAGATTCAGTGGAAGTTACTTGATGCCTCCTTTCCTCTACAGAGATATGGAGGAAATGTTAGCAAAAAAAGTACCAGTGGCGTATTATGTCTATCTAGACCCGCTCCAGTCCGGCTTCAGGTCTGGATACAGCACCGAAACGGCATTGGTCGCGTTGGTGGATGATCTCTGGAGGGCCCGGGGTAGGGGGTACTCCTCTATCCTGGTGCTGTTAGACCTCTCAGCGGCTTTTGATACCATCGACCATGGTATCATGTTGCGCCGGTTGGAGGGACTGGGGGTGGGGGGCACCGTTTTGCGGTGGTTCTCCTCCTACCTCTCCGACCGGTCGCAATCAGTGTTGACAGGGGGGCAGCGGTCGACCCCGAGGCACCTAGTGTGTGGGGTGCCGCAAGGGTCGGTCCTCTCGCCCCTCCTGTTCAACATTTATGTGAAGCCGCTGGGTGAGATCATCCGTGGTTTTGGGGTGGAGTTCCATCAGTACGCTGACGATACTCAGCTGTACATCTCCACCCCAGACCACCCCAACGATGCCGTGGAAGTGATGTCCCAGTGCCTTGAAGCCGTGCGGGTCTGGATGGGGAGAAACAGGCTTCGTCTCAACCCCTCCAAGACCGAGTGGCTGTGGCTGCCGGCGTCCCGATATAGCCAGCTGACACCATCGCTGGTCATTGGGGGCGAATCATTGGCCCCCACGGAAAGGGTGCGCAACTTGGGCGTCCTCCTGGACCCACGGCTGTCCTTGGAGGATCATACGACAGCTGTGGCCAGGGGGGCTTTCTATCAGGTTCGCCTGATACGCCAGTTGCGGCCCTTTCTAGATCGGGACTCCCTGCGCACAGTCACTCAGGCACTCGTCACCTCTCGCCTGGACTACTGCAATGCTCTCTACATGGGGCTCCCCTTGGGGTGCACCCGGAGGCTCCAACTGGTACAGAATGCGGCCGCGCGGGGAATTATGGGAGCATCGGGGCGCTCCCACGTTACACCTCTCCTGCGCGAGCTGCATTGGTTGCCGGTGGAGTTCCGGGTGCGTTTCAAGGTGTTGGTAATGACCTTTAAAGCGCTCCATGGCTTAGGACCAGGGTACTTACGGGACCGCCTTCTGCCGCCAATTGCCTCCCACCGGCCGGTTCGCTCCCACAGAGTGGGCCTCCTCAGGGTGCCGTCAGCCAGACAATGCCGGCTGGCGACCCCCAGGGGGAGAGCCTTCTCTGTGGCAGCCCCCACCCTCTGGAATGATCTTCCTCCAGAATTGAGAATTATCTCCGACCTCCGGACGTTTCATCGGGCCCTGAAGACACATCTTTTTCAACTTGCCGGTTTAGCCTGATCCCTGCTGCATTTTTAGAATTTTTAAAATTTTAAAATTTTTAATGTTTGTAGCGTTGCCGCATTTTAATATTTATTTGGTTTTAATTCTCAGCCTAATGTATATGTGTTTTAATTTTTAACTTTTATGTATTGAATTTTTATTTCGGCTGTTCACCGCCCTGAGTCCGTAAGGAGAAGGGCGGTATACAAATCTAATAAATAAATAAATAAATAAATAAATAAATAAATAAATAAATAAATAAATAAATAAATAAATAAATAAATAAATAAATAAATAAATAAATAAATAAATAAATAAATAAATAAATAAATAAATAAATAAATGAATGATTCTTGACAAATGTATCTTGTCTTTTTATGTACACCGAGAGTATATGCACCAAAGACAAATTCCTTGTGTGTCCAATCACACTTGGCCAATAAAGAACTCTATTTGATTCCATTCCATTCCATTCCATTGGAATGGTAAGTTTCATAAATTCCATTCTAGCTGAAAATTCCAGACACTGCAGTACCCAACATATGTAGAGGAGACAAGATTTGGAAGGGAGCGTTGTCCAAGGTTGAAGTGAGCTTTGTGCTATCATCTTCTTACAACTATAATTAAAGTAAATAAGATACTGTATCAATCCTGAATCACTGAACCACACTGGGCAAAGCTGATACGGTGAAGCATAAAAAAATCAGAACAAGAAAAAACATCATTCAGATTGAATGCCAATATTATATTAAGCCAGAGTTACATTTTTAAGCCATTTAGTTTTCTCTTGGTCTGGATGTGGGGAACTCAGAAACTCTGCTTTGTAAAACATGATTTATGGTTTACTGTGCTGCATGATCACAGCCAAATTAAGTTTATTCAGTAGAGTGGTTATAACAAATGATGTATGAATTTCCAGCCCTAGGCATCTGGTATATACTCTGATGATAAAACATGTGCAAAAATGTCATGACACAAACCACAGCCTTTCATATTTGCATGATGCACATCTTGTCACTTATGCTTACGCCCCTTGCCACAGACATCATCATAAAATGGTAAATAAAAGGGTTTCTGCATATTTAATAGCATTAGGACTGAAAGGGATTAGAAAGAAAATCATGGTAGAAATACTGAGGGTCAGGAACAGGTCTAGTTCCTTGTTTACAAACGCCCTTTGTATATTGAAGAAAGAGCTCATGCATTTTGTGATGCAAACATGTTTAAAGCAACTGTCCTCCCCTTTCATGGAGAAAATCTAAGAGCTGACAAGAACTTGATGCCACATAATCAATCTATCCCTCCCCTTAGGCACTCTCTGAATACAGGGAGTTCAGTTGCCAGATTTCTCCAGCCAACATTACCATTATTGAGAACTGAGACAGTTGAAATCCACACAGATGGAAGATGGAAAGATTGGGAAAAGGTTCACACACAGTTTGCTTAAGATTTAAAGATAAACGGATTGTACCTATATAAAACCTGAATACGAGATCTTAGTCTTATACCCAAATTTATTGTAATGGCTGGTTTTAAAAAAATATTAAACAGCAGGTACAGGAAAACTAGTAATGGAAACCTGTGGGTATTTATTAATTTACATCTAGGAACAAAAATACATATAAAAGATACAACAAATCTGAAAAGTAATCCCAGATCAAAAGAAAACAAGCAAAAGAACAAAAAAGGAAGCTCCATAATTGCCCTGCCCCCAGGTTTGTTGCTCTTGTTATTCTCTCAGGCCTTCAATAATTTCCTGAACAACATACAGATGTCCTGGAGATATAGAATTCTTCATCAGAGTATATCACTACCCAAATATTCTTCTCTTACAGTATGCAGTCATAAATCTTTACTGTGTATATTCCTTTTGTTTTTCATTAATAACAGGAATTATTAGCAGGAAGTGAGGCTGCTATAGAATAAACACTGGAAGAAATGATGACTAACAGCTGTTCTACCTAACTCAACTTCTAAACGTTTCTAAGACTTTGGTAGCAATGTATACCACCAGAGAAGCAGATAATAACCAGCAAGGGAAGGACTTTTAAGTATGTGAATTAAAATTATTTTATCTAGTTAAAATGATAGATCACTGATGCATTAAAATTCAAGTCAATGCATTTTTGCTTCAGTTACCCTGCCAGCAACTGAAGAAATTTATAAACTTTATTTTTACATAAAGATATGTATGTAAAGTTATTTCAATGGTCAAAACACCTGACGTATAGAGGTAGCCCTCGACTTACAACAGTTCATTTAGTGACTGTTCTAAGTTATAAGGCCACTGAGAAACTGTCATAAAACTTATGACAGTTCTTCACATTTAACAACTACTGCCGCATCCCTAGGGTCATGTGATCAAAATTCAGATCCTTGGCAAGTGACTCATATTTATGACAGTTGGAGTGTCCCTGGATCCCCTTTTGCAACCTTCTGACAAGCAAATTCAATGGAGAAGCCAGATTCATTTAACAACTGTGTTATTAACTTAACAACTACAGTGATTCACGTAACAACTATGGCAAGAAAAATCGTAAAATGGGGCAAAACTCACTTAACAAATGTTTCACTTAGCAACAGAAATTTTGAGCTCAATTATGATTGTAAGTCAAGGACTTACCTGTATTATTTTTGTTGTTTGGAATATAATATCTTACGGTTCTTTTTGAGTTGTGGGATAACTACTCTGTCTAAAGTCATCCTTTGCTTTCAAGTGGAGGTAATTTCTTCTATTTCACCCACAATTTTAGATTCCCACTGGCTCAAAGCAAGTCTACAATTTTTAAAGTATTTTATCAAAAGATTATATTCTTTCCATTTGCCAGCATGTTAAAGAAGTGAGCTGGGAATGTCAAAAGAGCTGCATTAACATAAAACGATAACTCCTATATCTTCACTTTTCCTTGAAATATACTAGGTTGTATGGGAGTTTTTTAATCTCTATAAAGAATTTGCAATCACAAACATTCCAATTCAGTATGTAATTCAATATGGACAGTAAATCCTCCCTGAGTCTTCGGAGAAAGGCGGCATATAAATTGAACTAATAATAATAATAATAATTAACCAGCCTCAAAGGTTGTGAATCTCATTACAGATTAACTAATAATGATGATGATGATGATGATGATGATGAGGCAGCAAGGCCTCATTTTTTAAAGAGGAACTTAATTAAAATGGTAACTCCCAAGGAACTGGGAGAGTCATCTCTGATGAAATGGGTGGCACATAAAATTAATAATTAAACAAACTATAATTCCCAGTGAATTTATTTAAAATTATAGTTTGGGTGGGGATAGAGGTTAATCCAGTGGTGAAATCTAAAATTTGTTACTACTGGTTCTGTGGGTGTGGCTTGGTGGTGGGGGTGGGGGTAATGTGACTGGGTGGGCGTGGCCTTTTTTTTTCTTTTAAAAGCATTTTTTCTACAACCTCTTTGGCGAAGAGGTTGTAAAAAAATGCTTTCAAAAGGCTCTGACAATCCCAGCTGAGTTGCCTGATCAGCAGAGATTTTTCTTTTTTTAAATGCCTCTGACAATCAGGCAACTCAGCTTGGATTGTCAGAGGCATTTAAAAGAAAAAAAGGGTTTTTTGGATCATCAGAGGCTTTTTTTTTTTTTTACTTTTAAAAGCATTTTTTTTCGGCCAAAGAGGTTGTAGAAAAAATGCTTTTAAAAGTAAAAAAAAAAAAGCCTCTGATGATTGTGTGGCTCAGCTGGGCATGGGGGGCGGCAAGGATTTTTGCTACTGGTACCGGATCGGGTAATCCGGTCCGAACCGGGAGCATTTCACCCCTGGGTTAATCTGCTTTTCTCCCTTCATATTACTAACATGCAATTGTTTTCATTGTGTGTGGCTTTATTTCCTTGTCTTACAAAAGCAATTACCTGTGCTAGGACTGTCAATTAGTGAAGATACCGTTGACATAAAATTATGTCTTATTTCAGAAATAGGTAATTGGAAAAGACACTGGAGTGTTTCTAAAAAGGCTTTTAGGAAACTTTTATCAACGAAATCTCTTATGGGAGACTGTACCATGAACATTTATAGGTGGTGAGATTTCACATACAGGTGTCATCACAGGTTCTTGAGATGAAGCAGAAGCCACTGGAGCTTAAGCGATATGTTCCAAGTTTCAGGTCAGAAAAATGACCATAGTCATAGACCAAGGAAGAGTACAGATGGGGAAAACGTGGCCTTCTTAAATGTTGCAGAATTAGCTTTTACTACTATTAGTCATGTCAGCCGGAACTGCTGAGAGTACTTGCAATTCAGCAAATCTGGACCGCCACAGGCCCTGCCTAATATATCTATACATCTCTGGCAGATGTCCAGTTGGGCAAAGCGGTCAATTGATTAATAAGCCTTGAGCTTGGTCCTGGGAGAAACCCCGTATAGTTTTCTTCTTCCCACTCTACCATTTGAGTTGTTGAAAAAGTTCTTCTTATTTTTTTTTTATTTTTTTTGCTCAGCAGAAGATTATATATTAATCATAAATCTCTGACAAAAAAAGGCAAGGAAAAGGAGAGGGAGGGACAGTGAGGAAAAACGAGTTGCCATAATCCTATTACAGATTCAGTGCAGCTTATTCTGCAAAGACCACTTTGCTGCTGCTAATAAAGCACAGTTGTCTGAGTTTCCAAGGCAACCAAGGCTCTTCATGTATTAGGAACTGCTATTGGCTTTTTTCTCCCCACTCTCTCTCTCTCTCTCTCTCTCTCTCTCTCTCTCTCTCTCTTTATTTAAGAGTTAAGTCCCTTCTGCTCTGACTTTGCCAGCATGGAGTTAGGTAACAAAATGAACCTGGTTATTGCCATCAACAGATAATACTGGTGGTAAAAAAAAATGTAGCCAGTCTTTATTCATTCAAAGCATTTTGAAGCCCTGCCCATCAAAAGGGTTTCACACAGGCCAAGATGATATCTGCCACTGTTGCTTTAAAGCAGATCTACAAAAGGGAAAAAAAAAGAAGAAGAAAGTACATCAATTTTGGAGCCTTTAATACTCTATGCATCTGATAAGGTGATGTTGCCTTGCTGTTTTGTTTTGTTTTTTAAAAACAGTGTTTGATTCTCCTTGTGACAGAAAACAATAGACTATACAGGTAGTCCTCAACTTATGACCACAATTGAGCCCAAAATTTCTGTTGCTAAGTGAGGCATTTGTTAAATGAGTTCTGCCCCCATTTTACAATCTTTCTTGCCACAGTTGTTAAGTGAATAATTGCAAGTGTTAATATAACACAGCTGTTGAGTCTGGTGAAACATTGACTTTGTTGTCAGAAGGTTGCAAAATGGGATCACCTGACCCCAAGATATTGCAACCATCATAAATATAAGTCATTTGCCAGGCATCTGAATTTTGATCACCTGACCATGTGGATGGGCTCTTTATTTTCAAAACTTCTACAACAGTTCTGAGTTTCACCTTATGGCTGAATCACAGTTGATAGCCATTTGTGTGGATCAAATTTTGGAAGATGAAAATCTGATAACATTCAACAACAAGGTAAAGCTATCCACCTTAAATTTATCACTCCATATGAAATTTCTATTGAGCTAATCATCTAAGTTTGAAGGATGGAAGTAGGGATTAGTTTCCATAATATATAAAAGGACCATACATATTTGTTTAATGCTACCTTTCATACCTTTTTTAGATGGGGAAGAAATGGAGGTAGTGACAGATTTTATTTTCCTGGGCTCCAAGATCACCACAGATGGGAACTGCAGCCAAGAAATTACAAGACGCTTGCTCCTGGGGAGGAAAGCTATGGCAAACCTAGAAAGCATACTAAAAAACAGAGACATCACCTTGCCAACAAAAGTGCATATAGTTAAAGCTGTGGTTTTCCCAGTTGCAATGTAGGGCTGTGAAAGTTGGACCATAAGAAAGGCTGAGCACCAAAGAATTGTGGCCTTTGAACTATGGTGCTAGAGAAGACTCCTGCAAATCCCTTGGACTGCAAGGCGATCAAACCAGTCAGTCCTAGAGGAGATCAACCCTGACTACTCTTTAGAAGGCTAGATCCTGAAGATAAAACTCAAATACTTTGGCCACCTAATGAGAAGGAAGGACTCACTGGAGAAGAGCCTAATGCTGAGAAAGATTGAGGGTAAAAGAAGAAGGGGACGACAGAGAACAAGGTGGCTGGATGGAGTCCCTGAAGCAATGGGCATGAGCTTAAATGGACTCCAGAGGATGGTAGAGGACAGGAAGGCCTGGAGGAACATTGTCCATTGAGTCGCAATGGGTCAGACACGACTTCAACAACAACCTTTCGTCTCTGCTTTGGTAGTGACTACTCATTCAGAATAAAGCATGTCATTTGGAAAGAGATGAAGGATTCAGACAATTGTCTATCTGTTTCTGGCTGATTCTGGCTAGATTCACTCATTTTGAGATTAAAAAAACTTTATTAAACCAATATCAGGGCATCATCATAGCACATGTTATTATGGCAAAGATTCTACCAACAATATTATCACTCTTCATGGGTTCACCTTGTAGCAGCTATGTAATGAGAATAATGGAGAGAATATACTGTCTAATTGCTCTTACAACAGGTATCTTAGTTATTATGCACTAATAATATGCAGCAGAGTCATTGCAACTGATTGCAGTTCTAAGGCAGGCATCCAACAGAAGGAGTTGCTATAGTTCAGAAATAGAGAATATGGTTTTCAGAGAGAAGATATAAGGGCCCATAAGTGGCATCACCAAGTGAGATTGTAAATACATCTGGCCTGAAAACTAAAGAACTGTTGCTGACTGGCTGTTATGGATGAAGAGACAAATAGTCTGATCCAATATAACAGGGGTCTCCAACCTTGTCAACTTTAAGCCTGGAGGACTTCAACTCCCAAAATTCCCCAGCCAGCAAAGCAAAGCTGGCTGGGGAATTCTGGGAGTTGAAGTCCATTAGGCTTAAAGTTGCAAAGGTTAGAGACCAGTGGTGGTTCCAACCGGTGTTATCACCGGTTCTCTTTGCACACACGCTTTGCGCGCGATCACTGCGCGCATGCTCGCTTCACTCCACACAAGCGATTAGATTTCTACCCAGCTGAGGCACAACAATCCACTCTGCCATGCCTATCAGCTGGGCTAAAAAACGACAAATAAAGGTAGGTATAATGCGGGGGTGGGTGTGAGGGCCCAGCTCACAGTGATAGAGAACCAGTTCGCTGATGTCACATCATCATCACTACCGACTCGCCCGAACTGGGCCGAATCGGAAGCAACCTACCACTGTTGGAAACCTGCAATATAAGGCAGCTTATTTCCTTTTGAAGATACATTAAAAGATCTGGGGCCGATACTGTATTTATTGAAATTGCTGGAATCTTTTTTCCTGGCCCCATTTCTTATGTTTTAGCAGATTCCTGTCTTTTAAACAGACTGACTAATGCTTTAAGAACATTTGCAAATATAATCTCTTTTTCTACCAATCCACCATCTCTTCACCATGTTGAGGTGACTGCCATCTCTTCTTATTTGCTCCATGAACGCTAGTTCATTTTTTTTAAAAAGAGCATTTGAACTTCCACTGCCCCTATGTTAAATGCAGTGCCGGCAAATCCCTGTTCCTTGTATAGATTTGTTCACCTTCCTGCTTTCCATCTTTCTTTCATCTCTCAATCTTCATCTCTATGAGGTTTTCATCAAGGATGTCAGATTATGTACCATTTAGACAGTCTGATGGTCATGATAATTGCCAGCTCTGAAGCAAAAATATTGCTGCACTTAGCATGGGATGGAAAGCCAATTCAAAATGAGACCGCTCAGAAGCAATAAATGTGGTAAATCCAAGCATAGCAAGATCTAAACCTGCTGTGTATCATGTACAGTCTGCAAGAAAGAGGAAGGGGAGAAAGTCATTTCAGAGCTCAGTATTACATTTATTGAACAAGATGCAGTATATACAGGAGGAGACTGACACTATACTGCTGGTTAGCCACCATCTCTATAGATCAGTGTTTTTCAACCTTGCAACTTGAAGATGTGTGGACCAGGGAATTCTGGGAGTTGGAGTCCACACATTACAAGCTGCCAAGGTTGAGAAACACTGCCACAGATCAATATTTATATACAAATATTGTTCTACAAGTGCAATGGGGTCTTTTTAGCACAACAGTCTTTGTGGTGTGTAGTGCTAATTGCTACAATATACTGAATAGTGGCACATTGTGATTCACAAAATTGTGATTTTTGTACCTGAAATCCAAGTTGTCAAAACTCAGACAGCATTGGGTACTGGGAACACCAACAGGTTAGGTCAGCATCAACAGTTTATCCAAAGATAGTCATATTTCTCACTAGTTAAGACTATGCTGTCTTAAAGAGAAACCAAGGTACCTAGCAGCACCACTGATAGCCTAGGAAGCATTCCACTGAAGTGATAGAATTGAGATGAGAAATGTGTTTGGAAGATAGAACAGATTATTATTCCTCTAAACTGAACAAAGCTAATTATTTCTGGTTTTTCTGTTCTGGATTCCAGAGATATGCAGTAGTTGCAATTCCTAGGATGTTTAGAAACTATAAGAATATATATTGCAATCTAGTCACTGTGTCTAAACTCTGCAGTAACTAATTTGCATGTGTGATTTTGGCCTTGTTATAGTTCCTACCAGCAAAAAATAAATAAATAAAATTCCTCCCTCTTTTCTCCTGGAATGCAAACAAGTTATTCGAGTGACAGGTACTGTTTTCATAATACTAAAGCATAATTTAGTGTAGGTAGGCAACCTGCAGCCCAATTTTAAGGAAAGAATCCAAATGTTTGTAAAAGCAGTATTTCTTCTTGCGGCATACAGAACAGAGGAAAAGTGTCTATGAACAGAAAATGAAATACAGAGAGAATAGATTCCCTCACAACATAGAGGCTTTCCGAGCTGATCTTGCCCATAGTTTGCTTCAATTCCACCCACCAATTGATCCATGGCTCTCAGAAAATGCAGCTCTCAACTGAAATGTGTTCAAACCCTGAAATAGAGCTCTGTGGATAGAAGCAGAGCAGCACCTCAGGCTTTTGAACTTTACCCTACCACATAGCCGAGAAGACAACTTCACCAAAATTAGTTTTCCATTTCTAGAATTCTTGGCTTGTTATTTATGAACCAGGAAAATATTTACAATTCTATGAGCCAGCTACTACCCATAATTGAAGCTTTTTTATTATAAACTATGTTTCCTCAGGTATTCTATTCAATATGCACTAAATCAGTCTCCCCAGCTAGAATTCAATGATCTGGACTCTGCACAAAGCTAAAGAAAGAAGCCCAATATTTTAAAAGTGAAGTGTGGCAAAATTAGACTTATTTTCTCCTCTCAATGCCAGGTTGATTTTTTAAAATCTCTTGTCAGGGATATATTCCAGCGAGAAAAATAGCAAGAAAATGGCCAAGAATAGTTTATGTAGACAGCATGTAAACTATGCCTTTGGTTACTTCCTGACCAGAAAACATATGTTATTACCATGTTCTGCTCCTATCCTACTGCATATTATCAGACACTTCCACTCTCAGTCGGAACCTGTTTCCACGAAGAACAATAAATCTGCATTGTTCTCAGAAATGTAGCCACAAATGATTCTGGAAATAATACTTCTAAGAAATATGCCCAATTCATCTCTCCATTTAAAAAAATGGACCTATGATTGTTTGCACTGAAGTCTTGTATTTGCCCAAGTGCATGTTAACATGTAAGAATCATGCACTATAAAAGTAAAAAGTATAGTCTCACACATATACAAAGAGATCAACAACTTATCAACAACCAGATTCCCAGGCAACAGGTTTTGTTTCAAATCAGTGCTAGTCTTCTTGGGTATAAATAGCATAGTTTATAAATAGTTAAAGATGCTGAATTTGCCAGCAGGAAGGCTGATAGCTCGGGTTCAAGACCTGAGTGCTTGCTGTGTGAGGGTTGAGCTACCATTGTTTACCCCAGCTCCTACAAACCTAGCAGTTTGAAAGCATGCAAATGCGAGTAGATAAATAGGTACCACTTCGGTGGGAAGATAGCAATGTTCCATGCATCTTGGCATATAGTCATGCTGGGCACATGACCATGGAAATGTCTTCAAACAATGCTGGCTCCTTTGGCTACGAAATGGAGATGGGCACCCCCCCCCCCTCGAGTCAGATACAACTTACCTTTTACAGTATCAACATTGAGCTGAAGCTGACGTTTGACTGCATGCTAATCTATTTTAATTAATTAATTCTCACCAATCTCAACCCTCTACTGCCTGAATCCCAAAGAGATCTTCCACTTATCCCATTACTCAATAAACAGTGATCCAGTTAAGGAGAAAGGTGAAAATGAATTAGACCCCCACTGCCACAGATAGGGAGATTTAAATATTTTCCTATGCAGTCTTTCTAAACTAACCCGTTTTCCTTCAGTTGCTATTTATCCACTGTGAAAATCTGCTTTCCATAGAAGAGTCGAAAATAATTTATATTAAGAAGGTAGGTAAACCTTTATTCTAGTCTTAGTGCAAGTCATATAAAAGAAAAGCAAAGAATAAGACATATCGAAGAAGAGAAGCAGCAGGAATCAGTGTCCCATCTCCACTAGTTCACCCAATTTGTCTGTAGGAGTAGAAACTCACTCAACAGCACAATTTATCTTGATGAACCCATAGAAAATATCTCATATACATGAGGGGAAAAAATTAAAGAAAATATCTGCAGGATAGAGCATATTATTAAGCAATTAAAATAGGTGGGAATCAAATAGAATTAAAATGAAACTTTATAGAGAAACTGAATGTACTTCATTCCCAACAATTATTGTTATGTATGACTTCAAAAAATGAAAAATCCTGGAAGTCAACAACGTAAGTATTCAGATATAAATAATGTGTATTTGCCACCAAGTGCTATATTGTTAAGTCCCACTCCCAGCACATTTACTCCAGCACAATGCTAGATTCACCTATGGGGAATCAAAAGTCACTGAAAAAAGAAATATACTGTGAAGTATATACTTTAATTACAAAGAAGTATATCAATATTAGAGAAAGAGAAATGCTAAGAAAAGGTATTAATTTATATAATTATTGGGACTTCGAATCACCCAATAGCTATAATTTGCAATATAGTTCTAGACCTACATAACTCAAGTAGAAATAGATAATACAAAAGAGTACAATATGCAATATATATTCATTCATTCATTCATTTATTATTGGTTCGATTTATATGCCGTCCTTCTCCAGAGACTCAGGGCAGTTTACAATGCGTTAAGCAATAGCCTTCATATGTTTGTATATACCTCCTTAGTAGGGCTGTCGCCCCCCCACCCCAAAGCAGTGTTCTTTTTTATACAAAGTCAGCTTATTGCTCCCACAGTCCGGGTCCTCATTTTACTACCTTGGAAGGATGGAAGGCTGAGTCAAACTTGAGCCTGGTGAGATTTGAACTCGCAGTAACTGCAGGCAGCTGGCAGCTAAGTGCTATTTAACAGCGCTTTAGTCCACTGCTCCACCAAGGCTCTTGTAATGGAAAATAATGGAATAATGGAAAACAGCAGCAACAAACTGGGAAATATGATACATACAAAGTAGCTGACTGCAATCTGAACATTTGTCAGCCATGTGACACAACGGCAGAAATGGCAATTTGTGTTTGGTTGCATTGTGAAAGATATAGTTTGCAAATCACTGGACATAAACTTCCTACTGTATTTTTCACTAGTCAGAACCTACAGTACATTGATTATGGTGTCCAGTACTGGGCACCACATTTCAAGAATGATTCAGAAAAACTGCAAGAGGGTCAAATGGAGAATGAGTATGACTAAAGAACTAGAAATTAAATCCTGTGGAGAGAAAGAGTGAAGCAACTTGAGAATCTTGAAAAGAAGGGAATATGACCATGGTCTTCAAATAACTGAAAGAATGGCACAAAGAAGAAGGTAAAGAGCCGTCATCTATGGCAGAGAACACTAAATGATAATTTTAACAACAGAAAGGAAAATTGTGACTGCATGTTAGAAAACTCTTCCTACATGTAAGAGTAGTTTGACAACGGAACCAATTATCAAGCAAGGTGAAAGGCTCCCTTTCAGTGGATGTGGTTAGACAGCCGCCTGTCAGAGATGTTTTAATTTGGACTTTTGCACTGAGCCTTAAATGCCTTGATGGCTCCTTTCAACTATGATTCTATGAATAAGGGCACAAGGAGGACATCGAAGCAGCAAAATAAATGCAACTAAAATAGTACAGGTACCTCTTAAAATGTTGGACTAATGAGAGGTTTTCTTCTAGTAAAGGTAGTCCTCACTTACAACAGTTCATTTAGTGACCATTCAAGGTTACAATGGCTCCGAAAAAAGTGACTTATGGCTGTTTTTTTCACATTTACAACTGTTGCAGCATCCCTATGGTCACATGATCAAAATTCAGATGCTTGGCTCCTGGTTCATTATTTAAGATGGTGTTCTGCCCCAGCTAAGGACCCTAAAGAATACAGCACACACAAAGTTTGTACAAAACTTAATTTACTAAAATAACTCTGTCTTTATCAAAAACAAAGGCTGTTAATAAACTTTCTTAACAGCCTACAAGAAACCAAAGATAAAGTAATCACAATCTTATGAAGGTTGGCAGAAAGCCCAGAAGCAATGTGCAGAGAATCCAGACGCGAAGTAGAGTGAACTAAAGTTATTCCCTACAAATTCCTTCAGTCAGTGTTCCTCCTTAAATAGGCTAAGGGAGTGGCCAATTAGCCCCAAGCCTTACTCTCAAGGAGACCTCTTCCTGAGGAGCCACTCCTGCCTTTTGGTTGCTCTGCGCACCCGTGCATCAAGAAGAGGCTCCTCCTCTTCGTCCTCTCTTCACTTGAAGGAGCTTCTGGAGGTTCTGAAAGCCCTGGCTGAATCCCTGCCTCTGGCACCACATCTTCTCCAGCCTCCTCATTGTCCAACTCGAGTGCCAGCTGCAACATCACACCAGCCTCCTTGCTGTCAGACTCAGCTACAATCCGCAAAGGCCACTGATGGGCCACAACAGATGGCTGGGGTCATGTGATCAGCTTTTGAGACCTTCTGACAAGGAAATTCAATGTGGAATCCACTTAACAACCGTGTTACTAACTTAACAAACGCAATGATTCATTTATCAACTGTGACAAAAAAAGGTTGTAAAATGTGGCAAATTCACTTAACAAATGTTTCACTTACAGTAGCAACATAAATTTTGGGCTCAATTGTGGTCGTAACTTGAGGACTGCCTGTACCAAATGGATTATTAGAGATCCCATTAAATAACACTGTTTTGGGCACCATCAGTGAAAATGTCCTCTCTCTTCTATGCACAAGTCATTTTATTTTATGGCAATAATGCTACCCAAACTGGCACCTTCAAAATATGTTATGCCTACAACTCACTGAGCATAGCCAAAGGCTGAAAGTTTTCTATTAAGTTCTCCACAGGTTCCACAAATGAAAAATCCCTCCAAAATATGTATTGGAAACATCAACAGCTTCAAAAGAGCCTGGGGTTTAATTCCATTACCAGAGAGTCAGTTTCAATGGCTTCACTCTCAAAATTCTGAGCATTTATTAAAAGCAGACATCCCAGAATGAATGAGCACCATGTTTACCACTATGTCAAATGAGCATATTCTGTTAAACTAAATGCCACAACAATAGAATTGGACAGCACCCAAAAGCGTTCAAAGTGTATATGTCAATTCTGAACATCGAGAAAGTAAGAAAGGGCTGTGTTTATTGTATAATTCTGAAGATGCCATTGGGAAAGGAAGAAAGACGACCATTGCTGTTCAAGTCACCCAAAGGAATAGTTGGTGCTATGTGTGATGCTTGTTTCTTTGGAGAACTGATTTGTACTTACAGTGATAGTTAGTTCCCCTTTTGTTTTGCTGGAATAGTTAACATTTCTTAGCCAGACCTATTTATTTGGGGAATGAAATGAGGGAAGCTGTTAAATGCTGTGTCCAGCATTAAACAAGTACCAGCTGCTGTAAATAAATGAAGAATTATACTGCTTATAATAACATTGTTTTTTAAAAGCTAGTGGATAGAAACATTGGTTCCTTTAGCCTAGGGTTAACGTAGATTAAAGAAGCTCTTAAGAAACTACATATTCTCAAAGGTCCGAGCTCTGGACTTAAGCCACAATCAGGATGACACTTGCTTTGGGTTACAAATGATTTAATAAGCCAGATGCTCGACAACAAAAAAGTAAGGAATATGAAGACTGGAGCCACGCCCTTCCGCCACTGGAATAGCTGACCATCCAGCAGGCCAATCAGTTGATTGTCGGGCCGCCGGCAGACTCGTCCAGCTGCTCATCAGCCAGTTTGCATTCAGTCAGGATCAGCTGTTTGTCAGCTCCATGTTTCTCGCCACTTACAGCCTTCCCACCACCCATCTCCTGTGCAGGAATCCCTCCCCCAGGTATGGCAAACCCTGGTCCGGGGTTTGACATGTATTTTTTAACTTGGAAATCAGAATGATTTGATAGTTAAGCAGGATAGTTGTGGCCTGGTACCACATGGGGTCTCCAGGTTCTATTTTATGACCCAATGGACCCTCACCTGCCCCTCCCACAAACAATGATTGCTGAAAAGTGATGGCAGAATTTAATCCAATTTAATATGGGAAGCAGATGAAAACTATAGTGTAAACCTTAAGACACAACTATCAACCTATGCACAAGTAGCAATCCTATTTTTCCTAAAATCCCAGTGCTCCTCAGGTGACTAAAAATATTATGTGTAACATTTAACTCACCTATTTTTAGGTTTTAAAAAATCCCAATAAATTAAATAGTTTCTAAATACCAGTCAATGCTTAGCATCAGGAAACAAAATAAGTAAATACAATTAAAAGCATCTGTATAAAATATTTTTGTGTTACTAACATTTAGCCACTTGCAACTTTCACAGTAACTGAACTCAGCCAAATAAATGACAGCCAATCATCAGATTGGCAATATAGTGGCAACAATAGATTAAGCCCACAGAAAATGAATAAAAACACAGCATTTCCCTATGCTGCAAAGGGAAACTAAAAAAAATTAAAACTTTGAAGCCAAGGGCTTAGGAAAGAAGACTTTAATTTATATGTGAATATGGCAATAGGAGATAAAGGAGAAGCTGTGAAAACAAAATTGTTTTGGTATCTGATTGAAGAACAGAAAAAGCGGATGGGAGAGCTATTGTGTATAGACTTTTTTCATACCCTTGACTGCAGGAATGGATTTTTTTTTCAATGCAACCCATTAAAATTATTATTTCACTTGAGATCAAGGAAAAGAAGACTGCATTGACTGAGAAGTGCATTGATCTACAGATACCATCAGTCAATTGCAATTTTAGAAATATTAAAGATTCATTGATATGCAATGGACAGTGGCTTAATACGTAAAATGAAGATGAAAAATGGTTGCCATGGGATTTATTTTGTTAAAAAACACTAAGAAACCCAGGATGAATATATTATTTTCAGACAGTTTTTCAAAACTTGAAAATTCAGATAGTAAAAACTACCAAAGATAATAAGAAAGAAAAAAGGAACAAATTTAAAACTAAAACAAAAAAACAGAAGACAATCATTTTTTCCAGTGTTATTTTAAGGCTAAATTTCCCCTAATTTCTAGCCACTCTGATCAATATATGGGGATGGCACTTAGTTGGAGTTAGATAATGTATATGATGAAAACAAAGATAAAAAGACAAGATTAAGAGAAGAAGGTTGAACCATCAATTGCTTATTCAAAACAAAACAATGAAAAACAACTGGTCTAAGAACAAAACTGAACTGTACTTAAGTTTCCATCATCCCATTTATTTGTAAAGCAACACTAAAGGTGTATTCAATGGAACTTCAGCCTGAATTCCCATGGAGCTATCCAAGGTGCTACAAGAAATTGAAAGAAATTAGGACTTGATGGTTGTTAATCAACAATAAACCACTATGGAGATAATGTCGATCTCACATATAACGCAGACCATGGTAACAAATCAAAACTAAGGGATGAAGAGTGCGTAGACAAAAGTTTTATAAAACAAAATAGATTGTGATGCTATAAGTAGCCAAATATAACCTGTCAACATGCTGTGTATGGATTTACTGAGTAAATCAGACAGATCAATCAATCACATTTGTTCATACGCAATTAAATTATTTCCCCTCCCCTTCCCCTTCCAAACAAAATACACAGATAAAGAGCAGCTGACACTCCATTACAATATCTCTCAAGAACTGGAGAATTTTATTTTAAGCCTATGGCAGAGGTGTCAAACTGGTGGCCTACAGGACAGATGCCTCACTCATAGGCCACGCTCACCCCAGTTCCACAAATGGGAAAAACATTGTGAAACATCACATGACAGCAACATGACACAGCAAGTTTGACCCCCATAGCCTAGCTATTATGTATACTATAGCCTGGTAAAATTGGAAGTATATTAAATTATTTCAAAGTAAATTTCTTACCAGAGGCTTGTTAAAGCTTTGGAATTTTATAAGATGGGACAAAGAAAAAATGTAAAGAAGTCAAGTTTAGAATATTATTTGAAAGACTGAAGATCAAGATTGATAAAATAAAAGAAAGTTGATTTATTTGATCAAGGTTAAAATAGAGAAGCTATGTTTAGTAACCCTTAATTGAATTTTGCTGAGCAGCACTGAAACAATGAGGCCTTAAGAATTTGTTTATAGGAGATGTAATGTGGGAAGAAGTGATTGTTGCATATTAAGAGAAGTGTTTATATCTGTTATGGTGAAGAGTGAAGGCAATTCTTTACATATTTTTTTCTTTTTCTTTACTTCCGTATATTATTTTTCATTTTTCTTTTAAGTTTGTATTAGTTTTTTAAAATTATTAATTCAAACTAATCTCTGATCTAGTCTGAAGCTCATTAAATATGATGGCCATTCCAAACACCTAGTTCTATCACCAGGATATTTCTTATACAAGAGCAAATTAAAATGTAATCCACACACTACACCATTAAACCACTAAAAACTTACCCTTCCAAGAATTAAATCCAAATCCAGTCCAATAATTTAAAAAAATTTTAAAAAATGAAGATCCTTCTACCAACATACAATAAATCTCTAGAATTTATCTCAGTGTAAACAAAGCAAAATAAATAAATAAATACAGGTACACACTGTTTACCAACTGCCTTGTTCAGCAACCATTCTAAGTTACAAAAGTGCTGACATAAATAATATTATGACCAATGCCTATATATATTTTTTTAATTTGATTTATATGCCGCCTTTCTCCAAAGACTCAGGGCGGCTTACAATGTGTTAAGCAAAAGCCTTCATACTTTTGTATATTTATACAAAGTCAGCTTATTGCCCCCACAAACTGGGTCCTCAATTTACCTACCTTAGAAAGGATGGAAGGCTGAGTCAACCTTGAGCCTGGGGAGATTTGAACTGGTGTAATTGCAGACAGCTGGATGTTAATTACAGTGCTTAGTCTGCAGAGCTAAACCAAGCTCTTATATTTATGATCTTCCCAGAATCCCTCAGTCACATAATTGCCAGTCAGTAGCTGTTGTCCTATACCTGACCTATTGTTTCCCTGCCTCCTTGGAGAACAGTGTGTTTGGGGAGGAGAAGATAACAAGTGAGTAAGCAAGCACATGATGAGGAATACACATCAAAAGAAATGGGGAAGCTGGGAGTTTTAAGTGTGCCACCCAGTCCCCACTGTCTGTCTGCTTATTTTCTTACAATACCCTCTTCTCCAATCACTCTGCCCTGAGGGAGTTGGGACTGGCTACAGAGATTCCTTTTTTTCCCTCCCTCCCTCCCCCCCTCCCTCCCCCCATTTGTTTATGCATTCTTTCTGCTCTGCAGGGAGAGGGGGAAGAATCTCACCTGTATCAGGCTCATTTTTTTTCTCCTGCCCCTCCCCCCAGAGATTTGAGAAAAAGGGATTACAAGAGAGTACGTGGATACAGACAATCGAGAATACATGAAGATATCTGCTCCAAATTCCTTTCAATGTGTATTCCCTATTGTGTGCTCACTTGCTCTCTTGCAATCCCTTCCTCATCAATGAATGTAAATCAAACATTAATTCTCTTCTTGCTAATTAACTCAATGCTGGAGTGAGCATTCCAAAAGTTGGGGAGAGAGGGCAGAGGAAAGCAAGCACATTCATGGTCCTGTGTTTTCCCACCTAGCTGCCACTTCACTTAATGACAGAGCTATCTCAATTATGCTCATTAAACAAGAACTACATTTAACAGAGCCTTGGTTAATTATACTCCATAATGCCAGGCAACAAAATAAAAATCCAGACATTAATGAAATATTAGGAAAATAGAACTAATAAAAGTAACAAAGGGGAACAAAAATTACCACATATTAGATGCAGGAAAATACTTTGCAATTTACATTTAGACAAATACTAAGATGCAAAATAAAATAAAATAAAATCTCCAACAAAAACAATAGAAGCTGTAGAATATAAGGTATTAATTACTATAGAAGACAATCAATATACTATCAATAGAACCAGCAACAGCAGATGCAACATGCTGATACACAAAGAAGAGCATACAAATAGCAACAACAATATGCCCTGAAATTGGAGCAATATAAAACAGAACGCATTACGTTCTCCAAAAAATACTAGCTAGTAACATCTCCTTCTCAACTATGCACCTATGTTCACCACTGTAGGATTACATTAGTATACAGTACTAAGATTACTGACAGTTTCTAATCTTAATTTCTTCTAGTCAAAATCTCCAATAACACAGTAAAAAAAAGAAATCTCATACCATTTGATAAGAAAGACAAGTAGAAAGATGTTATTGTTTGCTTGCTTTAACCCACAGTTTTAATTTTTAAGAACCCCCTGGAATCTATTTATTCAGTATGTATACCACACAACTCCCGACCAGTATGTTTTATTTATTTGTTTGTTTGTTTATTGGTTCGATTTATATGCCGCCCTTCTCCAGAGACTTAGGGCGGTTTACAATGCATTAAGCAATAGCCTTCATATGTTTGTATATACCTGCTTAGTAGGGCTTTTGCTCCCCCCCCCCCAAAGCGGTGATCTTTTTTATACAAAGTCAGCTTATTGCCCCCACAATCTGGGTCCTCATTTTACCTACCTCGGAAGGATGGAAGGCTGAGTCAACCTTGAGCCTGGTGAGATTCGAACTTGCAATAATTGCAGGCAGCTGGCAGCTAAGTGCTATTTAACAGTGCTTTAGTCCACTGCTCCACCATTTGTTGAAACAAATGACAGGTTTGGAGATGCACTTTACGTTTAAGCCATTTGTTTTGCAATACTGCTTTCATATTTATTTTTTTAAAGATATTTAGAAATACTATAGACATCTTTGCAAAATCTAAGGAATTTGCCAGTTGGCCCATAATTACCCCAGGAAATGGAGACTGAAGATTTAATCCACTATGTAAACACAACCATTGCAAAATAAAACATTAATTATCAATAGATTATTTTTAAAAAAAGCAATCACAGGCAAAGATCAAAAAGAACTAGCTGAATATTAACGGAAAATAATAAGGGAATAACCATTTAAAAACTTAAGAGCAGAGGTGTCAAACTCAAGGCCCAGGGGCCGGATCCAACCTGCAGGGTGCTTAGATCTGACCCACTGTTGTGGTCCGCCAGCAGCCTCTGGAGCTGGCAGTGGAGTCGGACAGCGATGAGGCTGAGGAAGAACATGGGCCAGTCCTGGAGGCTAGGGAAGGCCCAGATGAGGGCTGTGTGTCAGAGGCAGAGATGGGGCCAGGGCCATCAGGGAGTGAGGTGCGGACTCCAGAGCCTCCAGAGACTGATAGGAGTGATGCAGAGGAACAGGAGGAGCCTGTTCCTAGTGCATGCATGAGAAGAGCTGCCAGAAGGCAAGAGCAGCTCAAGCAAAGAGGACAACTTGGGAGTAGGGCCAAGAGATGATTGGCCCCTCCCATAAGGCTTAAAACAGACCAGCAACGGTGTTTGGGCTTTGCTGGAAAACAACGTTGGTAGATTCGTCTTCTTCTTAGTCTATGTCTTGTATTTATTTTTGTATCTGTGACTTCTGAATATTTGCCAAGAAAGGCCTTTGGCAGTTTGCGTAATTGGACCAAGGTTTGCAATAGGACTGAGGAATTTGTGCTGGGAGGAATTTGCTTTAATTTAGTTGAACGACGCTGGGAATGAATTAATTATCAGCTATTCGAATAAAGTCTGTTTGTTTTTTCACTGACTGATTTTCCTACTACTTACTTGGACCTGGGTCAAAACACCCGTAGGGCTTCCCTGGAACCAGCAAAGGACTAGCCCGCTGTGCCTCTGCCAACAAAAACAGAGTCAGGAGTTCATTTTCACTGGCAGAGTGCTTGGGCCCCCAAAGGCATCCCCAACACAAATGAAATCAAGCTGGCCCCACACACACACACACACACCCAATGTCGAACACAACCCTGATGCAGCCCTCAATGAAATCGAGTTTGACACTCCTGCTTTACAGACAAGTCACTATCTCACTATGGTTTGTCAAAATTGACAACAAATCATCTGAGATCTGCTATGCCTGTGTTGTTAGAGCAGGACACTTATTTATTTATGGGGGGTTTAAAGATAGGAGTGATAAGCATCTGACAAGCCAACATTTCTTAATCCCATTTTTACAGTCCCTCCCCAATACCCAATCCAATCTCCTGGAACCCAGTTTCCTATTTCCATTCCTGCCCTTGTGGCTGAGGGAAATGCCTTTCTCCTTCTCCTGATATCACCTCACTCTAGAACCTTCCAGAATGTCAGAAAACAAAGTTTAGGCTCCCAACTGGGATACATTGCTCACTTCAGTGTAACACATGATGATTGTGTTCTTAACTATGTACTTAACAAAGGGAAGTGGGAAGATGGCCTGAAATTTACCTCTCATTTTTTCTAGCTCTCTTTAGCTGCAGAACATAAGCAGAGTATTTAGATTTAAGGAACTGTAGGCAAAGATTAGAGGATGGAACTCCAGGGGAAGAAGTGATAGCAATAAATGGTATGGCTCTAGCTTCAATCATCTTCAGTACCAGAGACAAATGTGGGTCAATGAAGAAAAATGAGGAAGATTAATGCTATTCCTTCATTTCAGTTCTGTCCATCTTTTTTCCCCCAGAGGGCATGATAACATCATTATCATAACAAGTGGGGATGGAAAGAAAGAATCACCAAGACTTGCATAATACAAGGTAAATTCAGTGAAATTGCCAAGCAGAAATTGCTCATACAAATGTACAAGCCAAGCTGTTCAGGGAGAAAAATTGACAGCCCCTCAGGCACACGTTTGAATTTTATCTTCATCCATGCTAGAGACCTATTTACAATTCTCCCAAGAAACAGATTCCTTCCTAAACCCAAGAATATTTATTTTCCTTGACAAGACCGTAGTCACTGCTTCACCTTGAGAAAGCAGGTGCTTTTCCTGCTCCAGGGAGTGGCATAAACTCATAAAACATGAGATAATTTTGCCGGTTTTGTTTTACTTGAAATGAAATCCTGATGGATGATAGCCTCATCAGCTAAGCAGCCCTCACAGAGGTTCAAAGTGCCAGGACTTTAGTAGAACACAACTATCTACACATCACTTGGGAGGTTCAATATAAAATAATAATAGTTTTATGTAATCATTATAGCTGGACAAAACACTGAAGGGATGTTTTATTTTGACAACGCTTTATCAGAAGCACCTCCTGGAAACATCTTCTCAAAGAAAAGATCCTATGCTGCTACAGTGTCAAGAGAAGCTGCCATTTTGTTTTCGCTTATGCTGCTTTCATGACCTCTTCTAGCATTTTTTGTGAGCTACAAAAAATACTAGAGGTGGGTTATGTGTATGTGTAATGCATTGTAGAAACCTTATCTCACTATTGGAAGTGATGGAGGAGGTTCCAATACAGTGTCTTGATGAGGCATATCCCATTGCCTCTATGTCTCAATGCCTCAATGGACTGGACATCATATCAAAAATTGTGATCACCACACATGGTGTAATAATACTGAGGCCATATATGGTGCAACATCAGAAACTGAAATCTTATTAAATACGTTCTACTGCAAACTTAATAAATATGTTCACCAATCCACACGTAATTATGGACAATTACTACCTAAGATCAAAGTACTTTTAATTAACAGGCCAACATCTTCATCAAATGCCCATACCCAAAATATATTAAGTATGCAAAATGATTCAACAATTTGAATCAAATTGACTGGTCAAATCTGACAGGTCAAATCAATTCAATCATGTAAACTGAGCTAATTTAGTATCTCAAATCAAATCTTGGATAACTGACATATAAATAATAAAAACTACAAGATGTGGATCCCTAACTACTATGATTCTGAGGCATGCTATCTTCATACCAAGCACATCTACAAAGCAGACAGAGTTTTATTTTTTATAGTAGAATTTATAGGACTAAAGAGCAAATTCTTCAGTCAACAGCTCCTGCCTTTAACTATAGTTGCAGTAGCTTCCTTGACCCAAATATCTTTATTTTGATAAAACTAAACAGAAATCTCTTAGTAAAAACCATTTCAGTGCCCACCAAATACAATTCTGTTTGCTCTGGAGATAACATAAACTGTTCTTTAGTGGTTTCTAAAATTATCTTGCAATGTTTGAGAAAAACCTTATCAGATTATGAAATATCTGTAGCTAAATAGTAGCTAAAATTTTAAAACATGCTAAGGAAAGATTGGACCTTTTGTTGTTAGTGATATTCCATTTCAAAAAAATGAAACTGAGAGGTCAGTTAAAGGACAATTAAATACTTACCCAGTCTCCAGTTAATGTCCTAGATTGTGTTATCTCTGTTCAGATGGTTGGTGGACACTAAAGGAGAGAAAATAACAGAAAGAATAGAGGATGTTTAGCAATGTTCTTGAAAACAATAGAATTGTGTTTCCTCTAGATGCTGTTAATAGTTAACATGCCTGTCTCCTATTTGTTAAAGATAAAGCGCATGCAGTATATGTGAGTTCATGTGACTCGGGTATTTTTTATGATCTGTTAACTATGACTTTCAAAATATGATTTCCACAAGTTGTTGTTTTTTTTCAGGAATCCTAGAATCACACAAAAGATTCCCCATTAACACACCTTGGAGTTTTGGTGATACCAATGCTCAAAACCACTTCAGAAGGAAATTATTATGTAACACAAAAATAGGATTAACTGAGTTTTATCTTCTCAAAAATGCCTCCTTCCCTTCAAAGAGAAACCACTATCCAACTTCACTTATATATGTATGACATGGCAAACCTATTTTGCATCATTCCATTCACTATGACTCTTAATTATAGCAGAGGACCTAGAACAGTGATGGCGAACCTTTTTGCTGTTGTGTGCCAAAAGTGGGGGTAGCACGGGGGGCTCGCATGTGTGCATGCCCACACCCATATTCAATGCACCCCGCCCCCTATGAATGTGTGCACGACGACCCCGTGCTCTCCTCGCTTTTGGCACGTGATGGCCCGATGGGCCTGGTAGGCCTGTTTTTCACCCTCCCCAGGCTCTATAGCCTTTCTAGGAACCTGGGGAGGGTTCCTGGAGGCCCTCTGCAGGCTGGAAACAGCCTATTTCCTGACTTCCGGTGGGCCCGGAAGGCCCGAAAATCAGCTGGCGCACACCGGAGCTGAACTAGGGCAACGCTCTTGTGACCACATATGGCTCCATGTGCCACCTTTGGCACCCGTGCCATAGGTTCACCATCATGGACCTATAATATCTGTCTGTCTTTAGTCATCCCAAGATATCCTTTACCTGATATATAAATCATGTATACATATACAAAAATGTAATATATATATAACAGATCTTTCATTCCGTTAATTCTACCCACTTTGTCAGCTGCATGCATAAGACAGTTTAGAAACTATTATTTTCATCTATCCGTTCATTTATTATCTTGTTCAAATATGACCATTATCCAAAGTATTTTATGGAGGAAACATTAATGTAACATGAGGATACTCATAACAGAATCATGCCTGAATGTTAGCAATCTCCTATTTACTGTAGCTTATTACACTTATTGTTATCAGAATTGTAAGTGGTATACAGTACCTCTGCATTGCGTAAAGGCACTCACTATCAGAATTGCTGAAAGAAATATCATGAGCATGTGTGAGTCCTGCATAAATGATCACCTTTCAACATATGAGTACTTTTCTAGGCTGGGCAACAAACAGTATACCATACATTCCAATTTTATGTTTATATGTTACCTTTTCATTATGTATATAACTGCATTACTTCTGCCAAGTATCCCCCAAGGAGATGCTGGAAAGCAGCATTTGACCTCTTGTGGGCATTGCAGATTACAATGGAGGCGCCACAAATAATAAATGCTGCAAAAAATGGCTGTAAAATTAGCCATGGTCACATGATGACCTGCTTAACAACCATCATGACTTATAACCATAATTGTGGGCTCAATGTTGAATGCTGAGGACTACCCATAATTTACATCATTTTCACTGACTATCTCTCTCATTGATTATATATATCAGTAACATACCTGGTGATTCTCTTTGCTGCTATACTACAATATCATGACTGTTTTTCCATTAATCCAAAGCATTCAGTACATGCTACTGTAGATCCAATGTACTTAATGTGTATTCTTAGAAAAGAACAAACACTGGTAATTACTACAGATGGTGTACACCAGATGTGTAATGAAGAATGTTCATGTGAACATTTGGAAAAATGAATGCAAAGCTCACCTTAATAGCTCTGTTCTACAGCATTATATAGTAGTTTCTATATACAGAAAGCAGCTAAATATATCACACACTTTTTTTAAAATTTCAAAATTCTGCATTACTGTAGCACACAATTTACAAACCCTAATACTTCAGAAGTCTTGCTTTTTACAAAGGGTAAAGGTAATTACTTATTTACCCTGCCTTAATTTTGCTAGCCATGGGGAGTGGCAAAAATGTTCCACCGGACATACTTATCATCTCAGTTCTTAGTAAACTGTTTGCTAAGCAAAGAATATGTGTATGCAAAGTAAAAAATGTAAACAGAGAATAGTAATTGGATGCTGTCCCAGTGTTATGGATTAAATCTGCTTTACCTCTTTGCTAGTATAGCAAATGGGCAGGTATTCGGGGCACTTTAAACCAAAATGTCTAGAGCACTGCTTCATAAACTTTTAAGAATAACAGAATAACAAAGTTGGAAGGGACCTTGGAGGTCTTCTAGTCCAATCCCCTGTTCAGGCAGGAAACATTATACCATTTCAGGCAAATGGTTGTCCAATCTCTTCTTAAAAACCTCGAGTGTTGGAATCCACCCACTTGCCTTCTGGAGGCAAGTCGTTCCACTGATTCATTGTTCTAATTATTCAAATTTTTTACCCAATTACTTCTTTTTGTGGCCTTAAATAATTTTCTTACTCTACAAAAAAAAAATCAGAACCTACCCAATACTTGTTCTACACAAGTATCTCTGCAATGGCAATCCCAAACTGGATCCTTGATTCACAAACAAGCAATTCAGTGGTGGGTTGCTACCAGTTCACCGCAGTTCAGGCAAAATGGTAGCAGCGGTGGGAGGCTCCACCCACCCACTCGGACATCATCAAATACGATCTGCACATGCGCAGAAGCTTCTGCACATGCGCAGATAGGGTGCACAAGTGAAGTGAGCATGCACACACAAGCAAACCAGTAGCAAAGGTAAGTGAAACCCACCCCTGAAGCAATTGCTCCCTTATTCCCAGGATACAGTATGCCTAAATTGCCTCCCTGTTTAAGAAACACTGGTCTAGAGGATGGCTTTTAAAAACATATTTTAAGTAAAAAATGCAAAGCAAATCGTGCGCCTAGTATCAAACTCTTCACTTATGCAGAATTTCAGAGCATGCTCGACTTAAAACAGTGGTGGAAAGGAAAACAAAAAGAGTAAAGGTTGTATCAAACTCTAGCAAGGTACACTGCAAGTCATTATCTGATTGGCAAGCCCAGCAAGTCCTGATATTCCAGTTCTCCTGAGTCTCTACAAGCAAAGCCTGCCAACTGTATTCTAAAAACATAGCAACCTACATTACAAAGACAAGTAAATACATCATTAAAATAGTTCTTCAGCCGTGCAACAAGTTACAGAATACCTAAGTACAATCCATCAACCACAGCACTCCCTTAGTATAATATTTACAGGGAAATCAGGAATAGTAATGACAGTTAAACAGATCATGTATCCAAAGAAATATCTTCATATTTGTGTGAGAGTCCTTTCTCGTATTTACCTTTGCTTTCCTCTGCTGCTGCTATCACTTTCTTGAGATTTCTGCTATTTTTGTATTTTGTTGTTATACCATTTTGAGGATACTACCAAAAAATCACAGTGGATAAAATAGTTCCAACTTTCTTTCCTGATTAGATTTTACTCAAGCCAATGTTATTCTGCCAGGAGATTATGGGAGTTCAATACATCTGTGAGGGTTCAAGTTGAAAAAGACTGCTATAAATCCATAATCCTTGCCCTGATTGCAATTATGTCTGGCAGTTTTAAACTCAGGAAAGGTCTTGCATATTCAAATAGTGTCTGGAGGACAATAGGTAACAGTAAAGGGATTTAGAAAATTCTTTGCTGCCATTTAGTGGTTGTCTGATTTATGTAGTCTACATGTATCACTTAAAAAAAAAGTTAAAATCTACCTGTTTACTTCTTGACTGATTTGCTTCAATTCCTAAATATGTCAATTTGTTTCAATTCCTAAATGTGTAGCAGCTTTGCAGCTGAAGCAGCCTTTTCTCTTCTGAAAACAGCCCACAGCAAAGCTAGAAAACATCCTTCTACTAATGATCATGAATTACCTGCTTACTCCACTTTTTAACAAGACTTAAGCAAAGAGCCTCTCTACATGAGCTGAAATTTGGAAAATATGTTGTGCTAGTAGTTTTTTGACAGAGCTATTGTTTACATGTTCAGATATACTCCAATTATGATCTTATGTTTCATTCCTTAAAAATAATTCAATAAATTCAACTCAAAAGGTATCATGCCTCCAAATTATACCTGGACTAAACTTGTCGATCGAAAAGTCGGCAGTTCAGCGGTTTGAATCCCTAGTGCCGCGTAACGGGGTGAGTTCCCATTACTTATCCCAGCTTCTGCCAACCTAGCAGTTTGAAAGCACGTAAAAAAAATGCAAGTAGAAAAATAGGGACCATCTTTGGTGGGAAGGAACCAGCATTCCGTGCACCTTTGGCATTTAGTCATGCTGGCCACATGACCACAGAGACGTCTTTGGACAGCGCTGGCTCTTTGGCTTTGAAACAGAGATGAGCACCGCACCCTAGAGTCAGGAACGACTAGCACATATGTGCGAGGGGAACCTTTACCGTTACACTTTTCTGATTAAACAAATGCCAGATTTCGTTGCAAATTTCTTTCTCGCCTAATAATTTGTTCGAATAGTTTGGGAGTAATTTTCTCTAGTCATTCCCAAATAATTATAAGATAGAAACTTAAATACAAATACTTTCTACTACTTAAACAAGTCCAGCAAAGTTCTAGTTCACAGGCAGAAGGAGCAATCATCACAGTGTGAACTAATATAGCAACCAATCATAGGAAATATATAAGGCACTTCCTTAATGTAGCTACAGTATAAACTGTAAATATTCTAGGATATAATTACAATCAGGACATATTCTTCCTCTTTGCCTTATGTTCCTTCGTCAAATGAATTCAGCAAAAGAAAGCTCCAAATTCTTTTTCTTTGGAGCAAGAATGTCAATCAGTAGAGCCTTTTTGGTTGCATCATCAATGTTGAAGACAACACAACCTCCATGACCAAAGATGTTGCCTGGTCCTGGCACTATTAATATGACATCATTTCTTAAAATGAAACTTCAAACATTCCTTGAATCTCTTGTTTCATAACTGATCTTGACTTGCACTGATTTGTTACCTTAGATTAATACTGTTTGATTATTGGTTTAATTACATTTTGAGGTTGTCCTTGCTACAACTAATTATCACTGAAAAGATAAATCTCCTTCCATCTGCAAGGAAGACAACTACCCACCCTGGGTCTGCTTTTCCAAGTTTCATTGCTTTGAAGGAGAATTATTAAGTAAGTAACTCTTGAAGTTGGAAAAACACGGTGAAAGGTTACTCCCACTAATGACAATCACAACAGAGCTATCAGTCCAACATTTTTTTTCTCTACACCCACAACTAAGCTGCATATCATTACAAAATGAATCCTTAGTATAACAAAGAAAATAAGTCACTCATTTCCAGAGGGATTTTAGCACCCTGTGATCATAAATTTATGGAAAACAACTCTGGCATTCAAGAATGCTTTACTACAAACCAGAAATAATTAGAGGAATTATCTGGAAAAGCTTTGATTTTTTTTCCTACCATGGTCCTGATTTAGAATGTATGGAAGGCAACTAGAACCCTCATTAATTACACTAAAATCAAATCCCACATTATGGATTTAATTGCCATTGAACTGAAATGAGTTCCCACTTTATTACAGGGGTTTTTTTGGGGGGGAGAGGGGAATCTCAAAACAACATTTTCCCAGATGTTGAAATGTCATAAATTTAGCTTTTGTATTAAAGACACATAATTTCATATATCTCTTAATGTATATGGTAACTAATCACCACCTAAAATCACACTATCCAAATGGCCAAGGTAGTAGGAGGCCTAAACATTTTCTAAGTAAATAATAAACTCAAATGTTGGAAGCACAAAAGCTGAGCTTGCTTTATTATGTATTCAAAAATTTGTACTCTTGAGGACAAATAGACCCAACAAATTGTCCAGATATTGAAATTAAGGAAGGCCAGGCCAAGTAAAAATTTGGATGGAATAAATACCCTATTGGAGAACAACTAAGCTGAACAGTACCTATTGTAAGATGAAAGGGCTACACCTGAAGTTTGAAGAGAATAGAAAAGTCGCCAGATCTTTGCAATATCCATTCCCTCCATTACAGAAAAAGATCATCCAGCTCTTTCAAGAAAGGAAGCATTAAAGCAAAAATGATAAAACCAAAGAGACACCTAAATATAAGCCATGAGAAATAACCCATTTAAAATTGTGATAAAATTGCTGCATGAGCTGGTTTTTCTTGCCTTTCAGCCCCTTGAATAGTTGTGCCTGAAGTAATAGGACAAGCCTAGAAAGCAAAGCAAAGGAAGATTTTCTTTCAGCTGCAGGTGAAATACCCTGAAATGTTACCCCATCTCCAGCCCCATCCAGAGAAGAAGGTATGTGACAGCATCATTGTTTTTCAGTGGAATTTTCCCAAGAGTAAACCGTGTAGCTGACATTGAAATACAGCATTAGTTCTCTATGGTCAGAAGAGCATCATTTGGGGAGTGGGAGGAGATTGAGTGGAGAGACAGGAAAATGGACAATTGCTCCTTTCATCTTTTTTCAGAATCCTTGTTTGTTTGTTTGTTTGTTTGTCACCTTAACTTGTGGGAAATTATTCAGAGGTTTCCCAATACAAGCACGTTCTGTGCCTATTAGCATGGAAAGGATTCAACCACCAGGCAATAGAATATACAAAGAGGTTTACAGCAGTTTTTTTTAAAAAAAACTTGGCAACTTTAAGATGTGCGGACTTCAACTCACAGAAGCTGGCTGGGGAATTCTAGAAGTTAAAGTCGACATATTTTAAAATTGTCAAGATTAAGAAACACTGGATTTACAGGATGACGATTCATCTGAGATGCCATTGCAACTGGACCTATTACAAGAATACACATTGACTGTCAGCTGCATTTCTTTACCACAACCAAGCAAGAATATAGCCATTCTTGTCAATGGAGATATTTTATATGTATCCAAACTCAGGTCTGGATACAAGAGTACATTTTTTAATATGTGCTTCTGATATTGTTCAAACACAGCACTTTTTTCCTTTTTCCTTCCTTTCCTTTTCCTTTCACAGCACTTTTTTCCTTTCACTTTTTTCCTTTGCCATTCTTTATTGTCTAAATCACAATTTGCTGAATTCACACTGTAAAGCCAAAGTACTGCATAATGGCTTAGCACTCTGTTTTCCCTTGTGTAAAATAGATTTCTTTAAGAACACACAAGAGTATTTTCCCATAAATATGCAGTTGGAAAAAGAACCATTCATTTGGGATAGAGATATTTTTCTCTCTTTGCATGTCTGAAGTACAACTTTCTGTCTTGTGGACTTCAATTCCCAGCACTCCCCAGCCAGAGACCCCTACTCTAGTTCAACCACATCTAAGCAAGTGTGCCTGCCATGAGATCTAAGGAGAACCTGGGTGGTTTTATTTTTACAATTACTTATCTATTTAATTATTAAATGTGTATAGCTACTCAACTCAAGCTCGTGAATCTAGACAGGTGACAATATTTTAAAATAAAATAAAAAACTATGTAACAAACACTAACGTCATTGGCACTGGCATTGGAAACCTTCAGTCTCAAAAGACTATGGTATTGTGCTCTGGAAAGAGGTCCTAAAACAGCATCTGGTTTGACTAAAAAGGCCAATTCGAGAGTGGCAATCCCTTCCACACTGAGGACACATTCTGTCCCCTGCCCAGCTCCCAGATTTTGCTGGTTCCGGGACTGCTTCTTTGCCTCAGCCTGCCAAACAAGTGTCTCTTCAAAATGGAAAAGGCCATGCTGCGTCTTTAGCCTCCAAGCTGAACGATCAGAGGCCAAGTTTTCCCAGTCATTAATGTTCATTCCCAAGGCCTTTAGAACCTCCTTGGAGATATCCTTATATCGCAGCTGTGGTCTCCCTCTAAGGTGCTTTCCCTGCACTAATTCTCCATACAGGAGATCTTTCGGAATCCAATCATCAGCCATTCTCACAACATGCCCAAGCCAGCGTAAACATTGCTGTTTCAATAGTGTATACATGCTGGAAATTCCAGCATGTTCCAAGACTGCCCTATTTGGAACTTTGTCATGCCAAATAATGCCAAGAATATGTCGGCGACAGCGCATATGAAAGGTGTTCAACTTTCTCTCCTGCCATGCATAAAGGGTCCAAGGGGGTCGTAACAATGTAAAAAGCCAAGGAAAAAACAGCAACAATCAACACAAACAAAATACAGGATATGCCACACATCTGGACTCCTAGGCTCAACCACAAAACTTGGTCTTCAAGAAGTCTGATCTATGATGACATGATATCATGGAAGATGGGCATCAGTACAGAAAAGGCCCTCCTCCTCTGTCCTGTCAGTTGACTCTAACAGATGGGAATTGGCACATGCTCCTCCTGCTTACTCTAACAGGATGAGTACTTACAACTGGGAAGAGACAGTTCTGCAAGTAACCTGGTCCAAACAATGAAGAGCTTTAAAGGTAATATTCTGTACCCCGAAATGAATCTGAAAGCACACTGACAACCAATGCAGTTTGAGAGTAGATGTATCTCATGTGCCAAACAAAGGCACCCATAACTACTTGTGCAACTGCTTTATTTCAGCTTGCTCTTTGTCAAAGATAAGACATACAGTAGTCCTCAATTTATAACCATTTGTTCAGCAATCATTTGAAATTACAACAGTGCTGAAAAAGTGACTTATGACTAATCCTCTCACAATCATCGCAGCATCCCTGCAGTCACATGATAAAAATGTAGGTTCTTGGCAGTGGCATGAATTTATTACGATTGCAGCATCCTAAGGTCACCTGCTCACCATTTGCTATCTTCCCAGGGGAGCTTCCAACAAACAAAGTCAATGGGGGAAACCAGATTCACTTAATGACCACATGACACTTAATCACTTAACTACTATGGTGATTTGCTTAATAACCATGGCAAAAATTTGGCAAGACCATCTCACTTTGCAAGGGAAGATCCAGTCTACATTGTGACCTTAAGTCAAGGACTAGTTGTAGTCTCAGAGGTATGTGAAGAAAATGGCTCTGCCTATCAGTCCTTATCTCATTAGACTGGGTGAACAAGTGTCTCTCTCATCCCTGTATACCCTGCAATTAACACCACACCTGATTATCTTCCAGGGCTATTATGTTTAGCAGACAGCTCCCTTTGGTAACAGCCAAGATAAGTTGTCTCTGCCACAGAATGACTAATGACATTAATAATTGTCTAGATTCACACATCTCATGAAACCATGGATTGTGTTACCCACAGTTTGCTGAAAAAGACCCAGTAACTGAATTCATATAACATGGTAGGCAAAAACCAAGCAAAAGACATTATAGCTTGGCACAACATATGAATGCTGTCTCTAAGAAATCAGAGTCAAATCAAGCAGTCAAACTGACCAGTAAATTAAAGTATCCCAGATATTTTAGAATAACCCAGTTCAGCTCCTCCAATTCACCAGCAATCTTTACTTTCATGCACCTAGAGCTTATAAAAGAGCACAGTGAAGAATCAAAAAAATGTTTAAGATGTATAAAAGAGAAAAGAAGCAAGAAAATCAGAAGATACAATACCAGCGAGAGTAAGAGGTCAAAGTCAAGTCACCCTCTTAAGTGTTTGTTCTTCCACACATCCTGTATTAGAAGCACCACAAAAAGAAAATTGCTGAAAATCCTGTCCACTTTCTTTCTCCATAAAGTTAATCTAATTGTAACCCACCAAGTTAGAGAGCCAGTTTGGTGTAGTAGTTAGAAACCTGGAGACTAAGTTCTAGTCCCTCCTTGAGCACAAAACCAGTTAGGTGACCATGAGCCATTCAATCTCCCTGAGCCCTAGGCAAGCAATGGTAAACCACTTTTGAAATACTGCCAAGGAAACTGCAAAAACTTGTGCAAGCAGTCACCAGGTGTCAACACTGACTTGCACACACACAATACCACCAAGCTGTACACACCTATCCATCTATGTATTATAGCAATCCATGGGCTTTGTCTTCCTGGTTTTGCTGTTTGCCTTGGAATTGCAATCTAAGAGGGATCTGAGTTGAGCCCTAGAGAAAATACTCCAGAAATGTTTGAAGTTAGACTCTGTAGGCTAATATGTTTGGACAATATAAAACATAGTTAGAGATGAAAACTGCAAACATCATTCCTGACTACATCAGCAATTTCATCTTTTGGGGGGGAAATATCAAAGCATGTTTTCACTGCTAGATTTATTCAAAAATCATGCTTGAATTTAATTCTCCCATTCATTTCCCTTCATGCTATAGTTGGTAGTGTTGATAAACCTGTCATCAAAACTGTAGATGCTTGCTAGCAATGATATGCTGAACAATATTTTCACTGTCTGATTTTTATTTTGTAAATCACTATTCTCCTTCTATTATAGAGGCAAACAAGCTACCTATAATCAAGTAATGAATTAAGAGATTAATCCAAAATGGACAAGGCAACAATTCAGAGTCTTCATTTAGTATTTCTTCACAAATCCTAAGATTTTTAGCACGTTTAGGCAGCCTAAACCCAAAATGTTTTCGCAGTGTCTCCTTACAGAGCCTGTAAGGCTTATTTTTGTTATTTGTCATAGTGGTTAGGCAGTTTTTGTTTTATTATTAAAACTTGTCTGCTCAAGAGCTATTCCAGACACATCTAAAGAGTTTAGCTTCTTGAATCATGTGGCACAAATACTGCCACACCAGAATTTATCTAAGTCTTCCAAAAAAAAAAAACAAACCCAAAACTGAAATCTTCTGCAACTATGCATTTTTAATCAATTCTAAACATAGTTGAATTCTATGCTACTGGAATATAACAGTGTTCTCTCTGAGATTTTCATCATAATGGGGTTCCAGTTCACCATAATGTAGAATTCTGACTTGCTACAAACAAATAGCACCCATTGCTCCTTCACATCACATCTGGCATCTTCTGCCATGGGAAGAGTTAAATTCACTCAACCTGGTAGTCACAAAATGTGGCAATCAGAATCTCTAGTCTATTCCTTTCTTAATAAGTCACGATAAAAATTATGATCCGTTCACTAAAGAAATGGTCGCAAGTCGAGGACTACTGTACATTCTTAAGACTCCAGGTTGGGCACTTCAATAATAGCATTATTACTGAGGAGCCACGGTGGCGCAGTGGTTAGAGTGCAGTACTGCAGACTACTTCTGCTGATCACCTGCTGCCAGCAATTTGGCAGATCAAATCTCACCAGGCTTCAAGTTGACTCAGCTTTCCAACCTTCCGAGGTGAGTAAAATGAGGACCCAGATTGTTGGGGGCAATATGCTGAATCTGTAAACCACTTAGAGCTATAAAGCACTGTGAAACGGTATATAAATCTAAGTGCTATTGCTATTATTCCTAGTGCAAACAATAATTAGATGGTTCCATTTGTACCACCTAATGCAATCAAAGAGGACAATTCAGTGTAGCATTTCCTCTTTTAACTGCCCAAAACTAAATCCAGCTATCACTGTTGCCTTTTTCAACTGTATTCATTTTTAATTATATCAGCCATGTACTGATGTATATACTACGGCATTATTACATCCTGAAATACCAACACACAAGAGTCTTTTTGAAGCATAGAAAGTAGAACAACAAATCTGGACAGCCCTTAAGCACAAGAATTCAACAATACATAGAACAACTGTTCTGATCTCTTGCCAGCAAAAAGGACAGGACTTCTCATTTTAAAATGAGATTTTAAGGCTTAAGTACACTTCAGAAAAATAATAGGAGGCAGCAATAGACTATTAAATCCAACCCCTTGTTCAGAGCAAGAATCTAAACTTCTAGCAATGTCTATCCAAGGTCCTCCTGATTTACCAAACCCAGGATGGGGAGAAAAAACAAAAACGTGCATAAATCCAGAATGCCCAGATTTCTTCTCAGGTTTTTCAGTATTGATAGCACCTCCTACCATTAGAAATAATAGCAAATCAATGATACACCTAATTAGAGCACTTTAATTGCTTCCATTCAAATCCATGGCCACCCCCAAGAACATAATCAGAATTTGCACTGCTGCCCTTTCGACAACAGCATCTATCACTCTTCCTCTTTACAACAACCCCTGCAAATTATTGGATTTTAGGCTTGAAATAATGGAGGGGGGGAATAAGGAACCTAGTGCTGTATTTATTTCCCCACCTCTGCCTTCAGAATTCGCATCCCACCACCAAATCCAGCTGCTTTTCCACAAACAGCAGATGTAACTGGGTTCCCATCTGGCTGTATCTATATGAGCCAATAATGCTTTTCACAGGCATTAATTGCAAGACACATTCTGAGAGATCACAATGAAAAATTATGCATGGGAAGGATCTTCTCCTCCTCCATACCCAAACTTTTCATGAAATGGAGATTTTGCAGTGTCCTTCCCCTGCCACACCCACCAAGCCAGACACACAGAACCGGTAGTAAAAAAAATTGGATTTCACCACTGTGTATAATACCCAATGGGCGTTCTGGTACTGAGGGCTTATTGTAAATTTGTTTCTGTCACATGTAAGATGAAAAATACAGAGCATACAGGTCTGCAGTGGATGAGTTGAGAATGTGGATGGATCTTTTCATGAGGAAAGAAAGTTTTTCCTTCATCTTTTTCCCGCTCTTTTCCCCCTTCTCTTTCAGCTTCATGGGTTTTTTTGGTTTTTTTGGAAGCTTCATTAGGAGTTCATAATGAATTCATGACCCATCCTGCCTTATGATCTGTCTGCTTCTAATGTAACACCTTCTAGTGGATATTTTTAGCTTTGGCTTTTTTCCCCTTCTCTTTCTTCTCTGCAGGATTCTGAAAGGACTTGCATTTGTGTGTGTGTGTGTGTGTGTGTGTGTGTGTGAGAGAGAGAGAGAGAGAGAGAGAGAGAGAGAGAGCAGAGCCATTCTCACCCCACTCCAGGGGAAGGATACTGCAAAATCTCCATTCCCATCCCATTCTAGGTGAAGGATATTGCAAAATCTCCGTTCTTCAAAAAAAATAATGGACCAGCCAGAGGTGGTATTTGCCGGTTCTGCAAACTACTCAAAATTTCCGCTACCAGTTCTCCAGAACCTGTCAGAACCTGCTGGATTTCACCCCTGATTATACCCAGCCCTTTTTCTCCAGTTTTTATTTAATCTAAAGTTAAATAAATGGGAAAGTAGAATGTTGCAAAGCAAAGCATTTGACTCAAGCATAATCTACATTTGTAGTGATGCTTCCATTTCTTCCCCCACCTCAGTCACAATATCTTTCAGATTTCTTTAAAAATAAATCAGCACCCCCATACTGTTTGGAAGTGTGTACCTTAAACAAAAATAACTAAAACTAGCAGGGTAGCTTACAAGTAGTTCTTGACTTACAACCAGTCATTTAACATTCATTTGTATTTACAATGGACTTCAAAAAAGCTACTTCTAAGCCTTCCATAAAAATTATGACTGCCACACCCTCCATAGTTGCATGATTACATTTCAGGAACTTGGCAACCACACTGTGTTTACGACTGGTTCCATGGTCATGTGTTCACAATTTGCAACATTCTTTTACCACTTTCCAGCAAAAAAAACCCCACCCATTCAGAATGGATTTGCTTAATGACATGATTCATTTAACATCCATATGATTTGCTTAATGATCACAGTGACTTGCTTTATGACAGGCCTGTCAAACTGGCAGCGTGTGGGTCAGATACATCACACACAGGCCACACCCACCCCAGCTCTGCGAAGGCAAAAAACATCACAATACATCATGATCCAGCCTGTGATGTGATTGAGTTTGACACCCATGCTTTATGACTATCCTAAAAATGAGCTATCTGCATGGTGCCTTAACCTATGACAACAACTTGCAACTGAAATTCCAAGCTCCATTATGGTCATAAGCCAAGGACTACCTGCAGCTCATCAGATTGTCTTTTAAACAATGATTATTTTTGTGTGTGACCATGTCCACTGGGGCAACCATTTTATGAATATGGCTATAGAATCCTCCCACAATTCCAAAAAAGCTGGAAATTCCTGCAGTAATTAATAGAGAGAGATGAGACTATTGTACACTCTAAGCATTCATTTGGCACCGGCTACCAGACTAAAGAATTAGGTCATCTGAAGAATTCACTTTAAGTCTTATTTGTCAAAATGAAATTCTGAATAGAAGACTTTGGGGCCTTTCCAATGATCCAAACTGAGTTACAGTGCTATATACGTTGATGGCGTGCTGTATTACAGGTAGTCTTGAGTTACAACCATAATTGGGATCCAAATTTCCATTGCTAAGCAATTCCTTACCATACCAGTCAGAAGCTTCTTGGATGAGAAGTGAAAGGTCTTCAAAGAAAAACCAGAAAGTCCGGTTGCCACTTGAAAAAGCATCTTTGGGACAACCATAACCTGGATGATTGAGAATCTCCATAGTCATTGCTAAGCAAGATGGCTGTTGAGTTGTATTTTTATGACCTTTTTACCACAGTTGTTAAATGAATCACATGGTACTTACTTCCCCCATTTACTTTGCTTGTTGGAAGCAGTCACAAATGGCAATCACATGACCAAGGGTTGTGTCGTAAATACAGGCTGGATGCTACATGCACAACTTTTGATCACATGCTCATGAGGATGCTGCAGTGGTTGTAAATGAAAACACCATTCATAAGTCATTTTTTTCAGTGCCACTGTAACTTCAAATGGTCACTAAACAAATGGTTGGTTGTAAGTCAAGGGCTACACTCAGGAATTGTACAATATATTGTACAACTATATAGTTGCTCATTAAACAATCCTGGGTACACTACTAATGTGCGTAAGCAGTCCAGGCAAAGATCTGTGAGCATTTACTTTGCTTTTATGACTTATTCATGAATAAGCTGTTTCCAAAAATTTTTACAGGTGCTTTCATAGAGAATATAGAACTACATGGTAAAGAATGGAACCAGGTGTTTTTGCTATTCAAAAAATACTTCCATGCTTCTTTACTCAAAAAAATGCTTGGGTTTTGGATTCAAGGTGTACCGAAAGAAAGGAGACACAAGTTAAACTGCAGATGTGAAGAGGACTTTGGAGCCTGTCAAAAAAAACAATGAAAATACAGGTAGTCTTTGACTTATGACCACAACTGAGCCCCAAATTTATGTTGTTAAGGGAGACATTTGTTGAATTTTGCCTCATTTATGACCTTTCTTGCCACAGTTGATAAGTGGATCACTGCAGATGATATGTTAGTAACACATTAAGTGAATCTGGTTTCCACATTGATTTTGCTTGTCAAAGGGTTGCAAAAAGGTGATCATATGGCCTTGGGGACACAGCCACCAGTTGCCAAGCATCTGAATTTTGATCAAGTAATCATGGGGATGTTACGAAGGTCGTAAGTGTGAAAAATGGTCATCGGTCGCTTTTTTTCAGCGCCACTGTAACTTTCAATGGTCACTAAATGAAGTGTAGTAAGCTGAGAACTACCTGTACTGAAGTACTGATTCATAAAATGAAACTTATCGTTGGTCTCTGTGGTTATAAAAAGAAAGCAGACTGAACCATCTTCTCCCTCGAACTCCCTTCCTCCACCACCGTTTCTGCAAGCCAGCATTTATAAAGATTAACATATTGGGGAGAACATTGTTTCAGCAGCAAATTCTCTTTCTTCTGCTATAAAATGGGAACCCACAGACGGACAGATCTGCGGCTGCTCTGCTAAGTCTAGCAGATGAATACAGTATTTGCTCTCTTAATTTTGTGCAGTGGCAAACTTTATAAGCAATCCATATTAGATGGGACAGTTCAGTAGGGACATTTTGTCTACTTTACTCTGATGTGAGCATTTCAAACCATCATCCCAAAATGTGGGACTCCAACAGCAATTCTTCATTTGCGTAAGGAAAGTAAAAAAGAGCAATAACATGTATACAAACAGGGTTTCCTTCACTAAGCTAAATGGAGAGGTCCTGTATATCAGAGTACATACAGCAGAATATTTGGCACAATATTGCTGAATTGAAAATGAATTTGCGTCCCCAAAGGAGGAGAAAATTAGTATAGTATACCCTTTATTGTCATTGTACATCATGTATACAATGAAATTGGTCATAAGTTATAATCAATTCATAAGAAATTATAAGAACATCTAAAAGAAACATGTCTAGAGTTCTTTAAAGTTACAGTACACCAAAGAATCCATTAGAGATATTCAAATAAATGCCCAAATATAAAAATCCAACATTACCCCAGAGGCTGAAAAATATTAGCATTTTCATTTCACAAATGGTAAAAAGGGAAGGCAAGGTTAAATCGTACAGCTTGCCAAATTCGAAGAAAGAGACCTCAAAGCCAATGCCTGTAGCACCATAACTTCCAACCCTCTAGCTGTGACACATCAAGAGATGTTTTCCAACGGCTGGAATCAGAAGTACATCTGCAAATGACATTTATAGTTTAAAATAATGTAGAAGAAAAGAATACAAGGGAGCGGTCTCTTGCCAATGGATCAAAGGGACATGGCTAGCAATCTCAGCTTTAATCACGGCAATAGAGTCTCACTGAAACTGATGATGCAAAATTCCACTTTTTCATTAGAAGAAGTCTTGGGAAACACCAAGGTCAATAGGGAGAGATGCACAGAGATCACTCTTCCGCACAGGGGGGGTGAAAAAAAAAAGAAGATACTCTAATTCTCATCTCTTTAGAATCAAGGGCTTTATCAACCAGCAATTTGTACAAACCAATACAGAAGCAGCCTGCAGAGCACCCGGCATCAATCCACCCCTTTTCAAGATGTATGCATACTCATTGCAGCAGTAATTATTGTGAATGTTTCATCCCTATTTATAGAATATGTCTGATTTAATGCCTCCATTACTATCTAAACTTGCTGTTAAAGCAATAAACGGAACCCAGCAATTGCAGACAAGAGCCGAGAAATATTTTGCTGCCATCAATAGTCCCACTGACAAAGAAGGCAAAAGGGAAGCGCGCACACACTACATGAAAATATAAATCTCTGGGGAAGAGAAAGCCCGAGTAATGCTTACTGCAGCAGCTCCTATTCTTCATTCACAACAAAAGCAGCGAAGGCAACCAGGGACAGAATTCCATACATGCAGAAACTATCTAAATGCCTTTTTTTTTTTTTTTTGCAATAACCAGAACTAGGAAAGGAAAACAAGTATGCATTGGGAAGATTTCTGAGAATATAGGTAGTTTATATTTATAAAAATAAATATATTTGTATGTTGTCTAAAAACATTGCTATACAGGAATTAGGAGTGACAGCTAGAATAATCCAGATGTTTTGTACTACAGCTATTGTTTCCACCCAATGCAGCTAACAAACCTGCTTATTAAGTACAGAAGAAGCTATATAGTCTGATATCTCAGCGCCTACTGACTGGGCAAGGCTCTTCCACAGCAGGCCTGTATTATGAAAAACTACCACCAAGGGCTGTCTTTATCCAACAATACTAGGCTAAGAGTGGAACAGTCAGAGAATTGTATCTCAAACTAAAAGCAATGCACCTCCAGAGGTGTATCTACAAACAAATACTCTGGCTCCAGATTACCAATGGCAAGTAGAAAAAAACCCACAAGATGTCTACTTCTGAATGTACAAACTATAACCAGATTGTTTTCTTCACCCAAGCAGTTAAGCATTAGCTGTTCTAAAGACCAAAAACGTTGTTGCTACATAAAGTGTTACCATAAATCCTTCTTGCAAAGCCTCTGTACTGTACACCATCTGAAGCAGAGAAAAGATGGGACAGTAACGATTAGTTTTAGTTTCAGAAAACTAAAAAAGGAAATGTGCCATGTGATCAGGGTATTCAGTAATATCAAAGACACACTGGGCACCATTTACAAGGGAATGCATAACTCTTAATGAGATTGTCAATCCGTATCTTTTTTTTTAAAGCTTTTCACAAGTCTTAAAATAAGCTCATAGACATGAAAGGAAAATGAGGAATTCAAAGACAAAGCCAGCAAGTAGATCAAAAGCAATCAAGCCACACCCAAATACCCACTCAGATCAATAAAAAAATTGCAAATTGTAGCAGCTCACAAATAAATGATGCTGAAACCCAATATTTCTGACTAATTGGAAGACAAGAGAAATATGTCACCTTCATTAATTTAGGCTGGAATTTATGCACACTTGTACTAAACAGCACAGCTTATTTTTTAAAAAAGCTTTATATAAAAGATACCACCATACATGAAATATATGCAGTAGAGTTTTTCTGACATATTTTTTACAGGTAACTGCCCAAACCTATTTTTTTCATGGCACTGTCTTGCCTGTAGGAAAGTGACTCATTTTCCTAAGTCAGTTAGGAAACTTCCCCTTAAAAGAGATCTGTGATCTCAGATATTTAAATCTGTATTTTCCTACTGCAGAATCAAAACTGAGACCATCATATCCTTACATTTTAAAAAATCTTAAAGACACCTGGAGGGAAGATACAACTTTAATCATAATTACACATACTCCCTACACCTATAGCGAACAAAGTTGCAAAATCTACAGAGTATGGAACTTGATGAAAAGGGAATGTTACTAGTTTTAAAAATGCCTGCCTTTAATCTTTCATGGTATGCTGTAATAAATTTGGATGAAAGCTTAAAAAGAATAAAGCAAGGAAAATGTTTGAAATGTATACTTTAAACTATGTTATATAATAAAAAACAAATGTTTTGTAAGCGTAAATGTTAAAGGAGGAGCTTCAAAATATATTGCCTATGTTCATGAAACATTTCAGTTTTCAAGAATCCACAGAGCTATCACCAGAATCCAGATTTTGATATATGATTATATTGAAGAAACCAACAACAACAACAAAAAGAATGTGAAGGGATTATGCTCTCAATATTACCCTCTCAATATTCTTTATTTAACCACTGATGCAAACTAAACTTCTGAAAAACAGCAGGCCTTGTGTTAATGTGTTATGCTGAAACAAGGATCAAAGTGCAACTTCAGTTCAGCAATAATACGACAGCTAATTTTCCTGCACTCATATATATGCACATACATACCTAGTACATTAGCACTGATGAAGATATCTAGTCTGGGTAATGAAATTGTCTGCAAGAAAACAACCAAGCTCAGAGAGCATCAAGGACACCATCATACCTAGAATTAATGTTTTCCCTTATTCTATTTACATGTTTTTCTTTACTCTATTTACATAAACTCCAGGCATTCTAAAACACATCCAAAATTCACAAGTCATTTTCCACATGGTCGCTTTTCATGACAGTGAATGTCAGTGACTCAATTCCCTTGCTGATCTTTTGTAGGTTTCATTCATTCATTCTTTCCTCTGTATCATGAACTGCATAAATAAGAGGTATTTTTTAAAGAAACTTCTCACACAACATCCATACAAAATAAAAAACATTAACAGGAGAAACAATTGAAAATACATTCACAACAAACACATGCTGCAGAAAAATCTAATTTCTGTCTGAGGGCTCAGAGATTTAGGTCTCTCCAAGAAAATAAATGGAGATCATCTAGAGTTCAATAAGCTCCTAGATACAAGATGGAGCCTCTGGTGCTTCAAATGGCAAAATGCAACAGGAAGGGAGGAAGGCATGAATTGCCATTTGCTAAGCAACTTACCATTTTCTTTCTTCCCACAGCACAAGCCTCCAAATGTGTTCTCTGGTGTAACACAGTGAATAATCTACTAGAGCTCATCTGGTGGTATTGCCTTCATCAACTTACATATCAAAGCAAGATTTCCAACTGTATCTCTGCTTTATATGGAAGGGAGGCTGAAGCAAAGGAGTCAGCAATTTTTGTTTTAGTGGACAGTGAATAACAGGAGCTGGCACTTTTCCTGTCCTCTCTTCCTTCCGTTAATTCTACAAAAATCAGAACCTTGATTATAATGAATAGTCTCTGGTTACTACATCACTGGAGCAAATCATTAAAAAAAATCCTATGCATATGTATAACAATAAATATTAAGTACAATAGAATTTTTCTCACAAGGGTCCCTAGGATTTCAATTTAAGGCTGCAACCTTATTGAAAAGAAAATGAATTCAATAGGGTATTACATCAGAAAAAGCTATCTTAGGTTATCTAATCTTCATTAATCTTAGTGTTCCTCCTGTATCCAAGCAAGCTTTTCCTTTAAGGCTTTTACAACCAAAAGAGCCTCCCAGGGCTGTTAATATTTAACACACATTACAACCGGTGCTATAGCCAAGCTCTGTCAGAGGAGGGTGACCATTACACTATTTAAAGGGACCACACAATTTCCCAGAATTAACCGTAGCTATCCATCAAAAGTATACAAACGCCCAACTAAAACCATCCAACCTTAGAAAAACCGCGTTCGTTTTCCAAAATGGGATGATTAATCCAGAGCGGGGCTGAAAACTCCGGGACAGATCACAGCTGCCCACCACGACCACCAAAGTGCCTGGAATTTGGGCGTGGCAGCCAGTTCACATCTCTCTCTCTCGCTCTCAGCTACAGAAAACGAGGAATTCGCTTCCAACGTTTAACAGACCTGGAAGCCACCCGCCGCTCACACCTGCCCGACCATCCAAACACAAGGAAGAGACACATACACAGCTATCCCGCCCAACGAGGTGGCCCCGCAGCTTCTCTTTTCTTCGGCTCAACGAAAAGCTAATATAGCTCACATCTTAGAAAAGGAAAGCCCTGGAGAAACCGCGGGACTTTTTAAAACCTTTTTTTCAAGCATCAGCATCCAATCTCTCTCCTCACCCGACTTCAGCTTCTGAGTTGTCAAGACCGGCCTCGCATCATACACGGGGAGAGAGTTCATATGATAAGAACAATGAAAACTGAACGCCCTTCGGGCACAGCTCCGCACCTTTCGAAAGATTTGAAAAAAAAAGAAACTGTGGGCAACCCCAGAGAGAGAGAGAGATGCAGCTGCAAGAACAAGGCGCGACGTTGCCCTCTGAACGACTTATTTCTGGGAGAAAACTCACTGAAAGCCACCAAACAGCTGGCGCGCTTTCTCTTTCTGTCTCTCTCTCTCTCTCTCTCCCTTCCTTTCTTTCCAGACCAATTTGCCTTTCGGCTACTCCAACCCCTGCCTAAAAGCCTCCAGGTTTAGAGGCTAGAAAAACACGAATTCAACCGGGAGGAGGGGGGGAGAGAAAGACGGCGTTTCGATTATCAAGGGGGAGGGGCGGGAGAGAGAAGTTCAAACAGACTTTAAAAACAAAAGGTACTAAAGGATCAACAGGGCACAAGTAACACCTGAATGCCTGGCCGCGATTCCCTTTCTCCCCCCACCCACCACTCCACTCCCCCCCACCCTCATTTCCAACAACCGGCAACCAATGAAGGCCGGAGACGCGAGGGGAGCAAGAGCGCTGATTCGCCGCACGAACGAAAGAAAGAAACACACCCCTCTCTCTCCCTCTCTCTCGGGGTAAAGGGAGGAATATGGGGGCGCCGCACAAGGCGAAGGCGGCGTGAGATGAAGAGCGGGAGGAAAGCGAGCCCGGGGAACCGGGGGGAGGGTGTGAATATAGGAATCCGCGAACAATCGCAGCGAGAAATAAAAAGAACGACGTTTGGGGGGGGGGAGTGGGGGATGGAACAGAGAAGTCGAATTTCGGAAATTGTGGGGAGGAGAGGCAGACCCTTCCCCCTCCCCCTTCTCCCGCGCTCGCGTCCCCCCCGCCGTCCCCGCGCAGCCTGCGAACCTCCGAACTCCACCGAGACCCTCCACGTGATCTCTCGACAGCCTTACGAGCTCCGGGTTGGGGCGTCGTCTACCGATTGAGCCCCGTCGGACCCGGTGGGGGAGGCAGGCGAAGTGAGAGGCAAAGGTGGGGGGGGGGAGCCCAAAGGCAGGAGATGTCATGGGGGAGGGGGGGTTCCCTTCGGAGGAGGGGGGAGGGAATGAGGGGGAGGAATCGACGCCGTGGCTAACCTTTTTCTCTTCCCCCTCCCCCTGAGTAATCCGGAGTCAAGACGTAGCGCTGGCCGAGAAGACGTTCATCTGGCGAGGACAATCAAAGGCTGCTCCGAGCCTCCTTGCAATATAAAAAAAAAATTACAAAAAAGAAAATAAATGGAAGCGGGGTAGAACAATGCAGCGCCTGGCTTCCCTCTGTTGTTGTTTTTTTCTCCCCTCCCTCTGTTCTCTAGGTGTACGGGGGCAAAAAGAAAAAAAAACCCGTCCCCCTCCTCGGAAAGCAGTGGTGGGGAGGGGGGGAAAGCAAATAGTAATAAGCTGCAGCAGCAGGGAGTGAGCTGGAAGGCGGGAGAGCTGGGAGCTCAGCGAGAGAGGCACGTCATGAGCAGCAGAACCAGCCTCCGAGGGAGAGGAGGAGGAGGAGGCGGGGGTGGTAGGAAAAGAGAAGGATCATCTACGAAACGAAACAGCCACTACGTGAGCTGCAACCGCCAGGCTCTAACGTGGTACCGAGCCGCCTCCGTAAAGTCAGTCGCAGACAATCGCGAAGCAGCCCGCCAGGGTTTCCAGTGTGTAGCAGCCCCACCTGTTTACAAACGGAGGGCATCCGAAGCGGCTCTGTCCAGCCCTTTCAGGTGGTATCCCAGGTGAAAAACAAGGAAGCGTCTGTCTATGCTGGGATCATACTTCGATTCCGGGCTAATCCGCATTGCTTCCTACCGTAGTAGCAGCCCTTTCTCCCTTCCACTCAGAGAGATGGAAATCTTGTAACCCCGCCCACAGCAACGCCCGTCTCATTGTTCCGTAAACCAAGGTGAGTGCGAGGCCACGCCCCGAAATCACACACCGTCCTTGGCTGCTAAAGTCAACGTCGGATGGGAGGGGTGGTTTAGCTGTTGCCAGCATGTGGGCGTCTCACAACGTTTCATCTCCGAGGTTCTACTCGGTTAACCATCAGGTCGTCATTGCTTTCACATGGCTTTTCTCAACACGTGAAAATAGCGTCTGTAGAAATTGTATGAAACCTCCTGAGTTGTTTCTCGTTTAGGGATTTTAAAACAAAAACAGGACGACATCTATAATGTAGGGAGATTGTGCCGGTTCACACTCAACTGAAAGGGAATGGGTTTATCTTTCCAAAATGACAATTGCTGAAAGTTGATCAGCATAAAAGCTGAGACAAGCAGATGGGATCCTTACAGCCATTCGAAGAATTTTCTGATTTAGCTGTTCTACTTTTTAAAATAGTTTGCGTTGTGTCTGCTTAAAGGTAACACAACACCACCCCTTATGAGTTTTCAGTTCCTGTTAGCGACAGTGATTAGTGGACGTGAATATAAATGCACATGGAAACATTGACATCTTTCAAAATATCAATTTTGAAGCATGTTCCAGGTTTAGAGTAGTAGTAATCGTAGTGAAATGGCTGTTGTTTTTAAAGTGAGCTCAGTCTAGAAGGGGAAAGTATTTCACTCTGAAAATACCATCACACCATACAAATGTCAGTGGTCTCCATAGCATCCCCAGAAATGCCAGTAAAGAGCAAAGGCAACTGAAGAGGGTGGGCAACTGACACCTGTGTGACAGAGCCATGGCCATGACATTAACTCAGGCCATGTTTATGTGACACAGGTACCTATGATTAAATAAATCATGGTTTCCTCAGTTTTCCCACTTTTCTGGGACAACAATGACATGCTGAACTCTGTAGGCTGGATTTGCATAGGTAATTGTTTGTGTTCCGTGTGTCCTGCAAACACAGTCTCTATCACAAAGTCAATGCAAAGAATTGGGTAACAGCCAGGGGCATGACTATGGACACTCCTTGTCATACATGCAATGGGGGGGGAGGGGGTCGTGTTTTCAGATTCTCCCTATGGGCTATGTTTCTTCACATCTCACCTAAATGGAAGGAGGGGGGAAGGTAGCCTTAACTTAGAGCCTGCAAAACAGTCGGAAATATCTTGGATGGCCATTAATTCAAATTCACATTGGATCTGACATAATTTTCCTTTCTCAAAAAGATGGAAAGGAAATGCATGCTGGCCCCTATAAGAACAGATCTGAAATACTGCTTGGAATCAAAGCATTGCCTTCTACGCCTATTCTCAGGTATAGATTGAGAAGGTCTACAACAATATGCAAGGAGCTTTGATCTTTAATCATCAAAGTCTCCAATGGCCCACGGCTCGGCATACAAAGAAACTCTGCTCAGAGGGTGTAGTGAATGCTTTGCCTCTGTGAGAGACTTTGAATTTCCCCTTACTTCTGAGGAAGAGTACAGCTTGTGTAGCTGCAAGCTATTTACATAGCTTGAATCCATATTTACAATTTAGGATTCCAATAGGCCTTCAAAATAGCCCCCATTTTCATACACTTATCAGAACGTTATAATTTTGATTAGTGCTATGTTCTCTTGTCTATCTGTCTTATCTCCTTCCTTTATTTTATATAAATAAAGCAGCAAACATGCATAGTACTGCTCTCTTCTCCTATTTTCCCCACAACAACAAAAATCAACTCCCCTCAGGTGGGTTGGGCTGAGTGAGTGACTGGGTCAAAATCAGCCAATCAGCTTTCATGCCTAAGGCAGGATTAGAACTCAGAGCCTTATTGTTTCCAGGTCTGCACTTTAATCACTATGCCAAACTGAGTCTCTTTTGCATTCATTTGAATTCATTTTCTTATACAGCATTTTATTTTTCTTTCAAAGAAAAATTTCAGGGTGAACCTATTTGTGGGTTTAAGAAACACTTATTCAAGCATTTCATATTTTTTTACGTAATTTACATAAGTTATATAGCAAACAATCTTAAACCCAACAAAAGAACATGCTAGAACTAAGGTGCCGTGATCTAGTGAGGAAAAGATAGCCATGCAGATGCAACATCATTACATATAGTTGGCAAGTGATGCAACTGAGTTGAGGTCTCAATTTTCCTTTTGCCTCAGGCTCTTGGTAAACAGGTAGCAGTCAGTGCCACTGCTCTAAGGGGAATATTGTTAATGTGACCAGCAACAAAAAATGAGCTTCTAAAAGATGAATTTAGAAGAATCTAGTTTCTGTATGAGATTAATGTAAGGTATAAAGCTGAGAAATTTTCCTACCACTAAAGCTTTGTGATTGACAACTGAAAAAGGGTTACCAAGAGCAAAATACAGAAAAAAATGATAGGGTAATACCAATTATTTTCAGAAAAAAATATGAATGAATCATCAGTCAGGAATTTGACTGATTCACACCACACAGAAACATAAATCTGGATTGTTCAGTTATGATCATAACCAACAACATTGGTTTAACATCTCTAAGTACTACTGCTATACAAATGATCAGTTATTTGTGGTGGGTTTCAAAAAGTTTTACCACCGGTTCTGTGGGTGTGGCTTGATGGGTGTGGCTTGGTGGGCATGGCAAGGGAAAGATACTGTAAAATCTCCATTCCCACCCCACTCCAGGGGAAGGTTACTGCAAAATCCCTATTTCCTCCCGATCAGCTGGGACTCAGGAGGCAGAGAATAGATGGGAGCAGGGCCAGTCAGAGGTGGTATTTACCGGTTCTCCAAACTACTCAAAATTTCCACTACCGGTTCTCCAGAACTGGTCAGAACCTGCTGAAACCCACCTGTATATGGCACACTTAAGCAAATTATGATAGTATTATATTGTAAACCAAATCTTTTTTTCTGTTGAAGTTTAGTTATACTTCAAATCAGCTGTGTAAGGTGGGCAAAACAGGCAGTGTTTTGTACAGGTAGGCATCTGGATAATGCTGCTTCATATCTGGCATTTAAGGATAGAAACTGAATCTTTCAACCAGTAAAATATGAAAATGTTGTGATACCACTTAGTCTGACTTTTAAAAAGGAATATTTAAAATGAATGACAATTTGATCCTTATCTGAAAGTTGGGTCTGGTGTGAACACTTATACTACAGCTTCTGACTTTATATCTAACAAGAAAGTATAGCTTAACCAACCCATACATTTTATATAAAGGTGAATGTAAAAGAAGGAGAACATTTGCAAATGTTCAATCTTAGTTCAACTTGAATTACAGTGGTACCTTGATACTCATCATTAATTGGTTCTGGGAGGTGCAATGAGTACCAAAAACAATGAGTACCAAACAATATTTTTCCATAAGGAATAATGTAGTGAGTCACAAGGCAATGGATACCAACAAGTAAGTTCTAGCTTGTGCGTTGAGTACCAAACAAATGCTGAGTATCGGGACATAATTTTCACAACAAAATGAACTGAATACCACATTCAATGAGTTTCAAAGCAGTTGGGCATCAAGGTACCACTGTATGTTTATGAGACAAAATGGTTATATCTGAACTGGGCCATTATATTTTTAGATACACTGTTGTTTTTTAAGAATATTTCTAAAAATGCAAACCATGGATATGACCAATATATACCTTGAAAAGATACATGCATCAATGAATTGTGAAGGTTAACTCTGCATACTGCAATATATAAAATGCACCTGTGCTCTGAGTCTATTGATTTAACCATTTTAAAAATGGAATCTATAAAGATACTTAATGAAAACCATCATTTCTACTGGCTAAACAATTTATTATTTGAAAGAGCATCTTAAATATGTTCATTGAGTAAAGCAGACAATGAATGGCAGCATGGCATTAAATAACCTTTCATAAAGGAAGCCTGAATTAAAGCACAGTTAAAAGCCTTATTTTAAATTTACCATCACTGTATTTACTTACATGATTAATCTGATTATATAGCAATCACATATGAATTTCATAGTTTGATAGGTAAGGTTTACAAGTTTCTGTCCCTAAACTATTTAAAGTTAGTGTCTTTTGAATCAAATATTGTTGTTTTTAACAAATAAACATACAAAGAAATATTTGTTAATATACAAAAAAAAATAGCCATAAATTCTCATCCAGCATTACATCAGTGTAACCATGTTTGCACTAAATTATTGTTTTGTACCTCTTTTCATTGGTCATAATAATATGAAAGCTGTTTGTCAGTACCGTAAATAGTTAAGGAAATGGAAACAGGCTAAATTACAAGAGTATATCCAGTTTGAGAGCCACTTTGGTGGAGTGTTTAAGGCATCAGGCTAGAAATCAGGAGTCTGGGAGCTCTGGTTATGCTTTATGCAGAATGCCAACTGGGTGACTTTGGGCAAATCATTCTCTCTCAGCCCTAGATAGGAGGCAGTCACAAATCACATTTGAAATCTTTCAAAGAAAACTGCATGGACTTTTTGAGGGAGTAATCAGGACTCAAAACTAACTCAAAATCACCACCGTTTTTTTTTTAAATCCAGTTTAATATAAGCCAGGTGGACTAGACCAAGAACCTATGTATTGCAGCTATTGTTCCCACAGAGATTTACTACATATTTATGAAACGTGGAAAAAGAAGATATCACAGACCATCTTGTGTTTACCATGGATGCAAACTCTGTCTTCCATTGTATCACATAGAACGAGCCTTGTATCACATAAAAAGAGCCTGGTTAGCTCAACAGGCTAATAAGCAAACTAAAGCCTGTTATTAACATCCAGCTGTCTGCAATTGCACCAGTTCGGGTCTCACCAGGCTCAAGGTTGACTCAGCCTTCCATCCTTTCTAAGGTAGGTAAATTGAGGACCCAGTTTGTGGGGGCAATAAGCTGACTTTGTATAAAATATACAAAAGTATGAAGGCTATTGCTTAAAGCATTGTAAACCGCCCTGAGTCTCCGAAGAAGGGCGGCATATAAATCTAATTTTTTAAAAAAAGAATGGAAAATATTGTTTTACATGTGACAAAAGGACCACAATTAACCTCAGGCTCCCACATAGGTAAAAGATTTGTATTCTATTCCCACTGTTCAAATTTCCACATCAGTTTTCTGAGTGGTGACAAATTCAGTATATTATATAGGTTTCGTTTTGCTGAAAAGAGAGTTTCCATAAAACAGATGTTTATTTACACATATATGCAGTTGAAGTGTTAATTGAAAGCACCTTGTACTGTATTAACACTCCAATCAATATCTCAAAGTTCAGGCTCCCAGATAAGATCCTTAAGGAGATGTGTCTATATTCAAAAATGTTGTTGCAGATTTCAGTCTTGAACTTACGACTCAATGTTCTTCAAACATTTTTCAGCAATTTCATGGGTACGCAATGTGAGGATCTCACACCCAAAGAAAAGAACCAGAAGAAAATAATCTGATCCCTGAATACCAAATTAAAATTATTTGAAAAGAATTTGCATATAGAAAAACGTTTATTTAATAAAATCAGAATCCTTAGCCAGAGACATCAAGATAATTCCCAGCAATCCAGAAAGAAGATGTTCATCTTTCTTTCTCCTTACGTTCTCCATCCTTTTACAATATTTAACATATTTGTTGTCATGTAGTGTACACCAATGGCAAATCTCCCTTCTCGACAAAATGTAGTTGATGCTGAGCTTTTCTAAACAGTAGCTGAGAGAATAGCTATAGAGCAACAGTCAGAATTTGGCTAGCTGATATAAACAAGTCAAGCACAAAAATGTTAGCCAGAAATTACTTGACATTTCAGTCTCTCATAATCACAGGTGTCATCTTTGGACACATCGATACAGAATTTTGGAAATAAAGGGTGATTGTATACTTGTGAAAGAATGTGTGTATCTCTTACTATAAATATTATCTTAATGAAATTCGGCAACTTTCAGCTTGAATTAACCTTGCATTGATAGTGCAATATGATTCTGTACGTTATTGATTCAGTGCATTATTTAGAATCATAACTAGGAAAAAATAGTGAAGAAAGTGATAACCAGAGTAATTGTCTACCTACAGATAATGACAAACATTTGTTTAGCAACCATTCCAAGTTACAATAGCATTGAAGAAATTGGCTTACAACTGCTCCTCACATTTACAATCACTGCAACATCCTCCATGGTCATGTGATCAAAATTCATGAGCTTGTTAACTGGCATGAATTTATGTTTGTTGCAAAATCCTGGTGTCAACACTGGAGCTGATCTGGCCAGAGCCATCTTGGAGCTTCAGTGCTGCCACACTGCAGCGAGGGATAGGGAGAGGGGATTAGAGATAGCTGGGGTTGTGTAGTCAAAACAAAATACTTTCTCTTGGGAACCAAGCAGAGGTGGGTTTCAGCAGGTTCTGACCAGTTCTGGAGAACTGGTAGCAGAAATTTTGAGTAGTTCGGAGAACCGGTAAACACCACCTCTGACTGGCCCTGCCCCATCTGTTCTCCGCCTCCTGAGTCCCAGCTGATCGGGAGCAAATGGGGATTTTGCAGTAACCTTCCCCTGGATTGGGGTGGGAATGGAGATTTAACAGTATCCTTCCCCTGCCACGCCCACCAAGCCATACCACACCCACAGAACCGGTTTTTTAAACCCATCACTGGAACCTAGGACATTCTCACACCTGGCCGGAGGAAGGAGAAGTGATATCACCAGACCAGTGGACGCTGCCTTGATTGGGCCATGTGACTGATGGTTTGGGGTTGAGGGAAAACCTTTTACTTTTAATTAGGTAAAAACCAAGGGGGCCCTCAAAGTTGGTTTTCACCAGATATGCATCAATATGATATTTCCATTAAAGCTATTCTTTGAGGAGTTCATCTGCCTCAGAGTTTTTGCTTGCAATGGATCTATTACTTGGAACGCTGACATCTCAGTTCATGTGATCTCCATTTGCAACCTTCCTAGCCAGTTCCCAATAAGCAAAGTCAATTGGGGAATCTGGATTTGCTTAATGACCGCATGATTCACTTAACAGTGATTCGCTTAACAGCAGTGGCAAAAAAGGTTGTAAAATTAGGCATAACTCACTTAACCAGTACCTTTCTTAGCAACAGAAATTCTGGCCCCGATTGTGGTTGTAAATGGAGGACTACCTCTATCTGGATAATTTTCTGTCTATTTATCTTTAAAGACCATGTACATTTGTGGTTACAAAAAATAAAGTTATATATTCAGATGTTTTTGTTTTGGTGTTTTGACTTTTTTTAATGCTGGAATTATAACCTTATTATAAATCAATACTATACCTTTGCTCAGTGGTGGGTTCTAAAATTTTTTACTACTGGTTCTGTGGGCGTGGCTTATTTTGTGGGCATGGCTTGGTGGTCATGTGACAATTATTTAGGATTTAGCTTAGGTACTGGTCTACCAGGCTTTTAACTGCTTGCAGAGCTGTACTGATCTACCCATTTATTTTTTGCAGACACTGATCTACCCATTTATTTTTGCAGGCACTGATCTACTCATGTATTTTTGCAGGCACTGATCTACTCATGTATTTTTGCAGGCACTGATCTACCCATTTATTTTTGCAGGCATCAGTCTACTCATTTGTTTTCTTTTAACACTGATCAGCTGTAGGGTGGCCCTTTGAAGCCCTGCGGCAAGAGTTTAAACAGTTTTTTTTTCCCTCTAGCCATCAGCTGGGACTCAGGAGGCAGCAATAGATTGGGGGTGGGGCCAAATAAAAGGTAAGAATAATGTGGGGGAAGAACCAGTTCGGTGACATCATATTGTCACCGCTACTGGCTCGGGAGAACCGGGCCGAACCAGGAGGAACCCACCACTGCCTTCGCTTTTATATAATACCATATGTTAACCCTTTTAAAAGAAATTTTGATTTTGATTTTTAAAAACATTTTTAAGGATGTATCTATTTACATGCCCCTACAGAACTCTGGATGTCAAATTCTAAAAATAAAAGGCTGGAGGGGGTGTTTTTGTTTTTAATGTAGTTTAAGAAGCTTAAAACCTGAAATGTGGACAGAATTGGTGACTAGTTAGTTTCATTACTCTGTTTCAATAAGTCGAAAATCAATAGATAAAGTCTACAATATCTATTTTCTGCAATAACAATAACACTGTATACGAAGAATATATAATGGAGAAGTCTTGTCAGAAAAATATTCATTCTTTAGAGCAGAACATTAGAGGGAAACCAAACATAGAAATTAAATATTAACTGGCACTATAAACTCTCCTTGCAGTCCAATAGCTTGCTATTTACTTTGATCTTAAAGTCTTGCACAATAGTGCCAATCATGTTTAAATATTACAGTGTTCCATTTGAAAACACTGAATGAAAAGGTGCTTAGCTGAACCTGGAAAGCACATTATAAAGGATAGTGTGGATTGGTATTCTACGGAAAAAAGGGATGTTACTGTTTCTCTTAAGCGATCCCCAGACTACAGTGCCAGCATAATTTGGGATCTACCTCTAAAATAAATCAAGTGGTTAAATGCATTTCACTAGAAACTTGCTTGGATTTGGAGGAAAAAACAACTTTGTAACGTATCATGTGGTTGCTCCTTGCTGAAATGCAAATGGCAAAATCAGTTTTCGATCACTGCATTGAATTGATAGAAATCTGATTTACCACTTGCGTTTGTACATTAGCTTGAGTCATAATGTCAAAATTACCAGTCTGAAGCTGAAATAAGTGTGCCTGGTGAGGAAGCATAACCCTGGAGAGAAAGGCATTTATTGTTATGAATAGAATAGAATAGAATAGAATAGAATAGAATAGAATAGAATAGAATAGAATAGAATAGAATAGAATAGAATAGAATAGAATAGAATAGAATAGAATAGAATAGAATAGAATAGAATATCACTCTGTTTATGAGTTGTAGTTTTCAACTTCACTTCAAGCCCACTATTTGTATTAGCCCCTAATTTTTTTGCATGGAAATATTGCCTGGCTATATTCTTTTTTAAAAAAGTAAGAGAGGATGTTAGCCTATCAATTCAGAACAAGACAAATTGTGGAGGACAATTATAGCAGTGGTATACTCTACCCTGAATAGCAAGGAGAGCCTCTGTCACCTCACTGGTGGTGTAGCTTTTATAAGGCCAAGCCTTTGTGCCATAACTGCGTAAACAACCCCAGTCAGTACTGCAGCTGAAAACAATCAGAATAGAGGAGGATTATCTTTTCAATGCACAGCCAGACCTCTGTTTATGATAACACAGTACCTCAATAATAGAAAAGAAATAGAATCATTCTGAGATATAAAACCATAATCAGGAGGATAATATGTAAATGTAGAGTGAAATAGCTTCAATCAAAGATCTTTTGAGAAGCATTACAATAAAAGTTCTATAAACTGGCAAGAAGAACAAATGTAGTCATAGTGAGATTGTCCTTTATGTTATTCTTATTAAGTTTAAAGACACGACTCAATCTATCTTAGTCCAATATTCCTGTTGAAATTCTAGAAGACAATTGCCTACGTTTTCGCCTTCTCCTGTAGAATATGAGCAGATTGCTTTTGACAATCCAGTCAAAAAGTTGAAAGTTTGCCAAGGGCATCCCAAAGGGATAACTGGTTCTCAGCTAGTGTCTAATCTCAAAAACTTGTTTCCCCACTCTGCCTTATGACTTGGAAGAATAATAAGAAAAAAAAGCACCACTCTGAATCAGTGAAGGCATCAGGGACGATGGGACTCATTGGAGGCTCAATGTCCTGGTGTTTACTATCATATTCAAATAAAAACATGCTACAAGATGCCTGCTGAAAAAGCAAAGAAGAGAAAAGAAAAAAGAAAGTAAAAGACCAACTATATAGCACACCCTTCCATACATGAAAAACATTTCAAAAGCAGTAGAACGCAGTTTCCGAGATCTGCAAGTGGAGATCACACACTGCCCAGAGGCTACCATACGAAGACAAATTATGCATTGTAAAGATCATTTGAAGTGGGAGATATTTCCAATGTAATCTAATGGATCCCCTGCATGGATTTCCCCTGTGCCTATCTAGGACAAATGGGGAAGAAGCTAACCACCAGATTGCAAGAACATAAGCAAGCGGTCAGGTGAAGAGACCTGAATTCATTGGTAGCCTCACATTGCAATGATCAGGGACACACATTTAAATTTATAGCAACTAAAATCATTAGCCGTGCAGGTACAAAGATAGCCAGGGAAATTATTGAAGTCTGGGAAATGGGCCCCTTGTCAGTTAAAAGGAGTGCTGAATTACCACAAATTTATCAAACACTTAGGAGCCGAGGGCTTGGCAGCACAAGGAAATAACAGCCAATCACCAGCCATCAACACACCCATCAGCCAATAGGAAGGCACCACATAAACATGACTCACAGAAGCACTATTTCAGAAGAGAGAAATTCCCTGAAGATGGGCTCCAGCATGAGTCCAAAAGCTCGGAAGAGTAAATCTCTAATCCCAGTGACTGACCTAAATTTGATCTTGCATTATTACCCTGGAACACATATATTTGCCTTCATTCATGCAACATTATGTATAGGAAAGCCATCTGTATTTTCTTTCTTCACTAAGTTACTGAACTATACAATATACAAGTTCCATCTAACTCTACACCATGTTTTATATACCATACTATATCATGGTTTGTTTAACTGTAGTTTATTAAATAAACCATGATCCATAGATTTACAAATAATAGTGACTGACCAATCATGTTTACAAATAAAAATTGCTGGCTCCCAACTCATTAAGCCAAAACAAAGTAATCCATATTATAGCACAGTGAAATGTGTGGATGCCATTTTATGCTCTATGCAACCATTTTATCCTCTTCTTGTAAATGATTATACATTCTTTCTTTCTTTAACATTATGAGACTAAGCTCCTGCCAATGTGCTTTTAGGCATGTGACCAGGACAGTCTTTAAGGATATATCACTCAACATATATTGGCTGGTAAAGATAAAAGTTTTAAGTATCATAAAATACCTTATGCCACCAGACTTCAAATTTTGGGCTTAGACAACTTAGAACTACGCCGACTTCAGTCTGACCTAGGCATAGTACATAAAATTAACTGCCACAATGTCCTTCCTGTCAATGACTACTTCAGCTTCAACCACAACAATACACGCGCAAATAATAATACAAACTCAAGGTAAATCATTCCAAACTCAATTGCAGAAAATATGACTTCAGTAATAGAGTGGTCAATGCCTGAATTACACTATCTGACCCTGTAGTTTCTTCCCCAAACCCCCAAAACTTTAACCTTAAACTGTCTACTGTTGACCTCACCCCATTCCTAAGAGGTCTGTAAGGGGCGTGCATAAATGCCCCAGCGTGCCTACCAGTGGTGGGTTGGCCCCAGTTCGCACCAGTTCTATAGAACCAGTAGTAAAACCGACGGGAGGCTCTGTCCACCAACCCTGAGGTCATCAAAACGCTTCTGCACATGCACAGAAGAGTATGTGCACATACGAGCGAAGCGAGCGTGCATGTGCGGCCCCGCTGCAAATTGGTAGTAAATATAAATAGAACCCCCCTGGCGCCTACCGTCTCTGTCCTAATATTCCTTTTTACTTACTCTTTTCATGTATTCAAATTATTTTGTATATGTGTTACAATGCAGCATGCATGTATATAAGCAAGAAAGCTTGTGTTGTAATTTCATGATAATTTCAGGATGCATTTAAAGTTGTGTCTCTGCTGCAGGATTTTAAAGAATAATATTGAATTGAAGCCAGAATATTTCCTTTTAGGGTTAATGGATAAATAGAAAAAGTCATGAAAGATTATTATATGTAGAGATTGAAATATTTGACATTACCTACAATGGGTGAATGGTTAGTGAAAATAGATTTTGCTGAAAATATTTTTCTGATTAAATCAATTTCTTTGATTAGAAAAAAGACATCTATATTTATTGCTGACTAGAAACTTTTTCTAGATGTTTTGCATAAAAATGAGAAATTAACTTGTGATTTATGATTTTGATGGTTAGACAGACTAGATTACAAAAAAAAGAAGAATATGATATCATTTTAGAGAAAGGTTACATATATTTGTATTTGTAACTGCTGTGAAGAATATCAGAAGCCACTTTATAATTTTTCATTTCTTCTCTTTTTATTAATTGTCTCTTATACTTTTTGTTTTTTATTTGATTTTATTTTCCTTTTTCCCTGCTTTCTCCCTATTAATTTCTATCTAATTGTTAAAGGTTGTTTTAAAAAATATTTTTTAAAAAAAAGAAAACTGTAGCATGTCTGATTGAATGAAACTGTGATATTCAAGTCAAATCCAAGCTGTTATTAATCTGCACCCTATGATAGATTTCTCTACAAAAATTGTGATCAGTGTACAACAATATGGTAAATTAAGTAAATTGGAACAAATCTATTGTTTTGTCAATATGCAATAAAATTTCTAGAGAAATACATAAAATTGGTTTTTCAGTTTTATTCAAATTCTATAAAATATTCCTAAGAAAATATTCCTTTAATTGTTTTGAATATCTGTGAATTTACGGAGAATAATAAATTGTATGGAAATTACTATTATCTTAAAAACAGTACATGGGAGAATGCCATGCTAATTCCATGTAAATATTTTAAACAAGTTGTAAATTAATGATTAAATTTGTATGTAACAGGCGAATTCAAGAGTTTTTTGGTCATCAAAACCAAAATCATGTAAAAACAAGAGAGATTAATTTTCCTGATTTCCAGCTACTGTATATCACTGGGTTTATTTGTTAATTTTTTTAATTTAATTTAATTTAATTTAATTTGTTAATTAAATTTGTTAATTAATTTATTATATAAATATAAAAAAAAGTATGAAGGCTATTGCTTAATGCATTGTAAGCCACCCTGAGTCTCCAGAGAAGGACGGCATATAAATCAAATTAAAAAAAAAAAATTCACTTTGGTCCTGGAATGAAAATAATATTGATTTAATCAATTATAGGCCCAGTAATTAGACACATTTAGAAGCTTTTGTTTCAAAATATAAGAGAACCCTCTTTCCAACATTGAAGACAGTCATATTTGGGCAATACTGGAAAAGAAATAAATTGGAACCTTTGCTCTCGAGAAAAACTGACCCTTTGGGGAAAAAATTAATGGCTAAAAATATGATAACTACCCTTAATCAGTAGTTAGAAATGATTGCTTCAAAGGTTTTGAAAGTTTTCAAAAAGAAAAAAATCTGCCAAAAATAATTAAATCGCAGTATACCTACCTAACTAGGGGACACGGTGGCTCAGTAGCTAAGACGCTGAGCTTGTCAATCAAAAAGTCCCAAGTGCCATGTAACAGGGTGAGCTTCCATTACTTGTCCCAGCTTCTGCCAACCTAGCAGTTCAAAAGCATGTCAAAAAAATGCAAAAAAAAGGGACCACATTTGGTGGGAAGGTAACAGCATTCTGTGCGCCTTTGGCATTTACTCAGGCCTGCCACATGACCACGGAGACGTCTTCAAAAAGCGCTGACTTTGGCTTTGAAACGTAGATGAGCACCGCCCCCTAGAGTCGGGAACGACTAGCACATATGTGCGAGGGGAACCTTTACCTTTATCTTTTATACATTAAAGTATAAATCTAAAGTATTTGTTACAATTGCTCAGCTAAGACACATTGACTCACTTGGCTCACCCTGTGATTTTGAATGCATTAAATAAGTTGTTTTAAAATGCTAAATCAACAACTTAGTTTTATTGACAATTTAAATAATACACTAAAATAAATGTCAACAATTTAGAAATGGAATAGAGAATTGTAGTTTCCAAAATCACTTGATCTCAAGCTTCAGGACATACTAAATATATTTCTCAAGAAACATTAAATGTTTTTCTTATGATCTTGAAATGAAGGTTCATACTTTAAACAATTTTTTTTCAGGTTTATTGGCCTCCTTAATGGGTGCTCAAAAAATATTAATTGTCAATCTTTTTTTATATTAGAGACATAATAAATGTAAATTTATAACAGTTCACATACTTTGGTCCCTTGTTAGCTTTTTATTGGATGGATAGTCTTATTATTATAAACCAGGGCTGTTGGAAATTAATATTTAAAGATGTTAATATGTTGCTCAGTTCTATTGTAAACATCTGGACTTTGTCTATTTATAAAGATCTTTTGACCTACTGTGCTTAGTTTGTTGCGAAAAAGGATCCTGATTTGTTCTGGTAGAGATACTTATGTTATGTACCATTTATCAAAAGCTTGATGATGCAATCTGTCACCTTTCTTTGAAATGTCTTCCTATAAGTATCTGTAAGGGCTCCAATCCTTTGGAATGAACTGCCCCCTGATATACGAAACATCCCTAATCTCCGTGCTTTCCGCTGTGCCCTCAAGACCCTGATGTTCAATCAGGCGGGGCTAAACATGTTAACTGGGAATGATTAAAATATTATTTAATTCTGGGTTTTATTTAACTTGGGCTAAACTATGTTATAATTTTAATTATCAATTTTATGATGTTTATGTATCTTTTATTTTTTCTTGACTGTACCGCCTTGAGTCCTGAGGGAGAAAGGCGGTATAGAAATATAATAAATAAATAAATAAAATATAGTTAAAACACTGGACAACATGATTCTGTGTGGTAAGTATTCTATTCATTGTTTAAAAACTGAGTTGTAATTGTTTTACTGTAATGCCATTTTGATTTAATTTTGATTTAGTAATATGACTAATTTTGTTGCTTGTATCCTTATGATTTATATTGATATTGTTTCCTGATTGCTTATTTGTACCCTATGACTATCATTAAGCGTTGTACCTTATGATTCTTGATGAACGTATCTTTTTTTTAATGTATACTGAGAGCATATGCACCAAGACAAATTCCTTGTGTGTCCAATCACACTTGGCCAATAAAAAATTCTATTCTATTCTATTCTGGTTGAAAGGATGGAGCTCTTCTAGTTCAAGCAAGAGACCCTATTTCATTCTGGACAAATGGCTATCCAGACTCTCCTTGAAAACCTCCAGTGATGGAGTACTCACACCTGTATAATTTGCAACCACGTATTTAGCATTTATTTTTACTTCTTAAAAATATTTGTTTAAAATATCTGTTTGAACTAATTAGTAATTGAAAGGCAGGAATGCCAACCAATCAATATTCACTCTTGTGAACTCAGTATATCCATTGCGTATACCATCTCCAGAGCTTTCAATGCTCTGTAAGTTATGTAACAACCCCCCCCCCCATTTCCTTCACATAAAAGAGATGCATATACAGTTTTATCATCCCTGCACAGACTGTGTATGCGCACATCCTCAAGTCATATTTTTATGACTTCAGACCCTTGCCAGGACCATATGATTTTGGTGGTTTATAAATGAAATTAATACTTTTTTGACATTAGATTGTGTGCATTTGTCTAACGATTAGTAAAATAATCTACTTAATAGGTTGCTATGGGAATGGATGTACTGTAGTTTCAAAGGAAGATTGACTTCAAAAACTATTGACCACTACATCAAGAAACTTTAAAAGCCTTCAGTTCACCATGATTTACCACAATACACATTTGTAGAATAAACATTGAAATTGAGTTCTAGAAAAAATTGTGTTATCCCAGCAAATCCCATATTGGGATCCCATCATATTGAATGGCACCTAAAATCTGTGAGAATTGCATCCTAGAAAAATTGCATTTTTTCTTTGTTGGCCTGAATATTGGTCTGAAATGCTGTCCTAGTTAAAAAATGAGAGGCAGGAAAGCAGACTAAGCAGTCCCTGCAATGAGAAACACAAACATTCATAAATACAGGGTTTCATCCACCCTGAGAATTTTTTTTAAAAAATGTAAATTAGTTTTCTGGGAGTGGCAGAGTTTAGAAATTTGCATCACTTTGCTGCTTATTTGTAGACAGGATTATGCAATTGACTATAGCAGAAGAGAATAGGAAAAATAGCATCCACATCTTAATTCACATGTTATAAACAAGCATAGATAGCTATTTTAAATACACAGGAAGCACCCTTAATTTAAAGGCTTCCAAAATGTGGAAGGTTGTGAAATACCAAGATCAATTGAGCAAGTTGATGAAGCTGAGAGCAGAGGAAAAACTTTTGACAATACTGAAGTCTAAAATCCATTATATGGTCACAGTCTTAAGATGAAATGTAGGAGGTGGGAATGCCCAAAGGCATAGAAATTTTGGAATTTACTAAAAAAAACTGGCTGGAAGAAATTTTGCTAACAGATATAGAGGTCAAACCAGAATTTTTCTTATTGGGAATTATAGAAAGAAAATATAAGAAAGATACAAATTATTTATTATTGCATATAGTCACAGTGGCACACATAGCCTTCGCTCAAAAATGGAAAGAGAAAGATATTCCAACTGAAGAGGAAATATTACTGAAGATCTTTAACTGTGCAGAAATGGACAGACTCACTTTGGAACTCAAGGATAAAAGCGAAACTAAGTACTACAAAATCTGGGAACAATTTTATGATTGGATAGATAACAAGAGGGTAGCCAAGACAAATGTATAGTGTTAGAACAAAAATATAGATGTTCTTATAGATAAATGTATGTTTAAGAGATAAATAAATATACAGAAAAAAGGGAAAAAGTAATAATATCATATCATATTATGCTTAAATAGTGAACAAAGCTTAAGAACTATATGATTATATGAGTACTAATATTATTGTGAAGTGATGGAAGAAGTATGGAACCAGGGATATCATATCTATGTCCAATGTTTTTTTAATTTTGTATTATTAATTTTAAAAAACTTTTTTTTTTAAAAAAGATGAAATGTAGGAGCCATTCCTATGGTGAAATTGAGTGACTGGTTGGGAATTCTGGTACATGTAATCAAATGAATCTTGGGGTACCAGCTAGGGCAGACTACCATCATTGTATGCTGATATTCAGGCAGGGTAACAACCACCTCTTCAAGACCAACCTAGTCGACATACTTCATTTTCAATGTTTAGGGTTTAGGAATAGCCCACATTATTTTGTTATAAGCCCTTCTTCTAGATCAAAGGTTTCCAAAATTCTGTGCACTAGAGAAACTGAGCTTGAAAAACTAACCAGTGAATCCATTCTCCTGCAAACCCCAATTCCAATTACAGAGCAGGATATCTGCTATATCCAACAATGATTTACTGCTCTAGGCCTCTGCTTTCAATCAACTTCTGCAGTGAATTTGGCTTTCCATTCATACCAGGTATTATGGAATCGTTATAAACTATCTAGAGGCCGTTGACAGGATCAATGAACGAAAACTACATCTAACACAGAGATATTGACAGAAATACTCATCATCAGGGGATCCTCTTTGTCTGTACCTAACCTATTGCAGTTCTTTTTTTTCCCCAATTTTTTTAAAAAAAATTCTAAAACACACAAATAAACATACAATACACCTATTGCAGTTCTTCACGTACCTTTTTCTTTTTGGAGAACCTGTGTCATTAGGCATAGCTCTTTCTTAGAGGCATCTGCAGGTTAGAGGCTTTTATCAAAATGATGGAAGGAGCACTGTTCCATCACAATGCAAGTTCCACCCCTTTTGTATGTGAGTATAGATAGCATCATGGTGTCTTTTCTCATTCTTCTGCAGCTTTGCACCAAAAGTAATTGAATGATTTTCTGATTTAGAGAGGCAGCAATATTTGAGGAAAAGTCCTACTATATTTTCTCTCCTTGTTGCTTTTGCTCCTGGTATTTCTACATGGTATCTCTATTTAGTCTATGGGGACTTCATGTCCGTTGAGGGCAACTGGTTATTTTGAGAACCTTTGGCTTTGTTTGTTCAAGATAGGAGGCAATCCTGTAACAGACTTTTGTCGCTCTGTAAGAGGACTCCCTTTGTTTAACTATTCCTAGTTGGAAAATGGAGGAAAGAGAAAGTAGTCATTAATCCTGACATAGACATATTTTATATGTCTTGCAGCACGAAGCTACCAAACTCAAAACAAAATCTAATCCAGGTTATCAAGTTCTTAGTGCTACTCTACATGCCCCTGTAAATCTTGTACTCCCTAAAGCTTTTTGATAAGTAGCCTTAACTTGATGTTATCCATGTGTGTTGAGAGTTGGAATTGCACCTTCCCAAATTCTAAGCCAAACACCATCCTGCTTGGGAAGGATTCTTGGACTTCAATCTTAATATGACTAGACACTAGAGCAGGGGTCACCAACCTCAATTCATAATTTTAAATCCTGCAGATCACTAATATGAATTTTTTTTAAAGATAAATAGTATTTAGTGCAATATAAAAAATGCAACTAAGTTTTCTGCAGACCACCAACATTTTCTCATGGACCACTGGTTGGTGACCGTTGCACTAGAGGATATCAAATTGGAAATGATTGCAACTATATTCTATCTCAGGGGTCTCAAACTGGCAGCCCGCAGGCTGGATGCATTACATGCAGACCATGCCCAACCCAGCTCCGTAAAGGAAAAAAACATTGCGATACATCATGTGATGTGATTGAGTTGCCATCCGTGTTCTAACTAGTCTTCCCATGTTGAGAGTGAGGGAGGGGTGGTAATGCAATTCCAGTTAAATAAGATGTATACAATTTATCATTTCTGAGTGTGCAAAGTATATTGAGCCACAAACTAACTAAATAGGTTGGTGTCACACAACACATTAAGACACACTTTCTCATACACTCAAATAAAACTAATCAAACTTAGCATGTTAGTCCCCACAAACACCACAGACTTTTAATTGACCTTGCTAAACAAATGTGAACATAGCATAAGAGCAGACCCACTAAAATTATTACTCTAACTCCAACTGAGATTATATACTCTAGCCTTTTAAAAAATTGAAACTTTTACCTTTTGTTTGAAGCCACTGTTTAGTTTTTGTTCTCTTGTTCTCTGTTATATATGTACGCCCACTTATCACTTGTCTACAGGTAAGAATCCATTACCCTGCTTGGAAATGAGGTGCAGAAAAACGAAGTATTCATTACTTTTTAAAAAACAAATAGAAGTGCCACTGCAAAGACAGCTCGTAGTTCCAGTTCTTCTCTGCTTATATTAATTTTATGTGGTCACTTGGTCGGTTGGTCATATGATTGGCTGGTCACATCCTGCAAATGTATCCTAATAAAGAGATAGATAATGCCATCGTTGGTCACTCAATTGATCCAACTCCTTACAGGCTTGTAGGCTGGTTTCAAATCGATATATTTGTTGATTGACCCATTCATTGAATACCAGGCTTTGACGAATTTGTGCGTGTGGGGTGGGGTGGGGTGGCATGACCAGTCCCAGTCAAACTGATGTTACTCGATGTCAATGTGAGTCAAGATCAAAGATATGTGGTTGTATCAGTTGATGGATTCTTGTTTTCAGTTGTCATCCTGTTTGCCTAATGTAGAATTGGTGTTGCATTTAATCTTGTAGATTACGTTGCTGTTCTCTTCTTTCTGTACTTTGCCCTTGTTTCTAGACAGCTGTTGTCGGAGTGTTGATGTTGGTTTGTGGGCCACCATTATCCCCAGATAAATTTTAGTTTGTCAACTGCATTTTAAAGAGCTATATGAATCTGAAGCAAAAGCTAAGCTATTTTCATCATTAGTAAGCACCACTTTAACTTCATACTAGCACTACCGTAGTTCTTGACTTATGACTGGCCACTTAGCAATCATTCAAAGTTATTATGGACCTCAAAAATGTTACTTCTGATTGAGATTCCAATTTTGGGAGCTCAGCAACTGGATGTCACATTTATGTCACATTTATGGACATCCCGTGGTCAGATGACAACAATTTACAATAGGTTTTTTTGCCAGAAACCAGCATTTACTTCTTACTTCCTGCAAAAAAAAAATACCCATTGAGGACAATGGGTTCACATAACAACCATAGCAGTTGCTTAAAAACTGCGACAAAAAATGACATAAAATCAGATCGGTCATGTGATGACCTACTAAATGAATGGTGTAACTTATGACCATAATATCAGGTTCAATTACTGTCCTAAGTTGAGGACTACCTCTGCATTGTGTGCATTCGATGTAAAGCTGGAATAAAGAGGCAAGCAACAGAAAGCATGGAAATGAAAGAGTGTCTGATATTATGTTTAGATTTTGTGGCTCAGAACGAATGATTCTCAGCATCATCCAGCCTCCTCTATAGTAATATAAAGTCGTCCATGTTAATGATATATCACCACTATGGTCACTGAATGGCTTTATTGGAGAAAGTCTTAGTTTCATGTAAAGAATACACTTTTGCTTAGTAAAGAATTGACAAAAGAAGATATATTCTTTCCAATCAGACTTCTTTTCTTTGACTGATTTCTGCTTAGGCCACCAGTTAAACCACATTCAAGTTAATCCAAATTATGACGTGATTTGAACAACCATTCATGTGTGGCTGCTTAAACAAGACATGGATATTCTAGTCTAAAAAATTATCCTTTTGAAAAGTAACAATTGCATTTAATTTTGGCTTATCGGAAAGAATTTAAATTATTTATATGGATTCAATGCATTACATTTTATGTCTATAGAGATTTTCAATCATCCCATCATGGTTATCTCAAAAGTGCTTTTCCAAAAAGCAACTGGATAGCCTTGGTTTTTTTCCCCCCTCTTGAAATCATTTCACTTCTCATCCAAGAAGCTTTTTCAGCTCTAACTGGATGGTAGGGAATGGAGGGATTTATATTTTTTGCAGTCATCCAGTTGTTAACACTCAGAAGGTTGGTCATTAGCTCTCTGGGTTGTTGAGACCACTTGGGGGGTGTGCCTTTAGAATCACCTGAATCAGAGTGTGAATAGGTGTGGAACCTTCTTGGAACTGTTGAAAGGACTGTGTTGAAAACAGGAGGTTGGTGATGCCATATCTCTACCCCTCTGTTGAGAGAGGGCTGTTCAATTTTAACATAGATGGCCCCTCAAGGACTACTGGTTTGAAAGACGGGTCAAAGTGTCCATCTATGTTAAAATTGAATAGCCCTCTCTCAACAGAGGGGGAGAGAGATGGCACCACCTACCTCCTGTTTTCAACACAGTCCTTTCAATAGTTCCAAGAAGGTTCCACACCTATTTACACTCTGATTCAGGTGACTCTAAAGGCACAGATAACCCCCCAAGTGGCCTCAATGACTCAGAGAGCTAATGACCAACCTTCTGAGTTCTAAAATTGAATAGCTGCTTTTTTGTATCTTTAGGTCTCATTTTTCTACTTCTATTTTCTTATGCACTTTTAATTTTTTCAGTTCTTTTTTTTCCCCTCTGTTCTAATTTAATTTGTATTGGTTCTTATTGTTCTTAAAAGTTTTTAAGTAGAATTCCCATGCTCAATACAGAATGGTTACGCTGAGATGTTTTCTTACAGATTTATCAGGGGGAAAAAATATAGTTTTCTGCAAGATTTCTGTAGACGCACAATGTTAAGATATACAGTATATGTTTGCATTCATATTATTGTATTGTTCCTTTCTTGGGAATAGTGATTTAGTTTCTTCTGCTCTGTGCTCACCTCATAATAACTGACATGATGAAAAGTAGCTTTGAGACAAGCAATTTAATTGTTCTGTCTTCACAACAAATATGCTTAGATGTACTGAGTTGTACTGAGGACAAAAATCATTTGAAACATTTGCAGGAAACAATCAAGAGAACCGATTGACCCAGACAAGGAAAATATTCATCAAACAAAAGGCTGTTTGGCAAATAGTCTGGCTGTGTCTTCCCAGCAATCAAAAAGAATTTCATCAAGAGAAAGACATATATTCTTCCCACACACCAACAAAACAAGACATTCTGTATTTCACATTTGTATAGATGTTGTGCTCATGAATATGTAAACAAGAAAATCAAAAGTGAATTTAACCAATTACTGATGCTGTGCTATTAGGTAAAAAAAAAATCACTATGAAAGACTGATGTTTTTGCATATTACATGAAGAATAACTTTGTCTGAACATAATTACCTATTATTCAATTTCTTATAAAAGGAGAACCACAAATAGTGAGACCAGCCTTGAGTGATGCAAGTGTTTACTTTAATGTAAATGAATGCAAATCAAAGGGTGGGAATGAATACTACACCCAAATGTCGAATTATACCTTCAGGAAATATACACAATACCAGTAGATACATGCCAAGTTTACCCTCCCCCATTCAGTCATTTTAATCTAAATGGTTACATGGGTTTTAGGCTCTGTTGTTCTAATATTCTCCTATATCCCTGTGCCAAATATGAGTATTTGGTAAAACCCTGTTTAGGATTCTCCCTTATAGCTTTTTAACATCAAATTATCATTAATGATTTAGCCTTAATTCCTGTACTACCAAACTCAAGGTTAGGATAAATAGTTCTATTTGGGACTTTATTTTTTCAATCAATTCTTCCATGTTTACTTCAAAAGAAAAGGTCAAACACTTCTCAGTATTTTTATTAGTATTATTATTTAGGGTGCTATCAACCATTTGCCCAAAAGCCCTTAAAACATTTTACTCTCTTATCATTTCACAGCTGAAAATAGAGATGTGCTTTTAGCGTCCATGTTCTCATTCTACACAACACTGACTGAACACCTTCCTCTACAAGGATCTCCTATCTGTTGGACATTCATTCATTCATTCACTTTTATAGCCACTGATATCACCTTTCTAACACTGAATGGCTCACACAATTAGAAAAAAAAACCAAATAATATAACCAATAATAAAAATAAAAAAATCAGTAAAAACACAACAATCTCTTTAAAACCAAATTAGAAACCCAATTGGAAACCTAAAATTCTGTTTCTTGAGAAACAGAAAAAGCAGGCAAATGGAAGTCATGGATTAATCAATACAACAATCTTAAGGCCAGCAATTCAATCTATTTTCTGGGAGGGGGTGTGCGAATGTTTGAAAGAGTGATGTTAAGGCAGAAAAAACGTGAGTATGTGTGTGGGTATGTGTAAATTGCATCCATATATTCTTTAGTAACCAATTTTGCACTGATTTCCAAATCGATAAATGCTACGTATTTTAATTTTGTATTTATAATGGGAAATTGTTTTTAATTTATTTTAAGATTGTTCACCACCCAGTCACACTCAGATGGGCTGTTCAATGAATGAATGAGTGAGTGAGTGAGTGAATGAATGAATGAATGAATGACAAGAATGATTGAATGAATGAATGAATGAATGAATGAATGAATGAATGAATGAATGAATGACAAGAATATCATTATTTGACTAAAGATAAGCTAGAGGGGAAAAAATCATAGGATGATGCCAAAATGATGTTCACATGAAACTACAAGCAGTGCACCACATAGCACTATAAAAGATGAGACAGATTTTCCTCCTGAGGTATTTAATATTTACTGAACTTCAAGAATGGACCTAGAAATCTGTTCTCAATAGAGTGACCAAATAATTAAACTGAATCAAATAAAAATCTGATAAAGTTTATCATTTCTGAAGTAAAATAGAATTTTTCAAACACAGTTCTCAACAGACCAAGTCAGGCAAGGCTTGGAACCAGCATACTATATACACAAATGAAACTCACCAACTATGCTACTCATGTTAGAAGCCCAGCTAACTCAGCTTATTTTGTTCAACTGCTAGGTAATGTACATGCAGAGTTCTATACTTCCTATACATTCTGGGTAATCCCTGTTTGTATAATGTTTTTGTCAGATTCTAACATAAAGACACAATTTATTCCTAATGTATTCACTTTTCATCACTGTTCTGACATTTATTATTTGAAGAGGCATTTATCATGAGATTAAGTTAGGGGATAGCTTTGTTCATTATGAAATAATTTGGGTCTGTATAGTGAAGTTATTAGAGGTTATGTATGGCTTACCCATTTTGTTCGAAAGGTTCGTTTGCATTTTCTAACATCTTCTCAGCAGTGGTGAAATTCAATTTTTTTTACTACCGGTTCTGTGGGCTTGGCTTGGTGGGCATGGTGTGGCGTGGTGGGCGTGGCAGGGGAAGGATACTGCAAAATCCCCATTCCCTCCTCACTACTTGGGGAAGGATATTGCAAAATCTCCATTCCCACCCCACTCTGGGACTAGCCAGAGGTGGTATTTGCCAGTTCCCCAAACTACTGAAAATTTCCACTACCAGTTCTCCAGAACCTGTCAGAACCTGCTGGATTTCACCCCTGCTTCTCAGCGAATTTCCCACAGGCCTCTTAGATGTTCATGGTTCACATTCCTATATTTGAAACAAAACACTTAGTTGTGTCAGATGTAGATATTGTCAATCCTGAAGCTGACCTGACTGAAGCTATTTTGTCCGCTTCAGTGTTGCCACACTGGAGCTGAGGGATAGGGAGGGGAAAATTGAGATAAACGGGAACCTATAGCCAAAAAAACGTATTTTCTCTTTGGAAACCAAGGACATTCCGACATCTGGTCAGAAGAAGGTGGAGTGATGCACCGGGTGTCAACCCATTCTGTGATTGGACCATGTGACTGATTGTTTTGAGAAAGTAGAAAAACCTTTACTTTTAATTAGGTGAAAACTGAGGGAGACTTCAGAGTCGTTTTTTACCAGATACGTGCCAATATGATAATTCCAAATAAAAGTATTCTTTGAGGAATTTACATGCCTTGGAGTCTTGCTTGCCATGGATTTATTACTTGGAACCCTAACAGATATTTCTTTTTGTGTTCCAGAAGAAGCACTGGATTACGCAAACTCAGTCCTAGTTCTCAAAATTATCATCATTGCCCAGTCATTTCTTGGTGCATATGAACCACAGTTGGGATATTCCCATTGATATTTTTTATGTTGTCTTAATTGATATCATCCTGGTTCTGTGCAGAAAATGGATTGTCCCCACACTAGCTTTTCAGATGACCCATTACTACAGGACACTTCTGCCATTTGCTATTTGCTAAATATTCCAAAATATTTTTTTGTTTATATTTTGGTAATCCAGGTAATAGTGTTATAAACCAGGATTTATAATCCGGGAGTCATGATGGAGAAAAACACCTCTTGGTATCAACCCCTTCTCTTGGTTTGTATAATTTCATTGGTCTCTTTGATGACACTATGTAATAAAATACTTAACCATGCAACTATTTCTCTGCTAGCTTAAGTTCTTTTTTAGGAATTATAAAGCTGCTGGAATGTCAAAATGTAAATTTGATATTGCAAAAACAGGTTTACTCTTCCACAATCCATCTCCAGAATGTTATTAAATTATTAATTTTCTTCAAACAAAATGTAAGATTATTTTTTGTTCAAGAGCAATTGAAGGATTTAATCAAAGAAAGCAAACAAAGAAAGAGGAAATTAAAGGACAAGTTTACAAATTAACACATTATGTTTTTCCTGTGGAATAGCCCTTCAAAAAGAGTTGCCCAATAAGAAAGGCCACAGAAGGCCTTCCATAAAAGATAAATCCAAAAGGAAAATTTCAAAGGAGTGAGTCATTAGGAAGCTAGCCGGGCTTAAAAGGAGGCAATTCAAACGCAAAGCTAAGCCATATCTTGCTAGAGAAGCTACTTACAGAGTAAATTCAAACCAGACTCAACAAAATTAATTTTATTTAGACAGCGGGACAGTCATTCATTACTTTAATGACTCAGACTAGACATGAGTTATGAAATCTTAGTATTTGTGAGGACTTTTGTTTTGTTTTGTTTGCAAATGGATAAGACCATTCAGGAAAAGGAAAAGGATCTGTGCGTTTGGATTATAAAAAATGAGCCCCTTGTTGAGATGAGCAGCCACACAAATTGAATAAATACAGACAGCTAGGCTTCTACCTGAGATAGAGTGTAGGCTGGATCGATAGTAAAACAAGCTACCTATCTGATGCAGGTGGTCAAGGTAGCCTTTCAAATTTGACACTGAAAAATGGTTTCAACTTCACAGTAGTTTTTGTCTTCGATGAGTCAAAATTGTCCCAGGCATTTTGGATAACCATTTGTCTAAAATGGGATAGGGCAGTGATGGCTAACCTTTCCCGGACTGAGCGCTGAAAGCATACATGTGCACATGCAAATGCGCATGAGCAAGCCTGAACCCCCAAAATTCAGTCCCTGTGCATGCGCGTGCAGCTCCTGTGCATGCACGCATGCCCCCTGCATGCGCACCAACCCGCACACATGCACACGCCCCCCTGCGGAAGAGACCTGATGACCAGATGGCTGGTGGGAGGCACGCACGCATGCATGCATGGCGAAGCTAAACTGGAGCAACAGCTCACGTGCCCACACATGCCACCTGTGGCATTTGTGCCATAAATTCACCATCACGGGTATAGGGTTACCTGCTTAAGCAGGTGGTTGGATTAGAAGATCTCCAAGGTTGTACTAGGGGTGTCAAACTCACAGCCTGTGGGCCAGATGCATCATGTGCCGGCCACGCTCACCCCCATTTTAGCGAAGGGGGAAAAATCATGATACATCACGTGACGACAACATGATGCTTCAAATTTGACACACCTGGAAGATCTCCCTTCCAACAGGCTTCGACTCAACCCCTCCAAGACCGAGTGGCTGTGGCTGCCGGCGTCCCGATATAGCCAGCTGACACCATCGCTGGTTATTGGGGGCGAATCATTGGCCCCCACGGAAAGGGTTCGCAACTTGGGCGTCCTCCTGGATTCACGGCTGTCTTTAGAGGATCATACGACAGCCGTGGCCGTGGCCAGGGGGGCTTTTTATCAGGTTCGCCTGATACGCCAGTTACGACCCTTTCTAGATTGGGACTCCCTACGCACGGTCACTCATGCTCTTGTCACTTCCCGTCTGGACTACTGCAATGCTCTCTACATGGGGCTCCCCTTGGGGTGCACCCGGAGGCTCCAACTGGTACAGAATGCGGCCACGCGGGGGATTATGGGAGCGACGGGACGCTCCCACGTGACACCTCTCCTGCGTGAGCTGCATTGGTTGCCGGTGGACTTTCGGGTGCGTTTCAAGGTGTTGGTAATCACCTTTAAAGCGCTCCATGGCTTAGGGCCAGGGTACTTACGGGACCGCCTTCTGCCACCAATTGCCTCCCACCGGCCGGTTCGCTCCCACAGAGAGGGCCTCCTCAGGGTGCCGTCAGCCAGACAATGCCAGCTGGCGACCCCCAGGGGGAAAGCCTTCTCTGTGGCAGCACCCACCCTTTGGAATGATCTGCCTCCAGAGTTAAGAACAATCTCCGACCTCCTGACCTTCCAGCGGGCTTTAAAAACTCATCTTTTTCAGCTTGCCGGCTTAGCCTGATTCCTGTAAATATTTTATCATTTTAGAGTTTTTTATTATCTTTAAATGAATTTGGTTTTAATTTATGGCCATTTATATTGTTTTTATGAAATTTTAACTTTTGTGTGCTTGTTTTTAATCGGCTGTGCACCGCCCTGAGTCCGTAAGGAGAAGGGCGGTATATAAATCTAATAAATAAATAAATAAATAAATAAATAAATAAATAAATAAATAAATAAATAAATAAATAAACTCAGACCAATTCTGGTCTGGCTTAACCTCCTTTTATATTGGGTTTTAAATTTTTTACAATTGGATTTTTAAACTGTTCGAGCCAAATTATTTAATTTGTTTTAAATGATTTTTAACTTTTATATTATTTTATTGTATCTTATTTTGGCTTTGCACCGCCCTGAGTCCCGTCTGGGAGTAGGGCTGTATATAAATTTAATAAATAAATAAATAAATAGTCTGGTAGACAGTTCTCGACTTACAACCACAATGGAGCCCAACATTCCCGTCACCAAACAAGACAGTTTTTAAGTGAATTTTGCCCCATTTTACAACCTTTCCTGCCACAGTTGTTATGCGAATCACTGCAGTTGTTAAACTAGCAACATGGTTGTTAAATTAATCTGGCTTCCACATTGACTTTGCTTGTCAGAAGGTTGCAAAAGATGTTCATATAAATACATGCCAATTGCCAAACAGCCAAATTTTGATCACAGTGACCACAGGGATGCTGCAATGGTTGTCATGTGAAATTAGGTCATCAGTCACTTTTTTCAGTGTAACTTTGAACAGTCGCTGAACAAATGGTTATAAATCCAGGACTACTTGTAAAGACAGAAATAAAAGCACAAATTCAAAGTAGAAAATAATCTTCTGAACTTAAAAACAACCACAAGCTACAGGTGTAAGACTGTGTGCAAGGGAAATTACAGGTTGGTTTATCTAGTTGATGAATTAATAATGAAAGATTTGGAAACAACATGAACTTTACCAAGTACACCATGTTACAGGGAAATTAAATATTGTCACAGAATGTGTTCATAAAGACTGCATAAGGTTGTGTCATAGAAGATTTGGCCACAGAAATTGATTGTGTTTCAAACTAGGGAAAAAAGATTTAACAAAAGAATTAAAAATTAAAAACCTGGCTCTGAATTTAAACGTGCTGACTGCATTAAACAAAGTGCAACTAGGGCTATGCACTCATGTCTAAGGAGAGACAGCCAATGTTTAATGTTTAGAATTATTTCATTCAGATTTTGTAGACCCTTTCCTGTGAGAAGCCCTAGAGCAGGGCTGTCAAACTCAGGGCTTGCAGACCCGATGCATCACAGGCTGGCCACACCCATGCCCGGTTTAGCAAAAGGGAAAAAGTCATGGTATGTCACGTGACGACGCTGTGATGATGCACGTTTGACACCCCTGCCCTAGAGGAAACTTTTTTCCCTTATGTTTCTGGATCAGTTTTCAACATACATGAAAAAAAATCCTTATTTCCTAGAACAAAATTGTAAAGTAGGAAAAAGAATGGAACACTGCTGGAAATGACTCGAAACATAACTCTAGATCAGGGGTGAAATGCCCCCGGTTCAGACCGGATCACCCAATCCAGTAGTGATGGAGGTAGGTGGTTCGGAGAACCGGTAGCAAAAATCCCTGCCCCACCCCTACATGCCCAGCTGAGCCGCACGATCATCAGAGGCTTTTTTTTACTTTTAAAAGCATTTTTTCTACAACCTCTTCAGCCGGAAAAAAATGCTTTTAAAAGTAAAAAAAAAAAGCCCCCCATGATCGCGCGGCTCAGCTGGGATCGTCAGCTGGGATGTGTGGAGGTGGCATGCATGCTCATATTTTTGAACCGGTAGCAAAGGTAAGTGAATACCACACCTGCTCAGAAGGATGGAAGGCTAAGTCAATTGCCAAAGTGCAGACAGCCAGCAGTCAGTAGAAGTAGCCTGCAGTATTGCATTCTAACCACTGCGCCACCATGGCTCAACGGGGAAAAGTGCCTATTTTTATTATTTAGAAATACATCTGCATGTACAAAATGTGCAAAAAATGGAGGTTCTTCCATGAACCTCCCTGAGCACAGCCTCTGAACATTTGAGAAAAGTGGTTGAGCATAAACCCCACTGAGCTCTGATTTGGAAACATACAAGAACCCTCTGAATAGTTTATGGTTGGTTCAGCAGCTGACTGCTTCATTGCTATTGATTCAATCTTTATGTTATTATGGAAAAGCAGTATGAAATGATGTCCTACAGTAATAGTAATTTCATCCTGATCAATGTTTCACATTTCATTTTGCTTCCTCTTCTCATTGATGGGTTTTGGGTTTATTTGGTCCGTGAGCATTCCTCCCCCATAATTTTTCCTAGCTCTTTTGCCTTACTTATCTTCTTGGTTTATCTATTAGACTAGATTGACTTCAGACTAGAAATATGTGTATTCATACATTTTTTTAATATATTGCCATTTAATCACATATTAAACAACAACATTAAATTGTTATTCATTGTAAAATTCCTTGTGCATATAATAATAAACTTCAGGCTCTATATGCTTTTTTTCTGGGGAACAACTGCAAAAAATGAAGAAGCAATTAGTGTGAAAGTGCTATGTGATAATTTCAGTTCACATTAGTATATTGTATACTAAACTCTCATTTGTTTCATTATCAATTAGCATGCTGAATGGGCCCAGCTGTTGTGAATGGTTAACCATGGTTTATTTTGTGCAATCTGTGATCCCAACCAATTACAGATTATTTAACAAATCAGGAAATCATGGCTTAGAACATCACTTGACCCCCAACTAATATATTTATTATATGCATGCTTGCAGGGCAGGGCAGGGCAGGGCAGGGCAGGGCAGGAAGTCCTGTAAGTTCTTTGCCAGGTCAGAAAGAATCTCCGATTTTTCCAGGACCTAAAGCTCAGTCTCACTAAGAATATGTAGCATGGTTACTTGCAAGTGCACATAAAATGGAAGCCTTCTTACAATTATTATTATTTAGATATAAGACCCAGTGGTGGGATTTAGCCAGTTCGCACCTATTCGGGAGAACCGGTCATTAACTTTCTAAGCAATTCAGGGAACCAGTTGTTGGAAGAAATCTTATTTTGTTTTTTTCTACTTTACAGGGCTAATCCTGTAAGGAAGGCAGGAAGGAAACATTCTGATGTTGTTTCTAGCTTAATCTTTATTGCCCTGCTTACAGAAACTGCCTCTCTGGTTAACCCTTATTACTTTGTAACAGCTATGGCGAAGCACCCATCAACGTGAGTGACGTTGAGTTAGCTGCGTCCACATGGTCACATGACCACCGAGCCGTGCCTACCCAGCTGGTGATTAGGGCAGAGAACCAGTTGTTAAATTATTTGAATCCCACCACTGATAAGACCAAATACAATACTAAAATTAAAGTAATGATCCTGCATAAGCATTGCTGTATGGTGACTCAGCCAATTTATTTCCAGCTGAACAGTGAAGCATCCCAAATCATAGGCATCCCAAACCAAGCGCCCATTTGAAACGCTGAAGACTTGGAGATTTGTGAGTAGATTGGTTTCCTGTGAATGAGAAGTCTCATACCACCCAGTCTCCCAGATTTTGGGTTCAATTCAACCTCTCTCTTCTCAGGGATGTTTAAGTGCCTTCCTGAGATGCTATTGTTTCAAAGATATTGCCCTAACAGTTTGGCAACGCTCTCCAGTACCGTATACTTCCTCTATAGCAAAAATAAAACCATAGTGAGGAGGCACCAGCCAGCTGAGTGCTGCTTTCTGCACTGATTGGAGTGGGCATTGCTTGGCTTACAGTACATGTTCCCAATATTTCAAAAGTTAACAGCAATGAAAATGAATGGAGAAAGGAACCAATAGCTTTGGAAGCATCTTTGGGCATTACGTCTAGCTGAAGTGGGTGAATCAAAGCAGCCGTTTCCAAGGAAACAGGACAACAGCTAAATTCACATTCTTAAAATAAGGTCAAAAGAGGGTCTCAGGTTTTCAGCCAGTTTGCCAATCATCACCTGATAGCTTTGATCTAAGGCAGAATTCAAATTCTAAGAGGATCCACTGATGATGATGATGGTCATCATCATCTGCTCTGGGCTTCTCTTGCTAAACTGCAATTATTTAAAAAGACAATATTAAATATTCTTCCCCAAGGCATTGTGGTGAGCTTTAAATCATAGCTCATGCCCTATGCCACAAGTTAAGTTCATAGATAATGGAATTGCCAAATTTTAAGAAGGGACCTTTAAAAAAAACAAACAGTACAGACCAGTGATGAAATCTAAAATTTGTTACTACTGGTTCCGTGGGCATGGCTTGGTGGTGGTGGGGTAATGTGGTTGGGTGGGCATGGCCAATTTTTTTTTTTTTAACTTTTAAAACCAGGCAACTCAGCTTGCATCGTCAGAGGCATTTAAAAGAAAAAAAGCCTCTGCCGATCAGGCAACTCAGCTGGGATCCTCAGAGCCTTTTGAAAGCATATTTTTACAACCTCTTTGCTCTGAAGAAGTTGTAGAAAAATTGCTTTTGAAAGCCTCTGACGATCCCGCTGAGTCACATGATCATCAGAGGCTTTTTTTTTTACTTTTAAAAGCATTTTTTCAGCCAAAGAGGTTGTAGAAAAAATGCTTTTAAAAGTAAAAAAAAAAGGCCTCTGTTGATTGTACGGCTCAGCTGGGCTTGGAGGGGGGCAGGGATTTTTGCTACCAGTTCTCCGAACCACCCGCCTCCATTGCTACCGGATCAGGCGATCTGGTCCGAACCGGGAGCATTTCAACCTTGGTACAGACACAAAAATGTTAACCCATTTGATAGATTTTTTTTTTAAAAAATGAAATAATAAACTGCTAATGTTTTAAATGGGTATTGTACAAATGTTTCAAATTTAAAATATTTAATATTCTAGTTTCAAGAACTGTTGTCCAGAACAAGTAAATAAACACTCCGTTCTCCTGTAAGTCCTCTAGAACAGGGGTCTCTCCAACCTTGGCAACTTTAAGCCTGGCGGACTTCAACTCCCAGAATTCCCCAGCCAGCAAAATTCTGGGAGTTGAAGTCCGCCAGGCTTAAAGTTGCCAAGGTTGGAGACCCCTGCTCTAGAGTGATCAACAGTAATGTTCCCAATCAGCAGAATGGAAATTGCTGGAAATGGGGCCTTTATGTGCTCCAGAGTGTGAGGGAACTTCCAGATCAGATGTGAGGGCATGTGATAATGGAGTTTTTCCCCCAAAAAAATTCAGGATTGCACTGTTCAAATACAAATACAAACAGAATTGCTTTCCCAAATTAATGACTCTATTAGTCTTTTTCTTGACTATACTACTCAGCTAGTATACCATGCAGAAGAAAGCTAATAGGAAAATCCTTTAGTCAGTATTATGAAATAATTGTTCTCTCCATTGGAGTGGAGTGCAGGGCATGTGAATTCACCTCTGAGGGCCAGAACTATCATCAATTAAAAAAAGAATTCTAAAGCCTGAGAAAGATTGTTATGGGAGAGAAAGCAGCCGAGTTCTCTTCCTCTGAAAAAGTGGCTGAAACTGCAGAATTCTCTACAAGCTCATAAATGATGGAACAAAATGTTTCCTTGCCATAGGAGAAGGTTGTAAGTTTAAGACCCTCTCAACTCCATAGCATTTCATTGTTTAAGCCTTTAATTAAACAAAATAGTAGAAAAGAACAAAGAAAAAGGAGAGCAAAGAAACAACAAAAATTTAAGTATTTAAGGATGCCTCATATACAGGTAGTCCTCAATTTATGACCACAATTGAGGCCAAAATTTAGATTGCTAAGTGAGAAATTTGTTAAGTGAGTTTTGCCCCATTTTACGACTTTCCTTGCCACATTTGTTAAGTTAACTATTGCAGTTGTTAAATTAGTAACATGTAGTTGTTAAGTGAATCTGGCTTCCCCATTGACTTTGCTTGTCAAAAGATTACATGACCCCCAAAGGTACTGGAACCGTCATAAATGTGACTCAGTTGTCAAGCATCCAACTTTAAATCACGTGACCATGGGGATGGTGCAACGGTCATAAGTGTGAAAAATGGACATAAGTTACTTTTTTCAGTGGCGCTGTAACTTCAAACAGTCACTAAGTGAACGGTTGTAAGTCGAGGATGACCTACATGCATATATTTAAGGTTTTATATAACAGATTTTTAAAAGGATTTACATATTTCTTTGTAATGCCAATACACAATCAAAGCAACCTATTTGCAAGTTCTAAGTAACATTTGGTTTTCAGTCCACTGAGTAATTGCAGCCATACATTCATTTATCTTTCCAAAGTTGAAGGACTTCTCTTTCAGCAATTAGGGCACACAGAACACCATTTCCAGTTTTCAGTGTCCATGTAATAAGTTATAAAGTTCAAAAGAATATGGACTTTTGTAAATATTAAACCCTACCTCAGTCAAATTAATATAAATAATGATTTATTCCCAGAACATAACCATCGGATATTGCAAAAAAATGTGCTTCAATGAAACATTATATTCAAGCAGTATAAATATTGGCAAAGAAACAAAGTAAAGAATAGTGAATAAGAAAATAGAAAATTAGAAAAGAACAAGAAAGAAAAGACTATAAAAAAGCAGCTTTCCAATCATTTTTTTTAATTTGTTGATTCCTTTTTCATAAAAATGTAATGGCAGACACTTATTTTTTTAGTTGAATAAATCATAGCTTTCAGATTTATTGGAATTTTTGATACAAATGTTAAAACAGTTTCCCTTTGTTTGAACAAAATCAATGTCTCACATTCCTTGTTCCATTCAAATTTGCATTTCAAATTGATTTAACAATAACAAGTATTTATAAAGCTTAATTGAGAACTCACACGCAATACTTCATAAGGTAAGTATGCTCCTAAGAATTTTAAATTTTAATTGGTTATCCACATTGGGTGAGATCATATTTGGTTGAGTGTTGGATTAGCACAGTGTAAATCCAACTAAATTATAGTTTAGGATATGGCACAATTTTAAATGAGACCACAGTGTCCTGTACCAGAAAAATTTAGTTAAAATAAGTGATGGCATATTAAGTACATTAAGTTGACTTTGCAAGACAACTTTGATGCCTTTGAGGGCCTGGCCTATTAATGTATTAGCAAACTACTAGAGATCTCATGCAAGTGAACCATGAATTAACTTCAACTAGAGTTAGTCCATTTTAATCACTTTGTCTATGCTTTTGCTTGATATAACCATTGTAAGAATCAAGAGTTAGTTAACACCTACCTTGACATTTATTGAAAGAAGCTAAAAGGACTGACATAAATGCTTCAGTTATAGGAAATGTTACTATAGGAAGTGGTGCTATTCAGCAGGTTCTGACAGAACCAGTAGCGGAAATTTTGAGTAGTTCAGAGAACCAGCAAATACCACCTCTGGCTGGCCCGGGTGATGTGGGAATCAGGGGCAGCTTTCAAAACCCGTACCTACTGGTTCGCTCGTGGGTGTGCACCAAGGTGAGTTTCAGCAGGTTCTGACCAGTTCTGTAGAACCGGTAGCAGAAATTTTGAGTTGTTCAAAGAACCAGTTGTAAAAATTCTGACTGGCCCCACCCGCATCTATCCTCTGCCTCTCAAGTCCCAGCTGATTGGGAGGAAATGGGGAGTTTGCCGTAACCCTGGATTGGAGAGGGAATGAAAATTTTAAAGTCTCTTTCCCCTGCCACACCCACCAAGCCATGCCACGCCCGCCAAGCCACACCCACAGAACTGCTAGTAAAAATTTTTGAAACCCACCACTGGTGTGCGCGCTCAAACGCACACACAATATTTCTGCGCAGAAGCGCCTGGGCAGGTGGGCAGAGCTTCCTGCCACTGCCGTTACCGGTTCACCCAATTTGGGCGAACTGGTAGCAACCCACCACTAGTGGGAATGGAGATTTTGCAATATCCTTCCCCTAGGAGTGGGGAGGGAATGGAGATTTCACAGTATCCTTTCCCTGCCACACCCACCAAGCCACACCCACAGTACTGGTAGTAAAAAAAAAATGAATTCCACCACTGGTGTTACTTTAGCTGACCAATTGTGGATTTGTAATTCTGCTAAAGAATTTTGCAAAGCGTGATCATTACTGGAACAAGGAAACATAATGTGACACTTTGTTTAAGCTGTGGTCAAGAATGTGCAGGCAATGTTCTGGAAGTATTATTACTATACACTATTATTATTATACACACCCATAGAGAGCTTAGCTCATTAAGTGCACCTCTATGCTTATTATGAGATGTTAGCCTAAACTTCAAATGTCTTCAGGTAAATCAGGAAGAAGTGATGAAATATCAGCAAATTCTGATGTGCAAATGTGGTTATATGGTACAAAAGCAGCCCCGCTTGATTTGGACATCGATCCTAAGCATCTATGTCTGAGCAAAAACCCAGTTTCTTCTTTCAGCATGATTATTGGCCTAAATTGTACTGGGTAAAATGAACCCAGTTTTGGGCTGGGCCAACACTTTGAACCAGTTTGGCAAATTCTGATTTATGTATATACCAAAACTCAATTTCTCTAGCCACAATCTGGGAAATTTGACAGGCCAGTTCCAGTTCCTATAGCATAGAAATCCCCATAGAAAGAGAGAAGAGCAAAATTTAAGCAGCAAACCTCTTAGCTACAGCCAAACTTCCCCTAATCCAGGCAAACTACCGGTAAACAATATTGTAGTTCTAAATTTAATTATTGCCAAAATGTGTTGCATGTTGTCATTGTAGAAAGGAAAATGGCTAGGCTTCTCTTCCCTATGACACCCTGTCCTCTTTCTCATTTGCTTCACCAACATTGTTCCTGTGGTTAAAGCTTGGTTTGCCATCTTTGCTTCATTAAAATAAAATAAAAAAGCAGTAATAACAGCAATGTTCTTGGCAATGGAACCAAAAGCTCTGACCAATCATCCACACAAGGGAATTAGCTAGAAGAAATGAGGAGGGGGTTGTGAAAACAAATCTGACTTTGTCTTTTCTTCCCCTCCCCCCCTGAGGCTCATTAGCCTCCCTGGATCAGCAGTTGTGCTTCATGTGACTCAACAGCCAGAGAAGCTGCAAGACAGCAGTGAATGCAAAGACCAAAAAAAAAAACACCCTAAAATCCTAGCTTATTTAAAAGCTTGCTTTTTAAAATAAAAAATAATAATATAAAAGTGCCTCTCCCAATTTGCATCGCCCGGGGGAACTGGCAATTTAGAGAAAATGGATACTACCTCATGATTTCCAACCCATGCAGAGCTGTAAACATTATGAGGAAAATAAAGAACTAAAATAAATCCAATTGAGCATGAATGGACCTCAGATTGCAAGATTTGGAGGAAAACAGCAGCTGTGTGAACAACAGCCTCACCTAATCCATAATATTTGCTTAAACTTGCCTGTGTTATGCTGTCATGGTGCTCTAGTTTCTACTCAACAATAGAAGTTATTGAAAGGGCGACGTGATATGAAATCATTATGCAAAGGTAGGATTACAGGCAGGCCAGAGGGAAATGAAGAAGGTCACCGTACAACTGTCTTCTTTGGTAGAAAAGGTTACTTTTCTTGGTAAAATCCACATTGATAGTCATCAATATGACAGATTTGTTTGAAGAAACATAGAGACCACAAACAAGGAATGTTCCCCCACGCCCCCACCCTCTTTTATTGCAAGGAAGGATTTATTGTACAAAAATATCCGTTTTTCTTTAAACAAAATTCATTATACCACTAATTCAGTAGTGGTATTCACTTACCTTTGCCACTGCTTTGCAAATGTGAGCACACGCGCCACTTCTGCGCATGCACAGAGCATCTGTGATGACGTCCGGGCAGGTGGGCGGAGCCTCCTGCCACTGCTGCTACCGCTTCACCTGAACCGGATAGAACCAGTAGAATCCCACCACTGCACTAATTTCTAAACCACTATAGCTATAGTTATTTACCATATCCACAGTTCCATGGATTTCTAGATTTCAATATCTGCTCTTTATTTAATTCTAAGGATTTTGTATTCATGGTTTCTGTGAGTTTCTATAAAGCCCTTTTCCTCACATCACATCACATCACATACAGCAAGCATGGCTGGCTTTGTTGCCAAGCCCTGGTTCCTTCCATCCTGAGCTACTACAGTGATTTTAGAATCTCTCATTCGCTATCTTGGAAGGACAGAAACTTACTAACAGTTTACTGGCCAGCCATTGGTACTTCTGGAATTGACATGGTTGCAAGGCTCTGTTTGCTGCATTCACCCTTTGGCTCCTTGGTCAGCTGAATCAGCACCTGTTTTATCCAAACGTCCAGTCATTGCATCAAGTCAACTTTGTCCTGGTGTTTCATCTGCAATCTTCTATTCTGCTGCTCTGCAGCACAACATTCAACACTTACCCACAACACCCAGATACAGAAAACCTCCTCCTTTATAGTTACAGACCAAGTATGACCCCAGCTAATTCAACTGCTTCAAATTCCCAGAAGTGAAGGAAAAGAAAAATTAAAGTAAGGGCTCATACTGAACAGTACAGGGCTCTCCTTCCACACCAGGAAGAGATCTGTGAAGTGAAGCTACTGAACTTCCACTCAGTTTTTATGTTCTTCAGTTGCACAATTGTAGCTGTCAGATTTAACTTTTTCACCATACATTAATAGACATCTCTGATATATATGATTTGGTTATGTCCTGCCCCAAAGCTCTGTTTTGCTTTCAAATCACAGCATATATTAATATAATTTTGGAAAGAAACAGAACATGGGATTTTGTGACGTGCTTTTGTTCACTGAGCCTAGAGCATGATAAACTTTTTTTTCAGTGGAAACAGACTTACCTTCCTGGTGCTAAGGGATGAATTTCAAATATGAGTCCATTTCTCTAGTTTTGAAAACTCTTTATATTCTAAAAACAGTAAGAAGTAATGTTTCTATCTAGGACAGAGTTACTGATCAGTTTAAAAATAGAATTAAACCCATGGTGATACTAAAGGAATATTATATGGAACCTTTTATTAGTTCTTTTTTTTTTCCCCTTACATTTAGTTTATTCGAATCAAAATAATGTATTTTTTTCTTGACTATCACTACTGTGAATGTACGTGGGTGTGTAACATGTTTCCCTGAAAATAAGACCCTGTCTTATATTTTTTTGAATCCCAGAATAAGAGCTTGGCCTTATTTTCAAGATCTTATTATTTTGGGACGTGTGGAGCAAGATGGGGCTCCTCATGCCGTTTTACCAGATTTTCAGCTCAGTCTCCCTAACCCTAACCAAAGGAAATGGCGAGGACCGGCTGTGCATGCGTTTAAATATTTTTGGGGAGGGCCTATTTTCGGGGAGGACTTATTTTAGCCCATGTGCTCTAAAGCCCGATTGGGCTTATTATCAGGGGATGTCTTATTTTCAGGGACACAGGGTAGATAGCGGTGATGGTATAGATATTTATAATTCACTCATAAATACATAAATAAATACACAGACATCTATTCACCAGAAACTAGCTTGACTCCAGGGCATCTTTACTTTATTAGTTTTCCCAACCTTTGCCCTGTGAAAATATTTAAATCTGGACAATTTGTTGTGCAGATTATTGCAAGCAGTCCAATGACGCTGGACTTGATAAGCCCCAGTTTGTGTGAGTTGGAAGAAAAGTTTCCAACTCCATCTCCCTGAGTACGGGTTCCCCACAGGCCTGTGTCTTGAGTCCACTACTGTTCACCTGGATGACCCATGACTGCTGTGCCAAATCTGCTATGAATCATATTGTGAAGTTTGCGGATGACACGGCAGTGGTGAGTCTTATCTGGGACGATAATGAAGATGCTTACAGGGAAGAGGTGAAGGCTCTGGTGGACTGGTGCAATAAAAGTAAACTGATTCTAAATGTTAATAAAACAAAGGAGCTCACTGTAGATTTTAGAAAATGCCAGCATAGTCATACTCCACTCAGTATCAAGGATACAGCAGTAGAGGTGGTCAACAGTATTAAGTATCTGGGGGTGCAGATAACTAACAATCTGAATTGGTCTCTCCACACGTCATCCTTAGTGAAGTGTGCAAACCAGTGTCTGCATTTTCTGCGTCAGATGAGGAGAGCACAACTTTCTCCTTCTGTCCTAGCCACTTTTTTACAGAGGCACAACTGAGAGTTTTAACAAACTGAATCACTGTTTGGTTTGGTCGCAGTAGTGCCTCAGATAGAAAGTCCATACAGAGAGTGGTAAGGACAATCGAGAAGATTATAGGAAGCTCGCTTCCTGTCATTCAGGATACTGCTAGAGCTCAAAGCATTGTCAGAGACCCCACAAACCCACTTTATGGTCTATTTCTGTTGCTTCCCTCAGGGAGGTTTCAAAGTATTTCTAGCAGGACTATAAGATTCTGTACAGCTTTGTTCCGTATGCCATCCATCTGGTAAAATCACAAGGTTCGTTTTTCTCACCATGTACATGTATACATCTGGACTAAACTGTGTTGTTTCTCTGTGTCATATATGTGGGTATATGCATAATTTTGTATTTATTTATTTATTTTGTCTTGTTTATGTAGTATATATTGGAGGTGGGATCTTTTGAGAGCTGTATGCAACAAAATTTCATTTTAATGTATGATGATTAGTGTACATTCAAACTGAGAATAAAGTTATTCTATTTTATTCTGTATTCTATTCTGAATATAAAAGAAGTTGTTGGTTTATACAAAACTCACCCCTCCCCATGCAGAATCTGACACTAAAATATAGTGCACTTGTTGATTTGGACCTATTTTTTTCATTGTGCTCTAAATGGTAATCTTCCTAAATACTCTAGAAAATATAAGCACCTACAATGTATTTAGCCTGGTTCCTAGTTTGAATTACAAAATATTGTGCCATGACTACCTTTCAGATTATGGCAATAATATATTGCACTAATAGCTAAATATAATTTAGTTGGTATTTAGTCAACAGATGCTGAATGAAGTAGTATCTACCAACTATAGTTACTAGCCAGAGAAAGACAAAGGTGTGGATCTGTTGTTGTGGGAGGAGTGACTTTTGCCTTGTGATCTTCTTGGTTCGCCAAGAAAGATTCCTGAAGACCCCAGCACTACCCTCTTTTATTTGGGGCTGTGTTTCTGTTTAGATGCTTGTCCATATTTTCATGCTCATCTGGAGTAGTGAAGGATGAGCCATCATCACCAAAAACCCGAAGCATTCTTTTTAGCCTTATCACAAAAAAACTGAGCAGTGAAGGTGGATTCATTGACCATCCAACCACTCAGAGAAAACGGAAGGGCAAAACATTGTACCAGTAATCCTTTTCGGAACTAGGATCAAAGGAGGATAACAATTTCATAGATGAAATCTGTTTACCATGCACCCAGCTAGTTTGCTTGCTTATTATTTGTTTGTTTGTTTGTTTGTTTATCTGAGTTTCATCCATCCCTAAAACTTTTGATTGCCATTTGACATTCTCTTGAAGTGCAAAGTTGTTGTGACTTAATAGGTAGCTTAAGCCTACCTTGATCATGACCAACAGTATTATTAATTTGTTACCACCCTATGTGGGTTGTTCAGAGAGGTATTAGAAATGAATATGCTCTCTTTTTAAATTTATTTTTGCTTAATGAGGGAAGCTCTTGGATGTTGTTTTTTTATATGAGAATTATAATTTGAAAATATGATGTCTAGAAAGCCTAGGAAAAAAGCCCACAATAATTGTTTTAAGCAAACCTCAACTTTAATGGATGCTTCTAGAACAAAATTAGTTGGATAAATGAAACATGGTTCAATGTTATGGCTCTTTCTCTCCCTCTATTGTTCGATTTTGGAATTTCCTCTCTCTTTGAAACAAGCAAAAAGATTGTTAGTAAAAGTCTTTGAAATAATGCAAACTTTAAGAAAAATGACTTTTCATAACCCATTCCATTGTAGATATCCCCAACATGGTGTTCTTCAGCTATGTTGGAGTTATGTCAACCAACTTTCCATCTTGGCTAGAATTATCGGAAGTTGAAATCCCAGTATCTCTCAAGAACACCAAGTCGCACAATGCCGTCAAAGACTATATTAGAATATAGAACATAGAATAATAGGATTGGAAGGACCTTGGAGGTAGAACAGAACAGAACAGAACAGAACAGAACAGAACAGAACAGAACAACAGAGTTGGAAGGGACTTTGGAGGTCTTCTAGTCCAATCCCTGCTTAGGCAGGAAACCCTACACCACTTCAGACAAATAGTTATCCAACATCTTCATAAAAACTTACAATGTTGGACCATTCACAACTTCTGGAGGCAAGTTGTTCCACTGATGAATTCTTTTGTCAGGAAATTTCTCCTTAGTTCTAAGTTGCTTCTCTCCTTGATTGGTTTCCACCCATTGCTTCTTGTCCTGCCCTCAGATGCTTTGGAGAATAGCTTAACTCCCTCTTCTTTGTGGCAGCTCCTGAGATATGGGAACACTGCTATCATGTCTTCCCTAGACATTCCCTAAAGTCTAGGGAAGACATTAAACTAGACATACTTAGTTCATGCAATCGATCTTCATATGTTTTAGCCTCCAATTTCCTAATCATCTCTGTTGCTCTTCTCTGCACTCTTTCTAGAGTCTCAACATCTTTCTTACATCGTGGCGACCAAAACTGAATTCTAGTCCAACTCTCTGCTGAAGGAGGAGACCCTATACCATTCTAGACAAATAACTTTCTTCTTGAAAACCTTCAGTGATGGATCCAGTGTTAGGAAATTTCTCCTTAGTTCTAGGTTAGATCTTTAATGATCTTCCACCCCTTACTTCTTGTCCGGCTCTCAGGTGATTTGGACAATAGGTTGACTACTTCCTCTCTATGACAGCCTCTTATCCAGACTTCTGGATTGATATGCCAGATATAATTCTAGCTGTTAGCAGAGTAACAAGCAATTGCTAAAAGTTCTATAAATCAGGTCCTTTATCTATGTATATATTATCTATGTATATATCTATGTATCTATAAATTATCTACTCCTGTGTGCCCTGGCTTTCTAGTCTCAGAGATGTTTTCTCTGTCATCAACATTTTTTAAACTAGAGGTATCAACATGTGGACCTCATGAACATTTTGTATCCAAAACATATAATTCATCCTCGAGCTATAATTCTACCTCTTATTTTGCTGCTTCATTGTCCAGTCATGGGATTTTCCTTTTAAACTCCATTCCATAGGCATCCACGCTAGCCACAATGATGCCAGACTAATGAAAAATAAATTATGATATCACAATGCATGTTTGATCACTTTTTCCTTTCTGTAATTCCCCATGCCTTAGTCCCAGCACAGATGTCCCTTTCTCTGCATTCTATTTTTATAAGATCCAGCATTTGATACCCATATCTGGACAACTTTCTAATCTACCATAGGTCATGGAGTAGCATTTCTCTCCAGAGGAAAATCATTCTATTAAAGAAATTTTACTTATAATTAATTTACCATACACATGTTACTGTATTGAAAAACGTAGATTCTGTTTTGAGAACTTTTAGGAAAGTTAGCTGGTAACAGTGACATAGCTACCTTTTACAGGTGGTTTGAGTGGAAGGCTATAATTTAAGTAGCATGCTGAGGGATACATTACAAAAAATGGCCAGAAGCAAAACAAAACTAAGTTCATTTAATTTAAATTTAATTAAAGTTAAATGAAATTCAGTACAATTAATATAATTACTCCGCATGTGTTTAATGATTTCTTCTCCCAATCACATTAAAAGTGACAATTCATCAGCACTGGAGAGATTCTCAGGGTTACATCCCAAGCTTGTGGGATCATATGCAACCATGGAAACATGCTTATGCAACCCTGGTCCAGGAAAAATGATCTTGGCACACCTTTGTTACACCCAAAGGCACTTGAAAGGGAAAGTATTTTTTATATGTATATATTCAAACTATTTCCACCGCATGTACAACCAGTAATGTTTCCTTTGCTTTGAGGCACTTCATAAACAAATCAATAAAATAACCTCCAGGGAATCTGAAGCTTCTTCATGCCAACATGTAAGGATAATGGCTGCAACAGAAATCTCAGCCCCACCCATGTCTGTCAAAATATTACCAATACTTCCTTCATCATACCTTCCTCTACAGCAGAGGTGTCAAACTCAAGGCCTACAGGCCAGATCCGGCCTGCAGGGTGCTTAGATATGGCCTGTGGAGCTGCCCTGGAAAGTGTGAAGGACCTGTTGTGACCCAGGCCCAAGTAGGTAGTAATTGACACAAACAGTTCCAAAACAAACAGACTTTATTAGAACAGCTGAGAATTACTCATTCTTAGCGTAGTCCAAACTAAATTAAAACGAACTCTTTATAACACAAATTCTTCAGTCTAATTACCAACCTTGGTATGATTAGGCAAACTGCCAAAGGCTTCTCTTGGCAAAAGTTCAAAAGCAGAAGATGCTGACGAGATAAGTGCAGTAATACTATCAATGTTGTTTTCTGACAAAGAGCCTAAGAGCTATATGCTGGTCTTTTAAGCCTTATGGGAGGGGCCAATCATCTCTTGGCCCTACTCCCAAGTCGTCCTCTTTGCTTTAGCTACTCTTGCCTTCTGGCAGCTCTTCTCATACGTGCACTAGGAACAGGCTCCTCCTGTTCCTCTGCCTCACTCCTATCAGCCTCTGGAGCCTCCAGAGTCTGCATGTCACTCCCCAATGGCCCTGGCCCCATCTCTGCCTCCGATGGAGAGCCTCATCCGGGCCTTCCCCAGCCTTCAGGACAGGCCCATGTTCTTCCTCAGCCTCATCACTGTCCAAGTCCGCTGCCAGCTCCACAGGCTGCTGGCGAACCACAACAGAACCAGCCCACAATGCCTCTGCCAGAGAAAACTGAGCTCAGGAGGGCCGAGTGCCAGTGGTGGGTTTCTACCAGTTCACCTGAGTTCAGGCAAGCTGGTAGCTCTGATGGTGAGCTGAGAGCGAACTATTTCACTTCAATCATCAGCTGGGGGCCCACCCACCCCTGTGCTATACCTACCTATATTTGTTCATTTTTAGCCCAGCTGATAGGCACCGCAGAGTGGATTGCCATGCCTCAGCTGTTCTGAAATGCAATGTGCTTGCGCTGAGCATGTGCAAAGCATGTGCACAAAGTGAACCGGTTGTTACACCAGCTGAAACCCACCACTCGCGAGTGCGCTTTCCCCCCTGAGTTCTGTTTTTGCTGGCAAAGATTTGCAGGAGGCTGTTGCAGCCAAAAATGGAGCCTGCAAGGGTCTTTTTTTGCTGGCAGAGCACTGGGGCCCCCACAGGGCCCCCACAATATTGACATTGGCCACCCCTCCAGCCCTCCTGAGGTCAAACCAAACCCTGGTGTGGCCCTTAATGAAATCGAGTTTCACACCCCTGCTCTAGAGAATCTGGGGATGTCGGAGAGTGGAGTTAGGCTTGCTCTGCCTAGACCCGGGATGCCTAAACTTCTTCATGAATTGATACCCAAACATTTATTATATATATAAAAAAGGAATAAATACCCTAATAATACTACAAATAATAATAATAGGATGTGGGCTTACTGAGTTGTAGAGAGACCAAACTGTCCTACAAAAAAAAAAAGATCAAATGCAGAATAGGAAAGAGGCATGGCAAGACAAAATATTACATGGCCAGTACATTTTAAAAAAAATAGCAGACCAAGTAGATAACAATAAGACCTGATAATGGCTAAAACCGGAAAAACTGAAGAAAGAGACAGAGGGGCTAATTCTGGCTACACAAGACCGAGCCTTAAGAACAAATGCATACAAAGCCAGACTTGGGGAGACAGCAAGAGACAGCAAGCGCCACCTCTGCAAATAAGCTGAAGAAATAGTGGGCCACCTGTTAGCTCCTATAAGAAGATAATACAGACTGACTACAAACAATGGCATGGCAAAATAGTAATAATGGTGCATTGGAATACTTGCTTGAAATACCATTTGCTGCAAGCAAGAACTGGTGAGACCGTAAAATAGAGAAGCATTAGAAACAAACAAGCTAAATAGCTTTGCAACTTTAGAATTCAAACAGATAGGCACTTGCCACGTAACACCCCAGGCTTAACAACTGTCAATAAGAAAGACCCCCAAAAAAAGTCTGGAGAGTGGATATGTCAGTATCTGGAGTCAGCAAAATAGAAGAGAAAGGAGAGAAAATCACAAAATGCAAAGATCTGCAAATAGAAGTAGAGCAACTGTGGAAAAAGAAAGCAAAAGTAATAATAGTATAGTAATACTACATTATACTATAACAATAGTAATAGGCCCCTTGGGTGCAATTCTAAAACACCTGGAACACTACTTCAACCACCATCGGCATTGACAAAATCACCATCAGTCAGTTGCAAAAGGCAGCTTTACTCAGAACAGCTTACATCCTGCAATGATACTTTTGAAATAACAACATCTGCCTATCCCAAATCCTTGGGAAGGATTCGACAAAAAGCCAAATCCTGTCTAAACATTTGACTGACTATGCAAGCAGTCTTTTCATGTTAATAATATCCCCTAGGGTAGTCCTTTTGATTCTTGGCATTTAATAAACTACATTGGACCCTGACTTAGACCAACGCTAAAGAAGTATTCAATTAGCATCTCTTTGGGTTTCTGATGTTTTTTCCAGCAAACCTGTATTTTTTCAAGGCTCTTCATAAATTTTGTCCCCTAGCAAGAGATGAAATACAAAGTTTTACTATTGTAAAGACATGTCACATATAAAGATTTATTAGGGCTTCTCCTCTAATAGGGATGAGCCAACAGACAGCTCCTGCCCCATTTTGTGGGAAGCTGCCCTTGAAGTTTAATGTTAGATACATTGATTTTTAGCAGCAAGATTATAAAACCGCATTTCATAATTTACATCTCTATAAATCTTAGTATGTACAACCATCTTCTGAAGCGAAAAAAAAAATGAATTGAAAATTTGGTGTTGGTGATGCTTCAGAATTATTGGTTCCTCTCCCTCCACTTTGACTGTTAGAAAATGAAAAGGAGGAGAGTATCCCTTGGAGGAATGTTATTCAACCCACATCTTCATCTAAGAGAAAATAGATTTCAGTCCTATTAGGACGGGAGCTGTTAGAATGCTTGGAAGTGTATTCTATGGAGCCCTTGGTGCCGAGTTTAGTTGTTTGCTTCACTACCCAACTAGATAAGATCATTACTGCTAGTGAGTGTGAGGTTTGCTCCCTCTATATATCGTAGCTTGCCTTGCTAGTGTTGGTGGAAGTGTGGTTTTCTCCTTGGTAGTTCTTTGATTAGGGTATTGTTTTCTGCTTGATAGTTTGTGTGGTGTTAACTCTTGCTTATCTGGTGTTGGCTGCTGGAGAAGATGTGCTGTGATCTTTTTTGTTTCCTTCTTAGTTTTTTAAAATCTTGTTTGAATGGCATATAAATATGATTTATTTTTATATGTCTATTGATGGGTGACTGTCTGAATGCCAAACCACCAGGAATTCCCTAGTGTTTTGGATGTAGCTTGGTCACAATTGAAATTGTCCACATGTGGTGAAATTAAGAAGTGTTGATTGTGTCTTCTAGCTGCTAATTGGTGTTCATTGATGTACTCTGCTAATCTTGTCCTATCTTTCCAAATAGTGGTATGTGGAATGACTGCCTATTGGAAAAAAAGTAATCATGTTTTTTTTCCCCCAGATCTTACAAGATCTCACAAAGCATATTAATTGACCAGGGAAAGAAGGTTGATGGTAGAGGAGGCAAAAGAGAAGATGATAAGCCATGTTTAGCATCAAAGCAACAGTGTTATAACCTTGCCGCCATTCACAATGTGTGCAAACTGAAGAGCCTGTGATTCCATTGTACTTAAAATACGCAGAGATGAAGTGCATCTTGGCAATAAAGGTCTTTCATCTGCCATATGAAATGCACACGCTTGTTATTTATTTAGTCACTGGACCATGCATGGCAATTATTTTGGCTACTAACAGAATTACTTGCAATCATGCATATCATTATGTGATACATGCTTCGAGTCAGCAGTGGCATGTAATGGACAAACTTTGACACCAGGGTCAGCATGGATCATTTGCCCAGAGTCTCAAAATGATTTGAAAACAACACTACTGAAAGTAGTGGAAATTCAGGTCTACATAAGCATAGTCTTTGGATAGAAGCTACTGCACATGTGCTACAACGTCATTGGACCAATAACTCAAATGATGTAGTTTACATCATTGGTATGTGATGACATTATTTAGGCAAAGATGTCATAATTTGCATGACATCCCAATCGCCTCCTTTCCTTGTAATAGAAACTCATAAATATTTTATGATGAATGTATTTTTATGATAACTGTTATCATGATCTATGCCCATGTGGTGAACCTATGGCACACATGCCAGAAGTGGCACACAGAGATATCTCTCTGGTCACGCAAGCCATCACCCGTTCCTCTTCTGGGCTCCAGCACGCTAGCCAGCTGCTCTTCATGCGCGCAGGAGTGCCGGAAACCAAAAGAGCAGCTGCCTGGGGCACATGTGTGTGCCAGGAATATGATCTCCTGGTTTCCAGCACACGCATGTGCACCAGCCACCTGTTCTTCCAGTTTCAGGTGCACATGCATGCACAAAGACCAGCTGGCCAGCGCACATGTGTGTGCTGGAAACCAGAGGATCATCTTCCCGGTGTGCGCATATGCACTGGGCGACTCTTCCAGTTTCTGGCGCGTGCATGTGCACCGGTCAGCTGGTCTTCATGCACACATGCACACCAGAAACTGGAAGACCAGGTGGACAGTGCGCATGTGCATGCCAGAAATCAGAAGATCATATTCCCGGTACATGCATGCACACAGGGCGGCTGCTCTTCCGGTTTCCGGGGTTCCCACACATGTGAAGACCAGTGGTCTCTAAGCAGTTTACAGAGTCAGCATATTGCCCCCAACAATTTGGGTCCTCATTTTACCAACCCTGGAAGGATGGAAAGCTGAATCAACCTTGAGACTGGTGAGATTCAAACTGCCAAACTGCAGGCAGTCAGCAGTCAGCAGACGTAGGCTGCAGTACTGCACTCTTAACTCCACCGTTGCTCATTTAAATTACAATATTTTTTAATAAACCGCGGTTAAACGAACCAAGATTTAATGGAAGATACCAGCTTCAGAGACTGAAAAATTATCCCATTTGGATGTCCAGCTATCTGATGAAGCCACTGTAAAGAAGGATCTGATTTCAGCTGCAATTACTACTTATGCCGATTTTACCATTTTACCACTACTGGAAGATACTGTATATTGTCCACTGTGGACAATTCAGAATTGCTAACAAAGTTTTCAACATTTCTATTAAACTGCAGATCCCAGGATTTTTTTTTTTTAGAGGAAGTAAAGACAGCTGCACAGATTTAAATCAAGGATCACATTAAATATATTCTCAAGCTTTTTCTAGATAGTCAATACAACAATAAATAATACAATTATTGTACCTGTTTTCCCCACCTCTAGGTATTTTTTTCTCTTTATGGTCACCAGCTAATGTTTTTACTGTTATGGTTAAAGGAAGAAAGTGGGGTCTCTTGATGTGAAGAGCAGGTCTGTGTTATCAAGCTTCCAGTGAATCATCAATTTCATTTTCATAGAGTCTATAGTTGGTTTGAGATTTATCAAATACTTCCAAGAGGTGAGGGAACAAGAATAATATAATATTCCAAGTCTGGCAAAGGCTTTATCTCATCGTTAGATGCCACACTTTTTTTTCAATCTGAGGCTCTCTGTTCTGTTGAAAGTGAATACAATCCCATCATTTTCTCTGGTTAACTGGTGTTAAGATTATAAAACAGCTGTTGTAAAGCATTGGTTCTGTCCAAAATGTTTTCTCCTTACCCCTGTAAACATTTCCCTGGTAATACAAATAGGAGAATTAACATCCGTTTAGCTGTTTCTGTAACTTTCCAAGTCACGAGAATCATACATAGCCAACCATCCATCAAAAAACAGCCTTGTCCAAATGTTTGCAAGTGATGTTTACCAGCCATATGGCTTTTCCCATATGAACATGGTGACATTTTAACATATTTGTCAAATTATTTCATTCTGTCTCCTCCAGGCAAATATGTGGGAAAAAAGTCACCCTCCCTTCAACCCACTCTGCTTTTCTGGCAAATCTACTTGAAACAAATTGGAAAATGTCTGCAGCGCAAGTGACAGCAAGTATTTATAGCAATTAGCAAACCAAAGCAGACCTTGATCCAAAGTGTCACAGGTAATAAGGACGATCTGTACTCTACTTAAGGAAGCGCTGATATTTTTTTCCCAAAAAAGGAGGCCTTGTTATCTTTTTATGTCTTTCCAAAAATATAATGGTTTGGCCAACCTCAACTTTCAAATGCCGAACTAATGTACTTGGTAAAACAGATCTCTGGTTATGGAATGTGTGCTAAAATACTCATTTCAGAGCCAGTTTGATTCACTGTGTATATTGGAAGGGTAAGCCATGAAATACAGTGACTGTCTTTTTTTGTGACTCATTGTTATTTTGAATTTTTATTTATTTAAAAAACAATATTAAGGGAATGGATATGGTAAGAGACATCTGAATTCATCAGAGTCAGAGACAAAGTGTGCATCCTAAGGCCAGATATTTAGTAATGAGACTCTCTCACAGACTCCCTTGCAATTTTGATTGCTTTAGTTCCATGGAGGAACTAAAAAGCAGAAGGGTGAGAATGTGACAATTCTGAAGGGAGGGAAAACTGCAGGACACAGGTTTCTGCCAGCACCTCTTTTGTTCATCCAAATGCTTTTTAAATTTTTTTTAAAGCTTGATTTGGTTTCAATTTTTTAAAAAAAGCCTATCTTCCTTTTTTTTTTTTTTTTTGGAAATCTTAACCCTTTTACTTCCATGGTCTTATGTGTGAATCTGCTTATATTCTTCCAAAGCTCAAATGCTTTCTTGTTTTTTAATAAAAATTCTGTATTTATTTGATTGTTGATTGGTTGGGTTTTGAAGCTGCCCAACTCCAAAAAGAATCATGTTGAGTTCACATTTTGAAAATATTGCATGATTTTTAAAAAACTGTTAATCTGTTATTTTCCCTTCTAAAACCCTTTCAAGCCTTTTATTTCCCTCCTCTTATATCTGCATCTGTTTAAATTCTTCAAATATGTCAATAGCTGCTTAGCTGCTAGAGAAATCCTTTGTTCAAAACTTTGATGCAACATAAGAAAGACAAGCTTGCTGATAAATTGTTTTTACATTTACCTCTTAGAGATAGTGCCACAAATAGAGAGCTAAGGTCCAACAGTTAATACTTTTATGTATTCCCTTTGATGGTGCATCTGAATTTAATTATTCCAATATATGATAAGCCAGGCTGGCATGTTACATTTTATTTTTGTTCTTTTCTCTGTAATGAAGAAAGCAGAAAAATATCCAGAAAAAATGAGTAGGGAATGGGTTGGATATTTCTTTGCTTCACCTGTTCCTAACAATTTGTGGTTTTTCATCTGTTCCAGTTAATATGAAAGAAGTTCCAAATATGAAACTTCTTGTTTATACAAAGCTTCTTATTTAAACAAATCTTGAAGCTGGGTATCAACTGGCATTCTTTAGCATGCAGTATTATTGGAATGAAATAAAATATCCTTGAAATCATCAGAAATAACATTTAGAATCAGAACTGATGATAAGTTAAGTCTCTTACATTTCATTATTTCTAAGAAACCATGCTCCATGTTTTACCATTAAATATTGAACAGCTGATATATATTTCTACGTGAGAGTGGGAAGCTCAAACCCTATTAATATGATTATAGAAAAACAGTTAATTCAATACAGGGAAGCAAGTAGTGCTGTTTCATATGTCATCGGGCACATAAAAATGATTAGGAACTTCCATTTTTCTTGATTAAGCACTAACATTGGAAAGAAGCATTATTTGAATGAGAATGAGAAAACATGAACATTGGTGCATTATTTCTTTTTTACTGCACCATTTCTAACTCTGTCCTAGAAAACAATGCTTTGCCCTGAACACAGATCATCAGGAACACCGTGAGAGGTAAATAGGAACTGGAGACTCTTTTGCAGACATATAGGACAAGTGGAAAGAATTGTCCCTTTCTTTGGCATCCTTCCTAGTTCTGGGCTAGTTCTCCATCAGGAAGTGGAGTTCCCTGATTACATTTGCTGAGGAAAGGGAAATGACATTATTATTTTTACACACACACACACACCAGTGGTGGGATTCAAATTTTTTTACTGCCGGTTCTGTGGGCGTGGCTTGGTGGGCGTGGCAGGGAAAGGATACTGTAAAATCTCAATTCCCTCCCCACTCCAGGGGAAGGTTACTGCAAAATCTCCATTTCCTCCCGATCAGCTGGGACTCGGGAGGCAGAGAATAGATGTGGGTGGGGCCAGTGAGAGGTGGTATTTACTGGTTGTCCAAACTATTCAAAATTTCCACTATTGGTTCTCCCAAACTGGTCAGAACCTGCTGAATGCCACCTCTAATATACACCACACACACACACACACACACACACACACACACACACACACATACGGTAATCACATAAAGCTTTTCACAGATTCAGGCAAATCTTCTGAGTTTCTTGTAATGTAGGCTGATAGGCAAAGGAGATAAATGTTTCGAGCAGCAGATTTTGAGTGTCCAATAATGCTTATATTTTTAATGTATTGTTGACCTTTCCTGCCAAGAAACAGGAAAGGCCCTTGTGCTTCAGATGCCAAAATAATCCCTTGGCTTGCATAGAGTGCAGGGTATTTTGGAGGAGGTAGAGACAGGTGTCATTTTCTCTTCAGCCCTAAGGAGCAAACTTGTAGCCTTGTCATTCAAGACCTATTAAAATTGTGTGTTAAAAGGAAAATGACCCTGACCATGTTTGAGAGCTGCCTTAGGCTGATAGGTTTCTTAATCTGAGATCATGGCAAATCCACTCTGAATTGCAATCAGATTTCTCTGTCAGCCGTACAAGACCCTGTATAGTATGATTCCTTTGCCTTTTACGGGATTGGTTTCTCTATAAGTTTAATGTTCTGCCTTATTAACTATAATCAATAGCTTCATTTTAACATTTATCTCTTTCATAAGAGAAAATCTAAATTCCAACAATAACTAGGCTTGTCCCACTGCAAATCAAAGGCCCCCCCCATTTCATGATAATTAAAACCGTCATTGCACAACCACAATTCCCACAGTAAAGATCCTGAGTCCACTAACAATGAATTCCCTGGGAAATAAACAAAAAAATGGCTGTATATTTGCTGGAATGCTGCATTTTATAGAATTAAAGAACCCCCAATAAACATAAAAGCAAACCTCATCCTAAAATCATTTTCAAAAGAACTGAGTACCTTCCCCCATCTTCCCTGTATCAAGATTCCTTTGGAAAACAAGAAAATACATTGAGGCAAAGGGGAAGCCTGAGTTGCTGCAGCTGATGGAAACTGCATTCCATGTGGTCCATTTGTATTGGATAATTGCCATATTGCTTGGCAATTACAAGAGTCATAACTGAACACATTTGGAAGGCTGGCTTTTAGTTTCCTTAATGAGCACGTGACTGGTTGAAATCCAACACAGCACACTTACTAATAAATGAGGATACACCTCACTGTCTTCTCCCAACCCCCCCATAGATTCTACTTGGTCCTTTCCAATGTGTGTTCTTTAAGAGGTGACTCACCCTTCTCCCCATGGCACGGAAAAGCCTGCTAACTGTTTTTAAAAGGTTGTAGCCTTTAACTCAGTCACAGTTCAACTACAGAAAAAAAAATTACTTATTTTATTTTTAGCTTTCTAAATGCATAATGTTTTCCTTCTGGTGATAGAAATAATATACAATACTTCACTGATAATTTTTGTGATGACACACTCAAGGGCTGGGATCTGCCCAGTTGTTATTGGCTATTTTAGGTTGCTGGAAAAACCCAACTCCGGTCTACTCTCTGGACAGTCTTTTCCAGAACCATTTTTGGCTTGGGCTGCAGGGAGACTGGCCACCACCAGATGCAAAGGCATCTGCTCGTGGCAATGTTCAGCACATTTGTTAGATGTTATTTAGACTGCTAATATACAGAAGTTCCTTCTCTTTGAAAGTGCAATAGAGTCATAAGTTAAGAAACAGGGATCGTGTTCTCCTGTTGGAATGATAGTCCTTCCTGCTGTTTGTATTTATTTACTTTTTTGATATTTTGCTGTTATACTATTTTTCAATTGTTTTATAATTTTAGAATTGCAAGCTGCCTGGAGTCACTTGGTTGAGTTGGGTTGCTAAAGAAATTGAATGACTGACTGTCTGACTGTCTGACAGGAAGGAAGGGAGGGAGGGAGGGAGGGAGAAAGGAAAGGAAAGGAAAGGAAAGGAAAGGAAAGGAAAGGAAAGGAAAGGAAAGAAGGAAAGGAAAGGAAAGGAAAGGAAAGGAAAGGAAAGGAAAGGAAAGAAGGAAAGGAAAGAAACCTGGCTCTCCATTCAGTTTTTGGAGAAATAAAAATGCTTTCTCATTCCCCCCCCCCCCCCCATTTTTGGCTTCTTCCCTGTTTCTTTTCTCTTGTTCTCTGTGAGCATAAGCAAGGGGGCATCTCACACAGGTAGCACTCTATCCTCAGTAAAGAGCCTTGGTGGTGCAGTGGACTAAAGTGCTGTTAAAGTAGCACTTAGTTGCCAGCTGCCTGCAATTATTGAGAGTTCAAATCTCACCAGGCTCAAGGTTGACTCAGTCTTCCATCCTTCTGAGGTAGGTAAAATGGGGACTTATTGTGGGCGCAATAAGCTGACTTCGTATAAAAAAGAACACCGCTTAGAGGGGGCCAAAAGCCCTACTAAGCAGGTATATACAAAAGTATGAAGGCTATTGTTTAATGCATTGTAAGCCACCCTGAGTCTCCGGAAAAGGGCGGCATATAAATTGAACCAACCAACCAACCAACCAACCAACCAACCAACCAACAATAAATAAATAAAATTTATGATTATCAGTAAACAATTCCTGCTGAATCTCTTCTCCAATTCATCTTACAGCTGCCTGTCCTCATTCTTTATTTTTTTAGTTATTGTTTAACACACATTTCATGCTGTCCCAGACTAGCACAATTCCAGAAGAGTGCTAATGTATCCCCAAAATGAGCCTATCAGCTGATAGTCAGGCTCCCTTTCAATGCACACATACTGAAATTACACACAGAGAGCTTCTGCCTCCCGATGCAATTAATGAGTTCTTCCTTGCAGTTTTGCAGTACCCTTCTGCTTCCTTTGGCCCACAATGTATGTATTATTAAGTCTTTCATCTGCCACTCTAATCATGCCTGCCCCTCCAGCTTCCCAGCATTGAGAAGAGCTCAGAGGTATTTTTGCAAACAAATAAATGGTGCAGGGAATTGATCAGTCTCCTCTATTTTGCTGTACCTGTACAGGGCAGCCATCAATGTGAACCACAAAACAGAGATATGTAGACAAACACACCTTCCCCTTTGAACCAAGTATTCCAAGCAGCATTGGAAGAAAGGGGGGGGTGTCTTTTCACCTCTCTTTTTCTGCCCCAAATTAAGACAAATATATTGTTTATACTTAAAGTTGGGAAGGAAGAGAAGAAAATGAGAAAATAGTTTATGGATAATATTAAATGAACCATTAAATGATAAATGTTACTATATACCAGATTTGATTTTTGTTATCAGGTTAAACGGAAAGGGGAAGCTGTAGAATGAAGAACGAAGGGTGCATATCAGTGGTCGGTTGCTCCTGGTTCAGTCCGGTTCTTGCGACCCGGTAGTAAAAGCAGCAGGAGGCTGTGCCTACCCGCCCAGACATCATCATGGACGATCTGCCATGTGCAGAAGCGCACATAAGCAAGTGAAGCGAGTGGACACATGTGCTCCCGTTGTGAACCGGTAGTAAAAGTAAGCAGAACCCATCCCTGGTGCATATTTATAAAAGAGGCTCCTCCCCTTCCCTCCCCTCTTCTCTCCATTTTTTGGCTTCTTTTTTCTGGATATAGACTCATTCTTCTGCTTTCACTTTTGAAAGCCCAAGAAGCCTAGTTTTTTTTAAAAAACCAGTGACACTTGTTTCTATCTGAAAAATTTTTTGAGATGGCAAATTCACAAATTTACACAGGCATATTTGATGTGCTTTTATTAATTAACAGTTCCATTACATAAATCTTAATCAAGTTTTCATGAATATTGCATAAATACAGGAAGGAAAAAATGCGCAAGGCAAACAGAACGAGTGCCTAAACTCATTGACGGATGAAAATGTATTGACAGGCTAAAAAGGAATAACCAAGATAGTGAGCTATCACATTAATTTCATACAAGGACTGTCAGTCCTATATGATAGATCAGTCCAGGAAATCACTGTGACAGAGGTCTGAGACTACTTTTATTGTAATAGCTATAGTAAGTAACAAGATCTTGCATGTTTGAATGGCTTCTCTCCTCTCTCCTTTATCCTTGCATGAATTAGGGAGGAGCTTGTCTCAGATATTTTCTCACATTAGTTTCATGGAAAGGCCTTGAAGCTACACATGTCTCTTCTCTGCCTTAGTAGCAGCTCTTCCTCCTGTCCCCCAAGGCCATTCCCTATGTCTCTAGAAGGAAAGAGCATTTCACTAACAACAACCATGTCCCTGTGGCCCATCACCTGTTTCTCTGGCTCCTTTTAAACATGGCTTTAGCACTCTTCCAAAGCAATGCTATTCTAACATGGCATTTGTTCCATTATTTCACTAAAGCCGCACCCAAAACTCTGAAATAAAAACAGAACAAATATGGGTAGATTATTAAACCTATTGTCTAGCCATCTCTCAAAAGTTGCCTCTTCCACAGTTCTAGTCCATAGTAAGAAATGGCATTTCATATTTGGTGGGAAGAAAAGGCAGGGAATCCATCAATGGCTTTTCTTAATTTGTCCCATAGTAAATGGTAAGCACAACATCAGTTGTCAGCATCATCCATCACCCAATTAGAATAGCGCTTGGCAGAGCATTTTACCATATACTAGCATACTCTTCTGTTGATTCACAAACTGGATGCATTCACTTTAACCTGGCTATGAAGAGGAACCCTTACAGTATGTCAAGGGATTAAAGGAAAAAAACCCCTCTTTTTCCCTGTTTATTGAAAGGAAATTATTCAGATGATTCTATACAGCAGTGTGGAGTAGAGAAAGCAGAGCATCGTGTCACTGTGGAAGCTGTTTTGTTTTCCTGTATCTGAAACTGCAGGTAATATATCATAATCAGATAGGAGCTGCTGGACTAATAGACTCTAATATAGAACCACAGAAAGCTGAACATCTGAATGAGCTAAAAGACGAGATAGAAACTGATGTAGGAGATTCAAGCTTTCTTCCCTTTTCTTCTGCCTTTTTCTGGCATGCATTGCATAGATAAGAATTTAAAAATTGTGAATTACATGTGAATTACAATTAAACTGTAAGCTCCTTACTAGAAATCAGTGTTGTTGAGGGTCTCCAATAGAACTTCTTACAGTGGGACCAGAACAATTCTGAGTTTTTGTGGGAGAATATTAAGAAGAATGCTAAAGTCTTGCTCTCTGCTAAACTTTGTGACCATCATCAGACAGTAGGAGCAAGTATGTATATTAAGACTCTTAGTTGTTCAGGGATCAGATGACTTTGTCATAGAAATATTTTGATCCTAGCTTCTTCCCTACTTGCCATCTTGCCAGGAATTGGCAAGTTACAGAAATTCAGTTATTATTCAGAATTGCAGTGTTGCTATTAAATTCTCATTTCAAGATTTTTGCATTATTCTCATGTCTTTTTTAAGACCCAGCTTGCAGTTATTTTTCTTATTTGCACTGTAACTGCAACACCAACCTTTCTGGTGCTCTTATTGAGCTTCATTACAGAAGGTGATATCAGTGGGTGAGTATCCCTCATATGTAGAAGCTTGGTTCTATGCTTTAGGAATGGTTGGAATACCTCAAAGGGACCAGAAATAAAGGGCAAGAGTTCAACACAAGCAGAATACAAATGTGTCTCAAAGGTGCTTTTTCAAGAGGCAACTGGACTTTCTGGTTTTTCTTTGAAGACGTTTCACTTCTCATTCAAGAAGTTTCTTCAGCTCTGACTGGATGGTGGGGAATGGAAGGATTTATTTTATTTTGTTTGTTTGTTTGTTTGTTTATTTGTTTCAATTTTTATACCGCCCTTCTCCCAGAGGACTCAGGGCAGTGTACAGCCAACAATAAAACATATCCATATACAAAATTTAAAAACAATTTAAAACATATTAAATAATTTGGCCCAGTGTATTAAAAATAAACCATCAGTTAAAATTCGTGTTTAGGCCATCTTGGCTTGTTGGAATAAAAACGACTTGAGGGTGCGGCGAAAGGTGCGTAGGTCAGGGATCATCCGTATATCTGGGGGCAAATCGTTCCAGAGGGCAGGTGCCCCCGCCAAGAAGGCTCTCCCCCTGGGGGTTGCCAGTCAACATTGTTTGACTGACGGCACCCTAAGGAGTCCCTCTTTGTGGGAGCATATTGGCCGGTGGGAGGCTATCAGTAGCAAAAGGCAATCTTGTAAGTACCCAGGTCCTAAGCCATGGAGCGCTTTAAAGGTGGTCACCAACACCTTGAATCGCACCCAGAAGACCACCGGGAGTCAGTGCAGCTCGCGCAGGGAAGGTGTTAAATGGGTGCATCATGTTGCTCCTATAATCACCCGCGCAGCCGCATTCTGGACCAGTTGGAGCCTCCGAGTGCTCTTCAAGGGGAGCCCCATGTAGAGATCATTACAGTAGTCCAGATGGGCTCCTTGCAGACAGCTGGTCATTTGCATGCAATTAGATGAGAAGCAAAACATCTTCAAAGAAAAACCAGAAAGTCCAGTTGCCTCTTGAAAAAGCACCTTTGGGACAACCATGATTTGGGTGACTGAGTGTCTCCATAGACATAGATATTTGTCCAAAAACAAATATATTTGTTTTTTTAATCCAATTCAACATTTATTCAATTAACTATATTATATTGAGGACTACATAAAATGGAGACAAGATGTACTGTACATTATTCATTTGACTTCAAGGACTTCGTATTTGCCCTGTATTGCTCTATGATACCTAGATCCAAAAAAGACCACAACAGCAGCAACAGTAAATCAACTAATTCTGCTATTTGCCATATTTCAGTTTCTTACTGACTACGAAGTCAACCTAATTAACCTAGGATTTAATTTTCATGGAAAGTGTTTAACTTAGGTTAATGTGAGCTTAACTGTTTTAGGTATAGCTCTCTTGTTTAGGTATGGCAATCTGGCAAAGCATAATAAATTATTTTTGTTCTCCTGAGACTGCAAAGTCCAGAATGTTAAGTACCTGTCGAGCTACAATTTATTGCTTAAATGCCTTTTGGGAACAATCGTTGCAAGAGTGCTTTTGCTTGACCATTGAAACGGAAGATTAATAATTAAAACCTGTCTATTAAAAAAGTGTTAGGCTCCTGCAGTGAAGAACACTTTTTTTTTTATGAGATGGAGCAGTGACTTCCCATTGTTTTCTGTTTGCATCATTCATCACTTCTAAATGCTGTGCAGTTCACAATCCCAGCATGCATTGCACAGCAGGGGACATTCCTGGCATGACAGCTGCCATGTCTGCAGCTGCACTGGAGGGAAAAGAGGACTGCGATGAGATGCTTGGTCTCCAAAGCAAGCTGCACTTGAGCTGTCACTCTTGCTTTCCAGGAGTAGAAACAGGCAGATGGGCTTTTTTTATTATTATTATTGTAATGAACGCTCGGCAAGTGCAACACAGGCCATGAAAAGGGCAACCATAGGGAGCAGGCCAGGACCATCAGCACTCTGCCTAGGATTGTCATCACTGTCAGTGTCACTCATGTGACAAATGAACCCAGACCTGGGGAGAGAATAGGGAGGAGGAAGAAGCTGGTCCTGTCTCAGATCCTAGAGATGGGTGATGCTACAACAGCTGAGAAATGGGTAACTAGAAAGCTGCCCTTGCAGGCTGAAAAAGAATTAAGGCAGAGCAAAAGAAAAGAGGTGATGGAGATAATCAAAAGATTCACTTCTATAAATATCTTGTGATACACAATACCAGTTCTCCCTAGCCAGGTGTGCCACGGTTCTTATGAAAGTTGTATCTAAAGGGAACAACAGTCTAAAAAGGGCTTTCACTATATTATGCTAAGCCAGGAGTCAGCAACCTGAGGCTCTGGAGCTGCATGTGGCTCTTTCACCCCTCTGTTGTGGCTCCCTGGCACTCTAAATATGCATCAGATATGCCACTGTGCGACACCTGTTGGCACGCAATTTATTGAGCTTTTCAACCCCCGGTAGGCCAACTATGGATAAATCCAAGAAAAGAAAAGTTTCAGAAGAAAACAGAACATTTAATTCAACTACATATACTAGTTTTGTGGCCGTTCAAGAAATAGTCAGGCACAGGAAGGGTTTTGTGGCTCCTGGTGTTTTCTTTTCTGTGGGAAACGGGTCCAAATGGCTCTTTGAGTGTTTAAGGTTGCAGACCAGAGGTGGGTTTCAGCAGGTTCTGATCAGTTCTGGAGAACCGGTAGTGGAAATTTTGAATAGTTCGGAGAACCGGTAGTAAAAATTCTGACTGGCCCCGCCCCCATCTATTCTCTGCCTCCCAAGTCCCAGGTGATTGGGAGGAAATGGGGATTTTGCAGTAACCTTCCCCCTGGATGGGGTGGAAATTGAGATTTTACAGTATCCTTCCCCTGAAGTGGTGTGGGAATGGAGATTTTACAGTATCTTTCCCCTGCCATGCCCACCAAGCCACACCCACAGAACTGGTAGTAAAATATTTTGAAACCCACCACTGTTGCAGACCCCTATGCTAAGCTATCTTAGACCTGTCAATTCCAGGCAAATGCACAAGAATGGGCAAATTTCCAGAACTCTTTTGTTAGGTAAGATGCTTTTTGTAATAACTTTGCTTATGAAAACGTTTGAGGAACCCAAAAGCTTGGCAACATTTTGGCTGATATAGCTCAACTCTGGATTTTGAATGTTGTGTGAAGGTCTCTTTATTTAGTGCAAATCACATAATTTTATTATTTAACTATTACGTATTCTGCTACACAGGCTTACAAATTGGGATACTGCCTTATGTCAGTCTACATACACCAAGATCCTTTCATCTGTTTTGTGCCTTCCCGCAATTGTTTTATTCACATTAGCCTCTTTAGTCCTAAAATTCTCTGGTACTTATCCAAGTCTAGATGGATGTAAATGGCAGGGACCATTTCCTCGGAATCCTTAATTGTAAGATGTGCTCAATAGGTATCACAATAGGCTTTGGAAGCATAGCTCTTTTTAGCCTGTATTCCTTACTACCGTTTCAACTTTCTTACCATTAATTATTTTATCATTCTTCATCAATATTTGTTCTGAACTGAAAGGCTCTTCATTTCTTCCATAATGTGAGTTCATCCACTTCACTGTGACCTTGCTATAAGACAATAGCAATGGTGTTGGAATAATATGTGCTCAAATAACTTTTAAACTGATAATTTCATTACTATTGCTTGGTGATTTTACTATTTTCCATCTTCTCTAATTTTGGTAATCATGTAATTTTATTGCTAATTTCCTTTGACTGTAAGCCATTAGAGAGATACACTCCCACCTTGTTCTCATAACATCCTTGATGTAATTTAGGCTAAAGAGTCAGAGTCTGCATTCTGTGATTTATGCAAAGAAATCCAATCCCGCTTCACTGGACATTTATCTTGTCAAGTTATGCTTCCTCTACTTCCAATTTATCATAGTTTATCCGTTTCATGTCTAGTACCTCATTTTCTGATCTTGTATTGACTCTGCTTTTTTTTCTCAATTGACATCTCCTACACTTGAATCTCTTGATGCATTAACAATAGGTGTTAACTCTGCCAGTTGAGCCATGCTTGATCTTTTAGTTTCAGCCTACAAAAAACAAATCTAAAAAAGCTGTCCTTATCCATGGTAATTTTCAGTTCTATGGAGCATTGAGACCCATGTTTGTAAACGAGAACACAAGTACAAAAAGGACAATAGGGATTTCTTTCATACAGCGCTTAGTGATTTCTTTGTATTCCTGCAATAAGCCAAGCACTGCTATACAGAAATTTAATTTCCACTCAAGCCAAGTCCCCTAGAGATTTTCTATGATATTCCACTATCATTGTTACCACTTTCCAGAAAAGGGCTCTCCAAGCATGCTGCAGAAATTAGCAGGTGACTTTCAAGTTTACCTAGGAATTAACAGATTGCTTAGTTAAACCCTCCTCAGTCTAGCGCCTCCAGCTACATTATGGCTACTTTGTTGACTTGCTAGCAATTCTTGTGCATCGGATAACACACACAATTCTTATGTGTGTTATCTTCACATAAATCACTAAAGGACACCAGATTAGTAAAGGATGATTAGATTATAAATTGGCCTCAGCAGTATATGAATGTCTAACTAAGCAAGTAGTCATGACTTGCCTCCATATTGTCAGAAGGGATGGATCTGTGTAATCTACACACATGAACTCCAGTGATTTAATGAGGAAATGTGATTAAAGGGCTCAGGAAAGTTCAGCATTCCCACAGCTGCTAATATTTTTACAGGAAATTACAAACAGCTTGCTATAGATTTTAGAGACATGTTGATGGATCACCAGTTCATTTCACTGAATTAAGGGGGAATGGCGTTTTGATTGAGATTCTGTGTTTCTTTGTCCATACTTCAGCCATATGCATTAGCCACAGATGCTAGAGAATCAAAGGCTGTCTACTGACAGATATGGAGCTTTTTCCTCCACTTTGTTATGAGCCTGTATCAATATCAATAGATAAGCAATATTTAAGTCCTAGGCAAGGAATAAGTCATTTTATCTTCTGAATACATTTTAGCATTAACTGTCACATTCAATCAAACTGAAGAGTAGTCATTCTAGGTGGAAAAATCATACTGCTGAACATACAGTATATTTTTATACTTCAGTGCAGGATTACCCCACACAACGTAACTTTCAGGTTTAGGAGATTCTTTGCTTTCAAGAGCTCAGAAATGTGCAGGGATCCCAGAAGGACCCTGCTTTTCCAAAGTACTATAGATGATGAAACAACAGAAGAGATACCTAGGATGCTGCTGGGAGAAAATAAAACAAATCCAATCAAGCATAGGTAAGAGCTTTTTATAAGGATTATCTTGAGGTGGTAAGGTTAATAAAATGAATAATTTTTCTGCCCTTATTGCATCTATGGAGAACTCACCAATAACCTGTTTAGAGGGACCCGTCTCTCCTACTCTCCTCAGTAGAAAGAGCTGGAGGGAATACAATCAGGCCTTCTGTGAGGATTGCCCCAGAAATCCATCAAATAAAGTTACCCAAATTCATTTTGACTTGGAGTTTGTCTGTACAGATCCTATGCAATTGCCTAAGGCAGGGGTCTCCAACCTTGGCAACTTTAAGACTTGTGGACTTCAACTCCCAGAATTCCTCAGCTGGCTGAGGAATTCTGGGAGTTGAAGTCCACAAGTCTTAAAGTTGCCAAGTTTGGAGACCTCTAGCCTAAGGGACAGTTTGGCCTCAGAAGAGTGAACTGGTTGGCCCTGATGGGCAGAGTTTCAGCACTGTAAGCTTGGCCACATGTTTTAGATCCTTGTCCCTCCTGGTTGAAGTCTCTTGGGAGGTGACAAGTGGGAGTATCCATGCAATGGTTGACTGCCCATACCTTAAGGGACCACTGGATCCAGTAGTGGAGAGTCTGCAGGGCCAGAAAGTCATGGAAGAAGCAGATTATTTGAACCCCTTCTAGTCAGGATTCATACCTGGTCATAGTACTGAGATAGTATTGATCTCATAGGTTGATTACCTTTGGCAGACTCAGGATTATGCAGGTTCTCCTTGATCTCTCAACACTGATATCATTAATTATGGTATTCTTTTGGGCCAGTTTAAGGAGCTGGGACTGGGAGGCATGATGTTACTGTCAGTATTCCAAGTAACACCCCCAACTAAAGAGGACTCCGTAGGCTAAAAATTCCTCAAAGATCCATTTTATTAGAGATGTCATATTGGCACATCTGGGAAAATCCAAATCTGAAAGTTCCCGGGTTTTTCCCACCCAAAAGAAAGTCAAAGATCCATCCCCTACACCCACGTGTCCGACACATGATCCAATCAATCCACTGTCTGAACTGGAGACATCCCCCAGGCACCCCTACCCAGGTGCAGGCTGAACGTCCTTGACTCCCAGAGAAAAGAAAGTTGCTATGGCTATATATCGTTGCCAACTCCTTGCAAATCCCCCCTCCCGTTTTCCCAGGCATTAAATGTAGCAGCCCTAAAGTTCCAAAGAAAAGATGGCATCCAGGCCTGACAACTACAGTGGTTCTCTTTTCTCCAGGGCCAGTTCCAGTGGGTGTTAGTTAGAGGGGGAGCGAACAAATCCGAGGTCCCTACTTTGTGGGGTGCTCTTTGGATTACTGTGATATACAATGAAAAGAATTTGGAAGCTGTAGCTGATCGAAAATGCAGCAGTGGGGGCAATTTTTGATATTTCTTATTTTGCTAGCATAACACACAGTTCCACAAATTATACCGGCTCCCACTGGGTTTCCAGGTATGATTCAAGGTATTGGTTGACACATATCTATAAAGTCTACATGGCAAAGGACCAGGCACTTTGGAAATCATCTATCCCAATAAATGATCCTTCATCTATATGTCCTAAGTAGACCAGCCAGGAAGCATGACCAGGTGGGCTAATTCTACTTTAAGGCTAAAAGAATCTGCAATTCTAAAAGTAAAATCTCCTGTTGCCTCTTTTTTACCATTTGATAAGTTAGGGTACATCCTTTCTAAGTTTCTTCACCCATTATTCAGCTGTGGCTCCCCCTCTTTTATCTGATCATTCCCCAAGCAGCATCTCTTCTCCTTGTCTCTCAAGGTCATTACTACATACCATTAGGTATATCATTAATTATTGCTTAACTATGGTGAATTGGGACCAGCAGCTCCATCACTAAGCAATCACTGGCTCAACCTGTATTAACCTGCAGATCAAATGCCTGCCTGCACACTTTTATGAAATCTGTCCTTACCATTGACTGGATAAATATTAAAGTTTATAAAATTGATGAGATAGAAAACAACAGGAGAAAGCAACAATCCATATGGGACACAAAATATTGTTTGAACTCTAATGATTAGCTTCAAAGCTTCTGGTTTTTCAAAAGCAGCCCTAAATGTTTTTGCTATAATTCAAACTTCTATAATTTTTGCCCCATTGGAGGGGGGTGAAAATTAAAAAGCCACCATTTTAAAGCAAGAGAACAAACATATAGACAAACAAAAGAATCCTCTCTAGACGCTGCATTCTAGCATCAAACCAAATATATCTGTTTTGGTACAATAAATGACAGATGGTCAGAGTTCTATTATCCAAATACATATTCATTGGCAGCTAGGTATCTGATGCCAAAATATTGCAAATATAAGTACGAGGATGATAGTACTGCTTCACATTCTTCAAATTCCAGGCACACTGCCAACTTCCAAAGGATTTCTGATGAATTCAAAGCATGAAATTCTTAACTTTAAAGGATGAGGAAGTATAAATAGGAGATGTTAATACCATGGCCTAAAAAACCAGCATAACAGAATATGATAAAACATACTGATATGTCTTGAACATTCAAAGATACAGTACTAACCATATAGTGTCCTATTATTAAATTGCAGCCATGTCTGGGAGAGGCATAATTACCTGCTGCTGTTTTATATTAATATTTTTTATGAGCATATATGAGGTCACTAACTTAAAGCTTGTGGACTGAACTCTGTGGGCTTTTAGCCTCATCAGCAACATAGTAGTTTCTTTTCCCCGCTTGGATACCATTCAGTTATGTTGAAATTACAACTCCCAGTGTTTCCAGTCAACTGGGCCTTGCATAAAACTTAATTGATTAATATGACCTGTGACATAGCATTCAGAATTTATTACAATTTAGCCATTTTTATGAAGCAACCTCAACATGTCTGGAAGTTGAGGAAGGTTGCTATGGTCACAATACTTCCAACTGCGTTCATCAGAAAATCCACTGTGTACTTTCAGCAATTGGGTTTAGCACATAACATGTACATGGCTATTTACAGAGATAAGCACTTCCAGAGTGTTCTCTTTTACGTTTCAAGGATTCTGGCAGCCTGGAGTTGGATTCAAATCTCTCTCATTTACCATCTTCTGTAAAATAATAATTTGGTGCTAAGAAAAACAAGAGGAACAAAAAGGCATCCATACAGATGGCATGGTGAGAGCTGTCAAGATAGCAATCTGGCTATGGAAGAATTATAGTACAAAAGATGCTGGGGTGAAATTAGTCTATTATACCAATAAGACAGTGATTTCAGGGTCTCCCTCAGCATAGCTATGAGCAGGTTAAAACAGGCTGAAGTTTATTTCAAAGAAATAAACAGATTTCAGCCTGATCAGTAGCAATACTGAGGAGTTCTTAAGGCGTGTAAGGAATCTAAATGATCATACTATTTAAAAGCCAGTTCCTGCTACTTCTACATGCTGTTTCTAATGTACTCAGGAAAGCCATTTGATAATGCATTTAGGAAAGCCACTATCAAAATCCACACTTAACCTGTTGTAGACCGAAAAGCATGACCAGTTAAAAATTAAAACCTGAAAGTTTTCAGAGAGGATAGTCAAAAAGGGAACTGAAGATTAAGAGTGTAAGTAGGTATCTAGAAAGGCAGAGGTGTGTATGGAAGTGTAAAACTGAGATCCCAGCCACCAACCACATTTCATTCATTCATGATGTATTATTTATTAATGGCAGATTTCTAAACACAAAACTCATTAGTAACTCATTAGTACCCACAAGATGAACTGTTAACTTCCCATTTTTCTTAGAACTCATTCACTCATACACTCAAAGCCTCTTACAGCTGGCTTTGGTAGATGAAAGATGTATTTGTTCTTTGTTGAGAGCAAAATGAGAGAGAAGAGTCCCAGAAACTGTGGGGGGGGGAGAGCAATTTATGGATAAAGAACAAATTGATATGGGTATAATCTACTCTACTTCAACCCATCTAGATAATGTCATCTCAAGAGTACTTATTTGGTTTTTCAGTTGCACAGCATTTTTTGGAATACGGTCTTCTTGAAATAGCAATTATAAACTGTAACAGGTGGACCAACAGTTTAAAACCAGAGGGCGGGGCAAGACTGATGACTGAGCCTACATTCAGTTCACTGGTATGTGCATCTGTGATCTCCCTTGGGAAGCCAGCCTAGCGCAGTTGTTGAAGAATTTGCTGTGAGCACTGGGTGTATTTGGCACTCTGTTTGCATCCTTGGAGACTTGAGTCTTTCTTTTTAAAGTGGCATTATTCCTTGAGCAATTATGCCACTGCAGTTGTGAAATTTCTTGGGAAATTAAGATAAGGGGAATTGATACTCTTTCAATGGATGTAGAAGAAGAATGTTAAAGTATACCAATTAGGGACATAATACGTTAGAGGGATAATCCACTGCTGACTAAAATATAGAATCCACGCACTTCAGCAGTAGACAATTTTGTTTCTAAATACCCAGCTTAGAGGTCATGGCTGACTGCATATTGTGTAGCAGCTTTTTTGGATTTAGTTTACCTTAAGGCAGTAGTGAAATTCTAATTTTTTTACTACTGGTTCTGTGGGCGTGGCTTGGTGGGCGTGGTGTGGTGTGGCTTGGTGGGTGTGGCAGGGGAAGGATCCTGCAAAATCTCCATTCCCACCCCACTCCAGGGGAAGGATCCTGCAAAATCTCCATTCCCACCCCACTCTGGGGCCAGCCAGAGGTGGCATTTGCCGGTTCTCCGAACTATTCAAAATTTCCACTATCGGTTCTCCAGAACCTGCTGGATTTCACCCCTGCCTTAAGGGAAATTCAGGTAGTCCTCAACGTATGACCACAAATGAGCCCAAAATTTAGGTTGCTAAATTTGTTGTGAGTTTTGCCCCATTTTACAACTTTTCTTGCCATGTTTGTGAGCTGAATCACTGCGGTTGTTAAATTAGTAACATGGTCGTTAAATGAATCTGGCTTCCCCATCGCCTTTGCTTGTCAGAAGGTTTCAAAAGGTAATCACATGCCCCCCCCCAAGGTACTGCAACCGTCATAAATGTGAGTCAGTTGTCAAGCATCCAAATGTAAATCACGTGACCATGAGGATGCTGCAACAGTCATAAGCATGAAAAATGGTCATAAGTCACTTTTTTCAATGCCATTGTAACTTCAAATAGTCACTAAGGGAACCATTGTAAATTGAGGACTGCCTGTATATGATGACCTGTTCAGGACTACATGGAGAGAATAGTTTAAATCTTCCCCTTGCTAAATACATTTTATTTTTAAAAAATCTACTTCTTTTTAAAAAATAACTGCTGTAAGTTAGGGAAAGCCTGATAGAATTGTGATGAAATGAAGGGTTTGATGGAAGCATTAAGGTTTTCACTATGCCTAACCTATCATTTGGATCAAGCCACTATACAGTTACACGAGACTAAATTAGATCTGAAAGGATGTTTGCATGGATACATTTGGTATATAACATAGTTTTGATTCCTGGTTGTTTAAGTATCTTTTAAAACTTTATTTATAGTGGACTAGTTTGATGGGGGTTTTTTGCATGGAGATAATAACGAAATGTGTAGGTGTTCAAGTTCAAAGTTATTTCAATGAAAATACATCAATGTAGGTTCTAAGGATTGTAATAGACCAATGGCTCTTAACACCCAAGTTTTCCTGTATTATTGTCTGTTCTATAAACGACAGATTTTTTTCCCTTGTTTGAGAGAAATTATTCAAAAGCTAGAGCTGCATGGAGCTTGAAACAGGAATTCTAAATACAAGATGCAGATATTCTTGTATTTGTATTCTAAATACAAGATGCAGATATTTTTAACCAAAAATTAAAGAAATTAGAAGAAAAACTGATGGAAACTTAACCAAAAGTGGCATTTCTAAGTTTTTGAAGAGGTATAAGGAGACATAGTCACTACAAAACCACACTGGTAAAAGTCAGGAAAAGGTGCACAACAGCAAGTGATGATAGAAGAATTACGAGACTGTGCCTACAGCAGCTGACAGCAGAAAATCATCTGAGTTTATACAAGATGAAATGGTGCAATGCAATGTGAAGTTGAGTGCAAGGACTGTTCGCATAGGAATTTGGCCTAAAATCTAGAATTCCATGACAAAAAGCCACTTTTATCTCTCAAACAAAGGTTGAAAATCAATTTAATCAATTCTTGATTAAATTATCTTTCCACTGATATATAATTTTATGGTATTACTCCAAAAAAAGTGGTATTATTAGCTATCAAACCTCAAAAATACACTTTTCCCAAAAGGTTTCCACAATTTTGGCCACTACTGTATGTATATTTATGTATATATGTATATATATACACGCACGCACACACAAATATATAAGTATGCATCAGGGGTGGGTTCTACGTACCTTTACTACCAGTTCGCAACTACCGACATGCGCAGAAGCATTTTGATGACGTTGGGATCAGTGGGCGAAGCCTCCCGCCAGTTTTACTACCGGTTCTATAGAACCAGTGCAAACCAGGGGCAACCCACCACTGGTATGCATATATACAATACATACATATATGCATACAGCCTTTCACACACTGAGGAGTCTTGTTTGCTTCCTTTCATTAGCAACCAAATTACCAGGACCAACTGCAATCACTAATCAAGTATTACCCATACATGATAGAAAATGCACAGGATGTTTTCAGTGCTAGAAAAATTGACGGCTGCTGCACCAGAGAAAATTCAAGAGGTCAATAAAAGACTTCAGTCTCAAATTATAAAGAACACAGAACCTGCAGAAAGGAAAAAACCAGCGAAGGGGATAACTGCAAACAAAGAGAAACTAAATATAATTAACAGTGGGTCTACTTATGAAACTCATGCTAATGGAAAATATGACAGAGATAATGTCATCTGGTCCATCTGCACTTCTCATTTGCAGAGGTATTTTCACACATTACTGAAAAGCACTAGCCAGCAATCTCTTCACAAATAATGTAACAGCTGCTATTCAGCTCTCCCTTTTACTACTGTAGGAAGCACCTCCCCCTTCCCAGAATAAAATGTTCTTTATTCTTAATATTAAAAAGAAGCAGAATAGAATATTTCCCCTGAAGGAGAAGAGGAGAGACAACTTAAAGGCAGAAAGCAGAGGCTAGTCTTTAGGAATGGATATTTTCATTCATAAATAAGGAGCAGCCAGAAACTCCAAATAAGCAACACAATAGCCAAGGAGCCGAAGTGGACAAGATCAGACAAAAAAAAACAAAAGCATTTTAGGATTTGCATTTCCCTTTTTGCCTGTAGAGCCAGCCATGACTCCTACATGACCCCATAGGAATCTGGCAACAGCCATTAAAATATTAAAGGACATAATCTTACAGAGGAATAGGCATGTCAATTAAAAGCCCCAAAGAATATATAAAAACCCACCTATTCTCAATCCTATTTTGTCAGCCACCCCAGAAACACACTGCTGTCACTAGTTTCTGGCTACCAAATAAACAGAGACTTCCTTTCCTGCAGCCTGCCTCCATTTTATATCCGGGGTCTTTCTCTCGGCTTGGAACTGGACCAGATTTTTTTCCCAACACTACATTAGATGTTTTCAATCATTCCTCAGAGAGAGAAAAATAATTGGTCATCGGGTATTACACTTGTAGATCAATGAATTGTTTGTTGTCCATGAGTAAGTATTACTCATAATAGGGTCTAAGAAAGAAATGGTCAGGTTGTGGTGAAATATCGGTAACAGTTTTGCTCTTTCGCGCTTCAAGCCTCAAGGGCAAAGCTTCCAATTCACTTAACTCAATCTCAGATAAATCATTTACCAATGTATTGATTGATACTGTCAATTTCTTATTGTGAAAGAACTGAATCCTGGATGTAAACTTGTCTATAGTTTCAATCTTTGAGAAAGACAAAGTTTAAATGTAGTAGAAAATATAGATGATTTATTTGAACTTAAAAGTTTTTAGCTTTCTGACCATAAGACGTTCATAGAAAAGTTTGTGAGACTTTATGAAGCCATTCATTACCTGGGCTTTGAATGGCATGCAAAGTAGATTGAAGACCAGAAGAAAAAAATAAATTTGATGTGTTGATTTATATTTAAATTCAAGGAAACTGAATTATTTAATATGGCTACTTCCAATAAATTAAATCATTTCTGACTTTTATTTTACTTAAGTAATAATTTAAGTAAACTTTTACTAAAGTAATAATTTAGTGGCAATTTTTGGAAATGTGGTATAACTACCTCAAAGGCTAAGTGTGTGCTCCATGTAAGTTCGATGCCTCCAGCTTTATATTTGACAAAATATGTAACTCTTTGTAATCAATGGAGGAAATGGTTGTTCAGCTGTTCGCTTTCAGTTCTCACTGACTCCTCATGCTGGAATATAAAATCATTGTGAATACTGCACATATTATTCCATTTATATTCTAGAGTCAAACACTGAATACTAATCCTGCAAACTGCAAACCCCAAAATATAAAGAGGGCACCAAATTCAAGAAGGCTAAAGGTACCAGCATGGGATGGAAAGTTCTGGGGGAAAAAATCACAAGATGAGGACAAAGAGAATATTCTGTCTCTGGTGACATCTAGTGGCAATTTGGATCTTTCCAACTCAGAACTGGTAGCCTCAAGGAAGACTTTAAAAATCAATCTTATTTTTGAAGAAAAACATTGTCATATGATCCAGACTCTTCCTGAATCCTTATAGGTGACTATATATCACACTAAAACCATTAATTAATCCAGTGTACTTAAAGGAGGAGAAAAATGCTTATAGTGGCTTTGCCAGGACAAAGGTAGTGTGTAAGAATCCAGCTGTTAATTATATGTTCAAAAAACTTTCAGGTGATTACTGTCAACTGTAATGCTGCATGACAGCATCCCATCTATCTAAATTAAGGAATATAAGTTGCTTGCTAATTATACCTTTTGGGAATGATTTTGACTCATTCAGTCAATCAAAGTCACTGGTACTTTTTACATGCATATAAAGAATGACAATCATGTCAAGTTTGTTGTTATTATTGCTGTTCCTCAACAACCATAATTCAGGATAAAATTGAATATTGAAGAAGTAGCTTTTCAGAATGTTATCATGATTATAGATGAGAAATAACTTGCCCACCATAGGAAAAAGAGTGCCCAGGAAGGAAGGAAGGAAGGAAGGAAGGAAGGAAGGAAGGAAGGAAGGAAGGAAGGAAGGAAGACTTTTCAGATGACATAGTTGACAGAATTAGTGGCTTGAAAGGCAGTCTTGATCTTCTTTTCACAGTAATTTATCTGGGATAACTGCAGATGGGTTTTTAAGAACCCAATTCCATTTGTTTATAAACTCAGAGATGTAATCAGGATAGAAATTAATTTGAGTCAATTATCTTTGAGAAGTTAATTCTTTGGTGGAAAACATTCTTCTGAGAGTAAATTTCAGGGTTCAACCCCCAGAAGAATTCATGATAGGATGAAAGCTAACTGCAAACAAATTAAACCAGCATTTGTCTCTCATCAAAAATAATCCATGTAGGACAAACATGGTCATTCCAGTTAATGGAAAGAATACTCAGGGCAGAGCCTTGTATTGCTGGAAGCAGACTGGGTCTTTTAAAGGAAACATATGAGGAAGAACTGCCTAGTCATTTCATTCATTTAAAAAATAATAATAAATGCAATTTTAGCTTCTTCTCGCTAGCAAATAGTTTTTATAGTTTTAAAAGAAACCACCTTTAATACTATGTCAAACTGGAAAGCTGCCTTTACAAAGCAATTTTTAAAACAAGGCAGATTTTTATTATCTTTCTCTCTATACTTTTTAGATCCATGAGGAAATACAGTGTCCACTACGAACAAAACTAGGAAAAAAATCCTAACCAAGCAGGATGAAGGAGTGAAACATGGACAATCTACCTTTTCCAATAGTCTTGCAGATTTATGAGAAAAAGGAAAATTTCCTTCTTCCTTCTGAATTGGAATAATAATAAATAAAAAATATTATTTTTATTATTATTTACTTTATTCATTAAACATGTAACTCAGTCAACTGAACATTCAAAAATGCATCATAAATACCATTGACTGGTGCTAATGGTTGATACGGGTTGCTGCCAGCATCCTTGGTATCAACAAAATACTTCTTACGATGTATGATGTTCCAAGTAGAGCAGTTTTTTGCAGTTCCACTGGTGTTATTGCAGGAAGCTGCAATTTGTTGATGTATTTTATAAAATTCTTGGACAAGATACCAAGTGCCCTGATGACAATGGGTATCACTGTTAAAAGTTTCATCCATAATCACGTAGTTTCGATGGCCAGATCGCGATATTTAGTGATTTTTTTCCAGTTCTTTTTCTTCAACTCTGGCATCTCCTGGTACCGCGATGTCAATAAATTGTACGTTTTGGTTTTCGACAACTGTGATATCTGGTGTGTTGTGTTCCAAATGACGATCTGTCTGTATTCAAAAGTCCCACAAGATTGTCACTTTCTCATTTTCTATAACTTTTTCCACTTTATGTTCCCATGACTTTTTGGATATAGGCAAGTCGTATTTTTTACATAATGACCAGTGGATTAATTTAGCAACTCAGTTGTGTCTAGCTTTGTAATCAGTTTGTGTGATTTTGCTGCATTCACATATTAAATGTGAAACAGTTTCAATTTTGTTGTTGCAAAGTCAGCAATTTGGATTGTCGGTGGATTTTTATATCTTCGCTTTCATGGCATTAGTTTGTAGTGCTTGTTCTTGAGCAGCGAGTATTATTATTACTATCATCATCATCATCATCATCATTTCTTGCTCTATTTATTTCTGTCAGACAGGTTATATATGTGAGCATTAGGATAGTCAAACATTATTTCTTATTTACATATCAACTAAGATGATGATTGCCCATCTCTGGGTACTAACAGGGATTAAAATATAATAAAAGCCTAATGTATCTTTTTAACTATGTCATAGAAACCTAAACCTACAATGGATCAGGCAGCAATAATTATTTAATTCAGAAAGGGTGCAAAATAAAACTGAACAGTTCACAAAGGCATTGAAAAACGTTGCATTATTCTGAAAGAACTCGGTATAATTTTCTTTCTTGACCATTTCTGACATCAGTAGATACTGCACACAGCTGTGAGTCATATGTGGCTATGGGAGGTATTTGCAAGTGGCTGAAATTCAATTTTGATGAAGCAGACTTCACAACTCACCCACAATTTTCCTCTTCATTTGCAATGTGTTTACTGAATATATGCTGCAGAAAATCAATCATAGAGTGTTTCAATGTGGTGCAAATTGGGGAAACCACTTCAGCCATGAAAATACTCCATCATCTTCTATTATCATCAGTATTTCTGAAAAAAGAAAATGTAATTGCTTGAAAAGACAAAAATTTACATTTGGAAAATGCTTTTCTTTGTAAAGTTTTTCAACTTAGGGATGCTCAAGAGACAGCAGTTAAGTAATTTTTCTGCATTGTACTGTAAAAGTAGTATAATGGATATTGAGAAAATCTAAAAATGTTGCTGTTTTGCTTCTGAAAAATACTTAAGACTTCTATTTAAAAAATTGAAACAAAAACAAACAAAAAGGCCCACTATATTTTAAAGACTATTATGATCAAAAGAAATTTCAAGAAGCCACTCAATGGGACTATTCTATAGAACTAACATTTCTATTGCTATTCTGTATTACATGCCGTTGCACCTACCAATAAGAAGAAAATCGTTTTTATCAGGGCGGTTTGAATGTCAGTATCTAAGACTGAAAGTCCAGAGCAGGGGTCGGCAACCTTAAACACTCAAAGAGCCACAAAGGTCCTAACTGGAAGCCCCCCGTTCAATTCTGGAGCTGACCAGAAGTCCAGTTCCCCCACCATAGAGTCTCCTCCTAGTGTGGTGTCCTTTTTCCTCTACTAGTCCTAACCCTATCAATTGTGGGCTGGCCTGAAAACCCACCCCTTGCCAAAAAGTCTCCTCCTGGCTCCGCTTCCCCACCCACTCCCCGAAACTGGAAGCTCCTCTCAAAATTGTGGTGCCAACTGGCGACAGGGAGCTACAGCAGAGGGATGAAAGAGCCACATGCAACTCCAGAGCCACAGATTGTTGACCCCTGGTCCAGAGATTGAACAGAAGAGTCTTTGTGTTGGTTCTGGAATGCTTTGACCTCTCAAATTCATGTTTAGCTTAATATTTTTCTTCATAGTATGTAATATTATGAAGATATTCTGTATCAGACTGAGCAAATTAGCAATCTAGCAGCTGGACATGGTTGTTTCTGAGTGAATAAACACTTTTAATAGAGCTGTCTTTCTATTTCATTATTGTTCTGCCTTTTGTTCCATAAGCATCCTCAAAGATAGCTTACATAAGTTGCAAACGGGCTGTTGTTTCAAAATTACGACCTGACCCACAAATTAGCCAATCAATTTTTTCTTTGATATGTTGTGTGAATTCATCTCATGCAATTTATTTATACCTTGGTATATCATGCAAAGCCAGATACAGGGGTGGTATTCACTTACTTTTGCTACCGGTTCACAAATGTGAGCGTGCTCGCATGTGCGCCACCTCTATGAATGCACAGGACCTTCCACGCATGAGCAGAACATTGAAAACAGGATGTGATTATGTCTGGGCGGGTGGGCAGAGCATCCCATCACCACCTCTACTGGTTCGCGCGAAGCAGATAGAACCAGCTAAATACCACCACTGGCCGGATATATTGTTACTGCATCAACATGGATATTTTGATCACAGATAAGCGCCTTGGATAGAGAGCCAATCCAGCTACACAGAATTAGCATATCATATCTCCCCTACTCAGTTCTGTCTAATTTATGTGTCAGCATATAGAAAATGAGAGTTGGAAGGGACCTTGGAGGCAGTGATGGGTTGCCTGCACGGCCCCACGGGGCCCCGCTGCGAACCGGTAGTAAAGGTAAGTAGAACCCACCTCTGCTTGGAGGTCTTCTAATCTTGCCCCCTGCTCAAGTAGGAGACTCTATATCACTTCAGACAAGTGGCTGTTCGATCTCTTCTTAAAAGCCTCCAGTTATGAAGTACCTACAACTTCAGAGGGCAAGCTGTTCCACTGGTTGATTGTTTTCACTGTTAGGAGTAACATTGTTAGGGATAACACTGTTCTGCTAACAGTGATACTGTCACACTGTTAGGAGAACAGTTCTCCTGCTCTTCATTCCATTTCACTGCATTTCATTACAGTCCCTTCAACTCAATTGGTAATTGCCTGGCGAATGCTTCTTTAGAATGCCACTCCCACCCCCCAAAAGTTTTTTATTTGCTTTTATTAAATGTACTTCTGTGTTTTTCCACTCTAACTGGCATATCAAAGCAATTAACATGCCTTGTTAAACTTAGCCTTGTGTCTGATCTTCTGAGCAGTGATCTTCTTTGTCTTCACGTCCAGGAATTGGGGAAAAGCTGGGACTTCAGTATACTAGGAGCTGTCGCTTGTTTCTGGTCTTACAGAATTAATAAAAGCCAAATGAGAAGTGAGCAAATAGTTTGGTGTTTCTTTTTTTTTCTTCATCTTGTTCTATCAATACAGGCTCTTCCTTGCCCATAGAGACAACTTCTGGAGCTTGCCATAGAACAAGGCAACAGGAAAGATCTGTCTGGAAGTTAGATGAATGGAGTGGCAGAGAAAGGTCCATTCAACATAGGCAATGAGGGAGCATCACTGTGACTTGTGAACAGTGGTGAAATCCATATTTTTTTACTACTGGTTCTGTGGGCGTGGCTTGGTGGGGGTGGTGTGGCTTGGTAGGTGTGGCTTGGTGGGTGTGGCAGGGGAAGGATACTGTAAAATCCCCATTCCCACCCCACTCCAGGGGAAGGATACGTCAAAATCCCCATTCCCACCCCACTCTGGAGCCAGCCAAATATGGTATTTGCCAGTTCTCCAAACTACTCAAAATTTCCGCTACCAGTTCTCCAGAACCTGTCAGAACTTGCTGGATTTCACCCCTGCTTGTGAAGTCTGTGCAGTGTTTATCTTTCTGTCTAAAGAGAATCCACGCTACACCTGCTGAACTGCAGTATATGCTTGTAGCTTTGTGGGAGGAAATGAAGGGAACTGAGAGAGAATTGCTGCACTACAACATATCAAGGAAGATAAGAATTTCCTGGAGCTCTCCAAGAGTGGTTGAGAATCGAAGAAGAAAATAAGAATGGGGAAAATTCTTTTGTAAAAGCAAACATGTTAAAGCATGTGGCCCCAAAAAGTAAAATGTTCAGGATATACACAATACAACTTAGAAATTAGTATCAAGTTTTCCCTTAAGATGATCAGATACTTTTTTTCAATCAACTTCAGCAGATAGCAAGCAGCCCCTAAATAACCTTCTCTGCTCTTTGGTCTTAAGAAGAACCACACTAGGTTAGTATGAGTCAAAAGAGGGCTGTGAAAATATTTATAGACCCCTTACATCCTGGACATAAACTGTTTCAACTCCTACCCTCAAAATGACACTATAGAGCACTGTACACCAGAACAACTAGACGCAAGAACAGTTTTTTCCTGAACACCATTACTCAGCTAAACAAATAATTCCCTCAACACTGTCAAACTATTTACTAAATCTGCACTACTATTAATCTTCTCATCGTTCCCATCACCCATCTCCTTCCACTTATGACTGTATGACTGTAACTTTGTTGCTTGTATCCTTACGATTTGTAAATATGATTTACAAATCATATTTCTTAATATGATTTGATTGCTTATTTGTACCCTTTGACTATCATTAAGTGTTGTATCTTATGATTCTTGATTAATGTATCTTTTCTTTTATGTACACTGAGAGCATATGCACCAAGATAAATTCCTTGTTTGTCCAATCACACTTGGCCAATAAAAAATTCTATTCTATTCTATTCTATTCTATTCTATTCTGTTCTGTTCTATTCTATTCTATTCTATTCTATTCTATTCTATTCTATTCTATTCTATTCTATTCTATTCTATTCTATTCTATTCTAATTCGGCCATAGCTTAGCCTGAGAAAATTAAAATGCATATTAGAAGAAGACAATAGCATACTGTTTCCACATTACTGCCATGAACACTGGATTTGTACATGAAATTTCCAGGAGCTGTACTAATTCAAAACAGCCTTGGCCTTTTTATCTTCTTTGAAGTGGGATATTGAAATCCCATATGGTTCAGGTCAGTTCTGAAGCATTTGTCTGAAGTTGTCTGGCTAACAGCGACCTAATTAATATATAGATGAAACACAAGGAGGTAAGTAGGATAGAAGCAAGCTAATTTGAATTTGATTAACACAATAAGTCAATTTTTCAAGACGGTTGGCAGAACTGTCTGTTGAGAAGACCTTAATTACAGTTGTGTCAAAGGGGAAGCTAAACAATAAGTGTGAACATTGAACTATATAAAGGACAGTTTAATATGGGAATCTTTTAACCTTTGAGTAAGCTTAAATGTTTAAAATCAGGAAACAACCACACTTCTACACATATAGAAAAAGATTTCTATCACTCCTAATTTCTGGATTCTAGTTTTAAGTATTAACCTATTAGACTGCCTTATTCTTTCAAGTGCTCTTCTTGAGGATTTATGAAGCTGGAAGAAAAGTTCACTGGCAATAATAAAAATGCTAAGATCTGATTTAAGTAAGTAAGTAAGAAGCATTCAAGTCCTCCCAAACATTCTGCAGACAGCCCTTCTGCCATAGTGAGTCTGACCCAGATGCCACATTTATGTTTCCACATCTGTAAATCTGTTGTTGATGCATTATTATCAAAGCCTGGTCTAGAAGATTTTGAAATGGAGCTTTCTGGAGCAGGGCAGGAGAGCAAGTATTTGATTCAGCTTTAAGGACTATCCATGTTTCTCTAACAATAGGACAAAGAAAGGCCCTCATGATGTTGCCTTCACCTCATTTACAGCCCATAGCAGAGGCAATATAAAACCCTACTCAACTCTTCTGGTTTTATCTGTGCAATCATAAACCAAACCCTTTTTTAATGCGTGCAAGAATGACAAGCAGAGTGCAAAGACACATTGCTAATTTAGTATGGAAGGCACAGGCTTCTTTGTCCTTTGAAGAAGTTGACTCTGCTATTTATAGACTGGTTCAATGACTTATAAAGACAAGATATATTTTCCTTCTTTCTTTTTTTCTTTGCTGAAGCTAGAAATTGTGATGCCAAGAACCACTGAGAGATCTGGCTTCTGTTTCTGGAGATTGCGACTGAGAAAGCTTTAGAGTCCTAATTACACTGGCAAGCTTCAACTGCTTTGCTTATTCAATTTTTCCAAGAAAATCCATTAAACTGAAAGATCCCTTGCATCCCTATTGACCATATTAATGTTAAACAGGAATATGTTGTTAGACACTTCTGTTCTCAACTACCATCATGTCATCTGATAATTGATTTTCAGCTCGCCTACTTTAATCTCCCTGTGGGAGGCAGGTAGATTTTAAAAAACCAGACATTTCCCTCCTTTGTCATTGAGCAACATGTGACCCGTTCCACTTGAACTAACATAATATGTTAGTACCATACTCAAATCAGTCTTAGGAGAGGTAGAAAATAGATTAAAGCACTAATAAGCAGAAGAGCAGGGTACACTACTGTATGACTGGCTAATGTGCACACAGACATATAAACACTCTCTCCCAGAACTCAGTGAAGCCAACTGTGGGAAATAACAAATGCATGAACCACATCATGCACATACACAAATAATCTAAAGTCAAGACACCCAAGTGATAAAGAATAAAGAGAAAAAAGAAAAAGAGCAGTGGTGGGATTCACATTTTTTTACTACCAGTTTTGTGGGCGTAGCTTGGTGGGCATGGTGTAGCTTAGTGGGCATGGCAGGAGAAGGATACTGCAAAATATCCATTCTTACCACACTCCAGGGGAAGGATACTGCAAAATCCCCATTCATTCCCCACTCTTGGGGAAGAATATTGCAAAATCTCCATTCCCACCCGACTATGGGGCCAGCAAGAGGTGGTATTTGCTGGTTCTCCAAACTACTCAAAATTTCTGCTACTGGTTCTCCAGAACCTGTCAGAACCTGCTGTATAGCACCCCTGGAAAAGTGAGGTACATCCTTCTAGGTCAGAAATAAAGACAGCAATATTCAGGCATTTTATTCTCCATTTAAGATGAACCGTTGCTTTCTTCCTAGAATTCTTTTTGCTGAGCAGTCTGTGGCTTTTCCTTCTTGGACAGTGACCAATAGATGTGGACCAGAGTTTGTTACATTTCCACAGAGTTCCACTCTCCACCTGTGCTGAGAGTGGCTGAGAGAAGCCACTCTCAGCACAGGTGTTCAATTGGTAGAGTGGGACCAAAAATCACTGCCTCTTTTCCTTTGGTGGATATAAAAGAGTATCACCCCACTGCTGTGATAATTTTCCTTCCAGGAAGGGGAGTCAGCCTGACCAATGGAAGCGATCAGTCTGGGTTTTTTTTCACTTTCCAGTCCCAGCATAATTGTCAGTAAAAGCTAAATGTCCTTTTTGGCAGAGAAAAGCAAATCAAGCTTGTTGTACCATCTGCTTCTTCTCAATTTAACGTAAAGTTGCTAATCCCACAGAAACCGTTCAATGAAATGCAAACTGGACTCCTTCTGTGGTGCTACTCAGTACACATCTTCATACACACACTGGGACAAACATTAAAGTGGGAATGTGAAATACAATATATGTGGATTTTCTAATTAACTTAGAAGCCATCATGATCTAAATCACAAGTGTGGTACCATAACAAGATATTGTAATAATATTCTTTTGTTAGTGCTATATATTTTTCTGGAAAATATTTGTGTAAACATATGAATAGACTTCAGAGGAATATAAGGGATCTGTAAGGGGCGTACATAAGTGCACCAGCGTGCCTACCGTCCCTGTCCTAATATTCCTTTTTACTTACTCTTTTTATGTATTCAAATTATGTTTATACTTTTACCTGTTATCTTATATACGCTTGACTAATAAATTTATGATTATGATTATGAATATAGAAGTGCCCTTCAAACCAAGCCAAGAAGACAGAACGCTTATTCCAGGGGTGTCAAACTCAATTTCATTGAGGGCCACATCAGGGTTGTGATTGACCTTAGGGGCCCGGGTGGACGTGGCCAGGGTGGGTGTGGCCAGCTTGATGTAACTCAGGTCGGGGGCGCCTGTGGTGGCCTGAGCGCTCTCTGAGCACACTGCCCCAAGCTCTGTTTTTGCTGGCAGAGGGTTTCAGGAGGCCGTTGCAGCCGAAAACAGCGGCCCTCCCAAGCTCCGTTTTTGCTGGCAGAGGCACCTCAGGCCAGTTCTTCACTGTTTCTGAGGCAGCCATGAGCCAGATATAAGCACTCTGGGGGCCAGATCCAGCCCACAGGCCTTGAGTTTGACACCCCTGGCTTATTCTAATAGATGTCAGTTTCTGCATCTAGTGATAATACCTGAAAGAAGACTTACAGAAACACAGTACAAAGTGAATATAAAATCAGAATACTTCTCACAAATATATGGTTACCAAAACAAAAGATAATTCCTATGTGAAGTAGATGAAACAATTCTGGTGAAAAAGTACCAGGAGAAGTGAGAATAATAGTAAGCTAGGGTTGCCCCAGCTACCTGGAATCTATAAAAATGGATGGGAATTATAGTGTTTTGCTATATCACATTGAAGAAAATCTTAAAGTTATACCTAGGCTGGCCAACCAGACTAGAGGTGAATGCAAATCTTTCAGTTCAGAAAGTAAATAAACACTATAAAAATATCTGAGTTTCCATGTTTCTCAAGCCTCTGCATAAGTCAGAATAGCCCAAAAACATTATAAAGAACCCCGTTTCCTTACCCTCTCTGTGATATGTGTAACCATATATGCACCAAATAATCCTCCCTATTTAAGACTTTCTGTCTTCCACCTGCACACCAAATGAGCGTAGTACAGATCTGCTGGTGGGAATTTGAGCTGGAAAAGGGGCACCGCTCAAATTCTCACCATTTAGGAGCAAATTCCTTCTTTTCAGTATAGTGTAATTGTGTGCTATAATAGGTAAAACAGCCCAGAATTGCAAATACAAATAAGTACAAGTTACAAACACTTACTGCAGTAATAAAATGCCTGGCAGAACACCTTGTTTGGAAGAGAAGAGTTTGATTCTATAATTATTTTGTGCTGCAGGAAGCTTACAATTTCATGCACAGAAAGAAGGAATGTGGTGTCACCTCAGTTGCCCCCTAGCAATAGCACAACTATACAACAGTGTGAGTGAAGCATAGTGGGAAATAGGCATGCCTCCATGTGCTTGTCAATTGGGCTGACCCTATTTCAGGATGTTGTCTAGTTGCTAAGAGGCTTGTAGAATTTTAAACAGCCCTTTGCAGTGGGCATTTTGTTTGGTTGGCCATCTGTGATCAAGCTTTGGAGGAAAAAAAAGCTGCTCCATGACCAAAGCTATTGCCAAAGTCCTGTTGAGAATCATATACCCTTCTACCAAACAAAAAAACTTGTGTCTTTTTGTACCTGTAGAACAGCAAGTTCAACAGTTCTGAATTCAAAGGCAAAGCCATTTTGAAAATCTACTCATGTCTCAAGTGAAGGAGAAAATTACCTTCTTACCTACTCTGGGACTGGAAAGCTGTTAATGAATGAATGAACTGAATATTACACAGAAGGAAAGGAGGCTTCTAGACTAGAGTATCAAACAGTAATTAACCAGCCATCTATAAAGGTTATGCAAAATTGTCCAATAAAATCAAGGGCTCAAGTAATATTAGGATCTGATTGTGGATCTATAGTATGTTCTATAATCCAAGGATAAGAAACAGATTACAGTCAAGGGCTGGCTTTTATTTACCAAAGCCCAAAAGAAAACTGTTTTGCCAATTAGAAATACTTATAGTATCTAGCTGTGGACTTCTTGCATGAATCAGGTTGAACTAGAAAAATCATAAGCCTTCTCGATTTTATCATGGCCCTGGGCAGAGGTGAAATCCATTTTTTTTTTTACTACCGGTTCTGTGGCTGTGGCTCGGTGGGCATGGTATTGCTTCGTGGGTGTTGCTTGGTGGGTGTGGCAGGGGAAGGATACTGCAAAATCCCCATTCCCTCCCCACTCCTGGGGGAAGGATATTGCAAAATCTCCATTCCTACCCCACTCTGGGGTCAGCCAGAGATGGCATTTGCCGGTTCTCCAGACTGCTCAAAATTTCCGCCAACGGTTCTCCAGAACCTGTCAGAACCTGCTGGATTTCACCCCTGGCCCTGGGTGTTCCTCTAGCGAGGAAAAAAGAAATGAATATTACTCTAGTTCTTCTATCCAACATTTTTCTAGCCCTACTGGCTAAAATAGGAAAGAAAAAAAGGACTGTACTGTTTATTACTTAAGGGGAAAACAGTATCTTCTCCCAGTAATAGAGTTTAGCACCCTAAAAGTTGTAAGCCACCAGCTGTAGTTTAAAAGCAAACAAAATTCTTATCAGACATTAAAAATGCCTGGTGTCATACTTTCAAGCTAGGTTTTTGACCGGCCTGTCTGCAAATGGCTGCTCAGTTGTATAGCTGTAATCTAGTTGAACAATTGTAGGATTCCAGCTAACTGCTTGTCATTTAAAAATTATATCACCTTGACTCTTCATTGTTCAGGAGCTTGCTATCATTCATGGCTTCTAAAATGGAAATGGATAAGTTTCCACCTTTGCCATTTAGAATGAATAAACGTATTATTAATATCCCACCCACTCAGTTTTGCAGCTGGTTATCAATCAGAATCTAATTATATAGGTTGGGTTTCTTTTCATGACTTTCTTTCAATTAAATTCCCCCTTCAAAAAATAAAAGTCATTGGCAAAAAGTAGATATAGTCTGTATCAGAAATGTATGTTGAGATGAAACATGCTGTTGTCCTTACATTTCAAACAGGGGTGGTATTCACTTACTTTCCCTAGCGGTTCGTAAATGTGAGCACTCGCTTCGCTCACGCACACCCCATCCACACATACATCCGGCCTTCCACACATGTGCTTTGCTACTGCACGTGCCTTCCACACATGCGTCTGGCCTCAAAAACGTGCCTAAATAGCACGACTTGGAGCCGGAGTGGGTGGGCAGGTGGGTGGACAGGTGGGTGGACAGGTGGTTGGGCCCACCCGCGATTTCCACTACCAGTTTGGGCAAACCATTCCAAACCGGCTAAATACAACCTCTGATTTCAAAGCAGACAATGTTAAAACTTTCCAGATATTTAGCCTCTTCTCCAGAACCTGCTTGTTCAGAAGTCTTTAAAAACATAATCTACAGACTAGATACAGGTAGTCTTCAATTTATGACCACAACTGAGCCCAAAATTTATGTGAGAAATCTGTTAAATGAGTTTTGCCCATGTTACAACCTTTCTTGCAACAGCTGTTAAGTGAATCACTGCAGTTGTTAAATTAATAACTGTTGTGGTCCGCCAGCAGCCTGCGGAGCTAGCAGCGGAGTCGGACAGTGATGAGGCTGAGGAAGAACATGGGCCAGTCCTGGAGGCTGGGGAAGGCCTGGATGAGGGCTCTGTGTCAGAGGCAGAGATGGGCCTAGGGTCATCGGAGAGTGAGGTGCGGACTCCAGAGTCTCCAGAGACTGATAGGAGTGAGGCAGAGGAACAGGAAGAGCCTGTTCCTAATGCACACATGAGAAGAGCTGCCAGAAGGCAAGAGCAGCTCAAGCAAAGAGGACAACTCAGGAGTAAGGCCAAGAGATGATTGGCCCCTCCCATAAGGCTTAAAACAGACCAGCAACAGCATTTGGGCTTTGCTGAAAAACAACATTGGTAGCTTCGTCTTCTTTGTCTATGTCTTGTGTTTATTTTTGTATCTGTGACTTCTGAACGTTTGCCAAGAAAGGCCTTTGGCAGTTTGCCTAATTGGACCAAGGTTTGCGATAGGACTGAGGAATTTGTGTTGGGAAGAATTTGCTTTAATTTAGTTGAACAACGCTGGGAATGAAGTAGTTCTCAGCTGTTCAAATAAAGTTTGTTTGTTTTTTCACTGACTGATTTTCCTACTACTTACTTGGGCTGGGTGACAACAATAACATAGTTGTTAAGTAAATCTGGCTTCCCCGTTGACTTTGCTCATCAAAAGGTTGCAAAAAGAGATCACATGACTCTGGGATGCTGCAACAGTCATAAATATGAACCTGTTGTCCAAGCATCTGAATGTAAATCGCGTGAACATGGGGGTGCTGCAATGGTCATAAGTGTGAAAAATGGTCATAAGTCACTTTTTTCAGTGCCATTGTAACTAAATGAACTGTTGTAAGGGGAGGGCTACCTGTAGTTATCTTACTAAAGACAAGAATGAAGCATTTGCTGAAAGAGGATTTGCCCATTGCAGTAGACTAATCAAAGCCTATACAGACAGTACATCTATGATCCGGAATTTCACACATGCCTTTCTCCAGATTGTATCCTAGGTTACCGGAGTCAGCAGACTCTGTAGCCTTTCTTCTTTCAAGGATGAAGAATGGCTCTGGTTCAATTATTCACTGCTGCGTGTGATCCACTATAAATCGACTTTTAAGCAACTCAGATAAAGTCAAGTAGTGAGAGAAGAGATGAAGTTCTAGAAATACTGTACAACTGATTCCTTCTTTTGGAGCACTGCCAAACAGTGAATGAAATGAAATATTGAGAAAATTGAGGAACTTATAACAGACAGTGTTAACGACACATATATAGCAGCAGAATCTCTGATTGGTTTAGTAGCAATATCTCCTAAAAAGAGTGGCAATGGCAATAACAGTGTACAGACACCATGTGAGAAGAATATTACAGCCAATTATTTACTGCCTCTAGCTGCAGTGGACTGGAGTTCTCAGAAAATGATCTACAAAGGACATGTAGTCCCTCCACACCTTGGCCTCCAGTGACTGAACCAGAGATTAGAGGGCTCATTCATAAATCCAGTAAGGTTTCTGGAGAAGATCTTCTACCCCTGATTTATTCAAATGTCATGTAAATGAGTGGGCTCCTTTATTCACAAAGTTAAACAATTTCTGCCAAATTCCAGCTTGTTGGGAGCTCTTTACTGTTGTACCCATTTACAAAAATAGTGTTGAGTGATTCTTCAAATTATAGACCTATTAGTCTAATTGAAACTGCAGCAAAATTGTATGTCAAATATTTTTTTTTTATACAAGATTGGGGACTAGGTCATTCAAAAGGGCTTGTTAGCTAAAGAGCAAGCTGGATTTAGGCCTGACTGCTCTACTATCGACAATTGCTTTATTTTTTGTCACCCAGTAGAAAAATTTACAGGTAATGAGACTTGACTGTTCACAGTTTTTATTTATTTTTTAAAATTATTTATACAGACTCCAATCCAGCATTTGACCTGGATTGACCTTCTTTAGGAAAAACCTATGACCCTGGCTATAGAACCCAGACTCCTCTCCTTATGAAAGGCATCATATTCAAATTCAAGTCTAAGGGTACACATAGTACAGCATGGGTCCCTAACAGGGATAATGAGAACAAATCAATCAATCAATCATGCAAGGATTTATACTTGCCCCCATTTTTAAAATATGTACATGAACATTATCCCAAAGTTTGAATCAGTAAAAGTTCTAACTAAGCTATGCCAGCAAACTGAAGAATGACACAATGGCCAACAGACTGAAAGAGGTAAATCTACATAAGAGTGTGCAGACAATACCCTTAATTTCATACAATAGCTAAATAATGCAAAGAGCCCTACGTGAAAAAAAGTGTTTGCAGTATGTTCAGCCTGACTCTAGAAAAGGCTGAGGCTTCCTTAATGCTGATGCATCAGCATTAAGGAAGCCAAATCTATATATCTATATCTATATCTATATCTATATCTATATCTATATCTATATCTATACCTATACCTATAAGTCTTGGTATATTTGGGTCTTTTCCCGTGTAAGATTGAGAGTATTTTGGCAACATTTCAGCAGAATCTCGTGAAAATCTACAAAAACAAACATCTATAGATAGATGATAGATAGATAAATAGATAGATAGATAGATAGATAGATAGATAGATAGATAGATAGATAGGCAGGCAGGCAGGCAGGCAGGCAGGCAGGCAGGCAGACAGACAGAAAGGTAGATATCTAATCATCTATCTATCTATCTATCTATCTATCTATCTATCTATCTATCTATCTATCTATCTACAGCTCTAATGCTGGGAAAGATGGAAGGAAAGAGAAGAGGATGACCAGCACCAAGATGGATAGATTCAGTTACAGCAGATACATATGCACCATTGAAAGAGCTGCAAGGCCCAGTTAGGGACAGATCATCATACAGAAATCCTATCTATCTGGGAGCTAAGAGTTGACAAGGTCTTGATGAGATGTAATCACCTTCAACCAGTTCATGGAGTTATCGATGTTTCAGCCTGGTTGGTCACTGTATGAAAAGGAATGCTGGATAGTAGGAGAAAGAGTAAATGTAGGGAAACTGTGTGTTTTTGAAATTGACACTTGGAAGAGAAGACAGCCTATGCAAAAAGTAATGTACTTTTTTTACTTACATTTTCTTACATTGTTACTTACATTTCTTACAATGTAAGAGAGGGAAATAGATCTGTATTTAATAATACTTTACTATGCTCCTAGACAAGAGCACATACATGCAAATGTATATGATTCATATTTGTGTATGGAAGAGAATTTGTGAGAGGAAAAATAACATTGCGATATTTATTGTCTACCAATACAGTCTTTAGCCATTTGATCCTTACAGTAGCTATGCTCAATGTCAGGGTTTCTTGAATCTATCAGACCTGGCCAGCAAAAATCCAAATGGCCACTTTGTTGATGTTGTTAGTTGCGAAATCGTATCCGACCCATCACGACCCCATGGACAACATTCCTCCAAGCCTTCCTGTCCTCTACCATCCTCTGGAGTCCATTTAAGCTCACGCCAATTGCTTCAGTGACTCCATCCAGCCACCTCATTCTCTATTATCCCATTCTTCTTTTGCCCTCAATCTTAACCAGCATTAGGCTCTTCTCCAGTGAGTCCTTCCTTCTCATTAGGTGGCCAAAGTATTTGAGTTTCATCTTCAAATCTGGCCTTCTAAAAGGAGTCAGGGTTGATCTCCTCTAGGACTGACCAGTTTGGTCAACTTGCAGTCCAAGGGACTCGCAGGAGAGTCTTCTCCAGCACCATAGTTCAAAGGCCTCAATTCTTTGGCACTCAGCCTTTCTTATTGTCCGACTTTCACAGCCATACATTGCAACTGGGAAAACTATAGTCTTGACTATATGCACTTCTGTTGGCAGAGTGATGTCTCTGCTTTTTAGAATGCTGTCTAAATTTGCCATAGCTTTCCTTCCCAAAAGCGTCTTTTAATTTCTTGGCTGCAGTCCCCAACTGCAGTGATCTTGGAGCCCAGGAAAATAAAATCTGTCACTACCTCCATGGCCACTGGATGGCAGTAAAGAGCTAGAGACTTACTGTCATCTAGTGATCGTCCAGGTTTTCTTGGCCCACATCTGGTACAGGTAGTCTTATGATGTGGCATCCTTTGTCAATTCTAGTACTCTATGGTACTCTATTTTTACTTTAATTTATCACTGCATAGCACTGCATAGCAGAAAAGCTAGCATTTTGCTCCTTCAGAACAGGACCAAAAATTCTGTATCAAATCAACATTGAGAATGTTTACCTGCAAAATTTAAAATTCCATGTTAGTAAGACAGCTCCATCAAAAGGAACACATAACCAAAAGGCTGTGAAGCAGCTTGAATTTGCACAGAGTACTAAAATTGCCATGCAAGTATTCAAGAGCTGTCAGCTGCACATCCCAGACTAGCAATTAAAGGGCCACTGTTATGACTGTTTTCCTGGTGTTTTGACCTGCCTTGGCAGCTGTCTCATATTTAAGCTGTTTCCCATGAAGAATTCTAAACATGTCATTATTTTTGCATTTTCAAACATAACCTGTCCTATGAAACACCTGACTTGGTCTCCTGCTCACGTCAAATGGATCAATATAGACTATGACATCTTTTACTTTTAGATTGGCCTAGCAGCTCTGACACTTTTCCCCTCGGGTAAAACACAAAGGCTGATCCAGCTTTCAGACAAGCATGTTAGAATTAGTCTGACAATTCTATTGATTTTGGTGCAGGGAACTCTAAGAGTTCTTGATATGAACCACAGCAGGTTACAAGTTAGAGGAGAATAGAAACCTGGATTCCCACCCACCCACCCACCCACCCACCCCGTCCCCATCTCATAGGCTAATGACAAATTTACGTCAGATAAATTGTTACATTAGTCAAATCAACAGAACAAGCATACCTTATCTATGAAACTTTCAATGATGTCTACATCAGATACACAAATTTTGTAAAAGTCAAAATCAATATTTTTACCCTTACAGCATGTCTGTTATATTTCACAATTTAAATTGTACAAATACTTTTTTTAAAGAATTAGTGCTTCCTACTCATATCTTTCTTATCGTCCCCTCCCCTCCCCCCTCTCTCTCTTCCACACATACAGTACCTGCTGAGATTATAATTTATCTCAGATTCTTACTTTTTAAAAATAGGTCTTCTCCCCTGTATTCTTTCTTTTGTGACATAGCTATATGGAATGTTACATTTTCATGCTGATTTGTGCAGCTGTCAATATCTGCCTGTTGTTTTAATTTAAAAAACAACTTTGATCCCATCTTACCTTTGATAAAAGGCCCTTAATCAACATTAGTTATTTGTTTGTTTGTTTTTAGGCAGCAATATCAATTGTTCAGTCTTCCATAGCCTTACCCCTCCTCAAATGCTTTGGGTGATAGTAACATTACTTCATGTAACAGAAAATTAGGAGCAATAGGACCTTTCCAGGAGTGCCTTTCGCAATTTTGGTTCTATGATTTGTCCTAAATTTCATATTTAATATGAAATTTCTACTCTGCACTGGAATTATAGATTTTTCCAGGTTACTTATTAATTTCATTTTACTTTTAACCTATTTGCTTCTATTTTTAAAAAAGGTTTCTAGAAATATTTTTAAATTGTATTTTTGCCCAGAGAATTCCACTTAATTGGGCAGAAAAAAATATATTCATTCCTTCATCCATTTTTGTTTTAGATTTATATCTGTTTGAAATGAAAAGGAACCAGGATGTCATTGTAGGAACAAAGACATTGGGTTCCTTTGTGTAGTATAGGTGTTTGAGAAGAGAAAGAGTTTATAAGAAAGGGTGTAGAAAGAAATAGCTAGAGACTCTTTAGCCGCACAGTTCAATTTGCATAGCATTTCCATATGTAGCAGGGCTGCTAAAGCCTGCAGATGCTCCCTCCCCCAGCTTTTACTTTGGCCTTGAGGTTGTAATTATATGGACCTACCCAGTGGTGGGATACAACCGGTTTAACAACTGGTTCTGTGAGTGCATGCTTCGCGCACGCATCTAACACACTTGCACGCAATGTTCAAAATACAGCAGTTTGAAGCTCAGTTGCTTACCCTCTAAGGCAGCCCCGGTAAGTAGAACAGCGGAGGTGCGGAAATCAGCTGTGCCGCACGAATCAGCTGAGCCAGAAAGAAGGAAATATAGGACAGGATAGCGCGGGGGTGGGTGGGCAGGGCCAGCTGATCATCGGAACTACTGTTTCACCTGAACCGGCAGCAGCCAACCACTGAACCTACCCAAGAATACATTTTACTGAATTCAGTAAAACATGCTTCAGTAGAACTTGAATGGACTGCACAGCATTCCTTCAGATGTTGCTGAGTACAGCGCCCAATATTCCTTACCAGTGACCATGCTGATTAAGCTTGCTCAGAACATCTGGAGACCAACATTTATCACCCTTATTCCAAATCCTTTGCTTGTTTTCCATCTTCACCTTTAAGTGATTTTTTTCTTCCTCAGTAAATATTCCATGGAATTTTAGTGCAGTACAGAGCAAAGAGATAGACCTGTTATAAATCAGATCATTATCAGCCAGACAATATTAGGATAATCATTGTTTTAGTGGTTCAGGATAACTAGAAAGGACTCTGCTGAAGTTGCAAAGCAGTTACAGTTGATTAAGTCCAGTATCAGTGAATTATTGGGCAGGGAGCCTTACCAAGCAATAAAAATTTCACCATTGTATCTGATCCTGCATCTAGAGGGTCCTGTCAACGATTGGAAAAATAGGCAGGTGAGACTGGACTATGCCCCTTGTTCCAGAATCAGATATCATGATGAATATCAGAAGATCAAATTAAACAGCGAAAGTGGATAGCCCCACCAAGTGCCACATTGTAACTCAAAACAGTTTGAAATAATTTCATTTATTATACCTCTGTCTGTTGCAAATAAATCTCAATACACTAAACAAAGTGCCATGGAAAGAAAAAAAAAAAGAAACAAGATAAAACAGACTTATACAGGTATTATTTCTGCCTCTTTCATTAAAAAAAACCAGGGAATGCTCCAAGTGTTGCTATTCCTTGCTCCCTCCCTTCTTTTTTCTTCTCTCTCTCTGTTTCCCATGGGGCTTTCTTGATTTTAAATAATAAATCTCAAAGCACTTCTGGGAAATGGGATGTCTCCATTTTATGAATGAGAATGCAGTGATATGGAACCCTTAATCCAAACACATCCCCTCTCCCCATTTTCATTCTGAAGGAAAATAGTAGCACTTTCTTTAACAGGAGGGAACTGAATTTCCTTGCTACCTCCCTCCCACACAGCACAGATGAGATAGGCATGAGTTTCAATGAACACATTAAAATATTCAGCCATTGCAAATTATTCTTGGCTTTTTTCCAGCTGCACAAAATCCTATATCAAATAGGATTTTTATAATAGGCAAGTGAAGTTCAAAAAAGAGTAGGGGATATAAAAGGTGAGACTGATTTGTGCCAATAAAAGGAGGAAGAGTTAGTAGTGGTATCTCTTAATCTCTGTGCATTTGTAAAATGCTTCTCTTATGCACAAACTACTCAACGTACATCCTAGAAAATAAGATCTTCAGCCACCAAAATTGTAGACCAGAATGGGCTTTGTGGATTTTGAGGTTTACGTCTTGAGAAAAGGAAGACAGTTATCCTGAGATGAAGCAGCTTACAAAGTCAGATTTTTCCAAACAAGACCTGATACAGGATGAGTAAACTATGTTTATTCCTGAAGAAAACTATCTTGTTGTGTCTGTGAGGTTCTAATGCTATCTACGCAACCCACACATTCTTCCAAACTGCGTTATAGAATAGTAATAATACATTTTAGAATACAGATAAAAACTTAGTACAGTGGAGTCTGCAATAGAAACTGAAAGCTGTTACATCTCTAATGATGAAAGTAAATGAAGCCTTTCAAAATAGAAATTTATATTAATGTTAAATATTATTTCTAAAATAAGCATGAACATAGAGTTGCTTATATAAGCTGCAAATGGCATTGAATTGTTTCGTAATTTGAAAAAAGTTTATGTCTTTGAAAGTCTCCACTGTATTATTATTTTTAATTACAATATTAATAAAAAAGGTAGGGGGAAGGAAAAGAAAAGAGAACAGCTTGGAATAGGCATTTAATTTTGAACTTTCCCTTTTTCTGTACTGTAGCTGATTTTCAACATTTATAAACACTTAAACCCCCTTAAAATCATACTATAAATATTTATATTTGCCTTGCTGCATGTTGTGCTGCATATATGGAAATCATTCTTGCTTAAGTTACACTTCAGTTCTGGATATACTGTATATCCTGTTAGCTTTGTTACTGCTGTGTATTCTCTAAATTTCAATTCCCAATCAGATATTGTTGGTCTTCTATCTTTCTTCTATCTTTTGTATGGCAAAATTTATCCTTGCAGCTGTGAAATTCTATCTCAATCAATTATGGTATTTTTATTAATATATTCTAGGATTAATTTAATAAGAAAATTTGGGATTTTGTTTCAAATATAATTTTAAAAATTCTCTGGATGGTGCTATGTATGCCATCCCCAAACCTTTGACATTTTTTGCATGTTCACTCCATAAGGTAAAACGATCCTTTTGTTTCATGGCATTTCCAACGTGTGTTACTGTATGATTTATCTATTTTGGAAATTATTGACGAAGTTGTATATCATCTGTAAAACATTTATACCAGTTTTATTTTAGGTTTAAAAAGCTGCCAATTCTTCACACACTATTTCTCTTTCAGTATATCAACAATCTAAACTATTGCTACCATTCTTGGAAAGCTGGTTTTTTTGATACAATGGAACTTTTATAAAGGCAATTTAGCATAGTAAAATGCAAGAGCTTTAAAAACTTCCTTTCTGAGAAGCTTGACTCCCAAGATCACCAGACCTGTGCTATTTAAGAGGTCTGCTGAGAACTGACTAAAAAAATCTAAGTTCGCAAGGAGCTGTCCTGAAGCTTCCACCATTGGTAATAGCCAACAAGATTTGTTGCTTCTAATAATTTTCCCAATCTGAAACTCCAGAAATCCTGGGATTACAATTCACAAAAATTTAAACACATCTGGAAAGCACAAGACTTGTCAAAGTAGACTAGTCCATGCCACAAACTACATAAGATAGAAGTATATGTAAGGTCTACTATGTAGACCTTGATATACATATAGCTACCATATTCTTGCTGTTATAGATAAGACAAATGGAACCACTGCTTACATTTCTATGCAGCCTGGCACGACTGCAGGTGATACACATTGTATCCAGGGGTGTCAAACTCAATTTCATTGAGGGCCACATCAGGGCTATGGTTGACCTTGGGGGGGGTAGAGAGGGGGGAGCCAACTGGATGTGGCCAACTGGGTGGGCATGGCCAGCTTGACACCACTCACTGGGCATGGCTGATTGGGTGGCCATGGCCAATTGGGAGGACATGGCCAGCTTGACGCCACTCCCCAAACTGCGGCATGTTTCCTCTTTGCACTGAGTAGACTGGGCCGAAGCCATGTTGGCCCGATATTTCCTCTTCACACTGGGCCGAAACCCCACTGGCCTGATGTTTCCTCTTTGCATTGGGTAGATTGGGCTAAAGCTATGCAGGCCCGATGTTTCCTCTTCGCACTGAGTAGAACAAAGCAATGCCAATCCCTCACATTTTCCAGGACAGCCCCATGGGCCAGATCCAACCACATTGCGGGCCAGATTCAGCCCACAGGCCTTGTGTTTAACACCCCTGCTCTAGCCTGTTTTGAGCAGAGAAGCCAAAAGCAAAGCTCTAATTAAAACACAGTAGAGGACAAAATGTATGAATAATTGCTTTTCAGTGTAGAACAAAAACTGCTCCATTGTATAATTACACTATCAGAATGAAGAGGAAATAGCAGAAAATATAAAATAATCATGCCAGCAAATTTTCAGATGGGTCTCCTTCTAACAAAGTTCTAAAAACACATTTTGTTTAAAATACAAAATACAGAATCAAAAAAAGAACTGATAATAAATGATCCTTTCTGTACTCCATCTATCTAAATGCCAAACTACATATACTGAAATTGTACACAGAACCACCTGAAAAAATTAGTAGACTTTCTTGTTTTTCTTTGAAGATGTTTCGCTTCTCATCCAAAAAGCTTCTTCAGCTCTGCAGAGGAACTATTATTTTTTCAAACATAAAAGATAGCAAATTTGACTGATGTTTGTTGATTTCCCACTAGAAAAGATTCTACTAGGAATCAGCAATATAAAAGATGAAGGAGAAAAGCAATTTAAGGCTGACATAGAAAATAGTTCTAAATCCTCAATTGCACATTAATGGAGATATCAAACTTCTAGGACTTCGGGTTGGGAGGAGTCAGGTTTTGCAGGCAGTAGAGTCCATGGTTCATTAAAAAACATAAGACAAATATAAAGAATATGTAATTTGAATAAGGGAAAACTGTTTAAAACCATTCATTTCTGACATTTTTGTTCTGTGCCATTGTAGTATAAGGATAACTTTTCTGACTTCTGAACTATAAAAAGTTAATTGATCTTTCAGCCAATTTTCTCAGTGCCCTGTGGAATATTTTTACTGAAGATTTTGTCTGTTTGACTTTTGGAGAATTCAGTCCGAACTCTCTCTAGAAAACTTAATTAAGAAACTAATTCAGTCAGGCCATTAAACCAAATGCATGTTACCTCTCACATTATTTTAAACGTGTTGATTTCTGCTAACTATAAAAGACAAGGGAAGGAGGGAGCACCTCTCTAATAAATTATATAAAGGCACAATGGAAATCCAAAATTCATTTTTCTTGTTTATCAGTGGAGGACTAAATGTGAATTAAGGATCATGGCAATGGTGGTGAGATAAGAACAAAAGCTGGGCTAATTTAATCAGAATAACAGAATAACAGAGTTGGAAGGGACCTTGGAGGTCTTCTAGTCCAAACTCCTGATCAACAGGAAACCTTATATCATTCCAGACAAATGGTTGTCCAATCTCTTCTTAAAAACCTTCAATGAAGAACACACAACTTCTGGTGACAAGTCATTCCACTGATTAATTGTTCTGTCAGGAAATTTCTCCTTACTTCTAAAATGCTTCTCTCCTTGATTGGTTTCTACCTATTGCTTCTTCTCCTGCCTTCAGGTGCTTCAGAGAATGACTCCCTCTTTTTTGTGGCAGTCCTTAGATATTGGAACACTGCTATCATGTCACCCCTAGTCCTTCTTGTCATTAAAAGAAACAAACCTGATTTCTCCAATTGTTCTTCATAAGTTTTAGCCTCCAGTCCCCTAATCGTCTTTGTTTCTCTTCTCTCCATCTTTCTGGAGTCTCAACATCTTTTTTTATATTGTTGCAATCAAAATTGGATACAATATTCCAAGTGTGGTCTTACCAAGTTATTAAAAAGTGGTATTAATACTTCACGTGATCTTGATTCTATCCCTTTGCTAATGCAGCCTAGGACTATGCTGGCTTTTTTGGCAACTGCAGCACACTGCTGACTCATATTAAAGTGATCTCACAGTTACTACTATTGAACCAGGTACCACCTATTATACACCTGTGCATTTGTTTTGTCTTGCTTAAATGCAGAACCTTATTTTTCTCACTGTTGAATTTTATTTTGTTAGATAAAGCCCAGTGCTTAAGTCTGTCAAGATCATTCTGTATCTTGAGCCTATCTTCTGCAGTGATGGCTATTCCTGCCAGTATGGTGTTATCTGCAAATCTGATGAGTTCCTCTTCTATCACCTCATCTAAATCATTGATGCAGATATTGAAAAAAACCGGACCTAACACAGAGCCTTAGGGTATTCCATTGCATACTTCCCTCCATATAGATGTATTTCCATTAAGGACTACATATTGAGTGCAGTTAGTCAACCAGTTACAAATCCATCTGGTGGTGATACTATCTAAACCACATATTTCTATCTTATCAAGTAGTAGGTTGTGGTCTACTTTATCAAATGCCTTACTGAAGTCCAAGTAAATTATACCCACAGTATTTCGCTAGTCCACTAATTTAATCACTTTGTCAAAGAATGAAATAAGATTTGTTTTGCATGTGATCTGTCCCCCCCCCTTCAGAGACCCACAAAAACACAGCCAGCCGAGGGTTAAGAATCACTTGGCACACTCCGCAGTCCTTATCTCAACCTTGGCAGCGATATGCACACCGTCTGCCAAGGACTTTATTGGTTTACACAAACAAGAAAATCACCTACGTAGCTTTGCCGTTCATCCAGCTTCCAAGACTACGAGGTTGCTCCGTTTGTTTAGCTTTGTTCGTCACGAACTTCGTGACCCACCGTACTGTCTTATATAGATATGTTTCTGGGTGTGGTCCAGTGAGTCATTGATCCTGTGACTCCAATCCAATGACTCAGGATTTCCTCATACGCCGCAGCTGCAGTACCCTTTTCTCTCGCCTTCTTTGGCGTGCGTCCAGGAATGACGTCTCTCCCTCACTCTCATCTGAGACACCTGTTTCCCCACTACTTGGCTCTCTTTCAGCTGGCACCTGAGCCGGTGCCAGAGGGGGAGGGCTGGGAGATCTGGCTGGCTCCTCTTCCTCCTGCTCAGAGCTGCCTTCCTCCAAAGGGATAGGCTCAGAGGACGGGGCCACAACAGGCATGATCTGTTTTTCACAAACCCATGTTGGCTTATGGTTATGACTTTATTTGCCTCTAGGTGTTTGCAGTTTCATTGTAGACTATCTTTTATTCGTTGCTTATTTTTTAATCACAATAACTGGATCAGCAATATAATAACCCAGCTACACTGCAGCAATAGTGTATGAAGGAAACTATCATTTCCAACATATACGGATTGCCCCTGTGACTATGTTGGACAAACGGTGAGGAAGCTAACACCAGATTGCAAGAACACAAGCAAGCGGTCAGACGAGGAGATCTGAACTCATTGAAAGCCTCAAATTGCAATGAACAAGGACATACATTCAATTTCACAGCTACTAAGATTGTTGGCTGAGCAGATACAAAGATAGCCAGGAAAATGATTGAAGCCTGGGAAATGGGGGCCCTTGTCAGTCAACAGGAGTGCTGATTTACCACCAGTTTATCAAGTATTTAGGAGCCAAGGACTTGGAAGCACAAGGAAACAACAGCCAATGACTTAAATGACTTACCAATAAACAGTAGTTTATACAGTACCCAAACAACTAAATAATAAATCATATCAGTTTATAGGGTTCAGACATGGTCAGTTCAGGCCAAATAAGATTCAATATTCCAAATTCTAAATAGAATTCCTAGGTAAGAAAAAAAGAGGAAAATATTGAACTTATATATATTATATATAAATATATAAGGATTTGAGCATTAATGCGTAACATGATATACAGTTTGTTTCCAGTGTTCAAGTGTAATTCAGTGGTCTCTGTACTAGACAAAACTTTAATACACTGTTCTTATTACAGCGATGTGATGTAACTCAAGGCTTCTACACTGGCATTTATTTCCATTCCTTCTTTTTTTTATATAAAAATCCTGTAGATAGAAGATATTAGGCAAATATTCTTGAATTAGCTTCAGATTTATTTTCCTATTCAGTGAAAATAATACATTAATCAGAGATAGGATCTGTACTGTATTTTGATTCATTTGCTAACAATATATGCTACAAATTCTGCCTTTTAAAATTATTTGCAAATTTCCTCTGATGAAATGCATTAGTAACCATAGAAACATTAGTTATATTCACCAAGACAGCAAAAAACCCTTCATTTACACATTATACCTTTCACTTTATTAATTCATTGTCTAAATAGGCGATCCAGTTAAGTGAACAAAAATCAATGGAGAAGTAATCATGTAATAAAAATAATGGGTTTTTTTACCCAACTCATGATGTGTGATCTCATCCATCATTTATTTAAGAAAGAGAAAACTATTGAAGAATGTGAAAGTAGCCAAGAACATGCTGGAGCTATTACGAAGTCATTCAAATTGTCAATTTTATCTGCATAATGTATGTGAAATATTAGGAGAAGTATTGCATCTATCCTGTAGATCTTAGGATCTCTTTACATTCTTTAAAGGATTGAGGACTCCAAAGAGATTTGTTTGAAGTGTAATATTACATCAATATTACAAATTAAAACTGGAAAAAATTGAAGTATTTATGTATAGTACCGTATTTTCCGGCGTTTAAGACGACTTTCTAACACACAAAAATCTTCTCAAAAGTCGGGGGTAGTCTTATACGCCGGGTGTCAGTCTCCTGTAACCAGGCAGACCAGTCCGAAAGGCTTTGACGAGCCTTAAATGGCTCTAAGGAGCCAAGCTGAATTGCCTGCTGAGTTGCCGCTAATCAGCTGAGTTACACGCAAGCCCCGTGTAAAAGGGAAAAACTTTCCCAGCTGGCCATCCCAGCTGAGTTGCCTGATCGCCAGAGCTTGGATGGCCAAGCCCCGTTTAAAAGGGAAAAACTTTCCTTTTATACAACGCTGGCCACCCCAACTGCTAATTTTTGCCTGCTAATTGCTCCATAGCAAAAATCCACCCCCCCCCTCCAGCTTGCTTTCCTTAGCTGCTAGCCGCAATGCTTGCCTTGCCTTGCCTGCAATCCATTGCATCAGTAAGCAACTAAATCTCCCTGCCTGCAATCAAGCAGGCAGGGAGTTGTGGACTTCAACTCCCAGAATTACTCAGCCAGCAAAGCAAAGCTGGCTGAGGAATTCTGGGAGTTGAAGTCTACAAGTCTTAAAGTTGCCAAGGCTGGAGACCCTTATTCTATTGGGTAAGTTTTTTTCCCCCTTTGGGAGCTTTAAAAAAAATAGTTAATTGGGGGGTTTTTTAGTTGTTCTTTTTTAGACCTAGCCATTTAAAGGCTAGGTCTAAGTTTTAGGCTAGGAAGTTTTAAATTTAACTTTCATATAAAAATAAAAATAAAAATAAAAATAAAAATAAAAATAAAAATAAAAATAAAAATAAAAATAAAAATAAAAATAAAAATAAAAATAAAAATAATAAAATAAAATAATAAAATAATAAAATTTGTGCAGCTTTCTGAGATTTAGCGTGTTTCTGTAGAGTTTCACTCTAACTATACAAACACACAAAATCTCACAAAGTTATATGTGGAATTTTGTGTGTGTAAAGTGTGAAAGTTGTTTTTTTGGGCTTTTTGTGGCTGTGTGAGGTTCCTGCTTGTTGCAGGGGCCATTTTGGGTCTAGCACAGCTGCTTTTACATTGTGGGTGAGCCAGTTGATGTTTTTTAATTTTTATTTGGTGTGCGTTGGAAGAGGGGTCGTCTTATACAGCAAGTATAGCCCAAACCCTATATTTTTACAGGAAAAGTCAGGGGTCATCTTATACGCCCAGTCGTCTTATACGCCGGAAAATACGGTATTTGACTTTGCAAATCCCTGAAACCACACTTTGAAAACTGTTGAAGAAGACCATTGTATCACAGAATAGCACTGGACTTTTTCAGAATTATCTGTGTAATTGTTATCTCCCCCCACTCCCCCAATATTTTCTTTTCCCCAATAAACTCCGTTTTGCATCCAAAGATTTGGCTTCATTTGGTTTTATAATAGAATTTTTTAATAAATGTTTCCTATTTGCAAGATAACCCATATTTTTAAGGGCTGTCCACAATTTGTTATGGTCCACATGGCCAAAAGCCAATAATGTGTGTCTTTTTGGAACTCCCTTTTTTGATTACTCGTTACATGTTAGTTATGTGACATAGCATGTCTCTGTGCCTCTTTTGAATCCAGCTTGTAAATGTGACCATGCACATCGTCATTCTTATTCTGTATATTGCAGAAATCTGGTTGTAAAATCTTGAGCAGGACCTGACTAGCATTTTATTTTTTAGTTTATTTAGTTTATCAAACATGTATGAGATAACAGGTATAAGTCTAAACATGGACATGAGCACATGGAATAAGTACAAATAAATAGGGACAGTAGGACAGGGATGGTAGGCACACTAGTGCGCTTATGCACACTCCCTTTATGGACCTCTTAGGAATGGGGTGAGATGCACAGTAGACAGTTTAAGGTTGAAGCTGTGGGGGTTTGAGGATGTAACAACAAAGTCAGGTAGAGCATTCCAGGAGTTGACCACTCTGTTGCTGAAGTCGTATTTTCTGCAATCGAGTTTGGAGCAGTTTACCTTGAGTTTGTATCTATTTTTTGCCTGTGTATTATTGCGGTTGAAGCTGAAATAGTCATTGACAGGTAGGACGTTGTAGCAGACAATTTTAGGTCAGACCATAGGCGGCATAGTTCAAGGTTGTCCAAGCCCAAAATTTCAAGCCTGGTGGCATAAGGTATTCTATTGTGAGCAGAGGAGTGGAGTACTCTTCTCGTGAAATACCTCTGAACCAGGGGTAAAATGCACTTACCTTCGCTACCTAATCGGAAATGTGAGCGCGCTCACACACGTCTCTTCTGCACATGCGCAGACCCTTCTGTGCATGCACAAAGGGTCAAAAATGGGATGTAATGGCATCCCAGCAGAGCCTCCCACCACCAGCCCTACCAGCTCACACAAGCCGGATAGATCCGGCCAGATTTCACCACTGCTCTGAACCCATTTGATTGTATTAATGTCCGATATATACTATGGATTCCAGGCAGACGAGCTAATAACATATGATATAAATGCCTTTTGAGTATAAATGTACTTTGAGTACTCTTTAGCATTGTCCTCCTTGGCATTGAAATATAAATTGATCTTTTCAGGCCCTTGATAATTTCCTTGTTTCCATGCCTTATAGATCACAAGTAGCGCTGTAAGTAAATTATCTTGGTATTTTATCAACTCCTGCATCTTTATTGTTAGCAATACTTTCTAATATCTATTTAATTTCACTGTAGGATGTCTGGCTCTGGTTCATCTGGACCCTCAGTTTTGAGATGCTTTTGTTCAATTCTTCTAATTGTATATCGTGTTGCTTAGTTAAATGCTACATCAAGTGACAGTTTATTCTTCCACTGATTAATTAATTAAAAAGTTACAATTAATCTACCAGCAGGACAGTAATCAGTTAATATATTCATGAATTACAGATAGTATATAATCTTAAAACAGAGGGAGGGAATCTTATCAGGCACCAAGTGCTACTGTGCAGTTTTGGCACTCTCATTAATTAATGAGTTCATGAAATCTCGTAACATGCTGGCATTCTTGTGATTTTTGTGGGCGAATACAGAAATATCAGTTTTTGGAGGGAGGGGGAGGTTGTAGGCAACTTGGCATCCATAGGATTTACACTGCCAATCACTGTTTTGAAAGGTGCTTTTTAATACAATAGAGGTGCCACAGAGGAATATGCCTCTGTTAATATGATGCCAATTGCAACATATGGGCACATTATCTTTAAAAAATAAAGTGCATTTTTTAAATTTTTCTTTCTAAAATTGTTGGCATTCTTACCACACTAAAACTTACGCAGATTTAGTTAGCTGATAAAAATAGTAATAGATAGTAATAACACCTATTCAATAATTACATGCTACCTACAAAAATACCTGAATAGCTCATAGGGATTACTGAAGGGTTGTCAGAAAGTGGGGCTATGCTTGAGAGAGGGCTTATAAGCCTCATTGCTAAACCCTGATGGCTTATTTGGCACAGTCAGATGAGAGCAATGCTTCTCTTGGAGCAAATGGCCCTGGACAGATGCTTGAGCGGAATTTTAATCAACTACAGAATGGGCTGTTTAGAGGCCCATTGTGACAAAGGGTGGCCCATTTGGGGCCTGGGATCTAAAATTTGCCCAAGGATACTGTGATTTGGCCATGCATTCGTGGCCATGAAGGAGCTGTACAGAAAGCTGATCTTAGAGTTGATTGATGTACATTACTAAAACAGTTTGATAAATCAAGTTTACACAAGAGATGGAAACTGTCCTTAGACTGAAGACAGTTTAAACAGAATTTGAAGGCTCACGTGTTAGAAAAACCTTTCCTCTTTCAAAGAACAGTACAGTACTAAATATTATTTATCATCTTCTCTTTATCATCTTCTCTTCACATTCTACAGTAATACTGAGGCATACACAAATCTCTATCTCACTCAAGAAAATATTCATGTACGTAGATAAAATAAAACACAATAGGCAACACAAACCAAGAAGACATAACTTTCAAAATAAAATAATCCTTCCTCCATTCAATCAACTTCTTGCTTTCATTTTTAATAAGATACCCTTCAAAGATACCCTTGACTTAACCCTCAACTATGAGCAATGAATTCAGGGGAGTATGAAATCCAAAATGATATAACTGCCAAACAACTAATACAACGGTATTAGTTACAGAAAATCCTTCTAAAAACTCTGGAATGAAAAGCAAGTCGCTAAATAAAAGAACTGCTTTTTAATTCATTTCTAACAAAGTTGAATCCTCAAGTGATCCGCTAGGTAGCAAGCAGAAAAATTAAGCAGGCAGAATTGTTTACACTATAAGGTATCAATCTAGACTCTTTGAGCACTATAACGTGCTAATAAAAAATAATACAGCAAAAGTGACAAGCAGTGAAAGATGGATGTAGTCAGAGGTTGAGCAAAAATATTTTCTTTTTCTTTCTCATGTTACAGTACAGATTTCTCACACTGCTGGTGAAAAAAATGAGTCAATCACCTTTCCTGTTATTTTTAGAGTATGGTAGCTGCCAGCTACTAGAATTGATAGTGGCTGTTTGTGAAAATTGATTAATGATTGAAGAAGATTGCCCATTTCCTTTATGGGTAACCGTAAGTGTTCTCATCTTTTCCTAAGGTGACCATTAAACATGACGAAATGAATGGAGAAACTTTAAGATCTGCAAACACTTATAGGAAAACAATGGGTAATTATGTATTCAGTTGTAAGGAATGAATGTGAGTCAAAGGAATGAAAATGGCTATTTATAAGAACAAGCTTCTACCCATTTTATTATATTGATATGAAGGTTAGGTACTACAGGAAAACCATAAAAGCTTAACATAGTGAGAATGGGTGTATTCAGGAGAAATGCCATCATCAAACAAGATGGAATCAAGAAGAATGAGTGATGAATGTACCGTATTTCCCGGCGTATAAGACGACTGGGCGTATAAGACGACCCTCCTCAGAGCCATTTAAGGCTCCTCAGAGCCTTATGGGCTGGTCTGCCTGGTTACAGGAGAATGAGACCCGGCGTATAAGACGACCCCCGACTTTTGAGAAGATTTTTGTGTGTTAGAAAGTAGTCTTATACGCAGGAAAATACAGTACTATAAGTCTGGAAAAGAATGCAGATTTCTAGATCTGTCTCCATTCGGCTCGTATATGAAGAGAGTGCAGAGGTGCGCCCAGTTTCATCATAAGAATGTCCATCACAAGAATGTAAACAAGCCTCAGAGTTCTGGCAACTAAAGGTAAGTAAAACTGGATAGAGAAAAGGACAAAGGGAAACATAATAAAAGCAGTAAGTATGCAAATCGAAAAGACAATGTTTGGGGCAGAAATAATGCAAGAGAAATGAAAAGAGCTGACAGAATATGAAGCATTCTTTGGTTTCATTTAACAAACCATAGATTGGTTCCAGAGCATGCTGAATAGAGTTCCACTATGAGGAAAAACTGAAAAGCTGCCCTCAAGGCTCCGTTTCTCCTGAGCAGAACAACATACTATATAGCCACGATGGCAAACCTATGGAGCCATATCAGTGGGCACGCAAGCATTGCCCTAGTTCAGCTCCAGCACACATATCTGATTTTCGGGCCTTCCAGACCCACCGGCAAATGGGCTGTTTCCGGCCTCCGGGGGGTGGGGAAGGCCCGTTTTGGCCCTCCCCAGGCTCCTAGAAAGCCTCTGGAGCCCAGGGAGGGCAAAAAGTGGGATTTCTGGTTCCACTGGAAGTCAGCAAATGGCCTTCTTGGAGCCTGGGGAGGGTGAAAAACGGGCCTTCTGGGCCCACCGTGCTATCATGTGCCGAAAGCAGGGGGAGTGCGGGGGGTTGCACGCGCATGTGTGGGGCACATTGAATTATGGGTATGGGCACACGTGCACATGAACCCCCCCCCCCGTGCTCCCCCCACATTTGGCATGCGAAGGCAAAAAGGTTAGCCATCACTGCTATATAGGCTTTTGGAAAAAGAAGGGTTAAACCACCAATATTGTCTCTTTCACTATGTCCTCCAAGGGGGAACCACTGTTAGATACTGACCTGAACACATGTATCTCACATGAACAGAAGGATTTCTTCCTTTCATGAAACGATTAATCTGTTCCAACCAAAAATTTTAGAGCTGTTTTGTTTTAAAAAGCATCTCTGCTTTAAGTTACCTGCAAACCATGCTTCCAGGATCTAGCCTTACCAGCTAAAATTCATTAATTTGGTATTCCAGGTTTTTTTTCCCTTTGATGTTTTTTTTTTTTTGTAAGAAGGAAACAAAATAGAAGACTCATAAGAAAACAAGGGAGCCTGGTTATGTATATATCTTTAACAAAATATACACAATTAAAAAAAATTGGCACAATTAAAAAAATTAAGCACCTGAAAATTACAAGTGGAATAGAATACTATTCAGACTACTATCATTCCTCTTGCAAAATTCTATGGTTAATATAAGGCAATTGCACTTGCCTGGATATGTAATTTCACTTACCCATGAGAAATGTTTGTTTTATTTTGTTTTTATTTCAGTAAGATGACATCTGATGGCATCAAGCTGAAACTGCATCCTTAACAGGATTAAATTTCTAACAAGTTCAGATGCTGACCATTCATGGAGCCACAATCAAGCCACTGAAGCACTCCATGTGAGGCTTCTATTATGCAATCACTCCTCCTTATTCACAGAACTGTGCAAGGAGTCCGGGCATCTTCCCTGTGTAACGTCTGTGGCTTTCCTTCTCAAATTCTTTAGGAAACAAAAGGTAGAAGAACGTTGCCACAATATAATTTGAGTGGTAGCACTTGAAGCTATATAAAAATTGCATCTGAAAGCATTTTAAGAAATAAGAGGAGAGCATCAGAATGCCTAGAACTGCATGTCAAAATTGTCCACTAAAAGTCATAGGGAGTATTACCTCACACAAAATCAGGGGAAAAAAAATAGTGTTGGTCACCACCTTTAAATCACTCCATGGCTTAGGACCCCGGAGATATCGAATATCCCCGACCTTCGTGCTTTCCACTGTGCCCTCAAGACCCTGATGTTCAAACAGGCGGGGCTAAACATGTGAATGATTTTTAAAATGTTATCTAATTCTGGGTTTTTATTTAATCGGGCCAAACTATGTAAGAGTTTTAATTAGCAATTTTATGATGTTTTGTGTGTCTATATTTTTATCTTGGCTGTACACTGCCCTGAGTCCTACAGGAGAAAGACGGTATAGAAAAATAAATAAATAAATAAATAATAAATAAAAAAGTAAATTACTTATTTTGCTCAGAACTATTCAGGAATCATTACTTTGTCTTGCTATGAGAAAGTAGAAGGTAAAGAAATCTGAATTTACTTTTCTATATTGTAATCTAGATGGTCTTGTCCTTATTTCTTAGTTTGGAGTCATCGATGTTCTCCAAGCTTGGTTGTTTGCTTACAAATATTTCATTACTCAACTAGGTAACATCATCATTTACCAAGTAGATTGTCCTGCCAGTGTTGGATGAGCAGGGAAAGTTACTGTATATAAACAAGGAGCAATCGCCACACTAACTGGAGCTGATGATGTTACCTAGTCAGATAGTGAAATGTCTGCAAGCAAGCAACCAAGCTCAGAGAGATCCAAGGACTTCACAGTTCAACCTAAGTTACATATATCCTCCTCTGTCTTAACCCATTTTTTCTATACATAAAAATTAAAAATTAAAAAAAAATCGCTTTATTTGTATGATTTATTGAGCACCTCCATCGGAGGGGACTTTTTCTAAATGCACATAGAATAACGTTGTTATAGTTCAGTAGCCTAGAACACAACAGATTCAGAACAGTAGCCTAACATTACAGATTCAGTGTACATCTTCTTAAGCTCAGGAACAGAGACTATTATTTACTCCCTATCTGTCCTCATAAAGATAAAAATCATAATCAATAAAGACATAAATGGAATGCTTATTAATAGCATACATTCTTCTCTCCTGTGAACCCAATAAATATGATCAAGTTCAGAAATCCTCCTGATGTCCCACCATTATCTGAAATACCGTAAGAGGCAATTAAATCTATCTTATTTGTTTAGTTGTAGTACCATATTCCTACAAGTCTGCCTTCAAGGAGCGTTGTCTGTTGCTATCTTGATCTTCTTTCCAGCTTTAGAGGAGCAAATTTTAATTGCCTATGTGTATTCTTTTTACATTGGCCTTTCAATTGCTTGTCAAATTTGTCTTTGGTTGATTTTATTGTATGTTCATATATGTAAGAACTATGGATCAAGGCTGGGTAATAAATAATCAAACTGTAAAAGGACAACAATACAGAAATCAAGAAGGCTAACTTCAATTCAAGATGTTGGCTGCAGTGCTCTCTGCTGGCAAACAGTAAACTAGCCAAATAATGTACACTGCTGTATATTTATTTTCTTAGCCTTTTTATGCACAATCCAACAACTATTTCTGATTTATTATAATAAATAAATGTGGCGTTAAAGAAGGCACATATTTCCACCAATGGTGGACCTGTCGAGAGACAGTGAAATTTTGGAAGAATATTCAGAAGTGGCTTAATGAGATGTTGGGGCAGCGTATACAACTGTGTCCTGAGGTATTTTTATTAGCGATAAGACCCATAAACATCAATAGAACAGCATGGTACCTGTTGCTACATATAACAATAGCTGCAAGACTGGCATGGGCCCAATACTGGAATATGGATTTTAGCCCAACAAACAAGTAATAATTCAGAAAATAATGAACTGTGCGGAATCAGATAGGCTTACTATGATACTGAAAGGATGAGGGGACACAGACTATTATATATCTTGGGGTTAATGGTATAATTAGATTTCAAATAGAGCTGTAAATAGCGATATCAGATAAACAGGTTAATTGGTATATGTAATAGACCTTTGCAGGTTATCCTATATATGTAATGGGACAAGTTTATTTCCTTCTCGTGTTGTGATGTAGACTGCTATAGATTTAGCGTTTGTTGGATGTATAAGATAAAATTAAAAAATATAAAAATAAATAAATAAACTGCACTCTACTTAAAAGCAAGAATGAACAAATCTGTTTTGATCCAGCATCTTGAGAATGTGATCAGAATTGGGTGTGTTTCCCTGGAGATGCAGTTCCACTAATAAAGCTGCCCCTACAAGGACCGTTCTGTCTATAGCAACATCAACTAAATCATCTGGATGGTCACAGTGAGGCATTCCAATAAATACCTTCAAAGACCTCAATATCCAGGCAATTCAAAGGTTTTAAAGGTCAGCACTAGCAGTTTAAATTGTGTCTGGAAGCAAAAATGAGATATTTGTAAACTAGTGAGAAATGTTTTATGTGCACTGCCCAGAATCGCTTTTACTGAGATTGTTGGCTACATAAATGTGACAACTAAGTAATTAAAATAAATAAACCCCAAAATAATCAAGTCCATGCTTAAAACTCCCAACATTCTCAGACAGTATTGGAAGAGATTCAGATAGCAAGGCCTGAACTAATCACTTCAAGATTTATATACATGAAAAAGATCACAAACACACAGAGAAAGAATCAGGGATCTTCTAAGGCAATCAATAATGGATGGTAGAATTCTAATATAAACCTATTTAATCTCAGATAAGGCCAACATTAAGAAAAAATGGTATTGAGAGTTCAAAAGCAAATTTCCAATGAAACTGAAATAGATAAAATACATGCTCATTTATTTTAGCAATTACTCTTGTTAAACAAAAAGTTTAAGGAATAAATGAAGGGGTATTTTCAAGGCTGGCAGATTCTAGCAAGAAGTAAATAGTTTTATCAAGAAAACTTTAATGTGATAAACATTACCAACAATGTATAACCAAATAACAATTCTTGGCAGAAGAGGCAAATTAGAGAAAATTACTTTTACTACTCTGATGATAAAGAGTGCAGTAAATTATCAGATTATGAATTTTTGCCTAACAGATTATGATTTATGGAGTTCTTAGTGCCCTCTGAGCTTGATTGCTTGCTTGAGGTCTTTCATTACCCAAGTAGGTACCATCATCAGTGCAATGAGTGTGAACTTTGGTTGCTTCTTTATATATAGAAGCTTGCCCTGCTAGGACTTTTTTTTGGGGTGGGGGGTGAGTGTCCCTCATAGGTGATTCCTTGTTTAGAGTATTGTTTTCTGCCTGCTTGTTTCTCTGGTGTTGTTCTGTTTATCTGAATGCTTGGTTTCTTTATTGTCTATTTTGAAAGGCATGTAAATGTGTATTTCTGTGTGTCTATAGATGGCTCAGAATATATTATTTAATTGATTCTGACATTCAACGTATAGACTTGTGAATCTTTCTGAAGATGAATAACTGATCAGTACATTCAAAGGATAACATGGAATGTAGAATGTAAAATGGGACTATCCAACCACACCCACTAAATACGTTTCATCTGTTCCCGAAGGATAGGTATTTAATTCACTTGGAATTAAAAATATAGCAGGACTAGAAAACCTCCAAGGTCCCTTCCAACTCTGCTATTCTATTCTATTCTATTCTATTCTATTCTATTCTATTCTATTCTATTCTATTCTATTCTATTCTATTCTAGAGAGAAGTTCTCTAAAGATGAGCTCCAATATGAGTTTGAAACCTCAAAGACAAAACCACTGGTTACCGACCCAGATTGAATCCTGTAAATTGCAGTTTGTGTGCTGTTGTATAAAGAGAAGATTGAATTGTTTAGGAGACAAATCTTCCATGTAGCATACCTCAGCAGCATTTATTTGTCTTCCAAAAATATTTTTCTACTTGTAGTAATTGAAAACATAATAATGGAAAAACAAGGGAAATTGCATGTGGATTATATTACTTGGAAAAGCATAACTTTGGGGGAGTGGGGTTAAGAGCTTGGTGGAGCAGCAGACTAAAGCCCTGTTAAATAGCACTTAGTTGCCAGCTGCCTGCAATTACTGCAAGTTCGAATCTCACCAGGCTCAAGGTTGACTCAGCCTTCCAAGGTAGGTAAAATGAGGATCTGGATTGTGGGGGCAATAAGCTGACTTTGTATAAAAAAGAACACCACTTGGGGGGACCAAAAGCCCTACTAAGCAGGTATATCCAAAAGTATGAAGGCTATTGCTTTACACATTATTGCTTAATGCATTGTAAGCCGCCCTGAGTCTCCGGAGAAGGGTGGCATATAAATCGAACTAATAAATAAATAAATAAATTGTAAGCCACCCTGAGTCTCCGGAGAAGGGCGGCATATAAATCGAACCAATAAATAAATAAATTAAATAAATAAATAAATAATATAGAAAGATCCAGATTCAACAGAGTTTGGGCCAAATCAAGTCAAATATTTTTTATAGTCATAGATCAGCATAAAGAGATACCCTTTTAGGCATTAGAGTCTGAAAATATTATGAAAACTAGAAGATGTAAATATATTTTAAAACAGAAAGTGTGTGTGTGTGTATGTGTAAAGAGTCTAAGAAAAACTAAAAGGCATGTAGAAGCATAAAGGTTTTATGTGAAAGACTATGTCAAATTACTGTACAGAGCACTCTCGTAATGGCAAAATAGATGCTCTTTAAATCTGACTAGACTCAATAAAACTAGTTTATGGTTCAGATCATAGTAGCACAACATGGGAACACTGTTACGTTCTGGCAGGGTTGGTATCTGAAAGCAGATGTAGAATTATCCTGTGCAGTCTGAGTATTTATGCAATAATGGTGATTAGGCTAATACAAATGTCTCTGTACTAGAAATACTGGAGAAGTACATAGTCTGTAATTGGTATGTGTCCAGAGTCACAGGAGCATTATCTCTTTAGATAAGAGATCTTCCTGAAGCAGCCTTCAAGAACTGAAGAAAGGGCATGACATCATGCTAGAGTAAAGGCCTTCCAATATATGGGAAACTTGAGTTTTCTTAATATGCCGTAAAGAGGTAGAGTACCTGTTGGTGTCACTGGCAATAAAGCAGATCTGGCTAGAAGTAGTGCTAGTGCTTAGTGCTAGTGCACCAGCACTAAATTTGCTACACACTGTTTAATAAGTGATTTGGCCCGATTGTGTTGCATCCCAAGTAGAAGACCTGGAGAGAAGTCCAAGGCTTAGATTTTAGTTGCCATTGCCTGTTTCCATGAAGAATTCCATAAATAATTCTATTTCCTTACCCTCCCCTTATAATATAGGGGAATATAAAGCATTAGAGCCAATTTAGTGTAGTAATTAAAACAGTGCTTCCTAAATCTGGGCAAATTATTTGGGTAAAAACAATTGGCGAAAAATTAAATTATTTGGGTAAAAACAACAGCGAAAAATTAAAAATAATTTTTCGCTGGGTAATAACACAACAACCTGTGTGTTTTTCTCTTCAGCTAGTATTTTATCTACCCTGAATAAAAAAGATTTTCTGATACTTGTTTTAGGGTAATGAAGGAAAAATTTTGGAAAGCACTGGTTAAACAGAAGTGTCTAAAAAAACCAGAGACTGAGTTCTAATCCTGCTTTGGGCATAAAGCCAGCTGGGTGATTCTGAACTAGGCATTCTCTCTCAGCTCCAGAAACAAGTGAATGGCAAATCACTTCTGAAAATTCTGCTGAGAAAACTGACTGGATTAGTGTTGGAAGAAATACCCAGTTCCAGTTCCAAGCCGGGAATAAAATGGAAGAAATACCCAGTTCCAGTTCCAAGCCGGGAATAAAATGGAAGAAATACCCAGTTCCAGTTCCAAGCCGGGAATAAAATGGCAGCTGGAAAGAAAGATTCTGTTTATTAATGAACAAAACCACACGGTGTGGAATCTGCGACAGCTGACAAAATGGAGTTAAGAGTGGGTGGGTTTTATACCTTCTGGATTCCTATGGGGTCATGTTGGGGTCGTGGCTGGCTCTATAGACAAAAGAGGAAATGCAAATCCTAGGTGTTCGCCTGAGCTAATTTTGTCAGCCTTTGGATTGTGTGGCTTATTTGAAGTTTCTGCCTGACCCAATCTTTCTGAATGGATTACCAAATCTGCATTATTATAAACTGACCTCCTCAGTTTCTTCTTGGGGCAGGGAAACGAGCTGGTTTCTGCCTCCCTTAAGGTTTTTTTCCCCCCATTTCTCCTTTAGGAGAAATATTCTGTCCTGCCTTTTTACTATTCCCCAAAATATTTCATTCTTTTTGTTGGTTCAGGGCTTCCCACACGAGTCACAAGGAGTCAAGACTGTCTTGAAGGCATGCACACACACACACACACACACACACACAATATAATACCAAGAGCCTTACACAGAACGAAAAATGGGCGTTTGATGGCCTTATACATATGGCTGGCCATTTACATCATGCAAAATTTTAATGCTTTAATGTTTTAGTGTTGAGTTTTAACATGGTTTTACATGTTGCTTTAACTTTTGATTGGAAGCATCCCTGAGTTGATTAGCAGATAGGCAGATACCTTACATAAATGTTTTAAATAAATAAAGCAGGCTGCTTGCTATTAGCTTAGCAGGTTGTGAAAAACACATTGCTAATTCTTGTACCTCTTAAAATCCAGCACGTTCTGGCAGGTTCTGGAGAACCAGTAGTGGAAATTTTGAGTAGTTGGAGAACCGGCATTTACCACCTCTACAAGAGTGGGGTGGGAATGGAGATTTTGCAGTATCCCTCCCCTGCCAAGCCCACCAAGCCACACCCACAGAACCGGTAGTAAAAAAAATTGGATTTCACCACTGCTAATATACTTCAGGTAAATAACCCACCTTCCTAAAGAAGCTCACATATATAACATTTCCTTGTCCTCCAAAGCGATGTAGGTTCACAGGGATCACCAGAGGGGTTTGCATCCTGAATTCATGTTGGGCTTTATGCAACATTCGTTTGAAACGAGTACAATTTAGATGGATATGTGAGTTGAAAAAGTATGACTGTCCCAAAGTCATGGACCAAAGTTTCATGGCCGGGTTTAAATCTTACCCCTACAACACAGAGGCTGAGTTATGACAACCTGTTGTGCGACCCCAGCAATTATAAGTGATTGATCAAGCCTCGCTTTTCAAACTATGCTTAATTATACCTGACGCTAAGTACGACCAAAGTCCGAAATGTTTCAGAAAAGGGCGGGACGCATTGAACGCGCGCACGTTTCTTGGCATTCCTCCCTTCCTATCAGAACTCGAGATTCCCCGTGACGTCTACGAACGTCGCTAATAGTGGCATACGGTCATCCAAGACTCCGCCCACCAATATAAAGGCCTGCCCGGGGGCCGGCCGTCATTACGCTACGGAACAGGCCGTAACTACCAGCGGCTCTCAGGACCGTTGTTCCCGCAACTTGTTTTCGGCTCTTACAATCTATCCTTTCCCCCCTTCCCCTTCCCTTCCTCTTTCCTTTTCTAGGTCGCGGGGATGCCGCGTGTCTATATTGGCCGCTTAAGTTACCATGTGCGGGAAAAGGACATCCAGCGTTTCTTCAGCGGCTACGGCCGCTTGCTCGAGGTCGACTTAAAAAACGGGTGAGGAGGGCGAAGGGGAAGTAAGGCCTTAGCGGGTTTCTTTCGGAGGCTCGTGGCGCGAGGTGGGTGGGTGGGTGGGTAAGTTAGGCCTTAGCAGGTTTCTTTTGGAGCCTCCTGGCGCGAATCGCCCGCCGGCCGGAAAGAGTTACTATTTGGCGCGAACCCGCTGGTGGTAAAAAAATAAATAAATAAATAAAACCGCCCGACCGCGGCAGGCCTTCCATTGCTTCCTTTCAGGCCGCGTGGCGTCGCGTTCAAGATGGCGGCCGAATGCAGCTTCGTCTCTTTTGTCCCGTTAGCGGGCGAGGGGTGGGGTGGGGGGTCTTGTACAGCGGAGCCTTATCGCAGTCGTGCAAGTAAGGCACCCTCTCATCCTATAACTCGTGCCGCGGTCGGTCGCACGAGGAGGAGGCGGCGGCGCGGATTCGTGGGCGTCCCTTGCAGGAAGAGTGGCGGGAGGGAGAGCCCTGAAATGATTGCGCCGCTGGGTCGATAGCGCCTTCTCTCCCTTTCTCTTTGCTTTTCTTAACCGCCACGCCCCTCCTTTCCTGCAGCTACGGCTTTGTGGAATTCGAGGATTCCCGGGACGCCGAGGATGCCGTTTACGAGCTGAACGGCAAGGATCTGTGCGGGGAGCGGGTGATCGTCGAACACGCCCGCGGCCCTCGCCGCGACCGGGATGGCTACAGCTACAGCAGCCGCAGTGAGTGTGGCTCCGCTGCGGCCTCTTTAGGCGCGCGGGGACAGCGATGGGGGTCGCCGGGAAGAGGAGGAGCGCAAGTGGGGCGAGCTGGTGGCCATGAACGGGGAGGGGATGGGTGGGGTGGGGTGGGGGGGAAGCTCTGGTAAGAGGAGGATTCCTTGGACCTTTAGTTTGGAAAGAGGGGTGGGGTGATTGACCATCCCTGCTGTCCGAAGGGAGGCTAAATTCTCCCCCTCGGGATTTAAAACTTGACAGTTTTCTTGATGGGGATTGGGCGTTCTCGGTGCAAATGGCACTCAAATGCAGAATCACATGAGGGGGGGCATATTGGGAATTATATATACAATACTCACTGCTCTTAATTAAACACATTTGGCACAAAGCTTCCAAAGAAGCAGGAAACCAGGTGGGAAGTTTTTCCACCACCTAAAGCTGTTATTTAAAGTGATCGCAGCTCTTATAAGTGAATTAGGCTTTGCCTTAATGTGAGTATTTGCTTAGAAATTGGAAGAGAGATGGCACACTTTGATAGAAGGCAGCCATGTTAATTTGGAGACAAAAAAAATGACTGGGTAATGCAACGCCCATTTAATTTAATCTTTACTAAAAAAAAATTGGCTCCATTTGGTAGAACTTTTTATAATGGTTAAGAGCAGTAAGGTAGACCTATTTTGATTCGGGGCGCGGTGGGGGATGGGGTTTCTTGCAAATTTGTATGTTTTTTTGAAGTTGTTGCATGTTCAATTCTAATTTTTTAACAAGTCCTTGATGTTTCAATTTAAAAGTGACCAGTGGGGCTGAGGCTGTGTCCACTGAGGCTAAGATGACTGCCTTTCCTGATTGGCCATGGCTTTTCCATACATTGTGTGACCCTTGCCCTATGACCCTTTGGCTGACCTTACCGGAAGCCATGACGACAGCAGCCTTTTGCCATTAGACGCAGGGTGATGGTGAGGATTCCAAGGGTTAGACAAAACTGGTTAAACTGAACTAGGTGACTGTTACCTTGCGTGTGTTGTGGCCAAACCACCACCATATACCTCATACTGTGATGTAAGTACTTAGTGTAATCTAGTAAACGTTTTTGTAAATGTAGAAATGCATGTAATCAGTTAAGTTTTATATTTTACAATGTTCTGTAAAATAAAACTTAGCGAGGTAAATCTAATAAAGGTGCAGTCACTCTCTAACAGAGTTTAGGAGCACAGTCTTGTAGGATTTTAGACTTTGATTTGCCTTTAATATATAGAATATGGCGAATTAAAATTTTGTTGAAGGATTAGAAAAATAAAGTCCTACTCCTGTAAATACAATTTATAGACTAGAGTGAACTGATCTACTTGCTTTTCTTATAAGGTCACTAACTTGTATTTTTGTATGATAAAGGTGGTGGAGGATATAGCAGTCGGAGAGCATCAGGAAGAGATAAATACGGGCCACCTGTTCGAACAGAATACAGATTAATTGTTGAAAACCTTTCCAGTCACTGTAGTTGGCAAGATTTGAAAGTAAGTTAATATAAAAATATTTTCTAAAAAGCCAATTTTAGGTGTTATTTTTGGTATATCCTGTAAAATACGAAAAAGTTTCTGAATTCACGGAATCTTAAATTTTGGCTAAATAAAGATTTCTTTTATTTAAGGATTTCATGAGGCAAGCAGGTGAGGTAACCTATGCAGATGCCCATAAAGAGCGAACAAATGAAGGAGTAATAGAATTCCGTTCTTACTCTGACATGAAGCGTGCTTTGGATAAATTGGATGGTACAGAGATAAATGGACGAAAAATCAGGCTAGTTGAAGATAAGCCACGATCAAGCCATAGACGATCTTACTCCGGCAGTAGATCAAGGTATTTATAAAACTGGTGTTTATTTAATATGAAAAATCCATCAGGACTAAATTATACATTTAGTTGTTTTAAAACTATTGATTTGGTCTTTCACTTGTTTCTAATGCATCAGATAAACTAGAACGGGTGTCAAACTCAAGGCCCAGGGGCCAGATCCAGTGCACAGGCCCACCCTGGAAACAAAAAAGGATGAGCCCATGGCGCTTCTGCCAGCGAAAATGAAGCTTGTGAGGGTCGCTCCATTTTCGCTGGTCGAGGGTTGCTGGAGGCGGTCACAGCCAAAAATGGACCTCAGGCGCTTATTTCTCTGGCAGAGCACTGGACATTCCCACCCTGGCCACAACCACTCCAGCCTGCCGCCCACCCCCTGGTCAAACCCTGATGCAGTCCTCAAATCGAGTTTGATACTCCTGCACTAGAATGTTGTTCAGGAAATAAGTTTTACCAAAAAAAAAAAAATCTTTTGCATAGTTTGTTCTTTCCAAGCATGGACTGGAATGCTAGTCATCTCTGTAATAAGTCATTTTGATGATTAATACATTTTGTCTGTGTGTAATACCACTTTTGGTATTTACCTATCTATACAGTATAATGAAGAAAAATAATTTTTGATTCCCTCACAGTGCTAATTTGGAATATATTCTTTTTAGATCCCGTTCTAGAAGACGATCACGTAGTCGGAGTCGTCGCAGTAGCCGGAGTAGATCCCGTAGTGCCTCAAAAAGCCGATCACGGTGAGGGCATGTTTTATATTAGGTGTTTTACCATTGAGAGTATACTAGATATATTTAATAGTACCTTCTAAAATAAGCATAATTTAAGGGTGGCTTTTTTTTAGCTCTAAATCTAGGTCTCGGAGTAAAGATCGATCACGTTCCAGATCAAAAAGTCGAAAATCTAGATCAAAGAGCAAGTCAAAACTGAAATCTAGCAGAGGTTCACGATCAGGCAGCAGATCCAAAGAAAAGTCTCGGAGCAGATCCAGGTCTGTGTCTCGTTCACCTAAAGAAAATGGAAAAGGAGAAACAAAGTCTAAATCAAGGTCACAAAGCAGATCTCATTCCCGTTCTCCAGTGCAGCATCAACCTGCAAAGGCTCATTCTGAGTCTCCATCCAAAAGAGATGTGTCACGATCCCATTCAAAGTCACGTTCAAAATCCCGTTCACGGTCAAGATCCAGTTCACAAGATTAAGATTGGAGCTATTACGCGATTATGGAACATTGTATGGGCAGCCAGAAGTCTTTTTTTAATATTAGTATTTGGTTACCTGTTTGATTTCAGAAAGGAATGGTCTTGTTCGCCAAGTAAACAAGATAAAAGATTTGAAGTACTTAAAACTTTCTGAGATGTGTACAGGAATATCAGTAAAAAAGATTTTTTTTCTTTTGGGGATAGAAATTAAGACAGGCTTTTTTTTTATTGGAGCCACAGCTGAAGTAATATGCTGGGGAGTGGAAAATGGGTTTTATATACAACTTTTGAGTGAAGATTTTGGAAGTGGTAATATTCCCTAAATATTTCCATTATTTTAAAATTAATGAAGGTTAGTTTTATGAATTATGGCTTTCTTTTAAAAGCATAGAAGAGCTGTATTGAACAAATCAGAGATGCTTCTAAAGCTAATCTTGAGTATAAATTGGAATATTTCATTGTGCTGTACCATAAATTGCCAAAAGTAACCCGTTTTTCATTGTGTTACGGCAATATCACTTAATAAATCTAACTGCATGGTATAGTTTGCCTAACACCTTAAAACAAATAATTATTTAAGTCATTTGATAAGAATTCCAGGTGCCAGATAACAAATCCCAATTTCTTCATTAATTTTACAGTTGCTTTTTTCTGGGGGGAAAAATTACTTGGTCTAAATTTGATAATGTTTTGGAACACAGTGTTCCTGCATGAAATGCCCCGTTGTAAAAGCAGAAATTCACTCAAGTAATATATTTGTTCTTTCCCTTCTGCTATAGTCCATCACGTTCTTTTCACAGATATTGAAAACGTGGATGGCTACAGTAGAACGGTTAATTTTTTCCCTAGTTTTCTACTACTGGAAGCAGCTTGATTAGTGAATAATTCTAAACTGTTAGGATTAGGGCTCCAGTTAATCTAAAATAAGTATATGTGAGGTGAAATCCAATCACCAAACTTACATGTAATCAATAAGTTTAGTAAAACAATACTAGTACAATCTTATAATCTTTATACAATGTGTAGTTTGACTTGTATGAAATTAAATCAGTGACTCAAATGTTTGTGTCAGTGTAACTTTATTTAGTGGATAGTGTTATACGTTAGATTGATTCAGGCAAAATACACTTCCGATAGTGAATAAATGAGAAATACCATTTCTGAGATGTTTTGGGATTGATGTAAGCAGTGGTCTGTTTATTAATTTGGTTCATTATGATAGTTAATTGTCCTAGTTTTCATAATTGTGAAATTGGAAACTTTAGGATGTTTATTTGAAAGTTCAAAAACTTGGATCTGTTGTACTATATTCAAGGGTAGTGATAAATAGGAATTTGATCTACTGTTATTGATGTTCTTTTCTCTTGATATATTCTTAAGACAAAATGAACATCCCAGTACAGGTAGTCCCTGTTCAATGAGCAATTGCCAGTGTTTGTTCACAGTTATGATGGCACTGAATAAATGGTGCTTACAAAAGTTCTGCCTGTCTCAGCATCCCCATGGTCATGTGATTGAGCACTTGGCAACTGGCTTGAGCTTAATGATGTCCTATGGTCACATGATTGCCATCTGCAATCTTTCCTGCTGGATTCCCAGAAGCAAAATCAATGGGGATACCAGGACAAAAGATCACAAAATGCTGTAAATCATCCCCCCATCTTGCTCTGCCTTCTGCCACACCCTTGCCTGCCTGCCAGCTGCCTTGCAAGCCACCTATCCTTGTTAAGGGTTAATAAGAGTTACGTTCTGCAGAGATATGTTTTTGTAGCTATTAGCACTTCAAATATTACATAAATTTGGAGTTATTTAGGATTAAAACCAAGGTGCCTAGTCAGATTCAAATGTCAGGAAAGGCATAAATTTGGTGATGTGGAATGTTACCATGTTAAAATGTAAAAACAAAATGGTTTCTAAATTTGAATGGGTGCAGCTGACCTACTTGCAAATACAGTAGAAGGTCTTTGGCGAAGACCTCCAAGGTCCATTACAATTTATTCTGTTAAATAACCAAATTGTGATTTAACAGAATAACCAAATGTTAATACTACTAATACAATATAGTTAATATTTTAATAAAGGTAAAGGTTCCCCTTGCACATATGTGCTAGTCATTCCCGACTAGGGGGTGATACTCATCTCCGTTTCAAAGCCAGCGCTGTCAGAAGATGTCTCCGTGGTCATGTGGCTGGCATGACTAAATGCCAAAGGCGCACGGAACACTCACTTGGCCACCAAAGGTGGCCCCTATTTTTCTATTTGCATTTTTCCGTGCTTTCAAACTGCTAGGTTGGCAGAAGCTGGGACAAGTAACAGGAGCTCACCCCGTTCCGTGGGACTAGATTTGAACCATTGAACCAGGGGTGAAATGCTCCCGGTTCAGACTGGATCGCCTGATCCGGTAGCAATGGTGGCAGGTGGTTTGGAGAACCGGTAGCAAAAATTCCTGCCCCCTCCCCCATGCCCAGCTGTGCCGCACAATCATCAGGCTTTTTTTTTTAACTTAAAAGCATTTTTTCTACAAACTTCAGCCAAAAAAATGCTTTTAAAAGTGTAAAAAAAAAAAGCCTCTGATGATCCTGCAGCTCAGCTGGAATTGTCAGAGGCTTCTAAAAGCATTTTTTTCTGCAACCTTAAGGTTGTAGAAAAAATGCTTTTAAAAGTTAAAAAAAAAAAGTTGGCCATGCCCACCCAGTCACATTACTCCCCAACCAAGCCACGCCCACAGAACCAGTAGTAACAAATTTTACATTTCACCACTGCGCTGAACTGCCAACTTTTTGATCAACAAGCAGCGTCTTAGCCCCTGAGCCACTGCGTCCCCTATATGAAGTATATAATGTTAATTATAATAAAGTAATAAATGTTAATACCAAATGTTAAATTGGTGAGTATGCAAGGAAAATGTGTGTGTTACTTTTACCAATTTGGGAAGTAATACTGCTAGACAAGGACCATTTTTCTGATTTTCTAATCAATTCAAGGAAGATGGGCTGGTTTTTAAATTAGTTTGAATTGATAGAATTTCCTTCAACTCAATACTGTTACAGGGTAGGGTAAAGACCATGAATCAGGATTACTGTTGACCTTAGGAATTTTTGAACAACTTCTCCAAATCTGAATCCACCATGTGTGTTGGGGTATTTGGGCAGTATGTACCAACCCTTTTAGAATTCTTAAAAGAGGGAGAAGGCTGTTAAAGTAATAGGTCCAATAAATATCTGTTCCAATATGTGATGTTCACTTTAAGCTATATTTAATAGTTGTATCTACTAAGAGTAGATGGTCTGTAGGTAGCTTGCACAATTTACATTAAAAATGCAATACAAAATTAAAAACTGGCAATCCAATCAATTGTGCGTGAAGTTAAACTAAAATCTTACCTGTTGGAATATGGCACCATGGGTTATGGTTAATCCCTGAAGACCTTTCATTCAGATGTCAATGGATATGCGATAAACTCTCTTAAATGCTAATTCTAATGTTATTTCTATTGCAATACAAAAATAGCTACAATTAGGTGGAAAAAATGGGGAATATCCCTTTGTAGCCAAACTCATACAGCAGAATCTGTTGAGTAGATGAGGTTTCCAGGAATGGATTCAGTCATTTCCTCTTTGTCAAATCATTCGTTAGCCTTGCCTTAATTCTCAATGCATTTATGCATGTATTGATCATTGTATTTCCAAAACAGTGTGACAATGTAAAATAGACCCAAGGGTTGAAGCATAAAATGTCAACACAGTCACTCAATCTCTCATTGTCTCTCGATTGGATTACTGCAATGCCCTCTACATGGGGCTGCCCTTGGGGTGCACCCGGAGGCTCCAACTGGTCCAAAATGCAGCCGCGCAGGTTGTTACGGGAGCCTCCCGTTACACCCAAGCAACACCTCTCCTACACGAGCTGCACTGGCTGCCGGTGGGCTTCCGGATCTGCTTCAAGGTGCTGGTACTCGCCTATAAACCTTACATGACATGGGCCCGAGGTACTTGCAGGACCACCTCCTACCGGCCTCCCACCATTCTGTGTGTTCTCATAGAACTGCCCTCCTCCAGGTGCTGTCGGCTAGACAATGTCGGCTGGCAACCCCCAGGATGAGGGTGTTCTCTGTGGCCGCAGAGACCCTCTGGAATGGGTTACCCACCGAGCTCCGGATGGCTCCTGATCTCCGCACATTCCACACCAGCCTGAAGACATGGCTTTTTCCCCAAATTCCCTGACTGATAATGGGGTTTTAATTCGGGGATTTTAAATCTTGGATTGATTTTAATATTGTATTGTTGTCACCATTATTGTTTTTATTATTGTTTTATTGTGTGAGCCGCCCCGAATCCTACGGAAGAAGGGCGGCGTATAAATTTTAATAATAAAAAATAAAATAAACATAAAATTTCATTAGCATCACCTTGCACATCTAGAACACTATAGATTCACCCATCTTCAGTCCCCCAATTCTGAATACTGGCCGGGTACATAGAGGCACTCCATACATTGAGTCAATGGGTTGTAATAACTTAAAATTATTCAAAGTGACAAATAGAACAGTTCACCCAGAATAGGATTATCCCCAAATGCTACAATAGTGAAGGGATCAAATGTTTCTGGGCTCTAGAACCATTTACTTGGCTACTGTGGGAAAGAAAATCAAGATTATATTAGATTTTTCATGCTTAATCAAAACCATCAGATTTTCTCAGTAAGGGTAGAAACAACTACATTTAGTGTAATTTCTGGTTTGTCTTCAATTACCACGTGTGCCCTGTCCAAATGTACAGATTTTAATAGCTGAAATAATAGGAAACACAGTCTTGACACAGCCAGAGGATGGCATATTGAGGAAAGACTGAAGGAGGCTATTGCCTCCCTTCCCTTCACTGCCCTACAAGTACCCCTAATCAACTTCAGGATCTGCTTCAGAACCAATATTGCTGTTTTCCAGCTGCAACCAAGAAACTGGTTTGGATGTCTTAAGAGCTCAAGACTAGCATTTTCTTCAGAGTTTTTAAGAGATGAGATTCCCCACAATACCTTTCTCTTAGACAAATGTATGGAGGATAGTTTGTCCATATTTACAACTAGAGGTGCTACATGCATCCTCCACATTCAGATGATTTTAGAAGACGAATTATGCTTTTAAAAAACTGACCTGGAAAATTGAACCTATCTAATATCTATGATTACAGCCTATATTTGAACTTGTATCTGTTTTATTTCTGCCTCAATATTTTTTTATTTTTTATTTTTTATTTGATTTATATGCCGCCCTTCTCCGGAGACTCAGGGCGGCTTACAATGCATTAAGCAATAGCCTTCATACTTTTGTATATTTATATTTATACAAAGTCAGCTTATTGCACCCACAAACTGGGTCCTCAATTTACCCACCTTAGAAAGGATGGAAGGCTGAGTCGACCTTGAGCCTGGCTAGGATTGAACTCAGAGAAATTACAGGCAGCTGGTGTTAATTGCTGCCTTTAGTAGGAGGCATTAGCCCTCTACGTTACACAGGCTCCTAATAAAGACAGTGTCTTAAAGTGATCAAAGAAAAATCTGATTTTTAGATACTAATATATTGGGGCGAGGGGATATGATACAGGTAAGCAAGGTCAAGCTCTCTGTTTTTCACTTGAGTTCATTCCTTTGGCATTCTAGAGTTCTTTCACTGCATGTATAAATACACACCATTTTAAAGAATGATACGTTCGTGAGGCCTCACATAAATGGCTATTGAGTTTATTGTCTCTCTTAACATCTTGCCTTTCCCTCCTTCCCATATAATACAATATAGCTTGCTTTGGATTCTGGTGATTAAACTTGGGCCCAGGAAATAAGTTTGCTCTCCTGCTGCACCTGCCTCTGGAACAGCATCCACCCCACCAAAAATACATATGGGTCCCACCTTAGTCATGCTTTTATGTGAGCATTAAAAACCTATCTCTTCCCTTAGACTTTGAATTAGCATTTGATGAGGCCCTTTAAATCAAAGGTATGTGCAATCTATACCTTTCATTAATAAATAAAAGTATAAATTTGATGAATAAGATTTAAATGTCATCTAGCGGTGCCCGGGGGTAGGGCGTTCTCTGTGGGTGCTCCCACCCTCTGGAATGAATTACCTACCGAGCTCTGGACAGCTCCTGGTCTCCACTCCTTTTGTCGGGAGCCGAAGACTTGGCTGTTCAAGCAAATAGGCTGACTCTGATTCTGGGTTTATTATTTATCATTAATTAGTTATTTGATTTAAAGTGTGATTTTATTGTACATGGTTCTTAACTTGTGTTCGCCGCCCTGAGTCCTTCGGGAGAAGGGCGGCACATGTAATAAATAAATAAATAATAAATCAGACTCATTTTCCTCTATCAATCATGGTAGACTAAGAAACAGTTAACTAAAGATTATTCAAAAAGCCTTCATGGACAAGTGTTAATTTACACTTAAGCACCTAGATAACTTTAGTTCATCTTGAAAAGATTTGGTTTTTATTTGGGTGGGAGACTACCAGAAAATTCACTTTACTAATGAAGTAATGGTCTGGAACTACTTTTAGAAAAGCTTTCACGCTTCCGATGAACAGTTGTGATTGAACTGGCATCACATACAGCACATGTGGAATTACAGTTTGTTTATAAATCAGAGTAATGGATAAAAGCTGAGCTATTTAGCTTTCCATTAAGATTAAAATTCAGAAATAATAAGGATGGCCTTGAGGCTGAAGTCGTAAAGTTAATAAAATTATTTTCAGAACAAAGATGATAAATTGCTTAATGCAGAAATCAACATTTCTATATTACAACCCATGTGACTGTTCTCTATGGTCAGAGACAAATGGAATTACATAGGAACAAGTGGAATGAGCAATCGGTAACACACATTTGCTATACTTGCTTTTCTATTTCAAGCCTGGAGATCTTATGTTTAATTCACAACTTGCACTTTTAATGAAGATGTGTGTGAATGGAAATAGCTAGATCTCAAATTCTTAGGAAGAATTATTTCTGCCAGTAGTGAGACCTCTTGGTGCTATCATGCTGAGAGGGCTGGCATATTGTTCTTACTTGTAAAAAAGAAAAAGTAGCAATAACTATTGAATTTGTGCCAAATCAAACTATGCAGGCATGTATGAATTAGCAGTTGTCCAGTTGTCCATTGTGACAATAAGTACCACTAATAACTAATAACTAAATTGGAGCTCTAAGTAAATCATGACTGCATTTAAAAGGTACTGCTGTTTACAGAGAATGGGTAGCTACAGAATACACTTTAGACTTCCTTGTGCTACAGAGATAAAAGAATTGTACCACAAACTCCACTGGGACCAAACGCTTTCCAAATTATTAGCATTCAATGAAATCTGCTGATGTCCTCTTCACACAGTCCAAAGTGTATACAAAAAATGCTACTGAAAGTTGAGTAAAAACAAATAGAGTTTCATTAAAAAAGCAGCCTTAGGTCAGGGAAATTCATTAAGGGAATTCTATTACAAAGTTTTTAGAATTATAATAAAAAACCTCAGAAGAGGACATACAAGCACCATATTCAATCAGTCCAAGCAGAAATTGAAAATGGGTGCATTTATAATGGATGCTGACTAGCCTCAAGCATGACTATATTCACTCAGATGCTGGACCACTAAACTACTCTTATTCTATGAAACGTTTCCTGTTTTTGCCTTCTTGTAACTTGAATGCATTACTTCATTTCCTATAGAATGACAGAGAATTAGTTTTCCTCTATTTCTGCCTAACAGTTTAAGTATTGGAAGAGTTGTCTTGAGCACAGCTCAATCATTCTGTATAAAAATGAGTTTCAATGCAATTTTTGCATTCAGTTTCTTGCTGACGTGTGGTACCCAGATCTGGACACAGCATTAGGAGCACACAGTACTAGAAATACACATTCCACACTGCAGAATAATAGAGAAATATAGTGAGGCAAAAAAGTATTTAGTCAGCCACCAATTGTGCAAGTTCTCCCACTTAAAAAAATGAGAGAGGCCTGTAATTGACATCATAGGTAGACCTCAACTATGAGAGACAAAATGAGAAAACAAATCCAGATAACCACATTGTCTGATTTGGAAAGAATTTATTTGCAAATTATGGTGGAAAATAAGTATTTGCTCACATACAAACAAGCAAGATTTCTGGCTCTCACAGACCTGTAACTTCTTAAGAGGCTCCTCTGTCCTCCACTCATTACCTGTATTAATGGCACCTGTTTGAACTTGTTATTGGTATAAAAGACACCTGTCCACAACCTCAAACAATCACACTCCAAACTTCACTATGGTGAAGACCAAAGAGCTGTCGAAGGACACCAGAAACAAAATTGTAGACCTGCACCAGGCTGGGAAGACTGAATCTCCAATAGGCAAGCAGCTTGGTGTGAAGAAATCAACTGTGGGAGCAATAATTAGAAAACGGAAGACATACAAGACCACTGATAATCTCCCTCGATCTGGGGCTCCACACAAGATCTCACCCTGTGGGGTCAAAATGATCACAAGAATGGTGAGCAAAAATCCCAGAACCACACGGGGGGACCTAGTGAATGACCTGCAGAGAGCTGGGACTAACGTAGCAAAGGCTACCATCAGTAACACACTACGCCGCCAGGGACTCAGATCCTGCAGTGCCAGATGTGTCCCTCTGCTTAAGCCAGTACATGCCCGGACCCGTCTGAAATTTGCTAGAGAGCACTTGGATGATCCAGAAGAGGATTGGTTTCATCTGTCATATGGTCAGATGAAACCAAAGTAGAACTGTTTGGTAGAAACACAACTCATTGTGTTTGAGGAGAGAGAATGCTGAGTTGCATCCAAAGAACACCATACCTACTGTGAAGCATGGGGGTGGCAACATCATGCTTTGGGGTTGTTTCTCTGCAAAGAGACCAGGACAACTGATCCGTGTACAGGAAAGAATGAATGGGGCCAAAACGTGAGATTTTGAGTGCAAACCTCCTTCCATCAGCAAGGGCACTGAAGATGAAACGTGGCTGGGTCTTTCAGCATGACAATGATCCCAAACACACCGCCCGGGCAACGAAGGAGTGGCTTCGTAAGAAGCATTTCAAGGTCCTGGAGTGGCTTAGCCAGTCTCCAGATCTCAACCCCATAGAAAACCTTTGGAGGGAGTTGAAAGTCCATGTTGCCCAGCGACAGCCCCAAAACATCACTGCTCAAGAGGAGATCTGCATGGAGGAATGGGCCAACATACCAGCAACAGTGTGTGCCAACCTTGTGAAGACTTACAGAAAACGTTTGACCTCTGTCATTGTCAACAAAGGACATATAACAAAGTACTGAGATGAACTTTTGATATTGACCAAATACTTATTTTCCACCATAATTTGCAAATAAATTCTTTCCAAATCAGACAATGTTTCTCATTTTGTCTCTCATAGTTGAGGTCTACCTATGATGTCAATTACAGGCCTCTCTCATCTTTTTAAGTGGGAGAACTTGCACAATTGGTGACTGACTAAATACTTTTTTGCCCCACTGTATTATTATTTCCCATGGTTTGGAAATTATACTTCAATTGTCACAAGACTGATTTGAAATTGAAATTTATTTTTGCCTCCTAGAATATTAACACACACACCTTTATGTTAGCAGCAAATTATCTTTCTTGTTATCCTCTCATCTACGTTATTAATAATATGCTAAAGAATGCAGGTTCAGGAATGAATTTTATTATATCCCACTTAATATTACACTACATCTGATGAGGAAATGTTGATGAGCATTTTTTCAGACAATTCACCTAATTACTATGCCTTCCAGACCACATTTTACCACCTTACTAATCAGAATATCATGGAGCATTTAGACATTTTTTTGCTGAAATCAGGTTGGATTATATCTGCAACATTCCCATAATTGTATGTTTAGGCTACTAAGTCTAGCAAACATTGTTCTTAACAAATCCAAGGCTATCTTCTGGGAGTTACCATTTTATAACTAAAGCATTTTAACAGGCTCAGTTTTTCACTCCTTTCTCTTCGCTCCCTGATTTATTCTTTGTTGTATTATATTGTTTTCTTTATCTGATAGAACAGTGTTTCTCAACCTTGGCAACTTGAAGATATGTGGACTTCAACTGTGGAATTCCCCAACCAGACAGTGTTACAAAAACCCTGTAATACAATATTGCTGTTTTCACTGAAAGCATTCTTTCTTGTTCTTGCAATTTAAATATATTGCTTTAGTTCTGTTCCTAGCCTCAACTTAATCTGAGGTTTAATTTATAAATAGCAGCATACTCCTCTTGGCATATTGTTGAGAAACCTGTGGGACTGAATCTACTAACTAGAGATCATGCTCAACAATAGGCTGAGTGGTAATAAACTATTTTTCATTTTATTCAATATGTAAAAAAGTGCTGGACTAATACAATTCTTTTTTTAAAAAAATATTTTTAATATCCAAACAAATCTCAAATCTGACTTTATTTTTATCAACATCCATTAATGCAGTTTATTGTTGCAAAGGATGTTTTTGAAAGAATACACAATTACCAAATGTGCTTATTCATCATGTATCTAGTTAAGACAAGTCAGTTCCTTTGGTATATTTATGTAGCATAATCAATTAACATTTCAGGGATTGCAGAACAGTGGACTGTTGCTACCATGTTTCCCTGAAAATAAGGCCCTGTCTTACATTTTTTTGAACCCTGAAATAAATGCTTGGCCTTATTGCCATGCACTCAAAAGCCTGATTGGGCTTTTTATCAGGGGATGTCTTATTTGGGGGGAAACAGGGTAGTAAGCTGCTAGTCAAATTATTTGGGACGAACGCTAAACTGTAATGACAAATCCCAGTCCTCTGGTTTGTATAAACTTTTCTATGAATGCTGTTCAGATCACTGGCTTGGATTGCTGGCCATTCACTGAGGCTCTCTGCCCAATAATGAGCCCACCGCCTGATTGTGAAGCCACAGAAATGCCTCTTCCTCCTTGATTCCGGCTTGTTTCTCTGTTTCTTCTAAGCAAGTTAGCAATGAGACAAGCAAAGATAACAGGCAGTCTCCATTTCTTCTGCTTCCTTTGGGCATTGTGCAATGGACCAAAAGGACAGAGAAAGCAAATTGAAAGCTGTAAAAAAAGGGGGGGGGGATGATGTTTTCACTGAGAACATCCAATAACAGTTTCTCCTAGGGATTTCAAAACCCAGTGTTAACACAATACAAATGTATTAGCACAGCTTTCAATAGAATTACATATTAAACCAGCAGTTTTCACAGGTGGTGCTCAGTCTTTTCATTTTTAATTTCTCATATCAAGTACAAAGCACCCCATATATATCATCATATATGTGGTGTCAGAGAAAAGACAGCAAACCCCTCTCCCCTTTCCCATCCCTCAACAAGCCAGGAACGCTGTATATTATTTTCTTACTTCTTTCTTAGAACATATTCTACAAGCACCTTCTCATACACATGTTTATTCACATGCACACAATATGCATAGCAAAAAGGAAGAAAAATGGACATTAATCTGCTGAGCCTTGGTGGCGCAGCAAATTAAAGGGGTGTTAAGTGACACCAGCTGCCTGCAATTACTGCAAGTTCGAATCTTACCAGGCTCAAGGTTGACTCAGCCTTCCATCCTTTCGAGGTAGGTAAAATGAGGACCCAGATTGTGGGGGCAATAAGCTGACTTTGTATAAAAAAGAACATCGCTTGGGGGGGAGGCCCAAAAGCCCTACTAAGCAGGTATATACAAAAGTATGAAGGCTATTGCTTAACGCATTGTAAGCCATTCTGAGTCTCCGGAGAAGGGCGGCATATAAATCGAACCAATAAATGAATAAAATAAATAAAAAAGAGTACCATTCTCCTCTTCTGATCAAGTGAATGAAGCAGAGTTGGAAGATTTTAAGGAGAAACCTTGAAGGAGATTCTTCAGTGCCATGCTTCCATCTTTTATACATGGTCATGGTATATGTGCCGATTCACATAGGTTTCCACACTGTTTTGACCTTGTACCTTTTCTTCTTGTTTTGATGTATTCCTTTTCTTCTCAAGGGAATAAAGATGTTTCCTTTAGTTTGTTTTCATTTACAAATTATAAACGATGCTACTTGATGGCTTAGTCTGCAGTTCTTTTTTTTTTTAATTAGATTTATATGCCGCCCTTCTCCGAAGACTCAGGGCAGCTTACAGTGCGTTAAGCAATAGCCTTCATACTTTTGTATATTTTATACAAAGTCAGCTTATTGCCCCCACAAACTGGGTCCTCAATTTACCTACCTTAGAAAGGATGGAAGGCTGAGTCAACCTTGAGCCTAGTGAGACCCGAACTGGTGCAATTGCAGACAGCTGGATGTTAATAACAGGCTTTAGTGTGCTTATTAGCCTGTTGAGCAATCCAGGCTCTTCATCTAACTTCCCCTTCTGATCAGCTAGTAATAGAAGGATTCATCTAGAACCAGTAGGATTCAGGGAGAATAGGGATGCTGCAATCCTTATGTTAATTTTAAAATGCAACCTGGTAAGCATTTGCATGCAGCAGCGGTCCTTTGGGAGAAACTTCTTTTAATTCAATAAAAAGAAAAATGATAACTAAACTAAAAATTAATTCACAAAGGGAGTACTTAAGCAGTAGAGTTCATATTTTGTTGCTCTTGATCTTGCAAAGCTCTGGCTGGTCCTTTTGGGGAAGAAAAGCAATCAATTCCTGAGCTCAGATGTCAGGATAATGCCAGCAGAATACAATCATAGCTGTATGAAGAATGAGAGTCAGCATATTGCAATCCTTTATTAAAAGGCAGAAAAGACTTGAGGTATAATGATACAAGACTTCTACTTCATTGAAGCTCTTTGTCAAGTCCTCAAGCCCCAATAACTGAATGCTGGCAAAAAAAAAAAAAAGTGACTTTAAGACTAGTGGACTTCAACTAGTCTAGAGGTGGAGTGGAATTCTGGGAGCTGAAGTCCACAAGTTTTAAAGTTGCCAAGTTTGGAGCCCCGTCTCAGGGGTGAAATCTAAAATTTGTTACTACTGGTTCTGTGGGCGTGGCTTGGGGGGGTAATGTGACTGGGTGGGTGTGGCCAATTTTTTTTTTTTACTTTTAAAACCATTTTTTACATGTGAAACCATGTAAAAAAATGCTTTCAAAAGGCTCTGACGATCCCAGCTGAGTTGCCTGATTGGCAGGTAACTCAGCTGGGCTCGTCAGAGCTTGGCTCGTCAGAGCCATTTAAAAGAAAAAAAAGGCTCTGATGATCACGCAGCTCAGTTGGGCATGGGGGGCGGGGGCAGGGATTTTTGCTACCAGTTCTCCGAACTGCCCACTGCCATCGCTACCTATTCACCCGAGCTGGTCTGAACCGGGAGCATTTCACCCGCCCAACACCGCCCTGTCTTGGGGTGTTGCAGTTGCTAACCCAATGTTGAATCTTTTTTCTATTGCCCAGCTAAGTTTTGTTCATAGCTTTAGAAACGATTCAGGCAGTAAGATGTTTAGACTGCTCCTTCTGTGATACCTTCTCTGGTCAAGTAGGTTTTTTTGATTGTTGGATTCAGTATAATTGAGTACTTCTCAACCTTGACAATTTTAAAATGTGTGGACCTCAACCATGCTGGCTGAGGAATTCTGGGAACTGAAGTCCATACCATCTTAAAGTTGCCAAGGCTGGGAAACATTGATATACTGCTTGAAATTCCAGGTTACTGAGGGCAGTACGTTTTAAAGAATTTATTGGATTAAATGCATTCAGTTTTAAAATAATCTACGGAAGGAGAAAAGAAGGATCTGGGAGGATGACCCAAATACAATTAACTAGAGTTGGAATGGACCATGGGGTGTAATACAACTATAAATAATCAAGAAAAAAATGTGTTTATGGATTTTCTCTTCATATTGAAAGAATTTACCAACGAAAGTAACAGAGGGATACATGCTTCCTTTATCAAGAAGACTCACTTTTTGATAAAGTGTGTATTTTTTTCCTTTTGATAAAAAACAGAATTCTGATGAGAAATGAACATCATCCAGATAAGCAGGGATTAACACCCAACAAACAATCATACAGAAAGCAATACCCTAACTAAAGAGAAAAAAACTCCACCTTCACCAACAATGGCAGGACAAGTTACTGTATATACCCATGGAGCAAATCCAGACTCATTATTACTTAGCTGGATAGCGAAACATTTGCAAGCAAGGAACCAAGCTCTGAGGACAACCAAACAACCAAGGACTCCACAGTTCTACACTCAAGTACATATATTCTTTTCTCCTGGGTGCAAGTGTATATCATTTGTGACCTAGCATTCACAAACGTTACTAAAGTGAAAAGCTCTTTTGAAATCTGTTTGTCAGAAAACTTATGATTTTGTTGTGATAGGATTCAGGCTGACACAATTCAACAGAATTACACCTCACAACCCTGAAGACAGTTACTATGTTCTGTTCTGTACTGAATAGTTCAATAGTTCTACCTGAGAAGGCAGTCCATCAACAACATATTTGAAAAGCATCTATTGGCTTCCCCTATTCTTCTAGATCAGTGATGGCGAACCTTTTCGGTACAGAGTGCCCAAACCGGAACACGTGTGTATGCACACACACTGGAGTGCCGGAAACCAAAAGACCAGTTGGCCAGTGCACACATGCCTGTTTTTGGTGTTTTTTTGGGCCCAAAAATGACCTGAAAATGACCCCAAAACAGCCTGAAAAATGGCCTGGTTTTGGGGCATTTATTGGGCCGTTTTCAGGCTGTTTTCCAGAGCACCAGCCCCTGTGAAGACCAGCTGGCTATCATACCAGAAACCAGAAGAGCAGCTGGCGACAGTGTGCATGCCCAGAGAGAGGGCTCTGTCTGCCACCTCTGGCACGTGTGCCATATGTTCACCATCACAGTTCTAGATACAATTCAAGGCATATAATTTATTTTCCTGGCTTCCTTTCCTGGAAGATGCCTTCAAATTGTGAAAGCCAATGACAGTGTTAATTGATACTTTTACACAATGCCATAAATTGCAAAAACTTCCAGGGTGATGCACTTTAGGAAAAATAAGCTGCAAAAGTTGCTGCTAGAACCCTAAAATAGAATCCCAGCTTCAAACAATGCCACTGCTTAACTCTATCAGTTGACTCAGTTGCTCAAATACTTTAGATCACAGGTGTCAAACTTGCCACGTCACGTGATGTTTTGCAACATTTTTCCCATTCACGGAGCTGGAGTGGGTGTAGCCTCCGGCCTGCAGGCGTCCAGTTTGACACCCCTGCTTTAGGCAGAGACCAATGGCTAGTTCACAGTTGTTCAGCATAGACCTGTGAAAAGACTGAGGAAAATCGAGCAGAAACTATACATTTTCCTGGAGAAGACTATACTGTAGCAGTATACTGTTTATCAAGGTCCAGTTTCCATCTATAACATCTCCACTCCTGGCTTAGAGAATTTTGTGTCAAACCATGGGAAGTACCCTGTTTCCCCCAAAGTAAGACATCCCCTGATAATAAGCCCAATCAGGCTTTTGAGCGCATGGCAATAAGGCCAAGCGCTTATTTCAGGGTTCAAAAAAATATATAAGACAGGGTCTTATTGTCGGGGAAGCACGGTAGCAGCATAAGAATATGGTAGTGCCAGCTAGATGGATCAATGATCTGACTTGTTATATGATTCTGTTCTTTCTGTTATCCTACATTATGTATGTAGTGGAACATGTTCTGCCTTACACCTTACTCTGCCTAGGCAAAATTATTTATGAGATTTGTATCCTCACAACAGCAGAATTGTGGCAACTCACAATAATAAACAGAGCCCTCGATGCTCTCTAGTTTGGTTGTTTTGTTGTAAATGTTTAATTACTCAAATTATGAGTACATCACTGATGATGTACTGATGATGTTACCTTGTTTGGATAATGAAACATCTGCAAGAAAACAACCAAGATAGAGAGTACCAAGGGCCCCTCATTTCAACCCTGAGTTACAAATATTCTCCTTTATTAATAAACAGAACATAATAATCAAACAAAAAAAAATCTTATAAACATATTAAAACATGTCAAAACATAGCATCAGACCACAAAAGCCCACCAGACCATCAGAGGTTCAACAGGAGACCATTCAAGAGGACCAATCCTATCATATAAAAACATTCTTCTAAGATTCAGACCTTCTCTAACCTCCAGAAAATGGGAAACAACCAGCTACTTCTCCTGCAGAATAGGTATGATGTGCATCTACCAGTAAACACCCATAAGAACTCAGAACATTGAACTTCACCAAATGAAATTTCTATGTGGTCCTTAATGGCAGATCCATTTAGGTAAAATTTCATCTGTGTTGCTCCTCCATAGAAAGCTATAGAGGCTTGACTATAAATTTGGAATTCTTCCATCCATTTTATGCACTATTCATAATCCAAGAGTTCTTTCCATAACTAAAGAAAACATTTTATGAATGAAGTTTCTCAATATTTTTGTAAAAGCAAAATGCTACTCCAAAATAAGTTTAATCAGTCTTTTCTGAATTGTTTTCTGACAAATCCAAAAATTGCAAGATACCCAAAAAAAGTCAAAGAATATCAAGAAATATGCTGTCTGATATAATTTATACATATGAAAAATATCTGATGAGGACTGAATGTGCTAACAGTTGGCAGGTGGGAGAGCATAACACAAACTAGGAATGGAAAGTGAGAAGAAAGACTGGTTGATATGTTATTCTCTCTAGCACATTCTGCTAAAGAGAATTTTCCTGAGGATGGGCACAAGACTGAAAGCTTGGAAGACTAAACCTCTGGTCCCAGTGACTGACCCAGATGGGATCCTGCAACATTATCCTGGCACACATATATTTGCCTTCATTCATGAGCTGATACATCCTGATTGTAATGCTGAGTGATCACACGCCAAACTTGCTTACGCTAGAAGAAAACCTCCTATGGAGGATAAAAAAGATTGTAATGAGCCTTAGGCGTAGCTCCATATTTTCCTTTTAATTGAAGTCCTATCTTTGCACTGCTTTTAAAATTCATCCTTAATGCCTGTCTCTCCCCCCACCCCCAAACCTTTGCTTATTGGCATTGTGGCATTGTTGTCCATAGTTTGCTGTCCATATTAAATGGAAGGAGTTCGAAATTGAAACATCCATGTTTTTACAAAAATTTCTAGAACTTTCATTTCATTTAGGTCAATTGTCAGCAGCCCAAATTAAGCTTGTACAAACAGAGAATTGATGATGTTGACACTTTTAGACTCCAAGGATTTAGGATAAGGTATAACGTTTTTTCATCATTTTATCCCCCATATTAATTCCAAATACTGTAGATTTTGTGTGAAAAACCTACGGATGATGTGGGCTTAAAATTTAAATAACCATACCATCTTGTTCTGTGACCTAGATGATAGGGTATGTCATCATAAAATACAACTGTGTGCATATTTTACAGTATAGTTGTTATAGCAACCAAACTTCTGTACTATTGCAATCAAATTCCAAAATAATGTGATATGATTAAAAATTGACACAGCACTCCTGAAGAACAAGTGCTTTGTTGTTATGGAAACTGGGACACTTAAAACTTCACATACATTCATTTTAAACTGAAAAAAATCTAGGGCAAATAGAGAAAGTGGACATTTCTCCATTAAAATAAGAAGATGAGGATTGTTCTTTTCCAAGATGAAAAGATAATATCATGAAGCTTACCAGATTCTCTTTACAGCTTAAGAGTCATCTTCTTTATGTCTGAATAGCTACTCACAATTAGATCTAACTCAAATAGTGCAGTCTTTCAAATATCGTTTTTATTATCTTGTGCTGATATAGATTTTTGCAGCCCACATCTGGTAGTCGTATTAAATCACGGTTTTAAAAAGCATTTGCAATGGAAATGAATTTAATTGGAGAAGAATTCTAGACAAGGTATGTTTAATCCTTTCTTCTGCTACTATTTTCTCTATCTAATCAGACCTTTCATCATGAATATTTGATCTGCCTGGATTAAAATACAGGTATCTGAGAAAATAGCATCTGGGGAGACTGCAATTAGATCAAGTAAGGTGTATTAAGAAGTCATGGGTCCTCCAGCTCTGCTGCTGGAGTGGACACTTATGTTTGCAAAGTATATGAGAAAGTGATACGCATGATAAAAAGAATGTGCCTAAAGTATAACTCACCACGAAAAATGCAGAGATTTGTCCAAACAGTTTTCAAGAATTAGGCATAATTGAATGGAAGAAAAGAAAATGACATCAGAAATCATGAATATATTTTATATGGTTAAACAGTACACCTTACTTACTGAGGAATACTGGTGTATATATCTGCATTTTTAGTCAGTTATTCTGGAATAACTCTTGATTAATAATTTAAGGTCTTCAACTCTTCCTGCTTATAGACTGAATAGATTATTGTCTTCTAGCATGTTTCCAAAAATAAGACAGGGTCTTATATTAATTTTTTCTCCAAAAGACGCATTAGGGTTTATTTTCTGGTTAGGTCTTATTTTGGAAAACATATTACTAAATGCATCCATCTGGCTGACAATCTTAACTGGGGTTTATTTTTGGGATAGGGCTTATTGTATATTACGAGCATCCTGAAAAATCATGCTAGGACTTATTTTCTGGTTGGGTCTTATTTTCGGGGAAACAGGGTAAAAAGTAAGATGCATGGCTGTCGTTATAGACTTTCCAAGTATTTTTAAGAATTTCTCAGTGAAAACAATGAGAAATCCAACCATGGACATCATACAATTATTTGGGGTTGGGGAGCACATTTCAAAAGTTAAGAGAATTTTGTAGAATCCCTCATAGTGAAGAGACATACAATCATACATTCATAAGGCAGATATTTCATGCGGTTTACTTTCAAGATAAGCTTTATTGTTTGTTGGTTTGTTTGTATCCTGCCTTTATTATTTTTACAAATAACTAAAGGTGGCAAACCCAACCAGTGCACCTTCTTCCTTCTGTTAGCCCCACAACAACAATTCTATTATGTGAGTTGGACTTTGAGAGAGTGACTGGCTCAAGGTCACCCAGCTCAGTTTCATGGCTATTGTGGGATTTATTTTATTTATTTATTTATTTTATTAAATTTGTATACCGCCCTTCTCCCCGAAGGGACTCATGGGATTAGAACTCACAATCTCCCGCTTTCTAGTTTGGTGTCTTAACCACTTGACTAGACCAAATATATATAAATTATAATTAAATAAAAATGCACAATTTATTTATTATGCAAAGAAGAATTGGAAAATGAAAGAAAGTAAAGGCAGGACATTTTTCAAAAAGTAGAGTAAAACTAGTTTACAGCCACACTATATTTCTCCAAACCTTTTTATTCTTAGAAACCATCCTTGTCTCTACCACAACTATGGACCAATTTATAAATTGTCTTTTAATCTTCAAATGTCTCTCTTTTTTTAAGATCTCATCAACCCTACCCACCCATGACTTTTTTGATCTTCCTCTTCCTCTTGAGCCATTTGCTTTTTCTTCATAAAACCATATTAAATTTCCCAAATTTTGCTCCTTATTCCGTCTTATGCCGTTTCAGTCAGAATTATTCTGAATGTTTTCTGAAGCACAGTTAAGAAATTAATCCCTACATAGATCCTTTCCTTTGTAAAGGGCACAGTGATGGGGAACCTATGACACATGTGTCAAAGATGACATGCCACGATGGTTGGATGACACCAGAATTCACAAATAACTATTCTTGAAAGCATGCTGTATTTTTGGAGGATGTTTAATAATGGGGTATGCTCTCGCAAAGTCTGCAGTCCTGTCAAAATTAGTTTGTTTTACTCTTATTTCATTTTTGTAATTGTTCGATGTTTCTTTATATAATACATAGTACCATCAATGACTTAACAATATTTTTTTTAAATCAATGACTATGTAAACAATGGTTTCACTTTTGTTTGGGGGGGCTGGTGGTGAGAAGCCACCAGAAACAAGTTAAGATTTTCCACAATTTTGACACACCAAGACAAAAGCTTCGCCATCACAGGAACAGGGGAATAATAATTGCATTCTTCTGATCGGGCACAGCTGCAGCCTTCACAAAGAGATTAAATGAGGTGCACAACCGATCTGTAAGCTAATCATAACCAGATTTGGACGCATCTTCAATTACACAATCTACACTTTCAGCCATTTTTAAAAAATATTATCAAAGCACTTCTTGTATCCTTCTCATCGTTTTTTTCTCGGACGCTAATATTTCTAGGATAAGTTTAGAGTCTTCTCTTCAACATGTTGCTTGTAGAGATCTCTAAAATACAACTTCAAGCAATTCCTGACTTCATTCAGCCCAAATTATTTCATTGCTTTATTTCTAGCTCTGTTCAGTCTGCTGGAGATTCTTTGCTAAGTCCTTTTTGCCCATTTCCAAAACAATTATTTCTATTAACACCACGATGCATTTTCTTCCTGCAGTCACTCTGCTTCCCCTCCAGTTTTTTCACATTTTTTCTTTTCTTCCATGTTCATTTGCTTCTCAGAATTTATTCTTAACATTACTATGAAATGGCCTGAACTTCTCATTGCCTTTATATCCACTCTGAAGTAGAGTGACTGCAGGAAGTAAAAGTCCTGTTTGAAAAAAAATATCAGAATGCAGATAAATCTCTTACATTATGAAAGGTGGAATGTAGAAGTGAAAAATGTTCTTGACACAACAAAATGTTTGCTTATTTCCTTAATCTTTCATCGTAAACAATTAAACATTTATCATCATCCCTTTGCCATGAGTGACAATGGACTTTTGTTTAAATTATGCATTTGAAACAAACTTTTTTTTTCTGCTGATGCTCACTACTTACCATTTTCATTAACTGTTCGGTCTCCAACAGCCCAATCACTTTTCCTTACTTTACTTCATTTCCATGCATTAATTCAAATCAACTAGTAGAATTATTTCTCCCATGCCATGCACATAAAAATTGTGGAGCTTTGATCACATACACATAGCAGCCATCTTTTGATCCCATCTGAGGAAACACCATTTGAGAGCTAGATAAAAAAAAATGTACTTAAGGCCTTATTTTTTCCCCCTAATAAAAATTATAGACCTTATTCTCTAACTTGTTTTCAAGATTTCTGTACTGATGTAATTCTTTTCAGGCAGATTAGTCTACAAAGTAACCTTTGTATTTCTTAAAAGAAGTATTACGTGTTGCATTGTGAATTGTGTTTATATGTCCTGGGATACACGCCAGAGGTGGGTTCTACTTACCTTTACTACCGGTTCGCAACAGGGCCGCGCGCATACGCAGAAGTGTTCTGATGATGCCAGGGTCGGTGGGCGGAGCCTCCCGCCGGTTTTACTACCGGTTCTATAGAACTGGTGCGAACCGGGGGCAACCCACCACTGGTACACACTCACTTTACATGGGGTGTTAGCAAGAGATTGGAGCTTTCACATGCCTAGTCTCTTATATATTTATATATATATATATATATATATATATATATATATATATATATATATATCAGTATAGTCTCATATATATATATATATATATATATATATATATATGTATGTATGTATGTATGTGATCTGTCCCCCCCCTTCAGAGACCCACAAAAACACAGCCAGCCGAGGGTTAAGACTCACTTGGCACACTCTGCAGTTCTTATCTCAACCTTGGCAGACGGTGTGCATATCGCTGCCAAGGTTGAGATAAGAACTGCAGAGTGTGCCAAGTGAGTCTTAACCCTCGGCTGGCTGTGTTTTTGTGGGTCTCTGAAGGGGGGGGACAGATCAGTATGTATGTATGTATGTATGTGTGTGTGTGTATATATATATATATATATATATATCAGTATAAAACCAGCAGTAAGATAATTCTTAAGGAAGGGTCAAAAATAAAAAATCAGAAAAAGTAGCCCTTCACTCATTCAGCTACAGCCATCATTCTCCTCTCCTCCACTTTTTTAATTCCTCCCCTGGCTGACAATGAACAAAGTCATTTTAGGAAAATACATCTGCCTTGACTGATCATTATATTAACAAACAGGGTCCCAAAGGATTTTTTTTTCTCACAGTCTTGTACATCATGACATTATATTTAAAATCATTTCTATATTGTGACTAGAAAAAAAGCAATAACACTGAAAGTAGAATTTGAGACAATCATTCACTCCAAAACTCTTTTGCCATTCACTGATTCTCTTTTTAAATATCTAGGCCAAAATTATTTTACAGTTTATTTGGGAGGACATTTCTGTTTCCTCTTCCTCCTGTAGGGACCTTTTAGAAGAATCTTTCCTCCAGAATGAAATGAAGTACCTCAAGTGGCATCTAAAACTCCAATTCTGCCTCTCCTTAATGAAACTGTCAGCTTCCTCTAGCAAAATGTACAAGGTCTTAAAAATTAAACTCCTGTATAAATTATAGCAGCAATTACAGATTAGCAAACCAATTTAATCAAAGGAGAGTGGGTGACTTTTATTTGCCTGTGGTTTAGATTAATGAAATCACAGTTCATAACATCATAGGTCTTACAAACACAAGTGGAAGGGAGCTAGGTAAGACAAGCAGATTCTTCCTCTTACATAAAGTATTTGCTAGCCCATATAGTTGGGGCTTATAACAAAAAGGTGCCAGATCTAAATCTTGTGGGTCATGATTGGCAAGATAGTTTGGTTCCTGCTGTAGCCCATATGTCTCAATCCTGTTTTCTGCTAAAGTCCCACTACTTTTTGCCAAGCATTCCATAGGTGTTAACTGTATGCGTTCTCTGCTGATGCTGGTAGGATTGTTGTATTGGGAGAAAATTCTTAGTATTCAGTATCTTGACTGAAGAAGATTACAATAAGGCTACTCCAATGGTGGGATTCAAGTAATTTAACGACCGGTTCTCTGCCCTAATGATTTCTTCCAACAACCAGTTTGCCAAACTGCTCAGAAAGTTAACAACCGGTTCTCCCGAAGTGGTGCGAACTGGCTGAATCCCATCACTAGGCTACTCCCTTTTCCACTGGACATTGGCTGGGGAATAAGACAGTATGCACAGACTGTACCTCTGCACTTTATCTTTTGTTTACCTTCTTTTTAAGCATCTGAAAATGATGTATGTGTGTGTGTATAGGTCCAAATGACATAATGGATGCATAAGCATCCCTGATTGCCCACAATTGCAGCAAGTTAATTGCTGAATTAATTTTTGCTGAACTTTAACAACTGCTGAACCAGTTAATATTTGCCATTCAAACTCACCAGGCATACTATCATGAGAGAAACATGATATTTACTCTTCATGAAAATATAAAGTACATAGTATGTTTCTAAAACTAAGGTTTGATATTCATTAGGATTAATACTGCCCTTTGTCAAGAGTGAGAAATCATATATATCAATATCACTCTACACAGTGATCTAAATGTAGCATCTATTAATATGATAAGGTATATTTTAATATTCCTTGGCTTTTGTGGAGTTGAATCTAAATATATAATTAACATCTTTAGGGGGTATGGGGGAGAAAAACTGTGCAGAAATCTTATTCCCTTTGTAATATTATGCTTATCTTGGATGTTTATTATTTAGCAAATCATAATGTATACACTTTACATGATGGATAAAAAGGTGACATAGCTGCTTCAGAGTTTAAATTAATCCAAATGGTGCCACATCTTGCTTTTCATTTAACACTGTAAAGACCTTAGATTTCTGGTTTTTGTAAAGTTCATTTGTATATAAGGTAAAAAAATTAAATATAAAAAGTACAGTCCTTTGAGTGGAACTCAGATGATTATGATTACATGTGGTCCTACCACTGTCTAGTTTGTTTTTAATATTTCCAACAAAACCTAGGTCAGAATATTTGCATCCTAGCTGAAATTTTCTTTTCCAGCAGTCAAAATTAGGTGTTTCAAGTTGCTTTATGTATCTTTGAATTGTAAGAGGCCAAATATAGGGGAACAAGATGAAGGAATCATCAGCTATTCAGACAAGTAGAATAGCTGATGATTCCAAAGGATGAAACCAATTCAGTGTCACGTATCCATTCTCTACTGTCCCTAAAAAGCAGATCCACAGAATGGGAATCCTTTTAGATCTAGATTAATCCTGGAAAACCACATAGGATCCTTAGTAAATGGGGAGGTGGGTATATAAATTTCATAGACTTAACAGTAAACATATCCACTGAATTATATAATGTGTTTTTTACGGAATAAAATTTAAAGATAATCTGGAAGCTGCACCTGATGCAGAATGCAGCAGTATAAATGGTAAGTGGCACTTCTCATAGATGCTTCATCATCCCTCTAATTAAAAAACTCCACTAGTTTCCTATTGCTTTCTACAAACTTTTATATGATGTACATACCTAATGAGAACCTTTTTGGTGTAGTGGTTAAGGTATCAGGCTAGAAATTGGGAGACCATGAATTTCAGTTCTGTCTTACGCACAAAGGGTGACCAATGGCAAATCACTTTTGAAATCTTGCCAAAAAATTCAAGGCAGTTGCCAGGAATCAAGATTGACTTGAAGACACACACACACACACACAAAAACAACCCTGACCCCTACACACACACACACACACACACACACACACCTTATATTTTCAGAACTTCTCTAATAAATCTGGATCAGAATGTCAGATAACTAAGTCTGAATGGGAGAAGGGGAACTAACTGATATTTTGTATGTCTTGACATCAATGTACAACTGAATTGCATTTGTGTTATGCAATCATAACATTTTATGACTTCTACTAGATATTTATGCTGTCAGATTTTTAAAGGGGCATATTTTGCAGCCCCACCATGGATTCATCAAACGATAACAGTAAATTTTATTTTTATCTGGAGGGGTCTTTATTTTGAAACATCTCATGGCGTTTCATTCTTATTACTATTAAGGATGACAGGGTTACCCAAACCACTTAAGAGTTTTCAGAGGTTTTAATGTTGCATGTATGCATTTGTAAAATAAATGCTCAGTGCTTGTCTTTTGAAGTGCACTATTTATCTTCTCTATTTCATGTATTTGCTTGAAAAGATTATCATTTTCCACGTGTTTCTTTAAAATGGGAAGGTTTTCTTCAGTTTGCCAAGAATAGGATAAAGGAAGTAGATGCCTGATTTTATTTTGGGAGAGGTAAGGAACAGATCTTCTATTCAGAATTGCTTTCTTTTGAAAATTCAGTGCATTAAAAGTTGCATGGAATCTGCTTGATATGCAAATGATAAAAAAAAAAGCAAGCAGGAACATTAGTTACCCGATAGACCAAAACTTTCACACAACTTTTAAAGAGAGTTGTCATGAATGGGGGTAAGTGAAACTTTATTTTTTATTGCTTTATAAAACCAGTGCTGGACAACAGGATTTTTTTAAAAAACAACAACAACACTTTGTTGCATTTCTTTTTCTTTCTTGTGCTATTAGGATTACTTTCCTCTATTTTTGTTCATTTACTTTTACAATAGGCTCAGATAACTCATGTAACTGAAATAATAAGTTATTTTTAAAAATTTGCTAGGGTACATGAGTAAGAATGAGTATTTAAAAATTGTTGGTTTGAGACTAGAAGTATATTTGAGAAAATTTATTTTGAAAAAAACAAAGTTTTAGATAATGATCACTTTGCAGTATGTACATGTTTCTAATAAGCATGGGTGGGTAAGTAGGGATTGAGATTTGTAAACACTAAATGCATATGCTAATGAGCAGTTTGTAGTTCTGCTTGTTTCCTATTCTTCTATCATTTATGGGCAGATTTATAACTGACCATGGGTGGAAGGGGGGCAATTATGTTCATTTTACAATTCTTTGTCCACTCATGAATTTAATTTAGTCATTGGACAAATAAACAATTCACTTATGTACCATGTTTTAACAATTTCCATTTTGATATGTGTAATGTATTTATTTAATTAATTTATATCAAGCTGCAAACCAAAGACTTTTAGTGGCTTATGTGAAATATGATATATAAAAATAAACTATCCACTTTAGAATTAAATTTACTAATAAACAATAATCATAGGACATTTTTCTACCTTTCTTCACATATTTGCTATTAAATTCTTTCTTCAACAGCTGTTTTTTCAGGTTGCTGTACAATGCTATAATGAGGCCAAAAGGCAGCATATATAGTACTTTGTGTATGTATTTAATATTTAATCTGTGCCAAAGTACTTCTTAATTCAAGAATTATTGTGTGAATGTCTCAAAAATGTTTTTTAAAAGTTTAAGTAAAATGTGTTTTCACGCAATTTTAAAATTTACTTGCTGGAAAAAATGGTGCTACTAAGAAAAGGCAATAGAGAAAGTATGTAGAAATAATTTCAGAGTGTTAGACTCAATCCTTCATATGACAATTCAAGTAAAATCTCACTTCTTTAAAAAGACAGAAGCACAGTCAATAAAAAGTAGAAACTCACTCTATGGCTCTTTCTTAGCAAACACCTAGCTAGAAAGATTCAGACGTAAACTAGGATACCCAGAGATTTTTTGATGATACAAAGGAGTGAAACCCCCTGAAATTTACACACGGGCTGAATTTGTACACAGTCTAAAGCTAAAATGCAAATTAATCGTTAGTGATTCAGTCATAACAGTAATAATCTAATAATGGTAATTTAATAGTTAATGATGCATACGTAAACCCAGCAATCATTTCCTTAGTGCAAAGCAGACTATCATACTGTCACAGTATGTTTTTCTTGTTTGGCCATAGGAATTATATTTTATTAACCTGCATTTATTAGATTGTTTAAACCCAGCCATGTAGAAGACATCTGAAATATTAAATATCTGAAATGATCAGGGTCTATTACTTTCTATTCTAGCATATAAAATTAACCAGTTAAAGTGTACACTCCCTATTTCAATATTTTAGGAATCCTCAAAGATCCTTTGAAGTGGGCCATTGTCTTCAATGAAAAAAAAGACAAAATGAAACAAATGTTGACAGAATATACAGTGAAAAAGATTCTCAAATGAGCATTTCTATCCCTGAATTTCTCAGTGACTTTAAAAGACACTCAGTGCTCCTTAGAATTGGACCACAGATTGCTGTTGATTTAACTATGGTATTGCTTCTATCTCTCTCTCTAAGATAGGTACTATTTATTTTTACCAAGCGCTTAACAAAGTACCCCAACCTTTTTGGCTAGTGGACACATTTGCAATTTGAGAGAAAATTGTAGATACCAAGCTGCCTGCCGTTATGGAGGCACAAATTAACATTAACAAAAAGTGAGTGAGATTTTTTTTTTAAAAAAACAATCAGTTCGTGCATGAATGTTGGCGAGATCTGAGGACAATCTCCATGGGGCACGTTGGTCTGGGCACGTCCAGAGGAGCCCTGCTAGGACTCCCAGAGCCAGAGTGTCCAACAGGGAGTGATTTTTCCTGCTTAGAAATACTGGGATGGGCACAAGAACTCTGCATCTTTGGCGAGCAGATGCCTGGTTGGTTCTGTGCCAGGCAAATAGAGCTCGCTTCCTTAGGCGAGACGCGCACCCAGGAGCCATCCTGAAGCGAAATGCACGTGATTGGTTCTTTTGTTCCGATCCGTGCAAGAAACGACTCTTGTCCGAGAGCATAGAGAAGAGCAACTCCTCCCTTCGCCTATCCACTCGTGTTTACACCAAATCTCTGGAAAGACTTCTAGCTGCTTCAGCATCTCAAACCTTCCCTTCATCTTACACAGGTTTCCCCTCCTGCAAAGCCAGGCGAGGGCAGAAAAAAGCCAACCCGAGAGCATAGGATAGCATTTGGTAGGGGGGGGGAAGGGGGGGGGCAGCAGGAGAATGGCGATGCGGTAAAAAGTATGCACCCCCCTCTCCCCCCATGAGAGGAAGGCGTCCACGGACAGAAGGAAGATCACAATAAAATACTTTTGAGGCAAACGACTTCAATCTGGAGGGTGGAATTCAAAGGCTTAGTTGAGAAGGGGGGAAAAATCAGGATCTGTCCCAATTCTTGGTTTATTCAACAGCAGCATTCGTATTTCATTCCTTCCTCTCTCTCTCTCTTTCTTTCTCTCTCTCTTCTCTGCCCGAGCAGGGAAAAAATATATTGCCGTCGGGAATATTAAAAACCGTAAACCTATTCAAATTGGCCTGTTTTCTTTTATTTTAGCGACGGTCGGTATGGAAGGAAAAAAGAGAATATGGAAGCACCCTCCCTCCCAGCAGACAGAGCCTGCTATGCAGCCAAATGGGGGAAAATAGAAGGGTTAATTGTTGTTTTAATCATATGTTTATATAAATATGGGGTTTGCAGCGCGTATAATATAATACGTCTACCTCTCCCCCCTCTCTCGCTGTATATTAAATATGCTTTGCTTGTCAATTTCATCGCCCTGTGCATTTCTGCAGGGAAACAGCCCCGCCCCCTCTGCGCGCAGGCGCGGCCAGCCTTAGGTTCCCGCAGGCTCAGCATTCAGTGACCACAGGCTGATTATTGTAGGTAAGGAATCAGATAAGAAAGTAATTTATAAACCTCTTTAAATCATCAAAACGCAGCGGAGAAAGGTTCTGCTCCCCTGCTCTGCAGACCTTTGCTCTCCTTTGCATGCCGTGCATTCATTTAAAATTGTGCCTGCCTGCTTTCGCAAGTAGATGTGCCAGCGTTTGGGGTGTTTTTTTTGCTTTTTTTCTTTTTTCCGCCGTGAGGACCACACATCCACACATTCTTTTCTGTTGTATGTTTTGACAGTGAACGTTGCAATTAAAAAAAAAAAAAAGCAAGTTGGGAGAGAGGCTTAGGTAAGGGAGAGAAGAAGAGAGAAGGCGGGGGATGGAATCCAAACAGTTGATCCCTGGAATTTCGCACGGGCAGTGCGAAATCCCAAGCTCTTTTTTAAATATCTATTATTTTTCTTGAAGTTTCCATGTTGTTTGGAGGTGGGGTAGACGAATTTGAAGCCCCCTTTCCATAAACATGCAAGAGTTGGAACGAAGCGATGCAGGGGAAAAAAAAGAGATGGGGGTGAGATTAGTAGCAAGAGATGTATACAATCGTCGTGCAACCGAGGAGGGAAGGAAAGGAAATCTTTTTCACAAACTTTCTCCTTCGGCTAATTGACATTCTCTCTTTTCTTCAAATAAAGGGAATATCTGGTAGAGCAACAGAATAAAAACAGGATTCCGCCATTTTGATGTTTTTTAAAAAGTAAGGATTTTGTGGCTTGAGGGATTTATAGTAGTCTCCTTATTACGGGCGGCCAGAACTCACGCTTTATCTGTGTGTGTGTGTGTGTGTGCGTGTGCAGCGAAGTAAAAAAAAAAAAGCCGTTTCTTTCCCACCTGGTAATTCAGGATTTTGATTCTGGTGCGTTATAAGGATGCTCAGAATAACTCTATGGAGTCCAGTACTTTATTATGGTTTAATACATACAGTTGTAATAGGATTTCACTTGGGATAATAAGGGATGGGCTTGATTAAAAGTGACTGTCCAAGTTTTGTTTGCCTATGTGTTTGCTTTTGGAAATGTATGTGCCTGTACTGTATTCTTTCCAGCAGATGGATCCATTATATTGTGCAATTTTAACCCACTTGACTCCATCCTCCATCCCTTTGCTGCTTTTATAATATGTCCCCTAATATATCCCTTTATATCCCTTCCTTCCTAAGGAAGGAAATGAGACAGGATTTATCTTAAAATGGTAAAATATGTTGTACCAAAAACATATTGATGCTGGTGGTTTGAATGGTAAGATAGCATGCTTGTACACAAACATCCCTTTGTATGAAATAAAAAGGGTTTGTTGCTTATAGCATTGGCACTTTTGAACTTCTATTAAGAAATCCCTCTCAGATTTTGATATTACTATTGATAACACAATACTAATTGTGTAAGCTTTAAGTTTAGAACATAATATATATAATTGTTAGAAAGCTTTTTGGAAACTGAAAAGCCAATTAAAGATATTTATTATTTTTATACTTAGAAAAATAATTACAGAACAGTTCCAAATTAATTTGATGATGTTATAATTCTGAAATTGATAAGAATGTAATGAGAACATTAGTATCCAGTTTACACAAAAGAAAAGTGCCAGGGTTTTAAGTTTTAAAAAATCCCCAATCTATAGAAATAATCTACTTTGCCCCAACTGTAATATTTTCATTTGTGTCACTTCTGTCTGTATGCATAAGAAATGAAAATGCTCATTGTTTAATAATTGGGAATTATGTATTAAATTATATAACACAAATATATAAATCACAAACCTAAGTATAGTGCTCAGTTGGATCATTTTAGTGCAGTGACATTTAAAGACACTTTATGTGCATAACCATCAGTCAAGGGAAATAGTATAAATATGACATAGATTATTAGATTAATAATGTATCTACAAAGTCCACTTCTAGAAGTGTTTTCAGAGGTCTGGGGTGGAGGATTCAAAAAAATTAAGATGGTGCCCATTATTGCAAGGTTTTGGACACCACTTGATTATTTAACCTTCCCCTAGGGATGTCCCTGCAAGAGAGTTTTAATGGACATGACTGTTGCAACTATTTTTAAGAAGTGTCTTAGTTGGTTTTCTTTTTCCACATATTTTTTTTAAAAAATAATTGGACTTCTATATGGATAATGATGGTTACACTTATAGTGAAAAAGGCGTAGCTATGTATTATTTCATACCCAACTTTTTCAGTATTTTGGCAAAGAAATTTCTGTATGCCTTTTAAGGTGATTTTAGCTGAGGATAAAGCTAATATTCTTTTTTTTAATTCCTTTCAGTATTTTGATAATTTGAATTTATTACCTGTCATATATTGTACCATACAATATAAATATAATTCTATTTTGCAAGGCATTACGGATCAAATATAGAGCAGAAGTTAGTAAACTAAGACTCATCCAATTTTGCCCCTTCCATTGTAAATATAATGTAGAATAGTAGTTTTCTAACTTTTCAGACTTGGTAAAATTCTCATGTGTAGCATGCAATGTTCTACTTTTTTATTAGATAGTTGGGGCAGGATTCATGTGAATGTGCTGTGTTTTATCATGCAGTCATCTTTCTGCACCTTTTCTGGCTTTCCACACTTTAGTTAAATTACTAAGGAAGCCATGAACAATCTGCTGTTAGATTCTTTTCCCAAAGCTTAGACAGTCATAGAGTCTTCAGAATGTCCAAAAGATGTGCCATATTTACCCACAGGTTAAACTGAAAACAACATCAAGAGAATTGAAAAGGAATTACCAAGCTTCTTGGGAATATGGTAGAAAAATAGAAGTTTCTTTTGCAAGAGAAAAATCTGAAAATTTGCAAGACAGATATCGTCATAGCCTTAGGCTGCATGAGACTTGATCAGGTTGTGTTGTTAAAATTGAACCGGCTTGATTTTGTGAACTGTGGGAATGAAAAATCAGATGGACACTCAATGCTGATTATTTTATATACTTCTAAACATGTGACATAATAAAGCAAAGAACCTTTGAGCATGTACAGAGGAATATAGCTTTCTCTAATTATTGAGGATCTAGTATAACCAAGTCTCACACCTCTGGATTTGGAAATTAAAAGCTTCAAGATCAGAGGATGTGACTTCCAAACAGATGGGAACCCAGATGGATGAGAATTAGGTGGGGGAAGCATCCGGATTCAATGTTCATTCTACTAGAATGTGATTCAAGAAAGGATATGAAAAAAGAGAAGCAAGTTTATTATTTATTAAAAAGACAAGCATGTGTTGTCTTTTTAAAAGATACTTTTAGGTATTCTGGTTATATAGAATATCTTACAATTCTTCAGGTGCCATTGTTCCATTTCAGTTAACGTGTATGCTACTTTTTCATCAACAATATTAAATGGGGACTTTATATGGGGACTTTTGTTATTTTGAATTTCAGTTGCTTTGAATACATAATAATTGGATTACACATGATTAGTTTCACCATTTGTGTACTGAGTTGCAGATAGATGCAGAATTTGAGTTCGACTGTGATCTTCTCTGAAACATTTGAAAACTCCCATGACCAGACTCTGCCTTTCTCAAATCTAAAGAGACAGCACCTTTCCCCACTTATGAGTGGAACTGTTCTCTGCCCATCCTTGGGTTGGTATAAAACCACAGAAGCATGAAATTTGCCATTTCTAATTCCAATCCCTTCTCTGCTCTTTTGTGTCTATTTCAAATCTTGGTGTCACCTGATTTAACTCCAAAATAATGTGTTCTAAACTTAAAATTTTGTATACCGTGAAGGTGCCCTTGGAAAGTGTCAGAAAAATGAAAAAGATAGTACATTAAAAGATAATACTTCAAATTGTACACTGAAGGGCAATCTAAGCCTGCTTCATTTGTGGACTGGGGGACAAGATGAAAACAACATTAGGAGAACTTGGCAGAAAAAATGTTACTAGAATACTGTGGTATCATCAATAAGTGAAAATGGATAAAGCACCACACTTAATTTGAAGCAGGGACAAGGAGCATGAAGGTCTGCCATGTCTGAAAATGATGTACAGAATATTATATTTCCTTACCCGGGTAATCTGGACACTCCAGAAAGTTCACAAGACTTTTAGAGTGAACTGTGTAGATTCACACAATCATTATGAGGTGTACCAAAGAAGGAGCCTAAAAGCTTGTAAAGCATCCAGACTTGTCACTCAGAAGTCAAAGGTAAACTGACATAACTAATTAGGTATCTGTAATAATAATATAAATCACTCAGATGTAATAAAGCGGTTTAGCAGCAAATAGAAAAAAGGATAATTCATAAGACTTGTTTTAATTTTCAGAGTAGTATTAAAACAGCAAAAGATCAGTAATTTGTAATGAACATGAGAGAGAGAGGAACTGTAAAGGTCACAGTGCCAGTGTTATTGCTTGAAAGTGAATCTCGGTGTAATCAGCTGCACAGATCTTTAAATAAATACGTTTAAGATGTAGAATGTAAATTTCAAAACGTTCAATTGATATGAAAAATGGGGGGTAATCTTTCATTTCAAGGAATGTTTTTAAAAGAATGCTTCAGTTGTGATTTCTTGGAATCCCACATAGAGTGTTAAAGCTCTTTTAACACATGGTATGGAATAAGAGACACGATTAGAAGAACTGTACTTCAGCAGCAGTCCCAGCTGTCTAAATATGGCATAGAGGCAGTCCTCAACTTATGACTAGTTGCTTAGCAACCATTCAAAGTTACAACAGACTCCCAGATAGATACTTATGATCCAGATTCGAAGTTCTGTTGGCTGCCCCCATCACATGGTGGCATGGTGACATGGTTGTATTTTGGGTGCTCGTCAACCAGCCCATATTTACTGCTGTTTGTAGTATTCTGCAGTCAGGGAATAAAGCAATTATGCTTTATGATTTTTTTTATTACTTTTTTTCGCTGGAAATCAGCATTTACTTCTGGTTTCCAGCAAAAAGTGCCCATTGGATAAAATGGATTCTTGTAATGACCATGGGAATAAACTTCATATCCACCGTAAAGAAATGTCATACAAACAGTCAGTGATTTCATGACATTATTAAGCAGATCATAATACAGCTAGCTTTACAACCAGCATGACTGGTTGTATCGTAATTCTGGGCTCAAGTACAGTCCTAAGTCAAGGACTACCTGTGGAATACTTCCACTATTACAGGTAGAGCAGCAATTAACATTCTTCACCATCCAAAACACATAACATAGTCCCCGGGATTTGGCACTTTGCTTGCATAAAACTCATGTAAGGCAATTTATTTGGGGCAACAAATTATTGGAGCACCTGTTCTAATTTTTATAATAAAAATCCTACGGCAGTAATCAATAATGTGTTGCCTTTTATGACAGCCAATATGCAATACTGCCCCAATTTAAGAAGGACAAAGGTATGGACATTTTCAGTGAGAATCAAACTCAAGGGATCTGGGACGGATGCAAGATAACAGATTACCTGGACTTTATTATTTATTTTACAGGATGTCTAGACTAGCCCAATGAGAGGATAAAAATAAAAGAAGAATAAAAATGAAACAAAACAACATTACATTTCGTATCTCTGGTTTTGAAATATCACTGCATTTCTGCAAACATGGCTTTTTAAGGGATGAGGAAGATATTTAATATTTATTTGTGTATGTGTTGACTTGTAATTTTTGTTATTTTCTTGATAGGGCAGGATTACTGGATAGTTCTTTTGCCTTGAAATAGGCAAAACCAGGCACACATAGTCTACTGTATACTTTAATCATTATTCCTTTGCTGGAATTAGGTATTGTCAAAAGAGGCATTGTCAAAAGAGGACAAAAAGATGATACAGGTTTATAAATATCAGTGAAATGTAGTTGCACATTTAGAAATTTGAATTACATAATTAATGTAGAAATTGGCTAAAAGGGTCTGGTTTGGACTTCACACTAAGTCAAGTAGTGTATATGATGGGATTGCTTCTACTTTAGCATGCTTTGGGAACTCAGCTATTTATGGTTTATTGATTAAATAGGGCTTGGTAGGACATATGAATCCAGTTAGTATAAAGAAGACACTATCTTTATGTTTGCTTTATCTATTCCTAACAATTAATGGAACAACTTCAAGGCACTTTCCGTCCTCCCCCCATGTTTGTTTGTTTGTTTGTTTTGTTTTGTTTTTTGGTGGGAGAAGAAACTGGATAATCATCCAGCTAGTACTGTTCTGTATATAAATTAGGACATAATGTTAAATATGCAGAATTCCTGTTGTGGGAATTGTCCAGAATTTCTAGAGGCTTCACACTCAGTGTGCTTGGCACTTTACTAAAGAGTAATGAGCTGGTTATGTGCTGCTGTGCCCTATGGCAGAATGTTGTTAGTCGCAAAGTCATGTCCGACCCGTGCTGCCCAAAATTCTAGTTCATAAATATGTTGAGAGCAAATGGATAATTTTCCTTCTTTGTTCACTACAACACGTTGATTGCAAGGGAAAAGGTGATAACCTAGAAGCTTCACAGGTTGTTTAAAATAGGCAAGACAAAACATTAAAAAAAAACACCGTCAAAATGGAATTTTCTAGATCTTAGCATTAAGTCATTCATGATAGGCATACAAATTGTAATTTTTAAAACAGATAATGTTCAGCTTCCCTTTTTATCCAAACTGCTAGTTTTTAGCTCTCTGCTCAGATGGCAGCAACCTCATAAGGGGCTAACATGACAGTTTAATGTTAAGCAGAAAATATATCCTAATGATTTTAGTGGGATTTATTTCCACATAAAAGCACCTAGAATTGTACCAGGAGTTGTGTGCAGGCCAATTCTTGACAAAATAAAGGCAATAGAGATATCAGAAGTACAATAAGAATGACTTCTTGGGCCCAGTACATTCAAACAGTATAATATGTTGGGATAATTGATTTTTATGATTTTATGAAACAAGTTTCCATAATCAAGTTTCACCATATGTGTATGTTAAAAAACAGAACAAACTATAGCCTAAGGGAACCAAGATAAATATGAAAATTATATCTCCTGATCTTTTCTGTGTGTCAAATATGTCCATGAGTAATGGAGAATTTCTCCCCACAGAAAGTGTTCAGATGCCATGCAAAGATGATTGGGATGGTGAGGTAGAAGAGTCTTGAAAGAAAGACAGAACTGTAATGCACATCCTGTGGTGTGGTGTGAGGCTGACATATCCCCTAATTTGTACTGAAAAGTATAGAATCTTAGATTTAACACACAGTAAACACAAATTAAAATCCGAATGGAATATTCCTGGTCAGGTCATTCTTTTCTTGAAGTTAAATGATCTTAGTCATCGTGTGAGGGAGGTGGTTGCTGCTGCTGCTTATATTGGGGGCTGCAGTGGCTTTGGGATGAACTGCTGCGGTTGTCTCTTGCAGAGCTTCATTGGCACAGTTCCTACCATTTTGTCTGTACATACTGGTGGACTCTAGGCTAGAATCCAGTACTTTTCCTTGCCAAGGAAAAGTAATATTTGGAACGGGAAGAAAGCTCTCTCAGATGTTTCCCCCTCCTTTTGGAATATTCTCCCCCATCCCCCACCCCCAGAGGTGAGGCAGACCCCCATCTCTTTCCTGCTTTTCAGGAAGGCTTAATAACATGGCTCTGTTGTCTTGTTTGGGGCTCACAGAGGAGCATGCAACCATGGGGCTGGTGACCACCCTGAAGACACCCTCCCCACCTTTTAATTAACTTTTAATATTGAATTTTAGACATCTTTGCCTCTTTTTAAATTTCATGTCCAGGTTTTAAGTTTTAACATTTTATTTGCACGCTGCCCAGAGTCCCTCTGTAAGGGAGATGGGCAGTTTCTAAATTTCAAAAATAAATAAAAAAAGCAGCTTGTAGTGAATAAAATTTTGCTAGGTTGGGAATGTTCCCTGTAGTAGGGAAGTGGCTGCTAATGAATTTGCAGATATCTTAATATGAGTATCTATGGAGATTCTCATTCATGGTTGTTCCAAAGGTGTTTTTCAAAAAGCAACTGGACTTTGTTTTTTCCTTGAAGATGTTTCACTTCTCCATAATGGAGAGAACAGCAGTCAGGAATGGGTTAACTGTTAGCTGCTAGGACTAAATCTGCAAACTATTAAGCCACGCCTCTTCTGTTGGTTCCCAGTTTTTAGACTTTAGACTGTCTAGCTGGACAGACGTGTTCTTAATGAGCTGGCCATTCCTGACTATTGTTTTAGGTAGCAAATTCTTTTTTTACTAGTAAATCGACAGGGAGAGCTCCACTTTGGGGGAGCCTCCCTCAGTCCTCACCCTTCCTTCCAGCGTGACTTAGCCTATGCCTGCTGAAGGCTGCATGGCCGGTGAGAAATCAGAGCAGCACTCATGGGCTTGTTCCTGAACCACTGACCGCAGGGGTTCCGAGGATTCGGCCCCTTTTGCCCCACAGAGGCAGTGCCCACCAGCACTTGCCTGGGGGCCAGAAGAAGGAGTATCGGTGAAGAAGGCTGGAGCAGTGCCCACAAGCCTGGCCCCATAGCAATAGCCTAGCCGAAGCAACCAGGATACCCGGTGGCCATTTTGAACTGGGATAAGACCGCTCCAAACAGCGTTCAAAGGAGGCTCGGAACTTCAGGAACCTCGCAGGCAGTCGATTCCTCCATCTTGGGCCAGCGTTCATGAGCGAGGCTCTGCAACCCTGGGCCCAGAGACCCACAGGGAAATTTGGCATGGGGGGGTGCTAGATCACTAGCTCCAGAAACCCCTCCACCTCCGATTTTATCCACTGTGGGTTACAAATGGGGGTACCAATTTCAGCAGTGTTGGCTCTCAGAGCTAGGTGCAGATACAGCCTGAGGTGGTATCATTGCCCCAAACCCCCAAGGCCTAGATTCTCGTGCAGGGATTCCAAGATGGGCACCACATTTCCTGAGCACGCCCTTCATAAGCAGGACAGTGAGCACGAGGCAGGGCCTTCAAGCTCTAGGCCTTCAAAGCGTGGCAAGGCTCATTCTCGAGCATGTAAACAACAACTGAGCTCCCTTGGGGACAACTGGTGGAGCATAGGATATCCTCTGCTGAGGCAACCTTCATCCCCACCCCCGCAGGCCTGTGGCCTGATCAGTCCTGTGAACCACAGTTTCTTCCCGGTATGTCTGCCTTGATTTCTGATGCTATAAAACAGGGCATTGCAGCCAAGTTAACAGGGCATTGCAGCTTCTGTAGCCTCTAATCTTTCCAGAGCTCATGTTTATCAAAGACCTCGGATTCAATGACCCGGGCTGCTCAGCTGCTTCTTCCAGCCAGGCCTCTCTGTCAGGGGAGATGCAGCGTGACATAGACTTGTCTGACGACAAAGGCCTTATGCCTGACCAGCCGGCCTTTCTGGGGCTGTTTCACCGTCACCTTTTTAGGTCCTTGCTTCACAAGGCTAAGATAAACTACCTGACAGGGCACTGTCCAGGCAAATCCTGGGACTGCCATAGAGTGTACTGATCCTGCAGACCCCTTGTTTGCAGAACCTACCATAGAGCTGGAGGAAGTACCTGCTTCCAGGCTCTTTCTGGACATTGTGCAAAGACAATGGTCCTCCCCCGGATCAGGACCCAATCTCAATGGCTTAGACAGGCACTTGTACAACATGGGATCAAACCTGGCCAAGGCCCTGCAAGTTCCTGTGGTTGACCCCCCGGTGGTGGCTCTGTCATCAATTTGCCAGGACCCCCGGAGGAATATCTCCATCCTGAGGAGAAAAGATCAGAGCAGTCCCTGGTCAAGGTTCACCAGGCTTCGGCCTGGGCTGTTAAGGCAGCCTCTGCTACATCCTTTTTTAACAGGGCTTCGTTGCTCTGACTAGACAATTGCAAGACTGACTGCCAGTCGCTGATACAAGGTCCTTGTGGCTATCACCTCCATCGGGAATATCTGAGCTGGCGGCTCTGTCGACCAGGGAGGACCTCTGCATCTTCCATGCTGATAGAGTGATTCTACGCCTGGATCCAACATTCATGCCCAAGATCAACATGTGGTTCCACAGGGCTCAGGAACTTGTATTGCCCAACCTTTGCCCTGAGCCAGTCCATCATTTGGAATGGACTTCACATACCTTGGATGTGCGGAGGGCTCTCTGCATCTATGTTTAAAGGATCTCCTCTCTCAGGAGGACAGAAGCCCTTTTTGTCTCCTTCCAACTGGCAACACCCGATTGCAGGGTTATATCATCAACCTTGGGGAAATGGATTAGGGCTTGTATTGCTAAAGCATATGAGGTCAGGCCTTACCGGTCCCAAGAAACATTACTGCCCATTCTTCCAGGAGTGCAACATCTTCGGCTGCATGGGCTACCCAGGCCTCACTAAAGGAAGTCTGCCAGACTGCTACCTGGTCGTCCCCTTCGCCATTCATCCGCTACTATAAGCTGGACACTTACGCCTCAGCTGAGGCAGCCTTTGGCAGGCAGGTGCTCCAGAGAGTCCACTCAGAGCAGAGGACGCAGGACCGGACTACTCCCTCCCACTAGGACAGCCAGCTTTGGTATGTCCCATTCCTAACTGCTGTTCCCTCCGTTATGGAGAAGGGGTGTTGGTCTTACCTGGCACGCCCTTTCTTGGGACAGAGGGAACAGCAGTCAGCCTCACTCGGTTTTCTGTCTGGTCCTGGGATTCAAGAGGAAGCTGCACTTCTTTTATTTTCACAGCTCAACATGTCAGTCTGTGTCAATGCCTTCATCAAAAAGCTGGGAAGCAACAGGAAGAGGCGTGACTTAACAGTTTGCTTACTCAGTCCTAGCAGCTAACAGACAGAGTTAACTCATTCCCGACTGCTATTCCCTCCATCCCAAGAAAGGGCGTACCAGGTAAGACCAATGCCCCTTCTCTTCCAACAAGCTTCTCCGGTTCTTTTAGTATGAGCTGTCAAAGCAACAGTAGCCTTGGAGACATAGAAAGCCACAACTGGATGGCAGGGACAGTCTTGCAGAGGGCTATCAGACACTTCTTAACACAGGAGTTCTTGTTCATTTTCCAATGGAAAATGCTACTTTCCTGCCAGATCATTACTCTTGTGGATGTATAGCGTGTCTGAGCTTGTTTGCTAAGAAAGGGCACTTTATTCATGATAAGTCATTTTACTGTTTTTGTGATAATTGAGATGTTTTACTTTATATTGTGGTTTCTTGTTAACCATTTTGAGTGCTCTATGATGCTATATGAATCATACACATAATAATTCCAAATTTGTTACAGAGGCACAGTATAATTTATTGGTTAGCTTGTTTGTTTCAGCCACTTGCATACCACCAAATGTACGAGGAATGTTGGTTGTTGCAATCATAAATCAACTTTCAAAACATCTGTGGTAAATAATAATCAACAAAACCAATTAAAATATTCAGAATAAACAAGATTAGCCAATATAAAATCAATATAATAAAAATCAACTAATATAACTTTGAAGGAACAAATGCTGACACAATATCTTCTTGGAAAGCGTCTATATAGAGCAGCAAGGAATGAAGAATACAAGTGACAGTATTACTAAACTGAAACTACTCTGTGACAGTCTTCTTCTATCTAGACCAGGGCTGTCAAACTCATGGCCTGCGGGCCGGATACGTCATGTGCTTGTCCCACCCATGCCCAGTTTAGTGAAGGGCAAAAAAGCCCCAATATGTCATGTGATGCCGCCATGATGATGTGAGTTTGATGCCCCTGATCTCGACAATATTTGGGATCCATCTAAACATCTATTTGGAAATATGTCAGATTTGTATATTAATTTTAAATCAGTTTGATAAATAAAACAGATTTTTCAGGATCTAGATCCTACTAACAGATGGGTATATGACACAGCATGAACCTCTTTGTATCAAAATAGCTGCTTTTATGAGGCTCCTGCAAAGAAGTTCATTGAGTGATACGTATACCTATGAGATTTTTACTAAAGCAGTTGATATGATACCCACATAAGGACTTGGCCTCTGCTTCTGAGAAATTTAGAAACCTAAGAACCTCATTCTGTGTTTCATGCAGGGGCCATAGTATGATCATGATTTAAGAGGTGTTAATAATAATGATTGTAGCGTTGTTAAATCCAGATGCCATGTGGCATTTGTAGTTAGGGCACTACAGGAATTCTGATTCTGTTTACATTTCTAAAATCAAATGCTTTTAATTAAAGTCAGGCAATTGTAGTTCTGCACACAGACAAATGGCAGTTCATTGCCTCTGACTTAAGAGATTGTTTAGGCTAGTTTGTATTTATATATTTCTCTTTTCAAATCCAAATGATGGGATGATAATCCAAATCAATGTCAAAAACAAATTAAATAAACTGTACAATGTAGTTTTAAAGGACATGAAGTGATAAGTTTGTAACTGTTGTAAAGAAGATCAGAAGTTGTGTTTCAAAATATCATTTTCTTTTTTATTTTCTGTACTTTTTCCTATTTCTTTTCTTTCTTTTTTCTTTTTCTTAATTTTTTGTTTATATTTTATTCATGTAAAAATCTCATAATAAAATTATATTAAAAACACCCAAACAAACAAGAGAATTCCAGTATCAACAGAAGATAACTTAATTATTGTATAGAACATAGAAATTTTTTAAAAAGTATAATATTGGTGATAATTCCTTATGATTTATTCTTTGTGTGTTCCTGATATAAAAAAAGTCTAATGGTGTTATTTCATTTATTTCCAGTTATAACCTTTTGTTCTGTCCATTGGAAAAGTTATCAATAGAGCTTTTGTCCTAAATATTAGGAAACCTGTTATTTACATCTTTCCAACTGAACTTTCCTGGTTTCTATTGTTTGTCAGCCGTATGCTTTTAAATCTACTTGTTGATTTGAGTATTCTTTAAAACAATGAGCTCTGCAGGATTTTGAACTGTGTTCCGAATATCAAAATCCAGACACAGTAGGCAGCGCTGGCATTTTCTTTTCATCAAATTTACAAAAAAAAAAAAAAATTGGGGATATGTGTGTAAGAAATTGGAATGTGGGAGTGTGAAAAAAAAAAAAGTACTTGCAGATACTTTTGTCCAAGAATTCTGTGATGCAAGATACTTAAAATAGGCTGCCACAGGTGAACTTTTCCATAACATCCGTAACATAAGCTGCGGTGGTGCAGTACTGCAGGCTACTTCTGCTGACTGCCGGCTGTCTGCAATTTGGTAGTTCAAAGGTTGACTCAGCCTTCCATCCTTGAAATGCTCCCGGTTCGGACCGGATCGACTCGACCAATCCGATAGCGATGGAGGCGGGTGATTCGGAGAACTGATAGCAAAAATCCCTCCCCCCCACATTGCCCAGCTGAGCCGCGCAATCATCAGGCTTTTTTTTAATTTTTAAAAGCATTTTTTCTACAACCTCTTTGGCTGAAAAAATGCTTTTAAAAGTTAAAAAAAAAAGCCTCTGATGATCGCATGGTTCAGCTGGGATCATCAGAGGCTTTTAAAAGCATTTTTTTCTACAACCTCTGGCTGAAGAGGTTATAGAAAAAATGTTTTAAAGGGGAAAAAAGCCTCTGCCAATCAGGCAAGTCAGCTGAGATCATCAGGGGCTTTAAACCTTCTTCAAGAGGTTGTAGAAAAAATGGTTTTAAAAATTAAAAAAAAAAGTTGGCCACGCCCACTCAGTCATATTACACCCCCCCCCCCAAGCCACGCCCACAGAACCGGTAGTAACAAATTTTACATTTCACCACTGCTTCTGAGGTGGGTAAAATGAAGACCCAGATTGTTGAGGGCAATATGCTGACTCTGCAAACCACTTAAGAGAGGGCTGTAAAGCACTGTGAAGTGGTATAAGTCTAAGTGCTATTGCTATTGCTATCCAAGTTTCTCCAGAAAGTGTCTTAGCCCTTTCATCTAGGACTTTTCCCTTCAACCCAGTCCTAAGAAAGAGCGGCATTTGAATCTTGTGAGCAAGAATTCTGAACAATACAGAATTTAACCAATCTTGTGCCAGTTTTGAAACACAAAAGATGAGTATTTCTGCAGTCTTGCATATAGGCAACATTTTAATGAGAAATTCCTTTGCCAAATGAAGCCAAATCTCTAAATATAAAAATGGAATTTATTGAAGGAAAGGAAAAACAAGAAGGGCAGCTGCCACATGAAGAGATTTCCAAATCAATACAATTATCCTAGCTAAAGTCATTGCTTATTACCTCTTTAAATAAAGGCTTTGATTTAGCATATAATCAAGGTGGAGAAAGAATAGAAGGAGAGAGGACAGCTGGGCCTTCTGCCTGAATATTTTTCTTTTTTCAGAACTATATTCAGTGTAACAGAATATAAAACAGAAGTGAAACGCAGCCTTTTTGAAGAGACTCATCGTTGCTTTGCCCTGTCATGGAAAATCTCTGATGTGCTATGTCTTAATCAGATACTAAGTGGTAATTAAGCCCTTCTTAATGATCCTTGCTGGAATGATAAAGGCACAATCTAGTTTTCGTTAGGTAGCTAAAGACTATCACTGTTGACATAAGAAGGAGCTTGCAAGAATTCATAATAGCTACAGACAGACAATTTAGCATACCATAGGCTCCCAATTCAATAGGTTATGAGGAGTTGGAAACAATAAGCAACCGTACAGCAACACTACAACAGCAACAAAAGTTGTACCATTGAATAAATGGGTTAAGTGCTTTGAAAAATAAAACTTGAATTGTATCTATTTAAGTCTCTCAATTTCTCAGAAGCTTCAAAGGGCAGTCTTGTTCCACTGAAAAAAATAAGGGTTGTCACATTCAGTAATTTATGAATACATATGAAGACAGTTTATGATAAGAGTAAGCAATGCCATGCCCCCAGAGTGCCCCATCCAGCCACTGTACGGTTACCTCCAATTTTATTTATGCTTGTATTTATTTAGATGCTTAAAAAATAAGGGAAAGTTGGCATCCTTCAAAACCCCAGGCTTCAGCCTCATTTCCAAGTATGGCTTTATAGACACTGACAGAAAGCAAAACTAGTGGATGGGCCGAAGCCTAATTCTTTATTTAAAAGTATGCTCATCTGTCCAGGAGAGACAAAACTAAGGTGGCAAGGAGAGATGTGGAACTAGAAGGGATAGGGAAGCACCCCCCTCCCCCTCATTATCATGATTGACAATGGTCACCTTGGCAGCTATTTTTGTAATAGAGAAGTTCTCTGTTGTCTATCCTGGCTTGAAATTTTGGGATCTGCAGTCTAAATAAAGTGGAGGTCACAAAATTAGAGAAGGCTGGCATAAGGTGTGGTACTAATTCTCCTGTGGTTTCATGGAATCTGTACTGGCTGATTCCAGTTACATCCTGTGTTTTTTTAGGTAGAGTAATGGATGGGCGAGCAGAGATGGAGGTGATAAGAAGCACAAAAGGAAATGCAACTGGGGAGGTCAGTGTCCATTTGGTGGCCAGTGAAAATACTGTGCAAAATGCCCACTTACCAGCAACTACCTTCATCATACCAGGTGAGTGCTCAAACGCTGAAGTTTGTTACTTTTCTGTCTCCAATTCTTTCGCAGTTCCTTTTTTCCATTTTTATGCCTTTAGTATCAGATCACATACACAGCCAAGTCATTTTTCCTCATTTATTTGGTTTTATATTTTTCAAGTTGATATCATACATTAATAAAAGACATTTCTAGAAAGTTGTAAGATGTTGCAAGACTATATTTTGCTTGAATGTTGATCTTTTCATAATCTCTCCCCCCAATATATATGGACATAAAGTACACAGAATTAATGCAATTGCAAACGGCCAGTGGTAGGATGCCCCGGTTCGCACTGGTTCTGTAGAACCGGTAGTAAAACCGGCGGGAGGCTCCATCCACCGGCCCCAACGTCATCAAAACGCTTCTGCGCATGTGCAGAAGCTTCTGCACTTGTGCAGAAGAGCACACAGGCGCGCGACCCCCACTGCAAACCAGTAGTAAAGGTAAGTAGAACCCACCCCTGCAAATGGCATATAAATTTTAAAACAGTGGGTATCACAATTATACTAGAAAAATTAAATTGCTAACATTTGCTTTTAAAGCTAAAGTTTCCCTATTGTTTATAGCATTCTTAGGAGAAGGATGAATGTATTTAAATATCTTGATTTTAAGTAACTTAGCTTCTTCAGGGATGTTGGACTACAACTCCCATCTATTCTAGCTATCACAGATCTTCAGATTATATTCTAGAACAGTAATAGCACGTGATGTGTCAAAAATTTGGGCCTAACTTGACTCTGCTGCTGTACCCCCCCACTCCAGACAAAAGAGCAACAATTTATAACAAAGAGTCATTTGGGATAGTGAGATGGGCAGCATAAAAGTTTAATAAATAAAAAACCTTAAATAAATATTTTTTTTATTTGACTTCTTCTCTTAGGAACAAAAACCACCTATCCAAGGCAGTTTTGGGTTGCAAAAGGCCTGGAAACTTCAGAGAATACTCTTGGGTAGCCTTGCAACCACTGAAAAGAACAGAAAAGTATGGCTCATTGTTGTACAATATTCAAAGGCTCCAGAGCCACACAAGATCAGGGCCCATTCACACAATTTCCAGCGGGTCACATGAGTTAACACCACATTCTTGCAAGCCTCCTTGAGCCTCCAAAAATCACCCAAGATTTTTTGGAGAGTGCAGAGGCAATATTAGAATGTGGTGTGCTCTCATGTGGCCTCTGGACCAGTGGTGGGTTGCTCCCAGTTCGGTCCGGTTCTATAGAACCGGTAGTAAAACTGGTGGGAGGCTCTGCCCACCTGCCATGATGTTATCATGGGTGATCTGCGCATGTGCAGAAGCTTTTGTGCGTGTGCAGAAGCGCGCATGAGCAAAGCAAGCGCATGCACGCTCCCGTTGTGAAGCAGTAGTAAAGGTAAATGGAACCACCCCTGCTCTGGACCCTCTGAAAGTCACACAAGAGGGCCCTGCTTCTCACAGTCACTGGAGTCTCTGAAAATTCTGCAAGAATGTACAAGAACACACCATCTTCTCATGTGGCTTCTAGATGTGTCATTAAAAACAACATGACAAGTCATATATGTGTCATAAGCTTGCCATCACTGGTTTAGGACATCTGGAAGATACCAAGGTAGAGAAGGTTGAACTAAGCATTCAAGTATGATGCTGAGGTTTTAAAATGTATTCTATCCCTTAAAGCAGTAATGGAAATTTTTCTTGAAAAAAAGAAGGGAAGAAGTTACATTTTATTTTATATGTGCATTTATTCTGGCATTACAGGAACCTGAGCAACATTTTGACGGCCTGTGATCATAACACACTGGAACTGGCAGTGAAAAAATGTTGGAGGGAAATCATTTCTATTTGGCGGGTGGGGTGGGGGGTGGGGTTAAAGGATAATCACTCTCCCGCTCTCCAAATGCCAAACAGAAGGCAAAAGTGTCCTCACTGCAAGATGACTCTGGAGCCAAAACGGGATGCCCTGGGATTATTCAAGCTACAGATTTACAACTAACTGATTTTATACTACTTGTAAAATTTAGGAATCTTTCACTTCTATTCATATTCCCTTCAGCACTTGGCTATATCTGGATTACGTTGCTCTGTAATGAAATTGGGTGGCCTTTGCTCAAAGGTAATTATTTACCTGCATGTATATCAGTATGTTTATACTGTACTGCTTTTCTTCTTCATAAGCAACTACAACTACTATAAACCTTCCAGTGAACACCTTAGAAATCCAGCGATTTCCCCGAGAAGCCCAGAAAAACATGGGGACAGAGAGACCAAGAGAAGGTGTGGGGAACGAACCCATCACAGCAACAGTCATCCCTCAGATCAGTGGAGTGCAGATTTGCAACACAATCCGGGATCTGGAATGGAAAGATGGGATTGCCACTCTTCCTGGGAGCAACCTAAGGGTAAATCAATGAAGACTATCTTTTTTTTTGTTTTTAAGTGTATATACCATTGGGCAACTTTCAGGAGTAGTACCTGATTGATACATAATATACAGATTAGTCCTCAATTTACAACCAGCTATCTATCAAGCATTCAAAATTATGACAGACTCCTCCCCCAAAAGCTACTTACAACCTGATTTTGAATTTACAGAGGCTGAATTTATAGAGGCTGACCACACACACACACACACACACACACACACACGATCATGTGATCACATATTGGGCACTTGGCAACTATCTTACTTTTATGGCTGGTTGTATTTCCCCACTGTCACATGAGTGTTTTAACTTTTTTTTCCAGTTTCTGGTGTTTACTTCCTGTTTTCTGGTTAAAAAAAAAAGTCTACTGGATAAAATGGATTTCCTTCCTGAACATTGCATTTGTTTATCAGCAGTAATGTTCACTTAATGACCAGCATAGAAGAAGTGAAAAAATGGCTGATTTAACGACCGCAAAAATTTAAGACTGTAATTCTGGGGTCAGTTACGTTCATAAGTAGAGAACTACCTATATTAGGCCTTTCAACAGCACACAAAAAGGGAAAACATGATGAGAACCTGGGTCTGGCATTCAGGTCTTTTGCTGAAGCATGACACTTGTCCCTACGTACTCTCAATAACATTTATATGCTTAATTAAAACTATAGTTCTGATTTGAGATGATTATTTAATAGAGATCTAGAATCTATCATTGAAATTTTTTAAAAGGAATTTAGGCCAGCCTCTTAAATATACCAAGCAATCATCCATTACCACATTCGTTTACTAAAGCTATATTCTTGCAAGTATTCCCTTTGTCCCTGAACTTCTGATGTCATGCATATTAGCATGTCCTATGAACATACCCAAAGCACGCATTGGTTCAGCTACTGTTTTGCAGTCCAGCTTACCTCACAAAGTGCCTGTGAAGGGAAACCAAGATGAATGTGGTGTGTTTTCCTATGCTCAGTGAAAGAAGGGCAGTTTGTTTTCACTCCATCACAATATTGTCATGTCTTAAATTTGCTGCTTGCTTCCCCATTGACTTTTTCTTTCCATCTTGTATTGACACAGTTTCGAATAAATGAATATGGGACAGTGAAAGTAGTTAGTGCTGACAAACCTTCACCTGCAGAACCTATACAGGAATGTCAGCCGGAAAGAAATGGGGATGATGGAGGGGTACTTACCTGCAAGGGCAATCCTATCAGGACTCCAGGTGAGGATTTGGAGAGTTTATATACTCATTTCCGCAAGAATAGGTTCTACTAAACCATGGCAATGTGGAGAATGTTAAAAGCCATGACTAATTGCTCTTAATACTTCATGAATTTCATAGATGTCCTGATTTCCTGGAAAATGTGAATTCTTCAAACACTCTTTTCCTCTAGTCCTGATCATTCTCTGTTACCCAGGATAATATGTATTCGTGTATCATTTACTTCTTTCCAGTCCCAGTTGCAAATAAATGTTGTGTAGGTCCCAGATAACATATCCCTTTATTGGTCAGCAGGATTACTCTCTGAAAAATGAAGAGAAATGTACCCACTGATATGGCAGAAGAGGATTGACTTTAAAAACAAGTTTGGATTCAGCAAGGGGTTGCAGAGAAAAAAATCCATAAAAATTTGCATAATGTAAAAATGTTAGGAAAGAGGCAATCAGACAGTAACTTAGAATGCTGCTAATTGCTTCATTCTTAACACACACCCTTCATCCCTCATAATCAAGTTGGAGCTGCTATTAAAGTGTTGGACTCTATTTCAGAATCCATAATATTTATACTTTATGTTGTAGTCTTTGTAGCTATTAATCATAAGCCCACATATTTTTGTCTGTTTGAGGCTTTGCCAGGCCTTGTACAAAATGTAAAGGGCTTTATTTCAAAATGGATGATTCCGGGGACCGTTTGTGGGGAGGAATTTTAGTGTTTTCAGTGATAAAATTAATTCCTTAAACCTTTGCAAACTGTAAAGTGTCATTCTGATACTTAAAACCCCCAACACTGAAAAATATAAAATAGATGTTTCAAATATTGAGCTTCTGCTACTCTGATCATGGTCTGAGTTGTGAAAGATAGGCTGTTATATTTTCATTTTGTACCCTTGGCCTAAAATATGTCTAATTGGCACATAAAATATACCCAGAGCTCAGCCCGCTGGATTATCATTCTGCAATTTGGCCTGACCCAGAAAATGCTCTCATTATCATAACATTGATGTGACTTATTTAAGCTTTTCATTTTCTGATTTCTGTAGAATCAGATATTCCAGAGCCTCTTAAACTTCCAACAGTAGACAACCTATGCCACTGCAATACCTGTGGCCGAAGAAATATTTCTGGGTCAACTCAGGAAGGCCGGGCATTTTGCAGTGAGAACTGTCACCGGCAGTTCAAAGAAAGGTAATAAAGATGTCACCTTTAAAGAGGATGGGGAGAGGAGGCACGGAGAGAAAAAAAATTAATGCACTTTTTATGTCTTGTTCCTGCTGTTTTTTCCCTTTCTTCTGTGGACAGAAAGGTATACTGTAAATCTTTTTTTAAAGGAGCACTTGTGTAAAAGAGCATCCATTAATGCTGAATAACTAATATAGACAAATTTATGTAACATAGGTTACATCAATGTTTCTCAACCTTATCAGCTTTAAGATGTAATGATTTCAACTCCCAGAAGTTAGTGAACATTGTAGAGAAGCACAACCTACACATATATTAAGTGGACCTTCTCCGTAGGTGATCTTTTGACCTGAGGATTTTGCAAGGTGTATACAAATGTCTATAGAGGAATCATATCGCCTTACCAAAGTACATTTTCTTATAATTTCACCAGAATGAATGTTCCCAATTCCAAATATTTTTCATCTAGATTGTGTGATTTTGGTTTCTTTTTTTTATTTAGGATAAGAATATGATGTCGAAATTGCTTTGTAGAGATGAATGTTAAGCGCGGACTTATTATCAATGTTGATTAGTCTTGATTTTCCAACTAAAATGATGGTTGAGAAACAGAATTAAAGTGCATGAATCAATTTCATTTAAGGTTTTATTGCAGTGTCCTTGAGTGGAAATGCTGTAGGTAAGGTGTAGTATTTCTGAATGTTTAAAAATATTCAAAATGTTGGGGTGTGCCTTTCTTGAAAAAAACTGTTCATTGTTATTTTGTCAATGTTGTTGCACTAGAAAGTTCTAGTATTAAGGATAACCCAACACTCATTGCTTGAGCAACTTTATCTGGAGAATCTGCAAGTTTTGGTGTTGCTTTTGCAGGTCTGTCATTGTGGAGAATTCTGCTGGCATCACCAACACGACTGAACTTCTCAAGCCAGTAAAGAAACGGAAGAGGAAAGATTATCAAAGCCCTTCAGAGGAGGAAGAGGAAGAATCAGAGCAAATGGTGTGACTGGGATGTTCTTGCATGTATTTGCAGTAGAATCTGATAGCAGCATTTTTTTTCCTGGTATGCATGCTCACTCATTCACTGGACTGGCCTAAATTAGAGCCAGTCAGACCATGGAGCCATAGCTTTAACCAGTGGACACTACAAAGTAGAGATGGGCAACTATTTTTTTTAGTGCAGGAGGGAGGTACAGCTGCCTTAAATTCTTTGGTGCCCCACAGTTATAAAGGAATGGTCCATAGGCACAACATAACATATGCATATCCATTTGCACATGTAACCTATAGGATTTCTAGAGAGGAAAGAGATATTCATATCTGTCCTCCATTCCCTCAGTGATCAAGATTCCGCTTCTAAGTGACTGTTACATTCTAAATACAGGTTCTTCTACATACAAGGATGGTATTGAATAGTGGGGTATCCATTCTTTTCCTAAGTTGGATGTGCCATGATACCTTTATCATTGTTCCCCTACTTTCCACTGGATGGTTTGAGAAGCAGCTTTGCTGCACCAGATACATCAGCTTTTGTTGGTTTTTCTTTGTGGTTGTATTTTGATTCTTTACAAAATGGGGGAAACAAGGCAGAGTGCTAGGTGGAGGCCATTTCATATAATTTTCTGTGGCCAGCAGAGCAATGCTCTGAGAGATCAAGGGGAGAAGGTCAGGAGAGTCAGGCTGCATTGTGCAGAAATAAACAGTGCTGGTAATTTTGGACATGGTCAAAGCCAGCTGCATTTGAAAGAGGTCTACCTATAATTTGTGGTTTTGAAATAATTTATTACTTGACAATTGCTTAACTTTTTAAACTTACAAATGTATACATTATAACCATATTTATTTATCAAATTTATATGGCTGCTCATCTCACGAGAAGTGACTCATACATGTTCAGAATTCATATTCATTACACTGCAGAATTACTAATCCACATTGTCTTACCCATTGAAAACCGCACATTATACAAGCCTAGTACCCTCCAGATGTTTTGTATTAAATAATTTATAATCTATATTATTGAATATGATGGTGTGAACTGAAAGGAGCTGTAGCTCAAAACATCTGGAGGGCATTGCTAATTTAACGCTAATGCAGTGCTGCATTAAACTAGCTTTTATCTTTGAATATATTATAAAACCACAACTATCTGCAGGATAATTCAAAAGCAATAGCTTATGCATCTTGATTGAGCCTCTTCTCTCCCCTCTTCCCTTTTCTAATAAAGTATTCCCCATCTGTGGATTTTTCACCTCATGTATCACTATATCATCACTGCTTATTTAGAAATTGCTGTTATTTGTAAAGTTTCTAGAAGCATTCCTAAATTGTAAATGCAGCACATGGTTAAAACTAACATGATGCAAGGAATCTGGAGCCAAATATTGCCCCTTAGTTCTTTCTTCTTCATTAAAGCACTGCAAACAGCATTAATTTTGAATGTAGCTATATCCCAAGCAGGATTACTGTTTTGTTTTCTGTATTGAAATCATACTCCCACATTTATTGCATTGAACAAATGCAGCATGCAGAGCCAAAGCTGCAGTTATCCTTACAGGGGATAAAATCTGGTCGTAATTCTGGTACAACTCTTTCCAGGAGTATGACTGGTAAAAACTGGGATAGTGGAATTTTGGAATGGTACAGTATACCCCTATTCTCTAAACAATTTTTGCTCTATAGACCAGCAAAAAAAATAAATGTCTCTTTTTATTTGGGCTAATTTCAAGTTAAAAATAATTTCATCTGAGGACCTAGATTGTTGGGCGCAATATGCTGACTCTGTAAACAGTTTAGAGAGGGCTGTAAAAGCACTGTGAAGCAGTATATAAGTCTAAGTGCTATTGCTATTAAAGATATGCTCAGATCTCCTGTATCGCATTTATATTTGCCTTAAATTACAACTTCTCTCAAGGAGCAATTCAACTTTGCTTTTAGCTGTATTCCTACCTATCTTTTACAGTAACTTAATGTTATAAGGGGATGTGGTAGCTCAGTGGCTAAGATACTGAGCTTGTCGATTGAAAGGTTTGCAGTTCAGTGGTTCGAATCCCTAGTGCTGCGTAATGGGGTGAGCTCCCGTTACTTGTCCCAGCTTCTGCCAACCTAGCAGTTCGAAAGCACGTAAAAAATGCAAATAGAAAAATAGGGATCACCTTTGGTGGGAAGGTAACAGCGTTCTGTGCGCCTTTGGAGTTTAGTCATGCCGGCCACATGACCATGGAGACGTCTTCAGACAGCGCTGGCTCTTCGGCTTTGAAACAGAGATGAGCACCGCCCCCTAGAGTTGGGAATGACTAGCACATATGTGCAAGGGGAAGTTTTTGTTATGTATCAACACAGTGGAACTAATCTTATGGAAGCAAAAAGTCTTGTAGCATCATAAAGACAGGAAATTTATGATAAATCCTGGATCACCAACATGGAGCTTGTAGACACCACTAAATCAACAATATTCTTCTTGGTGCCTTCAAAGCTTCTTGCAGTTATCAAGAGGTACAAGTCTCTCTCCTGTGGTTCAAAGAGGAATTGAGATTTTTTTTCGCACTTTGCATTGTGTTAATCAATTCACTAATGTGAGAATGTCTGTGTCATATGCAGCAAATATTTTGAGAATGCCAGTGTAATAAGGTTCTTCTCACTTCTCACCTCTATTTGCAGTCTTTGTCATCCATATAAACAGGCATTTATAACACTTTTTGGATCTGATGAAGGGAATTTTTAAAAATTGGTGCCAAATAGTACATTTTAATCACTGAAAATTAATGAGGAATAATGTTATTAGTATATATATATATTTTCAGTGTAACTGAGTTGGAATTTAATCACTTCTAATTATGTTATCTCTTTTCCTAAATGTGTAGTGTTCCCCTTCTAAGAAAGATTCCCTCAAATTTCCTGGTATCCCCATAAGTAAGAGATTTTGTTTGTGTGTCTTAGGAACTAAAGCAGGAGGAGATAAATGGTTCAGGAGGAGAACTTCCTGCTGTTAATAATAATAATGAAGAATGGAATACCGATCAGTTTGGTAAGCATATAGCATGGCTTCCTTGTTTGAGCAACTATAATATAATCATTAATAATCCCCAAATATGAAATGGTGCTAAACCCTGAAATAAGCTCTTGGCCTTACTGCCATGCGCTCAAAAGCCCAATTGGGCTTAATGATCAGGGGATGTCTTATTTTGGGGGAAACAAGGTATGTTCTGTCAGAGGCTGTGCTTTTCTTATCTGTTCATTCTAAGATGCAATCCTGCGATGCCTGTCCCATCTGCAGCCAGAGTGCAGAATAAAAGGAAGAACCTGATGCTTTTAAGTAAAATGCAATGTTCAGTCTTCAACAGCTGAAAGCAGATGATGGTTATAATTTTAGAAAGAGGGGTATCCTAAACTTTGCTAAACTAGATGTCTAAATGTCACTTAACATAATGCTTTGGAAATTTCATTTGTTCCATTTTCTGATATTTTTAGTTTCCAGTGAAAAGGCAGAAAGTTGGACCTGGGCATCATACCTAGAAGAACAAAAAGCCACAGCTGCTCCTTTAAATTTGTTCCAAGAAGTGAGTTATTCTTTTACCTGCTATCTTTATGGAGTTTTGACATTTTGCTGTCAGTCAACATATTTATGCTATAATCATTGATTCTTTTCTCTAAGAGAATGTGATTCTTCTTTCTGGTTCCTGTGATGCTTTTTTATGGTTGCTGTACTGTAGGAACCTCTTTTTACCTGAGAGATTTATTCCATAACACATAGGTATTTCTCAGATTTCCATCTCAAGCCAAGTTAAGGAAAGAAAAAGTAATTCATGGTAATGTTCATCAGAAAGAAAAAATAGTGAACTTAGAAAATAGAAAATGTATTCTGGGATATGGATACAATACGGTAGTTTTTTTAGGGAAAGTCAAGTGAACTTTAAATGTAGCAAATAAAGTTATTTTGTTTTGGAAGAAACAAAAATGAAATCAGATACTCTTCTTTTACAGGTAGTCCTCAACTTACAACCAACCATTCATTTAGTAGCCAAAATTATAATGGCACTGAAAAAGGTGATTTACGACCTGTCCTTGCACTTATAACTCTTGCAGCATCCCCTTGTTATGTGATTACAATTTGGGCACTTGGCAACGGACATGTATTTATGATGGTTGCAGCATTCCAGGATCATGTGATCACCATTTGTGATCTTCCCAGCTGGCTTCCAACAAGCAAAGTCAATGATGGAAGCCTGATTTGCTTAGTGACTGTGTGATTCATCTAACAACTGCTGTGATTTGCTTACAACCATTAAAAAAACCCTTGTAAAATCAGGCACAACTCCTGTAACAGCCACCAGGCTTAGCAATGGAAATTCTGGCCCCAAGGGTGATTATAAGTTGAGGACTTCCTATACCAGTAGAGAACCTTTCACAATGGAAAGTTAAATGCAGAGATAGGTTTATTATTTTGACATATTTCAAGACTTCAAAATATGTGTACTGAACCTCTGTTTCTAATAGAAGCAGAAATACGAGGCAAAGTTTGTAATCACATGGAATCTGCCATCATGGTTAAGGTGCCATATTAATTTCTGTCGTCTTATTGCAGTAGTTTCCATTTAATAGCATAAATGTATCATTAGAAGAAATTACATACCGCTTACATTTTTTGTGTGATTTGTTCTTTTTAGCACCAGTCGATTACCCCAAATAAGAATGGTTTCAAAGTGGGAATGAAACTGGAAGGGATAGATCCTCAGCACCCCTCAATGTATTTTATTCTCACTGTAGCAGAGGTGAGATGAGTTTATACTGTTGCATATTGTTCTAGCTCAACTATTCTCTTGTTTGCCCCTAGTTTCTTTCATTTACGTATTTTAAAGCTCGCCATTCATTTTAGGGTGAATATGCAACCTAGTTGCAAGAAGTACTAAAACTAAAAATAGGGGCAAAAATAATGTCATCATAAAATAGCATAAACTATCAGTGGAAAGCAGCACATGATGATTTAATATGATAGCCCATGTGTTCTGTTGCTTTTTCTGAATGCAGGTATGTGGCTACAGGATGCGGCTTCATTTTGATGGCTATTCTGAATGCCATGATTTTTGGCTAAATGCTGACTCTCCCAATATTCATCCTGCTGGCTGGTTTGAGAAAACGGGACACAAACTACAACCTCCCAAAGGTAGGTAGGTTAGGACAGTGCATTTATAAGCTCACATCCAAAAGCTTTTCTTGTCTGATGGCAAAGTGAATAAAGGAGTGAGTGAATGAAGTGCTTTAAAAGGAATGGAGAGAGGTGGACAAATCTCTAGGTTTCGGTGTCTAGTTTTTCCAAAGCCAAGTTGCTAAGTCAATTTCATTCTGTTTTTATATTATTGTGTAACTCTTTTAAAAGCCCACAAGAACATTTTCCAACATATTTTGGCAAGCAATATGATCAAGGAGAGAAACAAGCTAGAACTAAAGAGAAGTTTCCTGACAGTTAATCAGTGGAACAACTTGAATCCAGAAGTTATGAATACTCCAACACTGAAAATTTTTAAGAAGAGATTGGACAACTATTTGTCTGAAATGGTATAGGGCAGTGATGACTAACCTTTTTGCCATCACGTGCTAAAGGGGGGAAGTGCGGGGGGATCGTAATTCATTGCACCCTGTCCCCCCTCCCCCAAGCATGCATGTGCGACCCCCCTCATGTCCCCCTGCTTTTGACACGCAATGGCACGAAGGGCCTGTTTTTCGCTCTCCCCGGGCTTCAGAGGCTTTCTAGGAGCATGGGAAGGGTGAAAACAGCCTTCCCCATCCACCTGGAGGCCTTCCGGAGGCCGAAAACAGCCCATTTCCCAACTTCTGGTGGGCCTGGAAGGCCCGAAAATCAGCTGGCTGGCATGCGCATGCACTCTGGGGCTGAGCTAGGGCAATGCTCGTGTGCCCACAGATATGGCTCCACATGCCACCTGTGGCACACATGCCATAGGTTCGCCATCACGGGTATAGGGCTTCATCCCTGAGGAAGAAGATCTCCAAAGTCCCTTCCAACCCTGTCATTCTGTATTCTGCAATAAAAAAAAAACATTTTTATAAGACATGCATAATACATTGTTATTTTGACACAGTGGTATTTATACACTGCTGACAACAGTGCTGACAAGAAACTATTAATACTCTATTAATGTTTAGGAAACTTAAACCATAGCAATTAAAAAAAAAGGTGATATATCAGTATTAGTGAGTTCAAGTCCCGGTTTAGTCATGAAAGTCAACTGGATGACCTTGAGCCGGTCACTCTCTCTCAGCCCAACTCACCTCACAGAGTTATTGTTTTGGGGAAAATAGAAAGTGTGTTAGATATGTTCTCCACCTTGAGTTATTTGTAAAAACAAAGGCGGGATATAAATAAATAAAAAATAAATATAAACTAATTTAAAATGTTGATATTAATAAACATAAGATAATTTAGCATTTACAACTGAAACCAGATATAGCATTAAGAAGCAACTACATATTACATCAAGATACTTGTTATACAATACAGATTTCTGCCTTCAGTTGATTACAAAATACTAAGGTCTCCGTTGTATTGTTACTTGTTTAGGCATGTTGAGAAAATGCGAAAGATAAAGAGAAATAGGCGACAGAAAGACAAAAGGAAAAATAATAGAAAATAAAGACTGTTTCGTTTCTAATTTCCTTTCTTTGATGCTTCTGCTAATTTACAATGTTCATCAACATTAAAGACCCCTCAGAAGCCAAACTATAAATGTGTCATGCTGTATGATATATTGTATGTATGGGAGCCATTCTTGTTTAAGTTTGGTTAAACTTCTATTCGGAATATAGTTAATTTAACTGGAGAATTGCAACCCAAAATAAGAGATAAGAACAAATAAGGAAATATATCCTTATTTTGATTCCTCAGATTCTTGAGATGAAATTAAATAGAAATCACAGTGCTACATAAAATGAAATTATAACTATGAGAAGCAAAAATACAAATTCAATAAAGGCAATACCCTTATTAGGATAACAGATGTTACAGTAGCTACACATGCTCAAATTTGTTATAACTCTTCATCATGAAAGCTATACACATTGCAAGTGTGCACCCATATCATTGAAAGTTTTATATATTCTATATATGTTTATATATATATTCTAATATATCTATCTATCTCAGAAGAATCCTAACCCTAATCTTATGAGAGACCTCTAGACTTGTTTGGGATATTGTACTAGTGTAAAACGGCTCTCTTCTGGGGTTCTCAGTATAATAAGAAAAGCCAATATACTGAAGTTGTCTTCAGAAACAACTACATTGCTGTAGAAGAAAGGTGGCATGTGGTACTTGCAAGCTCTCCGTTCACATCCATAACAGTACGGAATGAAATATTAATTTCAGAATAAAAATGGCAATCTCAGATGTTCAAGCTCTCACCAGAAATATTACCAATTTCCGAGTGAGAATATGAACAGCTTGTGAAATTGCTGAAATTTCACAAGATTTTAGTCACTGAAAAAATGATCTTAGTATCGTTTTATACCATAAGGCAATTTTGATTGGCACTTGAAAAGGGATGGTGATCCCTGCTGTAGCTAAAATGAAACACTATGGAATTCTGTTGGCAAATCTTTTATGCAGGGGTGAAATCCAGCAGGTTCTAACAGGTTCTGGAGAACCCGTAGCGGAAATTTTGAGTAGTTCAGAGAACTGGCAAATACCACCTCTGGCTGGCCCCAGAGTGGGGTGGGAATGGAAATTTTGCAATATCCTTCCCCTGGAGTGGAGTGGGAATGGGGATTTTGCAATATCCTTCCCCTGCCACGCCCACAGAGCCGGTAGGGGAAAAAATTTGGATTTCACCCCTGCTCTTATGTCTCCTTTATGTATGGGGTTTAGGTTACAAGGAAGATGAATTCAGCTGGACCAATTACCTGAAGATTACCAAAGCTCAGGCAGCTCCCAAGCATCTCTTTGCCAGTCCAGACAGTGTGAGTGGCTGCTGCTTTGTTTTACAAATCAATCCCCGTTATTCACTCTTGAAATAGCAATAAGAGAGAGCCTGACTTGTATTCCACAATAATACTTCACTTGATCTTTTGAATCAGGATTCAAAAAATAAGTAATTTGGACACACCTGCAATAATAATTAAAGTTCTCTGCCAATTAAATAATTTCATTGGATTAATAGGAAGGATTGTAACTGATTAATTATTGGATCAAAACTATCTATTAGGGCTGACATAACTTGTTTGCAAAAATGGAAAGAACCACTAGATTGCAGCAGAGAGTTTTCTGCATCCCTTTCCTGCCATCTAATAATTAGGCAGATTTTTGCAGCACAGAATTTGTAGGCTTAGCTTAATTTACACTTTTGTGATTAACAGTGACTTCTTTAACATTGATGAATCTGCTGCTGAGAACAAATTATTCTAAAGAGTATAGATAATTCCATTTAGATTAACCTTTCATCATTTGAATGTTCATTGAAATATTAAAATACTCATTAGATTTCTAATTTGCTACTTTTGGAAACATTAATAAGTCCCTTCTTTTCTGTGTCACAAGCAATTCGTAACAGTTCTGGCCACAGTGTATCATAGAATTACCTCATAAAATGCCTTTGTATCTCCAAGTAGCATAAACTAGTGTTAAGAATCTATTATCCCTTAGATTGAGGGTGTCAAACTCACATCGTCACGGCGTTGTCACGTGATATATCAAGACTTTTTCCCCCCTTCGCTAAACCGGGTGTGGCCAGTGCATGACACATACGACCCATGGGCCGGGACTTTGACAGCCCTGCCTTAGATATTACTGAATTACAATTTCTACTATTCTTTACTGTTAATTATGCTGTTTAGGACTACATGGAGTTGTTCATACCTCCAGGTAGTTTGTTTGTTTATTAAATTTATATGTCATCCATTTCACTTTAGCTTTTATCTACTTCTATTGATGCAGAGTCATATAAATAGTTTGGCATAATTGTACTCTACATATACTTCCATACCTACATTATAGGATTGCAGAGGCTGCATCATGAATGACAAAATGCCTGATGTTCTGTCTTCTCATTCCTCAGAATGATGCTCCCATAGGATTCCAAATAGGGATGAAACTTGAAGCAGTGGACCGTATGAATCCTTCTTTGATTTGTGTGGCCACAGTGACAGATGTGGTAGACAATCGCTTTTTGGTGCACTTTGACAACTGGGATGACACATATGACTACTGGTAGGTGAGAGATGAACACCACTAATATTACTCTATCTACTGTGGCCAACCATTGAAAGTCATGGGATGATGACATGAAAACCTATTTTAATGTTATCTTGATGAAGAAGATAAATATTTATCTAGTATAGAATCTCAGGAAGTGTGGAAGCAGAGGATTATACATTTCCCAGTGTGTCATAATCCGTGTTTCATTGAATTTTCACTCTGAGTAGGATATTTCACATGAAGAATGCTGAAATCTTGATAATCCTTTCTACCAGTCAAGGAGTGGGGCAAGTTACCATTGGCCCCAAAGAAGACTTTTTCCTATTGTTATCTGTTATGTGGAGGACAAGAATGGGCATTTTGCCAGGATTGTGTTGAAAATGTAAATCCTATGTGATCTTTATAACAAAACAAATCTACCCTTGCTTATTATTTTTAAACAGATAATACATTTTCACATATTTAAAACAATGCTCAATTCCCCTACTCCCTCCGGCAACTTTTAGACAGACTATATAACCACATATTTTTATTGCAGGTGTGATCCCAGTAGCCCCTATATTCATCCTGTTGGTTGGTGTCAAGAACATGGAAAACCTCTCACTCCTCCACAAGGTGAATAATGCCTAAGCGTTGTCTGCTGCCAAAGGAAAAAAATACAGGAATTCACACAGGGCATTTCCAATACAGGAAATACTATGAGCCATCTAGTTGGTTACTCCTTCCATCACAGATACTGCTTTGTGATCAAATAGGAATTCACATCCCTGTTTACTCTTAAAATATAAGCCCTTTTAGATACAATAATAAACAAGTACCATAAAATCATGGGAAGGATTTCTGTTAAAATAGATGTCAGTGGATGATTTCCTGAAGTGAAGTTTTGAAACTAAATACTGAAATAAAAATGACATCATGAAAATGTAATATTTTACTTAACTTACATAACATAAAGTGTTTTCGTCTTGGCTTCTCCCCCTTCTTTGCCCTAGGTTTGTCCATCTTTTGGGATATAGACCCCCAAATAGCATTCAACCTTACTATAGAAGAATGTTTTATAAATCACTCATGAACTTGTAGTTTAGCCTTCCCCAACCTGGAAACCTCTAGAGGTTTGCACAGTGACCATTTTTGAGACTTATGGAAGTTGAAGTCCTTGCATTTCGAGGGCATCTGTATTGGAGAAGACATTTATGGTGTAAGACATTGATTTTTTCTATATGCTAGGCATAATCAGTCCTTGTTTTAAATTGACCATTGATTTGTATCTAGCAGTAACTAACACTGATGGTCAATTTGAGTTCCCGAGAGCCTTTTGCTACTATTGAATTATTCTAAATAGATCCACTCCAGCAAAACCTTTTCATCTCCCAGATATTTTCATTTCCAGACTATCCTGACCCTGAGAACTTCTGTTGGGAAAAATACTTGTCAGAAACAGGTGCTTCTGCAGCGCCAACCTGGGCCTTTAAGGTGGTGAGTAGTTTGTATTTTTTCCAAATCTCTGCTATACAGGCCTCAATATTTTCCAAAAGTATAGATGGGAATAGGGAAACCTTATGTAGGCTTAAGTCAATGTTCAGAAGACAGTGATTCTTCCTCTGATCTCCCTTTTTAGGGGAAGCTACTTTGGTAATGTGCAGTTTTAGAATCTAGGAATGGTGAAAGTTTTTGATGCTAGTATAAGAAACAAACCATGCATCATTTCTCTCTCATATAAAAAGACAAATCAGACCAGGGGAAAGTTAGTCGTGCAGGATGTGATTTCACCTCATAAGCACCATCTTCCTTAGCTTGCTTTCCTCACCTTTTTGTTTGCCTCACTCTAGAGGCAGCCCCACGGCTTTTTGATGAACATGAAATTGGAGGCAGTGGATCGAAGGACCCCCTCTCTAATCAGAGTTGGTAGTGTAGAGGATGTAGAAGACTACAGGATAAAGGTGGGCTTTTCTTCTGCTCTGTGCTTATGCCTTTCTTTTTCATGGTATTGCCCAGTAATTTATGTGCTTCCTTATGGTAAATGAAATGTATTGGGAAAAATCATCCAGTCTATTTGTGATAAAAAAAAATGCAATGCAAGAGTATAAATGTTATTTTGTAACCCTGAATTGGTCTAATGAAGATACATCTTCTAATGGCTTTGGGGGTTTTGTATAAGCAAAGCAATAGTTTGACTGAATTGATGCACCATACTAAGCCATAATTTGTTGACTAAAGCATACAACAGATTTAAGTCAAAATTAAACAAGCCATATTATGGATGATCGCATGATGTACAAGCTCCTGTTTATCACTTAATTATGCCTTTCATCTATAACTTGGGAAAGCCTAGGCTTTGTTTTTGTATTCTACAATTATGCACTACCAAAAAAATCATACACTGGATTTAAATGCTGCATTCTTAAGATTATAGAAAGTATTTATATCCCTATGGTTATAAAGAAAACCTATAATTTCTAATGCTTGCTGAAATCTGAGAACTTAATGTATACGTCAGTGTTGGCTCTTACAACAAGCAAAAGCAGAATAAACTTTTTAACAAGAACAATAAGCAGCTTTGTTTGCTCACTATAATTGTTATCTGTTTGTAAAATATAGCTTTCCTTAATGTATAACTGTGATTGTTTCAGAGCAGAACATACAGTGGCTGGCTCTTTAATCAAAAGCCAATCTAATGTGCCCTGAGCATGTCCCCTGACCCCTGAGAGGCCAAGAAAGCAAAAGAAGGGAATTCGGTTAGGTTTTTGACAGAAAGAGTTTGGGGTGAAGGAGTTGGCTGGAATGCTGGATGAGGTGGTTACTTCAGGCAAGGCTGAAAGTTGGTTTACATAAAATTGCATTAGGGTATTGTTGTTGTATTACTACTACTACTACTATTATTTAAACTGGGCGTGTGAATGTGGAAACCTATTTTATAACTTGACATAAATTGGTTTTTGTTTAAATCCTGGAACTGACCAGTTGCCTCTTGGCACCTGCCTGAGTTTGGCTGAGCTACAGACCTCAAAGTTTTTGCTTTGTATTCCTGTCTACTTCTGTATTTAGCTAGATTTGGAGGAGGTGAGGGATTCTTTCTCAGTGTTCCTTGGATCCCCAGAACAACAGTCCCCAACTTTCTGGTACCAGGGGCTAGTTTCATGGAAGACAATTTTTCCACAGACCGTGATGGTGGTATGGTTTCATGCACAACCTAGCTCTGTGCATGTGCAGATGAAGCCACACTCACTCGCCAGCCATCCATGGCTTGTTAGGAACCACCACAGCCTGGTTCCTAACAATCCACAGAGTGGTACGGGGCTGCAGCCCCTGTCCCAGGAGGGCTGATGTGGAAGGGAGAAACCGGTTTATAGTGAACGAGTGGTGGCAGCAAGGAGACACAATTGATCAGTGTCTATGGAGATTCTCACTCACCAGCCTGGGGTAAAGTCATTTAGAAGATTGGCTGGTTCAATTTTGAGGGCACTTCCCCCCTTATTTTAGGGTCAATGTTGCCAAATGTCATACTATAACATCCACTTAATGTTATAGCAACAGATATCAATGTATGTAGACACACCAATTCTAAAGTTCTGTGTTAATTGTTGTCACTTTGCAGGTACTTACAAAAATGGGAAAATAGTATCAGTAATAATGGTGTCAGCACCTAATAGCAAATCCAATATTTACAGAAGACAATGCAGAAAGATTTGGCAATAGCCAAGCAACTGTAGTAATGTCTATTCCTGTGCACAGTGCATAGGCATGCTGTCATGGATAGCTGATATGCTTCTGTCAACACTGATTAAGAATTGTGCATTTTATACTCAGTAAAGTTTTCTATTCTCAGTGGGATGCCACTGTTTTCCCACAAATAGTGTTCATAATACCCCCAGTACTTTTTATTTAGATATCAGAAGAAAAAGGGAAGAGATGAGGTCAAATGAACAAGCCAAAAGGTAAAATATAGTGGCATAATTATAACAATTGCACCATCATTCACTTGTGGTTGAATAGGAAGTGCAACTGGGAAAGAGCAGGTGTGGATTCAGTTTCCATTCCCAGACAATAGAAGTGTGGCCTCTGTAAATCAAGGAGGAGTCATTTAGAAGTTTACAATTTTTTTTCTGAGACTCCCCATTGATTCCACGCTGCGTGGAAGTCAAACAGACTCCAGAATGAACAGAATTCCAACTATGCTTTTGCCTGCATACTGGTGGATTTGGAGTGAGATGTGGGGATTCGGTAGCTTTCTTCCTCTGTTTTTTTTTTTTTTAGAGTGTTGCATGCACCTAAAAGATTCATACTTCCACTTGTGAGATATGGTGTCTTAGAAGTATGTGATATATATATGGTAAAGTGAAAAGTGGATCTCCATTTTTCCACCATGAATTGACTAGGTCTGTTCTGTATGTTTGGAGGCACATCTCAAAGCTGGGGTGACCTAACGGCCTCCAACTATTGACTATGTGCCTTCAGATATGAAGTTCCTCAAATCATTGATCAACTTGAAGTGAAAATATGGAAAACCATCTCCTTCTGTGCCATGTGAAACTGTTTTTATGCATTGATTAGAGAGAATGCACCTTTGTCTCTGCTGGTTGGATGCTCCAAGGATGATTTCTAAAATCTAACTACATTCTGTTGATGTTTGCCTATAGATTCATTTTGATGGCTGGAGCCATATCTATGATTTCTGGATTGACTCAGATCACCCAGACATTCATCCTGTAGGATGGTGCTCAAAAACTGGACATCCATTACAACCTCCTCTTAGTAAGAACAGTAACTACATGTTGCACAAATACTTGCCACATTCTCATGATTATCTAGTGACAGTAGAAATAGACAGCACAGACTCCATGAAATAATAGACAGGGTGGCATATTTTAGCGTATAATTATAACAGGTGATGAAAAAGTAATGTAAACACCTTCTATTGTGTTAATTCTTTTGCCCTGGAACTACAGTGCTTATATGTGAGGGATTTTTTTAGTTCTCCAAAAAGACATAAGAACCTGACCCCTAAAAATCTTGCCCAAGGCTTCCTAACTTAAAAACTTTATGAAAGACTCAAGTAGTCTTTCTTCAAAGGTTTAGGATGGTTCTACATGGATGCTGTTTTAGATAATTCTGCTGCTTTTGAATGCTAAATTATTGTACCCATGTTGGATTAGGTTGCTGTTTTAACTCATTGTTTTAACTAAATATTTAGTGTACTTTAATATGTTTATATAAGCCACATTGTAAGAATGGCTTTCAAACATTAAACCAAATACATAATACATAAATACTTCCTGCTTTTGAGAAATACCTACCAAACAGTTTTGAATGTTGATGTAGTTGGGTATTTCTGAAATTCAACTGTAAAATATTTTTAATATGCAACATAGAAATAGAGAGGCAAATTTTACTAATTAGAATTAAAATTTTGAACTATATTTGTTTGGGGAGGGGAGGAGAAAAATGTATAGTATATACAAGTTTTATTTAAAGAATGAAAGTTAATTGTAACTTCATGCAGATGGATCTTGCCTATGTCTAAAATTAAAGTGCCTGAGATTCAAATTATTTCTTCCCTTTTGAGCAGGGCCAAAGGAACCTGTCTCCTCTACCAATGGAAGCTGTCCAACCTTGGCCTGTAAGACCCTCCCAGCTACCAAGAGTTCCAAATATAGCTTTCATAGGTAAGCACTCATGATAAATTACAATATCCTGCTGATTATGCTGCTATAGGCATATAGGCAACTGCTACATCAGTGTCTGTGCAACTTGCTTGGAATAAATCAACTTAACATACTATGTGACTCCTGTATCCTCATCAAGATAATTCCAGCTACTAGTCTATTGTGGCAATTTATGTTTTTATTGTTGGTTGCAATAGATTGAAAAAGCAGTTGAAACTTTTAAAATTGAACAGGTTCAGTTCACAGCTGCTAAATTTCATTTGGCTTGGAATATAAATATTGAGCAAAATATTAATTATTATTATTATTTAGCACCTGCTAACACAAAACCAAATGCTTTTTTAATCTCTATTTTTCAGAAAGTGTCCAACACCTGGTTGTGATGGTTCGGGCCATGTGACTGGGAGATTTACAGCTCATTACTGCATCTCAGGATGTCCCCTGGCAGAGAAAAACCAAGGAAGGGTAAAGGCCGAACTTTCAGACACTGAAAACTCTGTTCGAAAAAGGAACTTAATTGCTTATTCCCAGAAGAAGAAGTCTCGCCATCATGGAAGGTAAAGGAACAGCCAGTGTTAATCCATTGGGATGATCACACTGAGGGGTGCCATTGTAATTTATAAGCAGTCGTTTTCAAATATTTGCTTTATGCCGATTCCACATAGTTTATGCACGATTTGTTGCTAAAACTGTGCTTCTCTAGGCATTGTATCTATTTTTATATATTATTCTCTTGGATCCTGAATCATCTTCTAAACTAATCTATTCTGTTTTTATAATCTGTTCTTATTAATATTATGCAGAATAACTTGCTTCTGAATGCAGAGATCTGTGAGTTGGGTCCTAATCAACTGTGGCATTAGAAATTAAAATAGAACATCTCATGACATAATTTTGAAGTCATATAATACATTGTCATCTTAAAGCTAAGCATATCTTAGTCCAGGAGAGGCTAGATAGAAAACAGCAGATGATCCCTGCATGTGCTTCCTTAAGCTGTGGGGGAAAAGATTTTTAAAATGAAGATTAACAGGCATGTGACTTTCTCTTAAAGCTGTATAAAAGGAAATGCGTAGAACAACGGGATTGATTTAGCTCCATAAATCTTATTGTGGCATGTTTAAAAAGAACCACACTGGATATGATGAAAGAATATATACCCCATCCACCACATATTTAACATAGCAAATGGAAATATAATAGTGGTTAAGGGGTTGAATTACCAGTACATGGAAATCTAGGTTCAAGTTCTCATTTGATCACAGAGTTTGTTCTCAGTGTGATTAAATATGGGCTATCAAATCATTGTTGACTGTTAGCAATCACATACATAGATTTTTCCACATCCCTAACCTATCTTTCAGGCTTTCCAATGGTGCACCCATTTCTACTGGAACTGAATCTATCCATCTTACTGCTAGTCATCCTTGTCTACTCTTTTCTTCTACCTTTCTCAGTATAGAGCTTTTTGTATAATGTGTCCAAAGTTTTGATTAATTTGAACTGGATCATTTGTACCTCAAGTGAGAACTCTGAGCTGATTTGTTTGATAATCCATTTGGGTTTTTTTTTTCTTGGCTGTCCACAAACAAACACTTCCCTTATTCACTGAAGGAAGAGGAAGTACCACACAATCAGATTTGCAAGGTTCTGTAATTGTAGCTACTCTCGGTTAAAACAGTTTTAGTCTTCCTGCGGAATTAGTTTCTTGATTTGATCTACCTAGTAGGGCTTAAACATCTCATACTGTAGGTTGCTCTGAAGAGAACATGAGGGGAGAAATCCTATCTGTGTATACATCTTAAGCTCTCAAAAGAAAAAGTTAAAAAGTCACTCAGATCCAGCTCAGCTCATAGTAGTTGCACTAATTTTCTTGTCAGAAACATAACATTGATTTACCTTTGTATTTTCTTTTTTTGACATCCCAGTCTAGCCTATTCCTTAGTTATCTCCCACCCAACTATTATCCAAATCCAGCATTGTTTTCAAGATTAACCATGGTCAGCTAATACCTCCACTATCCATGACAGATAGGATATAAACGCAATAAATACAATTAAATAAAAAAATAAAAGTATCAGCTAGATACTCCATGCAAATTTCTGGACATGGATATTTGATTTGTGGTCTTTAAAACAAAACAAAACAAAAAACCATTCTTTTCTTGTGGATTCATTGAAAAAGATGTTTTGATAAGACATATATTCTTGAAATACATGCATCTTTACTTGCTCTTGGGAGTACAATTCCTAGTATAAGTAGTTCTTGATTAGTGACCACTCACTAAACAGTGACTGTTCAAAGTTACAACAGCACTGAAAAACAACCTTGAAATTGCAGGCGTTGCAGCCATTGCACTGTGGTCATGTGATTCAATTTGACATTTATCACAATTGCAGCATCTCATTGTCATGTAATTGCCAGTTTCTAACAAGTAAAGTCAATGGGGAAGCCATCAATCAGTGATTTGGTTCACAACTGCAATCAGTATTGACATTATAAATCCATGTAATCACATGACATTTTACTTAAATACTATATTACGTAGCAATGGATTTGTCTATTCCAGTTGCAGCCAGTGAAGGCTACCTGTATAGCACTTTTCCAAGCTGCTTTTATTCCACTGATTTCACATAATTCTGCCCCTCAACAATATATGATTTAAGCCCGTTTTCACTGGCAGAAGCACCGCGGGCTGGTCCTTCGCTTTTTCCAGGGTGGTCCTGCGGTCCAGTTCTAAGTACCCTGTGGGATGGATCCTGTCCCTGGGCTTTGCGTTTTGACACCCTTGATTTAAGGTTTAGTTAATAGGATTTACTATAGCACATTTTCCAATCAATACTCTATAATATATAAAGCATTTTTTGTTTCTCTAGAGGACGACCTCCTAAATATCGGAAAATCCAGCAGGAAGATTTCCAAAGTAAGTCTATATTAGTTTGTTTTTTCTATAAGTGGCAAGCGAAAAAGGGCTTTAAGAACAATATTACAGGAGCAGCAAAATAATTATTGTGTGGATCTTTGTATATAAAAGGTACAACTGGAGCTGACTAACTTGATAGAATTCAAATTATGTTTTAAACAGTATCTTTGGTAAAATAGGATCTGTGCTTTTCAGCATTAATGTCATTGAGGGCCGCATCAGGACTGTGGTCGACCTCTAGGGCCCAGGTGGGCGTGGCTGAATGGGTGGGCGTGGCCAACTATGTGAGCGTGGCCAGCTTGACGCCACTCCCCGGACTGCTGGCATGTTTCCTCTTTGCATTGAGTAGACCGGGCTGAAGCCACGCTGGCCCAATCTTTCCCATGCTAGCCTGATCGTTCCTCTTCGCATTGGATAGACCAGGTGGAAGCTACGCTGGCCTGACTAGCCACTGGGTAGACTAGGCTGAAGCTATGTTGGTGTGATCTTTCCTCTTCGCATTGGGTATACCAGGACAGCCCTGCGGGCCGGATCTGACCACATCACAGGCCGGTTTTGGCGCATGGGCCTTGAGTTTGACACCCCTGGTCTGCAGTTTCTAAGCCAGTATCTTAGAAATTGCAAACCGGTTAAGGCATTTCAAAAAGAGGACCACGAGCATATCCACCCTACCCAAATGGGTGGAATAGGCAGGGAAGGGTAATCATGCAAATAACCAGATTCTGCGTCATGCAGGACTTTACAATAATTAGCATCTTGGATTGGCATCTAGAAAGAGATTGGGAGCCAGTACATCTTGTATACTCTGGTATAATATAGGCAAACTGAATGGTATTCAACACTGTATGCAGTGGTGGGTTGCTCCCGGTTCGCACTTGTTCGCAAGAACTGGTAGTAAAAATTTGTAGTAGTTTGGAGAACCGGTAATAACATTGGCTGGCCAGCTGAATTGCCTGATCACCAGAGGCTTCTAAAAGCATTTTTTTCTGCAACCTCTTTGGCCAAAGAGGTTATAGGGGGAAAAAATGCCTTTAAAAGCTTCTGGCAAACCCAGCTGAGTTGTTTGATCGTCAGAAGCTTTTAAAAGCATTTTTTTCTGCAACCTCTTAAGGTTGTAGAAAAAATGCTTTTAAAAGTTAAAAAAAAAGTTGGCCACATCCACCCAGTCACATTACCCCCCCACCAAGCTACGCCCACAAAATAAGCCACGCCCATAGAACCGGTAACAAAAAATTTTAGAACCCACCCCTGACTGTGTGTATGCCACTATATTCTGGATCTATATTCTGGATTTTCTGGGTAGTCTTCAAGGTTAGTGTCATATACAGCATCTTAAAGGAATCCAGTAGAAAGTGAGTAAGGCATGAGTGACTATGAGTAAGGTTTCCCAGTTCAGGAATTGGTGCAGTTGGTAAATCTGTAGAGATATTCCCCACCCATGACTACCATTAGCTTATTGAGCAGGAGGCGAATGTCCAGGAGGACCGTAAAATTGTTCATCCACTCTGTTTGGGGATTATCCCATCAAAAGTCAGACATAACACATCACCAAGAGATATAGGAGAACCAGGAATTCTGGGTGGTGTAATTTCAACATATTGGATAGGGGAAAGTTGTCATAGAGTTTGGAGAAGAAGCCAATTTCTCCATACTTCAGCATGATGATGGTACCTATGAGCTGAATTCAGTTCCCAATTATTGCATCCACACATTTTTCTTGAAAGTGTTACAGAAGAAGTTTGCTTCTGCCTTTTTTGAGTTTTTTTATCTATTTCCCAATCTAATTTGACATGTGATCAATCTTGTTATCAGCCATTTCATCAGAAAGTATGCACCAGTCTCTGTTTATGTCAGCCTTGTCAGCATATCCTGACCGTTCTTTATCCCTCTGCTGGGATCAGCATTGTAAGCTTCTGCCTGGAGTAGCTGGGATCACAGCATCCACAGTGGCCAAATGGACAATTGATGAGGTAAGAGTGTCCAAAATATTGTTTCAGCAACTTTAACCTTATTTTAATGTAATAATTTTGTTTTCAACATTGTTCAGTATCTTCCAGATGCCATTAGGGGTGGGATAGTATATTACCAATTCTTGATTAATAGATCAGATTCAAGTGCTTCGGATGGTGAAATAGGTCATATTAAAGAAAGGTTTAGGGATTATTGGTATAGAGAAAACTGCTATTCCCTTTTTCTCTCTTCTTTAATTATTGCTTTTATGTCTTTTCTCCAAAGGTTTTCAGCTTTGTACAGACGTTAACAGGTTGTGAGGATCAAGCAAAACTCTTCAGAGATGAGGTAGAGTAGTGGACTATTTTGTGTGTGTGTATCCTCAAATCAGTTTTTGACTCCTTGCCTGGACTAGTTCCTGAAGTTTTCTTAGCAAGATTTCATAAGTAGTTTGCCATAGTTACCTTCCTAGGACTGAGAGAGTGACTGGGCCAAGGTCATCCAGATGACTTCATGTCTAATGGGGAACTGTTTCTTGCCTAATGCCTTAGCACTACGTAAAGTTCTCTACACTCTCATAAAATAAAAACTTTGTCAGGGTTCCAAGTAACACCCCTAATGAAAGAAGACTCCTAGGCTAGAAGTTCCTCAAAGTTCCATTTTATTAGAGATGTCAAATTGGCACATCTGGGAAAACTCGAATCTGAAAGCTTCCAGATTTTCCCCACCCAAAAGAAAGTCCAAGTCCCTTCCCCTGCACCCACATGTCCATCACATGGTCCAATCAATGCACCATTCCAACTGGAGATGCCTCCCAGTCATGCCACTCCGGATGCAGGGCAGAATGTCCTTGACTGTCAGAGAAAAGAATGTTATTATGGCTAGATATATCCCCATACAATTCCCCCTCCCAGTTTCTCACAGCACTAAATATGGCAGCCCTGAAGATCCAAAGAAAAAGATGGCTTCCAGGGCTGACAAACTCCTTGGCATGTGGAGTAAGAAGGCTGGAGGGCACTTAGCAGGATGACTTGCAGTCTTTCCTACTGACTTCCCCATTGACTTTCCTTGAGGAAAGCCAGCAGAGAATATCACAAATATTAGTAACATGACTGTAGGATGCTACAACGGTGGTTGCTAATACAAACTGGTTGCCAAGCACCTGAATTTTGATCATGTGACTGCAGGGGTACTGCAGTGACCAGAACATTGAGGATCAGCTGTAAATATCACTCATTCACCACTATTGCAACTTTAAACAGTCGCTGAACAAGTGGTTGATAAGTGAGGACTATCTAAATTAATAATTTTTCCTAAAAGATAAGCAACCTGCAATCACCTATTTACTCCATAAGTTAGTCTGTGCCCAAGAGTAAAGTTTTGCTGTGTTCAAACAGACAACAAAAGTATTCACTTATTGTACTTTTCAGAGTATAAGACACACTCCCCCTCCCCCAAAGATAGTAGAAATATTGGTGCGTCTTATACACCTAATACAGCTATTTTTGGCCTCCTGAAACCCCGCCCCGCACATCCCATTTTTGTGAAAAACAGGCCCATTTTTTGCAAAAATGGGATGAGCAGAGGGTTTGGGAGGCTTTAAGAGTGCTCCTGGGAGCTGGGGAGGGCAAAAACGCGATGGGGTGGGGTGGGGTTGGAAGGCCAAAAATGGGCCTGTTTTTCATGAAACCGGGCCTGTTTTTCACAAAAATGAGGCATTTTTGCCCTCCCCAGCCCCAGGAGCATTCTGCAGGTCTCCCAAATCCTCTGTGCACCCCATTTTTGTGAAAGATGGGCCTGTTTTGGCCTCCCAAACCCCCCACGCACAGAAGTTTTGGGAGGCCTGCAGAGAGGGCAAAAACCTTTTTATTCTTGTTTACCTCTTCAAAATCTTGGTGCATCTTACACTCCGGTGCGTCTTATAGTCCGAAAAATATGGTAATTAATAAAACGTTGCTATATTCTTAGATTGAGTTTGGTTATTTTTAATTTTTTATGATGTGAACTTGAATAAACATAAAATTTTCACTATTGAATCCTTTTTGAAGCATGCATTAAAGAAATCTTACTGTTAGCATTCAATCTGTACAGTAAATCTGAATGCAATAAAAGGTTTTGGACTTCTCTACCTTTCTGAATTGTCTTATTTTGCATCTTTTGCTAACAGTATAATGAGATTAAATCATTGGATGTTTAATCCATTGTTGTATATGCATTCTACTTAAACAGACATCTCTTCCACAGATGATTGATGGTGAGGCCTTCCTTTTGCTGACTCAGGCTGACATTGTGAAGATCATGAGCGTAAAGCTTGGCCCAGCACTTAAAATCTACAATGCCATTCTTATGTTCAAAAATGCTGATGACACCTTAAAATGAACTAGCCAGGACAGCTTTTGACTTTCCTCCACACAGAAACTGCCAGACTCTTTTGTCTGTCTATCTTGGATGAATTGAGACCTTCTTAACTGCTGCAGTTGTAAAATCCTGCCAACTTGCTCTCTTGAGTCTTTGTTTTTGTTTACATGCAAAACTCTTTCCTTTCTTTCTCCCTTCTTCTCTCGGCCTTTTTGAATTGTGTCCTGATAATGTTGAATTGAAAAATTGCTTCCTTGATGCCAGAAATCCTGCTAAGTTCTCCTGTTGGTTATGATGGCACACAACATGGGTTTGAGACCAGATTTGCTACTGAATTTAACCTGCTGTGGCTTTCACCTATCATCTCTGACTGCTTGAATTCTTACATTACAGTGTGTCTGGATTAGTATTTATTTGTTTTGCAATATATCCACTGCTCTCGGATATACTGCTACCATGTACAGTATTTGGAAGCAAATTTGAAATCTGATTTTTCTGGGCAAAAGTCAGTTTCTTAAATTATCAGAAATTTTACTATGGGCTATAGAAAACAAAATTAGCAAAGTAACAATATTAACACTTTGCACTAAGGTAAAACATTCCTCTCAGTCAAAGAATAACTAATTGTTATCTGGACCTAGCTAACTTTATCCTGTTATATTGGCCACGAGATAAATGAAATGAAGAAAAAATGTGCAACACAGTTTTCAGATTCTTTGATTGCATCAATTTTGTCCCACATTCAGTTCAACATGTGCCAAATATTTATATTTTGTTATTTCACAATATAGATTAGAAACTTCTTATTTAAAGTTTAATCTTTTATAGTTTCACTTTAAGATTATACGGTGTGTTGCGAACATTCAATTAATCAATCATTCTGTTGCTAACTTCATAGAGTTTTTCCTATAACTTCTTGATAATGACTAACATGGCATTCTGTTGGGCCATTTATGCTGTGCTCACAGGGGCTTAAGAAGATAGGCAGAAGTTGTAATGCCAGTCTGTCTCCCATTTAGGCAAGGGAAGAGAGGGCCCAAGACGGTAGAGTTTAAATTTCATCAAAATACAGGATATTAATTTATTATTGTTACATTTACTTTTGTGAAGAAGGTTAGAAAGCCATATCAATTTTCTATGGTCAGATGCCCAAATATCTTGGAACAGAGGTGTCAAACTTATGGCATCACAGCAGCGTCATATGACATATTGGGACTTTTTTCCCCTTTGCTAAACCAAGCATGGGTGTGGCCAGCTTGTGACGTAGGCCGGGAATTTGACACCTGTGTCTTGGAATTTTCCTGTTGGATTTCTTCTAATTTCAGTCAGTTTGATGTGTTTGGGGATTTTTTTTCCTTTCAATTTTTCATCTCTTGTATGAACTTGTTAGTGGTCCTCGATAATAGAATCATTGCATTGATTATGGTAGCTGAACTAAAGCTTTAGTGGCCAAAGTAAGATCTCTTATGTCTTCTTAGATCTAACTTGCAACATGATTGAGTTCCTTAAGAACACACCTTTTTCCCTTTCTTCCCACTTCAGTTTATGAAGACAAGGATGATTTCCTTTAATCATGTATATACCACCAACCGGCTTCATATTAATGCAGTCTCTGAAATCTGTTTTTTAATTTCCACACAAAATAAAATGCAGCATTTTAACTTATGAAATACTTATGAAAGACATATGTTCAGCTTTTTTCTTTTAAGTATTGGCCACTTAGTGTTTGAAACTAATGTGTATTTCAGTTTTCCTCTTTCATAATAAGTGGTCTCCTAATATTATTTTTTTGTGTTCTCTATGAATATCATGTGTAGTTCCTAAGAGGTATGGTGCCAAGAAGAATGAGGTTTTGCATCTCTTATCAAACCCTTCTAAAAAATGCCAATGATGAATGTGCCAAACTCTTTCTATATCCAAAGAGATATACTTTTTATCCATAGGGGGGAAAAATCCTCCTGGATTACCTAGATGATTCTTGACAAAGGATGTGGACTTTAAAGTCCTGTTTTTGACATAATCATAAGTCTTGTTTGCTGTGCAATTATGTAAGGCAGCCATTTGTAGGAAGTAAATCCTTCAAAGAAGAAAAAAGCAATTAGTTCGTTCTTAGTAACTTTTGTTAAATTTCTAAGTACATTTCTCCTGGACATCACTATTGACTTTGGTGATACTAACTTCTGATTCCAATTTTCAAAAGTATGCTTTAGTATTTTTAAATTTGAAATGTTTTGCACCATTTTATACATCCCAGTTACAGTAATTTGTGGTTCACCGGGCTTATTTATTTTTTCCTTTAATTAAAATCTTTAGTTCCCTTTTATGTCTAATTCTTAAAATTGCGTATTTATATTTTGTCCTGCAAACAGGACAAAAAAATCTATTTTCGATGGGAACAATTCTTTATAATCATTTCCAAAATCTGATTCCACATTTATCTGGAGCCTTAATCTGTTTATAATTTTCTAGGATCAAAGTCTGATTTAGCTTTTTGCTGTTTATTTCAACTTTGTTTTATAAAAACCTTAATCTTATGATTAATTTTTTCTTTCATTAGAGATTGAAGGGATTATCTGTTTTTTCAGACTTGTCAGTCCAAATGTCGCTTAAAAGAAATTTTAACAAGCAATTTCTCATTTGTGACTTCATTGTGATTACTAAAGGAAGTTTTCAAAGTTAGGACTTTTAAAATGCACTAACTGTGATTACAAGCAAGATAGCTATTTCTGTCATCTCAAAAGCCCACTGGTGTCTTGTTTCTTCATGAGGATCAACTGTTCAGAGCACATATGGGCAATCTCCTGTCCTCTCCTTCTCCAGAGAGGTTTTGAATAGCAAGTCTACTTACTGATTCGGTTTTCACTGTGTCATTAGCCCTGCTTTTCATAGAGCCATCTTTAATCTGCCATTTCTTCTCCCTGAAGTCTTATTTTTTCAGCTGAAATCAGTTTCTGATGGGTCTTATGTATATAAACAATTGCAGTATATGGCTTCTTACGGTTTTTGGTACAAAACATTCTTCATCTTGTAGTTTGGATTCAGGGAAAATGTCCTTAGATGTCAAACTCTGTATTTCCTCTTTGATGTTCTGAAATATTTTTGTTTAATTAACAGGTGATTGTGCTTTTCTTCATGAATGATTGTACAGGAGGGAGAAAATGGCTTTAATTGATAGGAAGGTGAGCAGTATTAAGCAAGACAGGTAATATTATGGCATTCAGGATGGTAGAGAGCATCTTGGAGGGTTTTTTGCTTCTGGTAAATGTTTTGTAACTAGTCATGTTGGCTGTGGAAGCAGTTTTGTGAATACACAAGTATATTTGAGCGATTTTGAGTGTATATATCACATTTCTCAAAATTCCAAATATAGCACCCAGTCCAAAAAAGATTCCTTGCTTATGCTATAGAGCATTAGCTCTAAAAGATAGCAGATGTCAGTTAAAAAAATAGCTTGGCCTCACCAGAGTTATATAGAATTGCTTTGCTTTTGCCAAAGAGCAAGGTCAATGAAGACTCCTTCCAAAAAAAAAAAGTAGAGAGTTTCTACTACTCTGAATAGTTTGTGCAGACTGGTTTGATCACTGGTGTAGCATACTTTTCTTGAATAACATACTCTTTATACTTCTTTCTTGAATAACACCAGACAGTTGAATTTAGTTAGGCATCAGGAGATGTCCTCAGATCCAGATACTACCAAAGTGTCAGGCTAATTCTTAAAAACCTCATTCCAGTAGACAATGTTTTCCTCATGGATCAGCATCAGGCACCTTAGGAGTTATTTTGTCTCAAGCATCTTAATAATGGCTCCTATTTTTTTTCCAAAAGAGCCAATGGCAGCTAAAATGTCTCCTGAGCTAAGTAACTCCACAGCAACCTGAGATTCTATGTTTGTCTGCTAACTGTACTTCCATTGTAAGCTTTAGATCATATCTTCTAAAACCAAGCAAGACAATCAAGCAAACATCAGGCATCGCCATATGTGGCGATGATAAAAGTTTGGCTGATTCCATTAGGAGGCTTCATAACAACCTTGTTTATTTATTTGTTATTTCATTGCTTTGCCATTTGTGGAATTATTTATCACAGTTCAATTTCCTTGTTTTTATTAGGAAATAACAGGGATCAAATCACCTTAACTAATTATGTATTTAATTAGTACAAACACAAATTGCATCAATTCCCCAATTAAATGTGAAAATTATTGAGAAATTATAAATTAAAGAGAGAGCTGCTAAAACCTAATGGATTGGCTTTATACCGGATGGTAATACAACACCCCAATTTATGGCATTGAAGTAATAATAGCAGGGAGTAGCACTGGTTCCAGAGGTAACAGTAAATCCTTTGCAACATGGTGAATGTTTGAGCATATGTTTGAGTGATGTTATTACTCATCTGTTAATTGTCACAAATTACAGCATGAATGTGCTCTTGCAATTGTTTCACTCTATTTACAGTACATGTGGCAAGTATAGAAATGGAGCATTACATTCGATCTACTGCCTTCTATTCAAATCAGTACTTGAGTTCCATTAGAAAATGGGGCTATCAACCTATTACGGTGCTTGTTCACTCGTGTTTTTCCTCTTCATGCTAGTATGCAGGGGATTGGCTCTATTCATCATTGTTACTCAGTAGATGAGAAGATGGGCCCAAAAATGCATTAACAACAGAAAAATGGGGCTTAAATGGCTTAAGTAAATGTAATCAGCCACAAAAAAATACTTTAAACATTCAAAAAAACGTTTTGATAGATTAAGAAATTGTGAGAAAAACCTTTATAGAAAACTGATAATTGGAAGCTGTTCTTAAGAGCAATTATCTTATTACTACTTCTGCACTGACATTCCTTTATTGCTCTTTATCTGGTTATCAGACACTTATCTTAAATATGGAGCAGCTAAAACTTATTTCACATAGCAAAAATCATAATGATATTTACATTTCCACTAAAGCTTGATGAATCATAATGCATTAGACTAGAGTATACAGGCTCCTGTTTTAACCATATGATTCTTTGGTTTCTAGATCGAGTCATATGAGTCCCAGATAGGAGAAAAATATTTCTACTGCAATTTTCATTATTCCCATCCCTTCAATCCAGTCTGGGCCCTCTAACTTAAGCACTTTTAAAATGGGAAATCCAAATTCCAGTTGCAAAGTGAGTTTACTACTGTATCTAGGCTTATTTTGGGCTTGAGTGCAATGGAAAACAAATGCTTTTTTTAAAAAAAAGATTTTTACCTTCTTGCTCTCTTGTGTTTCTTGGGCTGCTGAATTATTGTAAAGATGAGAGAAGTGGAAATATCAGATAGGTGGCAGTCACTGTATGGCAAATCCTGCAAAGAAGTCCCTTATTTAAGGCAGTAGCCTTTATAGTAGGCAAATATAATGTTGTTAGAAAAAAATGTTTTCATAACTTTTGATGCTTTTTTGCACTTTCATTCATTTGCACTTGTTTGGTTTGTCTTTTGATATTTGCACTTTTGTGTTTTCATTAATGGAAATACTACAATTGTATCTAGTGCAGCTATTCTGGAACACTGTGTCCTGATTATGCAGAAGGTTAATCTAAAAGAAAAAAGCAAGATGTGATATGTTTTGTCAGTGTATTACAATAACAATAATTTACTCTTATTGTTATTATGGAATTATTCAAATGATGTCGAATGGATGTTTTTGTTGTTCTGATTTTATGAATCATTTATTTAATAATGTATGTAAAATAAAATGAACAAAATGAATACAATTAATAGAATTATTACATGTTTAAAAGGGTAGATTTAAGCTTACTGAGCAAAAGAAGCATTTCTATGTGGGAGTGCCACTATAGAAAAGGCAAAACTCCTGGGTCCAGTAAGTTAACAGTGATCATACCTTCCATGCCAGATCTGTGGGGCATGTTTAGCAATAGATACGTTGTAAATGTGCTTGAGTTACCTTGAAATGAAATCTGACTGCAATTTCATGCACTATGTCATCCTTCTTCAAGTGAGCTCCAAATATGCTAGCCTGAAAATGTGGGAGTTGTGGTTGTAGAAAGAACATTTCAAGGTCATTAGATTGGAGGAGGCTGCATTATGTGATTTTTCAATTGGTGTGTTCCCACTTGGAGGACAAAATGCTGAAGCTATATCCGAGAATTAAAAACAGTAGTTAGAAAGAGCCAGAAACAACAAGAAAACAAGGAACATGTTCAGGATTTTTTCCTAAACAAAACAAGATAAAAGAACAAAAATATAAGATACTCTTTTTTTCTTAAACTTTCTTACTCTGTATGGATCTCTACGTACACTCAAAGTGAAATCCTTGAACATTTAATGTTGACTACTATGCATTTGAAGACTGGTGGCAATTCCAGAGTTCGATCAGTTAACAAATTAAAGTACATAATTTGTACCTTAAAGTACAAAAAGAGCCATGGTGGCACAGTGGTTAGAGTACAGTACTACAGGCTACTTCAGCTGACTGCTAGCTGCAGTTAGGCAGTTCAGATCTCACAGGCTCAAGGTTGACTCAGCCTTCCATCCTTTGGAGGTGGGTAAAATGACCCAGATTGTTGGGGGCAATATGCTGACTCGACTCTGCAAACGGCTTAGAGAGGACTGTAAAAGCACTATGAAGCGGTACAGTATATAAGTCTAAGTGCTATTGCTATAATACATAAATTTGACAGTTTTAGAATACCCTCTGTTTTTTACCTTGCTCTATGTTTTTGGAAACAAGGCTTATTTCTATGCTATTATTTTGTTACATTGTTTGCTTTTTCCTTTTGAAACTATAATCTAGAAATAAAAATAAATCCAAGGCTGGAGTACTCATGCACACAAAGTTTGTTCTGCTCTTGGTTCAAACTAAGCTTTCATTGCTTTCACTGAAGATAATTTACAGAGTGAAAATCAATTTGAGAATTCCAGCAAGCAGTACTTTAATGCCAAATATAAGTGCACTTGGGTTGAGAAAACCTCTTTAAATATGCCCAGATGTGAAGCTCATTTTAATTAACTACCGTTTCAGCCTAATCTACTACACAGTGGTTGTTACAAGAATGTATGAGGGTTAGAAAGATTATATTTATACAGAAATCAAATGCAGTTGGACTCTTCAAAGGCAGTACCACCATGCGGGTGTCTTAGACAGTTATGTTTTGACAGCCAGCCCCATCAGACTCTACAATCAGGGTCTGAGGATATTAGTATATCTGCACACCTGATAGCATTTTCAAGATATATTTACAATCTAAAGCAGTAATATTGGAAGAATTAATGTCAATGACTGCCTGAAAATCAATTACACTACCAGCTAATAAAAACATTTATTACTGCCAAAATGTGGGTTAACTATGATTCCTAACAGTTCAGGTAAAATACTGCAGGCTTTTTTGTCAAAACACACCACTGTACTTTTATTCTTGAAATTATTATGATTAAACTAGGGATGATCAAATAATAGTAAAGTGATATCTGATCATCATATGATTTGAAATTACATAGGCTTATTTCAAGAACTATCTCTGCTCAAGAAATGCTATTCCAGAAGTGTATATTATAAGTACTAGGTGGAATTAGACCTGCAAATAAAAATTGATCACGTTTCAGTTCCATTTGCACTTATTTTCATATGCAATGTTAGAGCATAACAGAAGGATGGAAAATTTACTGACGGATAACCAGCCCCCAGTCACATTCAGTTTTAATTTATGATATTCTGATCCAGATAAAGTTCTTAGGGTTTATTTGTGTTAATAATTCTTATTTATTTATTTATTTATTTATTTATTTATTTATTTATTTATTTATTTATTTATTAATTATTTAAATTTATATACTGCCCTTCTCCCCGGGAGGGGGACTCAGGGCAGTGAACAACCAAATTTAAAACACATATAATACAAACATTAAAAGAATTTTAAAATTGAATTAAATCGTTGGCGTTCCAAATAAAAATCTCAACCCCATTAAAATACCCAATTTAAAACCCCAGAAATCAATAATAGCGAAATTTTTTTTTGTTAAAACCCTATTAAAATCGATCAAATAAGGCCGGCTTGTTGGAATAAATAGGTCTTAAGGGCCTTTCGGAAAGTGCGGAGGTCCGGGATCAAACGAATTTCTGGAGGCAGCTCGTTCCATAGGGTGGGTGCCCCCACAGAGAAGGCTCTCCCCCTGGGGGCCACCAGCCGACATTGCTTGGCTGATGGCACCCTGAGAAGGCCCTCTCTGTGTGAGCGTACTGGCCGGTGGGAGTTTATCGGTAGCAGCAGGCGGTCCCGCAGGTACCCCGGTCCCATGCCATGGAGCGCTTTAAAGGTCAAAACCAACACCTTGAAGCGCACCCGAAAGACCACCGGAAGCCAGTGCAGCTCGCGCAGGAGAGGTGTCTCATTACTTGTGATTTGACATGCTGATAACATATATAAAGTTAAAAAGAAGTGCTGTTTACATCTAACATATTGATTTTATACTCCCAAAAGCATGTACACACATACACATTCAAATGGAAAAGCATAGTAGAAAGTGAATTACAACCATACTTTCACATGATTTACCAATTAATCCCCATAAGATACTGTCAGGCTTCCTGATCTAAGTTTGGTAGTAAATCATGAATCTGCTTTTATTCATTCATTCATTCATTCATTCATTCATTCTTTTATACCGCCCTTCTCCCGAGGGACTCAGGGCAGTGTACAGCCAATAATAAAAGCACCACAAACACAAAAGTTAAAAACAATTTAAAACATATTCAATGGTTTGGCCTTATTATTTAAAAACCCCAAGTCTAAAATACCTATTTAAAATTCATCATTCCGTCAGACCAGCTTGTTGGAATAGTAAAGTCTTAAGGGCACGGCGAAAGGCATGAAGGTCGGGGATCCTACGTATCTCCGGGGCAATTCATTCCATAGGGCAGGAGCTCCCACAGAGAAGGGCTCTCCCCCTGGGGGTCAACAGTCAACATAATTTGACCGACGGCACCCTGAGGAGGCCCTCTGTGGGAGTGTACCGGCTGGTGGGAGGCTATCAGTGGCAGAAGGCGATCTTGTAATCATCCAGGTCCTAAGCCTTAGCATGATACCTTAGCTTGATTTCTTGATTTCACTTGGTTACAACTTTTCTTCAGTATTTTGCTAGATTACAGATTTTATTGCCTACAAGAATGAAGTCATAGAACATTTGAATGTCCATTGCTAGTGCAAAAATATAGACACAGTATATTCTGAGGGTTTAAGTTATGAGGTTTCTTCCTTCTGCTCTTCTAAATAAATGGATACAGTACATAGCAAAATGTTTCTTAGTGATTTTCAAAATAAACAATTGTTACATATTTGTGTAATTGTTATATCTGGCCTGGAACTGCTGGCTTCACTTGCCTCAAGTCTTGCAATTATGCATAGTATACCTTGCATAGTATATCTTTCAAATAAGGAATTGAATGAAGAGCAAATGACAATAAAATACAGATAACCTTTTACTAGTATTTGCAAATTCATTCTTATATGTTCTATTCAAAAATCACCTCATATCGTTCTGTTTTAGTTAAGCCATTAGTTTAGAACATTGAAATACAAAATACTCTCAAAATTTCCTCAAGATGTACGTCTTTCTAGATATTGTGTAAGCAGTTGTTATTTTTACCTGAGGCAGAAAGTGTTTTTCTTTCTTTTTTACCTGAACTCAATTTTATCACAGGTTAAACAGCTAGAAAACCTATCAACACATCATTAAGCTAGTTTAGCATGCACAATTTATCATTGCTTGTGAAGACAATAACATTGGATTTCTGCTGGTAGTGTGTAGTACAGCCTTCGTACCAATTATTGTCTCAAAACCTATAATACATATTCAAATAATGTGACCATTTCAGGGGATTAATTGCACTAATTGAGACTTACCTGTATTCAGACTCATTAGACCAGTATTTCTCAAACTTGGCAACTTTCAATTGTGTGGATTTCAACTCCAGGCTAGAGAATTCTGGGAGTTGAAGTCCACACATCTGAAAGTTGCCAAGGTTGAGTAACATTGCTCTAGACTGCCATTCTGTGGCATTTATAAAAAAGAAGCACATATCTTAATAGCTCAGCTCCAGATATTAATTGCTTCCAGAAAGCAAACCTTTCATAAATATTTTTCATTTCTCCAGGAAAGCTGAGTTGGCCTCTAATCTTCCAGTGAGAACAGCTATCCTCCTCCATCACTATTATCTTCAGTTTTCATCCCCTTCAGAGCCAATGGCAGGGTAATAATTTACTACCCAGCATAAGCCACTCCTCATATTCTTCTGACCTTCAGACTAATTTATAAAAACAAAAACATGAGGAAAGGAGAACACAACCAAGGCACAATAGTTAGAAGATGGAATTATTTTGCTTTTAGAAAGACACAGAGAAACCAGCCTTCTGGCAATACCTCCATAAGCAGGTAAGGTTGGATTTATCTCTATTTCACTTTTATGTATTTTTGGAGGAAGATCTAAGAAAGTAGTAGGTCTGGGAAAACTAATTCTAAAATTATGGAATATATAGAATATAGCAGTTACTTAGAACTGAGCTACTTGAATTCAGATTAGAGTTACTGCTCTGTCTGATAACAGTTTGTTCCACAATTTAATAAACTGGTTTTAGATCTCAAGGGAGTTATGTTCTGCTATGCAGTTTAACGCTGTTTCCAGTATTAGACATCAAAATACACTGTTGCAGCATTTTCATTAAAAAAAAAAGGACTAAAAGTTATGGACAATTCAATAGCTTAACAAATGGAAAACAAGAGTCCTCATTTAGTAAGTGCAATTAGGACCAGCAACTGTGTCACTAATGGGTACACTTGTTAAGTGAAGCAACCTATGATTTTGCCTGACTTGTGACATCAGTTATGCTATGGTCATTAAGCAAATCACCAGTGCGCCAGTGATTGTTGAGTGCAATTTCTCATGATTGCAGTTAGCAACTTCCTGCTGGCTCCCCACTGACTTTGCTTATCAAAAGCTGGCTGTGAAATTTGCAAATAGTGATCATGTGACCCCAGAATGCTGCAATTGTGGTAAACACATGCCAGTGGCCAAGTGTGTGAATCGTGATGATGGTGGTGCTGCGATGACTTTGAAGACCAGTCATCAAACTATTTTTTTTAGGTCTGCTATAAGTTTCAATGGTGGCTGAACTAGGCAGGCAATAAGCAAAGATTATCTGTAATGACACCTAGATCTCACAATATGATATGAATAAGGTAGCCAGGGAGATAAAGAAAACCTTGTCTCAAAAGTATTTCACAATTTCTTGGATTTCATGTCCATTTATTTGAACAGCAGGACTCCCCAACTCTCCCTCCCTGCATTTTGCTTAGGACTTAAACTTGCTATGATGGAAGTTTATCTTCCATCCCTCTCTTCTCTCTGCCCCTTGTTTGCTATTATAAGAGCAGAACTGCACCAGTATAGATTTTACAGGTAGTCCTCGACTTATGACCACAATTGAGCCCCAAATTTCTGTTGTTAAGTGCGACATTTGTTAAGTGAGTTTTGCCCCATTTTACCACCTTTTTTTGCCACAGTTGTTAAGTGAATCATTGCAGTTGTTAAGTTAGTAACCCAGTTGTTAAGTGAATCTGGCTTCCCCGGTGATTTTGCTTGTCAGAAAGTCGCAAAACATGATCACATGACCATGGACACAGCAACGGTCATAAATATGAACCAGTTGCCAAATCTCTGAATTTTGATCACATGATCATGGAGATGCTGCAAAGGTGGTAACTATGAAAAATGGTCATAAGTCATTTTTTTCAGTGCCATTGTAATGGTCACTAAATGAATTTTTGTAAGTCGAGGACTACCTGTACTGTGATCTACAGAATTGTGTCTTTCCTTCTTGGTAAGTACAAATGCAATTATAATCTAAATCTTCTTGGCATAATTTGTCTAGTCACTTTTCAAGCTCATTTTCTATCTTGAGAATTCTCCCATTGCTAATTTAATGTATATAGATAGACAATTGGTGTTGGGAGCATCGTGGCTCTTGTGTCTAGGACGTTAGGTTGGAGCTTAGCGTGCCCACGTTTGAGACCCGAGTGTTGCCGTGAGGCAGGGTGAGTTCTTATCCTTTACTCCAGCTCCTGCCGGGGATATGAAGGGAGCCACCAACTGAGTGCCCGTGGGCAACGGTGATGTCACTGGTTAATCCTTTCAACCCAGAAATGCCTTGGTGGTTCTGACACAAGTGCAAAAAAAAAAAAAAGCTGTTTGGAGCCTGGAATGAGGTGAAACCCGCATTTTTATTCCAGGATAGGTGAGAACAATTGTAGCTAGTGTGCAAACCCAATCTGAAGGACTAAGATTGCCTATATACAGTGGAAACCCTAAATATGGCCTTTCAAATCTCTGAAAACCAATTTGAAATGTTAGTCTGACAGAAGGGGTTTCATATTGACTGAGAAATAATCATAATAGCTTGATTTGATTTAATTTTAATTTAACAAATGTTCCTTTGTTTTTTTCCTCTGGTCCTGGCTATTCGGTTCTTTGTCCCCTATTTTTGGGACTGTAGTCACCTGGTGTGCCATTCAAAAGTCAAGCACCAATGCAGAAGCATGCACAAATGTTTGCTCCAATGTGTAAGCATGCTTAGTGAACATACCGTAGCTTATTTGGCATTCAGAGTTAACTTCTAGCCTAGATTTGATGGACTAGAACTGTTGGTAGTTTCCATTTTCTTCCTGTTGCTTTTTTTTCTTTCTCTTCACTCGATATTCTTTTGCTTTTATGTATAAAAAGTAAACATCTCAGTGGCAAGTAACAACAATATCTGCCAAACTCTGCATAGTGGCAGGAAGGGCAGGCAGTAATATTTGTTCCCAAACCACTGGAAGTCCAAATGTATTTTAAAATGCAATAACATAGTCCTAGTTATAACACTGTGCACTAAAAACTCACTTTATACTGAGGAAAATGCATGTTCTTTAGTTTTTGCAAACAAGGAATTTGAAAATAGACTGTAGTTTATCTCTTGCAATGCAATAATATATCTCCAATAGAAGAACATTCCTTATTTTACAAGGCCGTAGAAAATACGGACAGTTCCTTCACTAGATTTAGTGGAGGAAAAAAGTCAAACTTTTGCTAAACAGCAATTTAGCAATCTGCAATACTATTAGGGCATCACCGTTCCTATAGTTTTTGCCAACATCAGATTGAATCTTGAATTATGTTTAAATAAATATCATTCATTCATAGACTAGGCCTATTTCTATTTTATTTTTGTTTATACAACATTTTAATAATCAAATATATAGCTCAATATCATATATATAAATGATAAACTAACAATACTTTATTACATACTGTCTTAGTGGCCTTAGTAGTAGAACTGGTTTGGCAAGGTTTTCTTTCTCTCCCTTTAATGCTAATGATTTGATATACAAGGCTTTGGAGGCCTTGTAATTTCTATTAGTGGGAGCGCTTTGAACTTTGAATTTGGGAATAGGATGGAGAAAAGATTCCTAGATGGTTAGCCTTGATGTACTGACTTTATTTACTAAGGTAATTTCTAATATGCACTTGCACAACTGTGTAGCACTTACAAGGATCTGCAAGGCAGGGGGAAAATGATGTTACATGCATCAGCGCTTTACCATTATCACAGCTTCTATTATCACACCTATGATAATTATGAACCTCAACCTGTTGATTATAAACATATCTCTGAATAAAGAAACATATGTACAATGCTATATAAGCATGTATGAATATAATTACTAATTGAGTCTACCTGAGTTTTTATTTCAACTCTCCACAAATTGCTAGGAAGAAATAAGGAAACAAGACCAAAATGTGTGTACAGGAAATGCTTTCAGAAAATACAAATATTACATAACTGGTATGTAAAATGCAGAAAAGTACGGGCATTAACTCAGATATGCACAAATATTCATTTTCATGAAAACTATTTCAAAAATGTCAGGCTGCTGTGGAAATTAAACCACGCAAGCTTAACAATAAAAACAAAACAAACAAAAAACTGAAACAGACAAGTTCATCCAACCAGTGACAAAACAAAAAGGTTGGTCTTCTAGGCAAGCGGTCCCCAACCTTTGTGCCTTGGTGGCCTGGCCCTGGCTTGGGGGAGAGGTGAACTGGGCCACGTAAGTGGTGGGCCAGCATGCATGCGCCTGCTGCTCAACATGTGTGAGCAGCGGACATGCACATCCATGCACAGCTTGACTTCACACGTGGATAAGCTCGTGCGCCGGCCTGCTGCTCGCACAAGTTGAGTTGGCCCGCCACTCATGCAGCCCAGTTGCGAATAGGTCACAACCCAGTAGTGGCCCGGGATTGGGGACACCTGTTCTAGGCCTCAATCAAGTCAGCAACTAGAGAAGCTTAGTCATGAGGCTAGTAAGTGGCACTGCCCTTACAGTTTTAATGCAGAATAAGTCAAAGAATGAAATCGATGGATTCCAGTTTTGCTTTCCTTCTCATCAAGTCTCAACAGCTGGTTACAAAAAAAAATTATCAATATAATTGATAATTTCTAAGTACTGTTCTAAGTACCGTCTAGGGTAGGTATTTAGTACAGTAAGAATGTTTAGCAATCTATCATATTAACAGGTGCAGAGATGCTCCACTGACAATAATTGTTAGCTATTTCTGACCTGGCCTAGTGTCATTCTGAAGTACTGTTAAATCTCTATCAAAAAATAGCCTAGCTGATAAGTCACAAGCACAGAGGACAGGTGAAATAACGGAGCAATTGATAATACAGTAAGGACACTACAAAAGGAACTGCAGTGCTGGCAGTGAATCACTATGGTTGACAGTATCAGAAGTTGTCAAGTAATGAAAATGGCATAGGAACAGCCAAAATGGCCCATACAACACCATTAAAGTAATAAACAGTACAAAAGGTGTCCACATAAAGCTCCATGTTTCTAGAAGTAGAAAATTTATTGGTATCAGAACTGACATCTATAATGATCAATTCTGGCTCTTTTTCCTGGCTTCAATTAACTATGTGTATTGCACAAGATTAGCTCTCAAGAGAGACCTGATAGACCTAACAAGCACTTCAGAAAATGCCAGGATTCTAGAGGTAGATGCAGCTGTGGAAGTCAGGTGTCCAGTCTATCCTGAAACCTAAGCCTTAATGGCCATGGAAGGCTGTTCCCAATGCCTGAAGGGGAGGAACAGCTTTGCAGCAGCCTAATAATCAATAGGAACTAGTCAGATATCATTCATTTACATGAGCAACTGCATAACCAATGAGGTATCCTAGATTATTCTCATTACAGCCCTCCTTTAAAACCCAAACATCTGAAAACAACACTAAGCTTCTTCAGCTGGGATGAGAAAAAGCTCCTGTTATGAGGACATAACTTTAACAAGAATTATCACAGCATGTTCAATTAAAGAGATTTGAGAAAGAGGCTACAGAAGTTCAAGATCAGGAGTATAAAAGCCAGGTATCCTAGTAACCCCTTTGGACGGTTACCACCGAGTTCAATTGCTCTCATCAGAGTTAATCAGTTAGAGAGATTACTTATGAGTAATAACTTACTCCCATGTAATCAAATTTCTGCATCTCTTGTACTCCTAAGGATTCATCAGGAATTTAGCCTCTGGATGAAGCATGGCTGAGAGTAACTTGGCATAATCTTATTAGGAGTTCTGTAGCATCTGGCATCTTTGGATGGCTCTACCTCATCCTCTGACCTAGGAAACCATACCATAAAGTGATCCCATTTCACCTCTCAGACTAGTTTGAAAGAGAACTTTTGTTTAAAAATACGTATGGTAAATTACCCAAAATGGGTGTTCTAAGTATTGCAGTGAAATTCCACCTGTGCAGAGGTGATGTTGCTGGCATCTAGCCAATGCATAATAACATCTTGCTTCATTTCCTACTGAAGGAGAGCTGATCTTAACATTTGCAGGAGGACATAAGTTAAAGGAGCTTCATACTACAACTCTCTTCCTAGCTAACAGGAATAGTGGCCAACAGACAAACTTGTCAAAGAATTTCTTCAAGTTGTACATCCACCTTCCCAGATTGGCTCCATGCACTCACCCGGGGCACAGGCCCTCTTCACAACACTGGGAAAGACAAAAGGTAAAGTACAGCAGATTTTACCATCCACAATGAAAGATGATCTATCTGATACAATCTTCAACCTCAAACACTTAATGTTTGCTGGGTTAACAGTGACCTTTTAATTTATTTTCACAGATGCTTAAGAATGATAAAATGACTTGCTTTCTACTATTTTAGTATATGCTTATTTGTTAATGAAATAGGGTTTAATTTATAAGAGAAAGTCTGGTAATTAAACTTCAATGCATTTAAATAGTGTATTAAAGTGATAGGATTTGTAAAGTGGCAACAGTGTGGAAAAAACCTATTAGCCTTGCTCTTTGCTTTTAAAGTTAGCTTTATCTGCAGAAATCAGCAGAAAGTTTACACAGATAGGCAGGCATTTCTATCTACTACTCTCTTTATTCTGAGTTAAGAATACAGATGCATGGAAAATGAAAATAATAGCTGCTTTAAAAAACCCTTCTTTTTAAAATAACTCCACTATCAGTTTTAGTATTTTAAATGAGCATTTTACAAGCCTATTTTATTTCCTGCATTTTGGGTTTTGTCCCTTTTTTAAAAAAAACTTTTTATTGTTTTTCTGTTCTGTTTTTACTTTTCTAAAGCCACCTAACCATCAAATTACTCAAGCTGATGTATCATACAATATGCATCTTTTTACTTGTACCTGTTGCATTATCTTCAGCACCTTGCTGTTTTAATATTTTTAAACACTCTTAGTAACTTTGAGCAAAAAAAAAAGTGATATAAAATGAAAAAGAATATTGGTGTTCGCACCAAGTTCTGTTGTTTTGTACTAGTTTGGCTAAATGAATGGACTACTGTTTTCTCCTTAATGCTGTGTGACAGAGGTAGTTCTAGAATAATGTTTAGGAATTCAATATAATAAAAGTCAATGCCATGTTTTACAGTACCATATAACTTTACAAAACATTTTTAAAAATTTCCCAAGAGACATTGGAAAAGAATTCTGCTGTCATTTTTCAGGAGTATTAACTTGAGGGTTGCATAAACAATATTTGGGATCATCTGAAATTCATGGACTGTAGATTATCCACCCCATGTCTAACATATCAAAAACTGATGGCATATTTAAAATAAGATTTTTCAGCTCTGTCCAGTTAACTATCGTATTCTATAACAATTCCTCCTTAGCTGCTTTGTAGAAATGTTGTACATTTGGTTGATCTGAGATGTTCATCTTTTTGTCCCTTAATAGTATTGATTTAGTTATGTCCAGTTTTCTGAGCAACCAAAATTTCAGTCTATTTTATTCCTTTTATCTTCCAGTAGAAGCTGTTATATATGTGGCCAGTATGTGGCTCCTATTTCTACGAACCTAACAGTTCACAATCCCTTATTAATGAATTTAATATCCTTTTATAGCAACCTTGATTTTATTGTAGCAAATTAATGTGTGAGGGCTGGGGAAGAATTTTGAGTATGGAAATTTTCCTGTTCTTACCCCACCCCCAAATAATTTCCAGTAAAGTATTTGATGCCTCTTTGGAAAAGAGGTCCATAGAGACAATTCCACATTTACCATTAATCTAATCTATTGCTTATAGTCTGTGTGGGGAACTCATTATTTCTTTTATTTGCAAATTAATGGTCATTTCTGGTCCTCCCTAGCATTATAACCGCCTTCTGCCACCAATAGCCTCCCACCGACCAGTTCGCTCTCACAGAGAGGGACTCCTCAGGGTGCCATCAGTCAAATTATGCCGACTGGCAACCCCCAGGGGGAGGGCCTTCTCTGTGAGTGCTCCTGCCCATTGGAATGAATTGCCCCCGGAGATACGTAACATCCCTGATCTTCGTACTTTCCGCCGTGCCCTCAAGACCCTGATATTCCAACAGGAGAGGCTCACCATTTAAACGATTTTTAATTAGATATTTTAATTTTGGGTTTTAATTCAATTGGGACAAATTGTTCAATAATTTTAAACTTTAATTTTATGATGTTTGTGTGTTTGTGTTTTTACCTTGGCTGTACACCACCCTGAGTCTTACAGGAGAAGGGCGGTATAGAAATGAAAGAAAGAAAGAAAGAAAGAAAGAAAGAAAGAAAGAAAGAAAGAAAGAAAGAAAGAAAGAGAAGGGAAAGAAAGAGAGAGAGAGCGAGAGAGAGAGAGAGCGAGAGAGAGAGAGAGCGAGCCTGGTATCCATCAGAATTCTTTCGAATTGTTGTGTAATGGGTGACATTGGAGGGAAAACTACTACTAACTACTAGACTTGGAATGGATTGTGAGATATAGAGAAAAGTTGCTAGTCAGGTTCTACTACTGTTTTTATCCTTATGTTTTGACCTTGAATCGTGCTAAACAGTGAATATTATGCTTCATTTAGCATGCTGGGGCTATTGCCCAGGCTGAATTCTGGTGACTTAGAATGGAAATTAATCCTAACATTGCTCTTGCTATGGCATGGTGAATTTACAATATGTACAGATATGTGGCTAAAAAAGAAAACTTTGGAAATAGATTTATAAAGTATAAAAACATGGAAGAATGACATGGAAGGATTCCATTTATTACTTATTTCAACTATGATGATGAATTTTGTGAAGTCTAAAATTTGTGCGCAAACCTGAAAAAGAACCCCATGAAAAATGATGCTCTCTAAAATATTCAATAATTTGACAAATATGATAGCTTTTTTATATCTTGCTATTTCATACCACTTCTCCTGATGTGTGGTGTGATTCTTTGTCTTTCCAATCCACCACCTCTTTTATGTAATCACAAAAGCATTGCAATGCTGTGGAGGTGCAATCGCTATCAAAATTTAATCAAGACCAGAATTCAGACTGATCTTTTCCACTTAGTGCATCAGCATTTTGATGTGAATTATTGTTTTTCTTTGTAGTCTGGAGTTTAGCCAAATTCAATGCACATATCCATAATATTTTCCTAAAATCCAGTTCATTTAACAAATATGTGCTGTTAAGTAATGTAAGTTAATGATGAGATGTCAGAGCAGGAAGTAAGTGTTGCTTTTGAGCTGAACTCAACTCCTGGTAATTTGATAGACAGTTCTTGGTAAGAATGCAGAAGTGGTTGGCCATTGTTTTCTTCTGGTATGTTTTCTTTCAGATTCTGAGTCTGGCCTCGGGAACAAGTATTCCCTGGAGGTAGGGGTGTGAAGCACTTCAGTTACAAAACAGAAAAGCCGTTTTGGAGTTTTATGAGTACACACACCATACTTGTTAGTGAGGGGGCCTCAGTGTCCTCTGAGCTTGGTTGTTTTCTTGTAGACATTTCACTACCCAAACTAGGTAACATCATCAGTGCTAACAATAAAACAAGCTTAGAGAGTACTTACTTTAACAAGTTGCTTTTTTTTCTGGGCTCATAGAGTGAATGCATCATTGTAGTAAAATAACGATGTGGGTTAAAGATAACCCTAATAGCACACCTAGGCTTCAGTGGTGGGTTTCAAAAATTTGTACTACCGGTTCTGTGGGTGTGGCTCAGTGGGCTTGGCATGGCTCGGTGGGCGTGGCAGGGGAAGGATACTGTAAAATCTCCATACCCTCCCCACTCCAGGGAAGGTTACTGCAAAGTCCCCATTTCGTCCCAATCAGCTAGGACTAGAGAGGCAGAAAATAGATGGTGGCGGGGCCAGTCAGAGGTGGTATTTACTGGTTCTCCGAACTAATCAAAATTTCTGCTTCCAGTTCTCCAGAACTGGTCAGAACCAGTGGTGGGTTCGGACCGGTTCTATAGAACCAGTAGTAAAACTGGTGGGAGGCTCTGCCCACTGACCCTGATGTCATCAGAAGTGATCTGCACATGTGCAGAAGCAAGGCACGTGCACGAGCAAAGCAAGCGCACACAATCCCGTTGTGAACCAGTAGTAAAGGTAAGTAGAACCCACCCCTGGTCAGTACCTGTTGAAACCCATCTCTGCTAGGCTTGCCCCAAAGCACTTTGTAGTACCTTGTTGTCATATGTTTACATCCAGCATATATTCTTCTGGGATCATGCCCATAGAAAGCCAGCTAGGAACAAATCATATTGATTAAAATCACCATAGCAATTAAAGAAGATATTTTACATATTGTTGGGAGAATATAATGTTTCCTAAAGGCAAGTGATCACCCACAGGCAGGAACCAATGCTGGAACCAATCAACATTTAAAAGACTTGGAAATTTGGCAACTCTGCCTGGGTCAGGAAGATCTTCCTGATGAAGGTAATAAGACAAAATATTTCTTATTTTCCTCTAACCATAAAAAAAGCCATGTGTCCCTTTTTTCCCCTCCCAGTCATAAAACCATATATTACGCTCACATATATTTCACCAAAGGTTTGGAATTCTATAATAATCTTGCTGGCATGCCAGTTTGGTGTCAGCTTCCCTCAGAAGCAAACTTTGTATTGTTTTGGGAATAATTATAATAAAGAAATCCCCTTTCCAAAAACAGCCAGCCTCCGCATCTTGCTTCTGGGCTTGGAAAGAACCCAGGGAAATTTTAGGAGTGGAGATGAGTTTCTCTGACTCCAGATCAGGCTATTTAAAAAGGGGTGGAAAATCAGAGGCTTTTTAAAAGCCTCTATCAATATTTTAGTCAGTTATCGTATCTTTGGGCTGTACAGAGCCTTCAAAAGATTTGTTTTATAATGCAAATATGTAGGACATTCCTATTTTGTTATAGCAGCCAATTTTTCAGCTTGGAAAATGGCTTCTTTTACATTTTTTTTTCCTGAGAAGCAAACAAACTGTGCAGAACCAACAGCAGTCATGGAAATCCTGGAAAAGATGCATCTGTATAAATTATATTTACAAATTGAGAATCTTTCCTACTTGTACCTTGTCTGTTCAATTACACCAGTCATCTAACCCAGGATAAATTATATTGGTTTTTAGAACTGTGTCCAAAAATATGCCTCTGAGAAACCTACCACAAAGCATGGAGTCAGCAGCTTTTTCTCCTCAAATACTTTAGCAGTTAATATTAAGAAATATTAAGAAAAGTTCAGTATTCTAAAATACTCCCTGCACTGTGATAAATCTTCAGATATAGCTTGATTGGACAGTTTCCTTAGTAAGTTACAGGAATAGCAGTAACAGCTCAAATATTTATTTAACTGCTGGAGTTAGTTTATTTACTCTCCCATTAAAAAAAATGGTTAGACTCTCAAAGGCCTATCCTCAATTCAACTTTGTCCTCCTCAACGCTAACCTGGATTTTGTTAAATGGAATTCCTGAATCATCCAAAAACTAGCCTAGAAGGGTTGACTCGGAAAGATTTGTGTTACATTTTTTTGCGTCAGAAATGTCATGGTTTTGTTTAAAGCTGTAGAGTTTCACAGTAATGTGGATATCATTGAAAGGGGTATGAAAAGACAATTTCTGAAGATTTAATTGGGATTATTAATGTTTTAGAAAACTTGTCTTAGTAGAAAATGTTGCCTGTGGAAGAAACTGAGAAAGAAACTGAGAATGAGAGAGAGTCCCCAAGAGTCTTCCATTGAGTTTTGTTAGATTTAACAGTAACCGAGTTGGAAGGGATCTTGGAGGTCATTTAGTTCAACACCCTATTCATGCAGGAAACCAATACTAGGGATTCAAACTACCAAACTGCAGATCTTTCTGATTGACAAGTTCAGCATCTTAGCCACTGAGCCACCTAGCCAGTGCTAGGTATAATATAATATAGCGTAGCGTAGCGTAACGTAACGTAACGTTATGGTCGAAGGACCCCTGTAATAAAAGCTGAAGCTTTATTCCAACAATGAGCTATATTCATGCTCCATCTAGCTTCTTTGATATTCATAGTATATGTGTATGCGTATGGGATATACTGTATGAGTGGTTGGAAGAGTGAGTGAGTGGCTGGATCAAGGAAATGGCTTCTTTAGGAAAGTCCTCCTGGTGGAGGTATTGTCTGGCCTTCAATATTTGTCTCCCTTTTGTTGGCTGCAACTAAGAGATGATATATAGAAAGTGTGGATGGAGGTACTTGAGAGTACATGACCACGTAACATCAGGGAAGAGAAAAAAACACCCCACGTAACATCAGGGGACAGAAAAAACTATTATTGATTATGTTTCATTCTTATGTAATTTAAATGGGTATCATATTCAGGAGGGCTACCAACACCAACCTCTTCCATGGAACTTTTAATTACATTATTATGAGTGTATTAATTTATGAATTGGTACATGGCCACTTCATTTGGAAGCCAGCATTAGGTTATACTTTTACATATACCAGTAGTTTTAATTGTTTTAAAGGATTATTTATTTGTTTGTTAAATTTATTCGCCATCTATTTCGCTATGGGACTAATCTAGATGACTTACACAAATAAAAATGAAGATATGAAAAGAAGTGCAAACATAACGGTAGTAAAGGAGTAATAGAATAAACAATGAAAAGGAAAATGTACAGTGATATGAGAACATGCGATATGCAGACTTTTATACGCCATGTAGTAGGTGTATGTCATTTACAAACACAATAACTTAGCCCTGCTTTATCAGCAGTGTTTTCATCTTGCAAAAAACTTGGGCTGCGCATTGCCCATAAGTTCCTAATACCAAGATAAACATGATGTGAAAATATGCTATATATTCTTCTTAATAACAACTGGAATGCAAGAGGTAACTATGTCATTTGGAGTACTGTTGTAGATGCTCAAGGTCAATCATTTAAAAAAATGTGATTGTAGGAACATGAGCCTTTTGGAACATTTTTACACCTGGCCTTTAAATATATAGTCACAAGACTCTTTTACAGTTTGGATGGATTGCTCTCCCTCTGGGATTAGAGGGGAAAATGTCTCCCTGTTTATCATCTAGAAATCAGAATTATTACTCATTTAGTAAATTGTTAATGAAATGCATCTGGTTGTAGTTACAGTAAAGCTTGGAGGACATAGTGAGGTAGACAATATTGAAACGTGACTACTGGGAAATCAGCTTCAGATGCTACCTCTGTGAAAAATAGAAAAAAATAGATACTTAGTCGTCACTTAATGAAGTAATTGGGATTTGCAACTCCATTACTAAGCAACATGGTCATAATGTGTGGCATCACGTGACCATGCTAACTTAATGAGGAAAGTTCTACATAGAAAAAAAAAGTTCTACATTAAGCAAATTCTATATAGTTGTTAAGAACATCACATTATCACCATTTTCAATTACCTCCCAATTTCCCCATTGATTTTGCTTGTTGGAAGCTGGCAGATGATGATTATGTGACTGTGGCAACCATCATAGTAAAGGCAATAGCATGTAGACTTATATACTACTTCACAGTGCTTTATAGCTCTCTCTAAGTAGTTTACAGAGTCAGCATATTGCCCCCAACAATCTGGGTTCTCATTTTACCAACCTCAGAAGGATGGAAGGCTGAGTCAACCTTGAGCCAGTGAGAATTGAACTGCCAAATTGCAGGCAGCCAGCAGTCAGCAGAATTAGCCTGTGCTACTGCATTCTAATCACTGTGCCACCATGGCTCATAATAATGAGTTGGTTGCAACCAATAGCAATAACATTGCCATGTGAATTCTTTTAACAGCTGCAATTTCAAAGACCAGTCATAAGTACTCTTTGTTCAGTACCATCATAATTTTGAATGGTAGCTAAACAAATGGTTGTTATCTGAGGACTACCTGCAGACAGATGGATGATGCATGAGTGGAAGGACAAAGAGACAATTTATATTCTCCACAGTTAGTGGATTGCTGTTGAGGAAATATGAGGCTATTAATATGAGACTTGTGCAAATGCATAAATTGAATTAAATTGTACCAAAAAAATGGTCTTGTCTTTTCAACTGGCAATTGACGCAGTGTAAAAATCTAATTTCATGCCACAATAGATACTATTTGATTACATACAGTATATCACTTATTAACTGTACTATCTATGTAAACATTTGTCATTTGTCAAAATTCCTGCAGAAAATTTGAATAGTTTTACTCATTATTTCTTACCTCTACATGCAGTTTCTGGAAAGTATTGGGGCTTTCATGCTATAATGCTACGAACAGAATGGCATCTCTTATAACTCAAATATTCAAGAGTTGGATTAAGAATAATTACTTAAGGAAAAAAAAACTATGTCTGAATAGCTAGCTAAGACTATTCCAAAATAATCAGATATGAAGAACAGAATTGTTCCAAAGATCTTTTCCATCTGTGGATACATCCAGATCTGGGAACAAATTTAAACTCTGTTCTTGATCACTAAAGATGGAGTTCTCAGGAACTCCACTTTCTCTAGTTAGAAGGCAGGATTTAAGACTTTTTTCTCTCCTATGGATAAAATCTTCAGTCTTCACTCTTTAGCTTTGTCTTCTGGGAAAAAGGAGGGAGTATAAGATTCTTAGTAACCTGTTCAGCCTTCAACAGTGTTCCCCATGGGTCAGTTGCCATGATCTAGATCTAGAATACAAAATACTGTACTGGGTTTCCAACATTAATGTTGTTTACAGAAATGTATGTCCAAGGAAGCAAAATTCATATACTGTCATAGTTATGAAATGCAATGTCAGGAAAAAGAGGTTAGCATACACAAACTTAGAAACAAAAAAGAAATCGGCTTTAAAGTAGGCTTCTTAAGCTATCTGAATTTCTTTTTCCTAGATTTCCTGTCTGAATCTCCAGGCTTAAGAGATAAGCTTATAATGTCCAACTGTTCTCCACTGCCTGATTTTATTCATTCCCTTTTCTTTTCCAGCTTTTAAGAATACTGTTATAATGGTTACATCTAAAGGACAGAAAATATTTTTTAAGGAACAGGATTCAGGAAGTGAGCAGAGGAGAGAGTCAAGTCCTGGCACAGCAAACTATAAGCCACCGATCAAGGAGCCACAAGCACAGCTAAACAGCATGCCAAAAATTAGTGTAGATGAAAAGCCATGTGATATTCAAATATCGCAGACTGAGGCAAGGAGATGGACCAGCCACATAAACTGGACTGGACAATCTGGGGAGTGATGGTTTCCAGAGAAGCTAAAACAAGGAGAAGTTGGTGAGCAACAGCAACAGCTCTCTCTAAAATAGAAGAAATGAAGAATTCCCCTCTCTCCCAGGAGACTAGTTACCAGGTCTTGTCAAGCCTAATAAGAGGGATTTTAGGCAGCCTGAATTGTGGAATCCCTCTAAAGCAGCACCTTCAGAGGGACATTTTCAGGATTTATCACAGCAGCTAAAAAAAAAAAAGACATTTTCCATGGATGACATGGAACAATGAATGGGGGCGGTAGTGCCACGGATTTATTGTATGTATTATTTCCTGATTTTCATTATATCCCTAACCATAACCCAAAGTGTAAAACAATATAGATTCCCCTTTACAATCAGAATTACAGAAAGCCCAAATGGGGGCTCTTAATTTTTATTGTTGTGAAAGATCGCTAATCTGGTCAGTGCATCAGGTACAGATTTTTCCTTTTGCCAGAGCTCTAAATGAACAATTTCAGATTGTCAGAAAGGTGGCATGATTATGTTAGCAAGTTGCTAATGAGGGAGCTATTTCCATCATTAAAGAAGACCCTTTTTTACAAGGGTCTTCCGGTGATTTAATTATGTTGCAGAACAGCCTGTACTGCTTTGTCTTGGCTGACCATAAGGCATTGCTTCCTAATCTTTCTGAGTCATGGCATATTTGAAAATGAGCTATTCAGCAACAGCCTGCTGACAGTGTCAACATGATTGCTGGCAGGACTAGGCAGGAGCATGTGAGACTGATCCACCCCCATCCTATCCAGTTCATGAACCTGCCAAAAAAAAACAAAAAACAAAAAAAAAACAAAACCTAAAGAGAAAGGAGGATATCTGGATTTACTTGCATTCTGTACTGAAAATCATAACTCTTTTGAATTGATTCTACATCAGACGGAGCCAGATTGTCCTTATGCTAAACCCAGTGTTTATGCTAATTTTACACAACTCTTCACCAAATTTCAAAATTGAGACTGCTGATCTTTGGTGCAACTTGGAACAGAGAAGAGAATACTGGAAAGAAGATAAAAGAAGATTCAGAAATAAAATGGATGTTCCCATCCATTTTTGCCTCTTGTCCCATTCACTGTTTAGCCCCAACTGTTACATTATTAGTGAAGGAATGTAGATGGTGATCCTCCCCTCAAAAAGATTGTTCATCTCATCAATAGCTGGATTGAATGTACTCAAAATGGCCCCCAAACATTTTGGCACCAGAGACCAATTTTGTGGTAGACATTTTTTTCTATGGACTGGGCGGGGAGGGGGGGGGCAAGATGGTTTCACTTGCTCACCCACCACTCACCTCCAGCTGTGCAGCACAGTTCCTAACAGGACATCGACCAATATCAGTTGGGGACCACTGCTTTGAAGATTTTTATTCAACAGAAAAAATTACATTACTTTTGTTTGGCTAAAGAAACATCACTTTGGTGTACTGAAGCTGCATGACAGGAGACTAATTGGCGACAGGGATGATTTTTAAAATTTAAGTTGGGATGGAATCCTAATAAAGGGGGATGTGAATTAGAGAAATCTGAGAAAGTGAGGTTCAGTAATTCATGAGAAATGATTCTTCTGTAGCTTTTGTGATGCTTATAGCATGCAGCCATGGATCACGTTATTCCCTTTAGCAATAGCACTTAGATTTATATACCGCTTTACAGTGCTTTACAGCCCTCTCTAAGCGGTTTACAGAGTCAGAATATTGCCCCAACAATCTGGGTTCTCATTTTACTGACTTTGGAAGGATGGAAGGCTGAGTCAATCTTGAGCAGGTGAGAATCGAACTGCTGGCAGCTGACAGCAGAATTAGCCTGCAAGTACTGCATTCTAACCACTGCATCACCATGGCTCTTTAGCTCCAAATGATTTGTGCTGATGGTCTAAACAAAGTTTACCCAGTATTTCCTTTCAGGGGAATTTGCTAGTTATTTACTGCATGTATTTGGACACAAATTTATTCCACTAAAATGGATCAGCTCCTTCTTTGCTGATGACTTTTTCTTGTCACTGGTGCCAAGCGTTTGAATTTGTTTTGAAATTTGTAAGTCACATGTAGATTAGTGACAGTTTGAGCAATCCCATCTTCAGGCCATGGCCACGAAAAATGAAACCGGAGCCAAGAATCAAACAATACTATTGTAGTTAAGAGTCATTTGTTTTCATTGCATTTGATCCCTGATGTTGATCTGTTTAGACAAAACTATTATTTTGTGACCTTGTCATTCTGATATAATTTTTTACATAGGAACTTTGTAGAACTTAGCAGAACTTTGGCAATAAAACATTTCCCTGGATTTTTCCCCTCTGCCCTTTTCTATTGACTGACAGTGTTACTAACCGTGTACTTTAGAATGGGAGGTTGGATTTGAAATCCAGATAGATTTTTTCACCTCAATGATTCCATTTTTTTAAAAAAAACCCATAATCATAAGAGTACTTAAAAAAATACAATTCCTTGGATAACAGTTGTAGTGATTAACCTTACCAGTGCTATCTTAAATAGCAGATAATGAGGACTAAGGAATTAATACAATCCCAAAAATATATAGGAGTTGCTGAACCTGGATTTTTCATGGAATTGTTTTTTGGAGAGGAGTGTGTGTGTGTGTGCGTGTGCGTGCAAGTTTAAGTTATAGCAATTACTAATTGTATACACCATAAGGACTCATCAAACTCATCTTTCCCAAACCATGGAAAATCTACTAGTTTGTGACCGAAAGATGAAATTTAAGATTTAAATATTGGGGAAGTAACCATGCTGATTTAATTTCATTTAAATGTTATAAATTAAATTAAGCATAGTTCTCTTTTCCTTCTAATACCAGTTCTTTTTGGTGGACTGAAGTCCCTTAGAATCTCTCTCAAAATCCATTTTTTTGTCTTTTCTTTTCTGAAACGTTTGGTTATCATTTACATAATGATATAATTCCAAATTAATTTTGAAAAGGATGGGCAAACAAATGAAAGATTAAATGCATTTTTTTTTACAAATATCAAAGGTTTGCATAAATAATAGGAATGCAGACACATTGTTCAGGTGACACATGCAAAGTTGACAAGCAAAGTATACATGTTATCTGAACAATGTATTTGCATGTTCTGGCTTTTGTCACTATCAGTAGACATATTCTGTTAAACATGAATTCTACAACTGATGTACTTTAAACTTTTTAAAGAAGACTTTTATTTCTTATAAAAGTTACATTTTTATAGCAATTCATTGCACTTTTTATGGGTTAGAACTGTTAGATCCAGATTTATTCTTACCAAGAATCATGTTTGGAAAAGTTCTATTGAACTAAAAGAGAAAAAAAAAACCCAACCCAGTTTCCAGGATGCTGAATAATGCAAATTGGAGATTTAAAAGTCCTATTATAACTTGGTGGGATGTATATTTTGCTCTGTAAAGTCTTTCCTTTATTATTCTTTTGTTCTGTTGAGATTGCAAAATGCTTTTGAGGGCTTAGAATTTTTGTGTTTGTGTTGTTTAAAGTCCCATAATTGTGTCGAATGTGGGAATATATATACCACATAACACAGTCGTGTAGTTAGCAAAAGAAGAAAGGAGCAGCTTGACTTTGCTAAAGCTACAAAAGAGCTTCCTGATTTGAGGGTGGGGAAGGATATTCCTAGATTTAGCCTCTGAGCCTTCCTTAGATCTGTCCTTCCATTAACTTCCCAAGACCCTCTCTCCAGTGGTGAAATCCAAATTTTTTACTACCCATTCTGTGGGTGTGGCTTGGTGGGCATGGTGTGGCTTGGTGGGCATGGCATGGTGAGCATGGCAGGGGAAGGATACTGCAAAATCTCCATTCCCACCCCACTCCTGGGGGAAGGATATTGCAAAATCTCCATTCCTACCCTACTCTGGAGCCAGCCAGAGGTGGTATTTGCCAGTTCTCCGAACCACTCAAAATTTCCGCTACCGGTTCTCCAGAACCTGCTGGATTTCACCCCTGCCTCTCTCATGTTCCCTTTCCTGCTGGAATATAATCTGAGGAGGTGACCAATGTTGCCATTCTTTAACTGGCAGTTCCACCAGCCAATTATCACATCTTTAATTCCTCTTTGTATTACTTTTCAAATTCTTCTTTATGGTTTATTGCATACTTGTATATAGGGTTGGAAGAACATTTTAAATATCTGTTTTGCTTTTTTTAGAGAACAAGAATGTTTTCCTTTTCCTTCTTCTACGTTCATCACTATTCATTTAAATTTGTAGCTATCACAGGGAAATGAAAGCTGTGACTCTGGAGGCAAATGTCTATCACCAACTTCCCTAGAAGTGATGAGACTTCCAGTTAGCACTGTCTATGACATTTATCACACTTGAACTCCTTATAAAGTCTAGCTTTTGTGTAAAGGTCATCCTATTCTGCTTTTTTTTTTTAAACCATAATACCGGTAGTAACATGACAGCTATGTAAGGCAATGGAGAAATGGGGTTCCATATTTAGAATATCTTGCTCAAGATCCATTTATAGAAGAAGAAGCAGTTCAAACTGGATTAGATTATTTCCAGAGATTCAATCAATATCCCAAATCCTTTTGGAGTGTTTCTGCACAAACCCTGTGTATCTGTTGTCAACAGCTGTGACAGTGGCTTATTTTGTTCGATGCCTATTGTTTATTTTCTAACCAACTTTAAAGCAAAAACAAACCTCAACCAGATTCATGAACGGAAGACGCAAGATGCTGCCCAACCGGCACGCATGGTGGTCATAGCAAACTGGAAAGGATGGCTTTTATTAAAACATGACAGTATATTACCAAGACTGTCGATTTTCTTATTTCTAATGTCTGTTATATTGTCAGCTGTCTTTATCTTAAAAGGGAGCTTAGAAAAATCTGTGTAAAGGTAATCCTTAGCTTACAACAGTTCATTTAGTGACTGCTCGAAGTTACAGTATCACTGAAAAAAAGTGATTTATGACCATTTTCACACTTACGACCATTGCAGCATCCCCATGTTCACGTGACCCAAATTCGGATGCTTGGCAACTGGTTCATATTTATGAAGGTTGCAGTGTCCCGGGATTATGTCAACTCCTTTTGCAACCCCCTGACAAGCGAAATCAATGAGGGAAGCAGATTCACTTCACAACCTTAACAACTGCAATGATTCACTTAAAAACTATGATAAGAAAAGTCATAAAATGGGGGAAAACTTGCTTAAATGTCTCACTTAGCAATTAAACTTTGGGATCAATTACAGTCGTAAGTCAAGGACTACCTGTATTCCAGAAATATCAACATTTATTTGATTGGGGAATTGTCCACTGACTTGTTATCACCTTTTGAGATAAAGGGATTGGTGCAGGGCTGGGATCCTACCAGTTTGGGTGAACTGGTAGCTCTGACAATCAGCTGGGAGCGAACCAGTTCGCCCCGACAATCAGATGGGCCCACTCTCCCGCCTGCGCTATTTTCCTATCTTATCTTCTCAGCTGATTTGCGTGGCAGAGCAGATTGCCATGCCTCAGCTGTGTTTCTCCTCCAAAGAAACGTGGAAGTGAAGATTTTTTTCAAACTGTGCATGCGCACGCAGCGCGCGTCAGCCACGCACACGCACAAAGCACGCGGGTGCACACAAAGCACGCAATCACCGAACCGGTTGTTAAACTGGGAGGATCCTACCAGTGGTTTGGTGGTCTTATATTGCTCCATTTGTGTTTACAGAATGCTTGGAAAGTTTGAGAGGCACAGGATATGTGCTAGGTATGATACATTCAAGAATGGCTCTTCTATTGTGTGATCTGTATCACTCAGCAAAGCAGGCTGGTTCTGGAGGCTACTGCTTCTAGGACATCATTTCTTTCTGGTTTCAGAATTTGTTTCTGCATTGTTCTCTGAATAAGGTTTGAAATTCCTTCCTAGAGCAAACAGGTCTGCCTCTGCTTCTCATGAAGACTGCTTACTTTCACTTATGGATAGGCGCGTGAGAAGGGCAAGGTCACTGTAGAACAAATGTGCCTCTGTGTATATTTCTGGTGATCGCTTTGCCACCTGAAGCGTCTATTTAGTTTGCTAACTTCCACTCCTCCTCCCTATTTCCCCACTCCCTTTTTCTGTAGATTTCATCAAACAAGGTCGAGAGAAGTTGGAACAAACCATCAAGGCCTCCGGTTCCAGGCTCTGCTCCTAGTGAGTATCTGTTTCTTTCCATCAATGGGGTGCTGTTCCTTTAAAACTCAGCCTGAGGATGCCCTCCTACCAGGAATAAGCAGTGAATTGAGCCGACTGGCACAGGCATGATGCAGAGGGAACCACGACTTGCACAAACTGGGATTTGTTACTCAATATGGTTTTGTTACACTGCTCCGCTTCTAAGGAGAGCTTTTTGTCAGGCAGATGTAAGTAAGAGACCTAACTACGATACCTGAAAATGAAACGTAACTCTGGGATCTGTAGGGGGTATTTTGAAATGTGGTGCTTTTATTTAATGTCATTGCTTTTAAGAAATAAGGAGAGATGCCAGCGTGGAGCTGCCAAATGCTTTTTTTTTTTTTTTTTTTGGCCTTTGCTAAACGAGGTGGGGAGCATTACGTCTGAAAATGTCTCATGTTTGGATTGTGGGAGTTTGCTCCAAAATGTTAGGAATCAGAGTTTGCAGGGTGTGTGTGTATATATATATATATATATGCAGTTAATCCTTCCTTGTTACAAAATGTCATTCTTTCAATGTAGTCTGCTAATAATTTCACAGAGAACAAGGAGGAGAAATGTACAACAGGAGTATCTATTAAGGGCTAATTGCAACTTGGAGGTGGATTTTGGGTGGGGAAATAGTAAAGAGATGGCTCTGAAAACTTCAAAAAGAAAGATCTAATTACAGCTTTAATTGTAAAAGTGTGTAAAGTATACAAATTGCCTCTACAATTCTAAGTATTCTGTGATAAAAGCAGGAAAAAACAGATTAATTTGCTGACAAGGTTTTAATTAAGCCTCACTTAAAATAGGACAGGAAATGGCTAAATGCCATTCCTACTGTTATCACAAATAACAGCTCTGTACTGGCTTTGTTGGGATATGGGTTTAATAAGTTTTATTTCTTCACTCTGGCAGCCAAATTAACCCCCCAGGGTTTAAATGAGAACTGTGACGTAATGGTGGAGTCTCAGTGTCTCAGTCTTGTTCCACTTTTCCTCAGTTAATCATTGTCTTTTTAACCCTCAGTGCTGAAAGAGTAACTGTTTTAATGGACCATTCCAGAAGCCCAGAGCACAATAGCCAGGTAAGAGCTGAGATCTTCGTTAAAAGTATTGGAGATGGGACAATTTCGAACAAAGAGAAAATGAGGCAAAGTTTCTTAGCTGTCTTAAATCAGCTAAGAGAAAAACTACAATTTACATAGTTTCATCATCACAGGTCAGTCTGTCCAAATGTGGTCCCTTTGGATTTGTTGACTGCTAGTGATTAGACCCAACACAGCTAGAGAACACTAGCAGTTGGGGAGACTGCTGGGTTATCCTTGTGTGGGTTTCTCTGCAAATTTACCACTTCTTGCAATTAAGTAGCTTTTGTCTTTTATTCATAGATGTGGCAGCATTAGCCAGTGTACAGGTGGTCCTCGATATATGACCACATTTGGGACCAGAATTTCCATTGTTTATCAAGGCAGTGGTTAAGTGATTTTATGACCTTTTTTGCCATGGTTGTTAAGTAAATCACTGCAGTTGTTAAGTGAGGAATGTGGTCCTTAAGCAAATTCAGCTTCTCCCATTGACTTTGCTCCTGGAAGCTAGCTGGGAAGGTAGCAATCCCATGATCCTGCAATACATGCCAGGCTCTCAAATTTTGCTCATGTGACCATGGGGATATTATGATGATTGTAAGTACAAGGACCGGTAGTAAGTCACATTTTTTCAGTGTATTATAACTTCAAACAGTCGCTAAACAAATAGTTGCTGGTTAAGATCTCCCTGTAAATAATTCTTCGTAAATAAAGTCAACTTCATGACTTTTTGTTTTCTATCTACAGCCTTTATCACCAAGTGACAATATCAACCTTGGACCATCTGCTAATCCCAAGTAAGACTATTTAAAAGACCATTCATAGCACTATGGAATACAAAGAAATGGATGCTTTTCCTTCTACATTATAGAATTATAGTCTAGTTTAATGAAAAGGAGGACTAGGGGTGACATGATAGCAATGTTCCAATATCTCAGGGGTTGCCACAAAGAAGGAGTCAACCTCTTCTCCAAAGCACCCGAAGGCAGGACAAGAAGCAATGTATGGAAACTAATCAAGGAGAACCTAGAACTAAGGAGAAATTTCCTGACAGAACAATTAATCAGTGGAACAACTTGCCTCCAGAAGTTGTGAATGCTCCAACACTGGAAGTTTTTAAGAAGGGATTGGATAACCATCCCTTCCCTTATACCGAAATGGTATAAGGCTTCCTGCCTAAGCAGGGAGTTGGACTAGAAGACCTCCAAGGTCCCTTCCAACTCCGTCGTTCTATTCCTACTCCTATTCCTACTCCTACTCCTACTCCTATTCCTATCCTTGTCCTGTCCCATTCCATTCCATAATATAAGGTTAGTTATTTCAAGCTCCAGTAAAACCTTCTCTTATAGGCTGCTAATAATTCATTTGTAGTACAAGCAAGAAATACGGGTAAGGGACCATAGTGCATCCCAATGATGGGGAGGGGTACAGGCAGAATGAAATTGCAGCCTTGAGGAAAAGGTTAACTGTGTTAATATTTTACACAAAGGTTACTTGGAGCCCAGTAGTGGGCTTCGTTATTATTTTTCGACCTTGGAATTGCACTGTAATAGCTCACAGACAATAAAACCTATACATCTTGGCCAATAAAACATACATGTTCGCCTTCACAGCTGAAAATAAGTCTCTATGTCCTGAACTTCTTTGTTTGCTTTTGGGCAGGAGAGCACCCATATTGGGGTAACCATTTGACAGACTACAGCAGCAGATTATGGGAAAGTGAGAAACTATTGGGGAGGGGGGTGTTAGTAGAAAGAGTTATTGTGCCATGAGTCCTGGACCCTCATGGATTGAATGACACTGGGACAGAAATTAAAGTAAAATATAACTCCAAACTTGTTAGCCTTTGTAGATCCATTTTATCATCCACATTACAAAAATGTATTATGATTGATTTAGAGTAGAGGAGAAAGTTCTAACTGATACAGAAGAAAGCCTTTCATGTATTTATTTTGTCTTTTTTCCCCCCTAATAGTGCCAGGCCAACTGATTTTGACTTCCTAAAAATAATTGGCAAAGGAAGCTTTGGGAAAGTAAGTAACCTAGTTTGGGAAGTTTTCTTGTGGACCGCTTGTTGATCCAAATAGTTTTTCATTCATGGCTTTTGACCTTTGGGAATTAATGTAGCATTTGCACATGCTATTTTCCCAGTCCAATCAAAAGGGCCAGTGAGGTGGATCCCTTAGGCCATATATTTTGTATGCGTGAAACATAGGAACTTCTTGATTATTTATTCATAAGAAATGCTTACTATTAAATTATTCCCTGCAAAACAGGGCAGAAAGTGCTTCTGGGAATTTTTTTCTTCTTCAGTAATAAAATAAATCAATTTTAACTCATAGCACCTAGAGTTGTATGAACACTATATAAATGTTGTAAAAAATAATGAGAGTGAATGGGCAGGAATATAATTTATTTTTCAACTGCTCATAGAAAATTGCCTCAAGCCAAACTTGCTTCCATATTTACCAAAAAAAAGCAGTGAATTTGCTTCTGCTACTAATGATTTTGATGATTGGCATTTCAGTGAAGCTATTCCCTATAACAAGGCACAAAGCACTATTTGCGGCTCCTAATCTTTCAGATTGCCGCTATATTAAAGGAAGTTCAGATGAGAGTATATCTTTAAAACATCAAAGAATTTCAAAATGTCTAGAAATGCACTTCTTGATTCATTCTTGTATATTATTTGCAATGATGTGTAAATATTTTACCAATCATTTTTGAGGGACACGTTCTTATTATGTTGCTTCTCACATCCCCAGAAGACTACTGAAATTGCCTAAAGACATCTTTCATTGTTTTACTTATTTATTAAATTTATTTGCCAATAAGGATGGGACACAATAAGGGTACAAACAATTAGTAATTTAAAAAAGTAAAAGATATATGTCTTTTTTATTTTCTTTTAAATTATACTCTAATAAATCCGTTATCCCTTTTAATGCTGTGTACCCCCACCTTCCTTATCTTGTGTGTACTATTTTTATATCTTTTAGCTTTTTAAAAAATTGTTTCTATCCCAGCCACCTTAAGCTGATCTACCATCACAATAAAGATTTGATTTGAAAAAAAGGATCAAATTCTATTTGGCTCAGGAGGACAAAAGGAAGAAAAGTTCTGTAGGCACATTAACACTGAGAGCTCTCTGGTTTAAGAGCCTTTGTTCTGTATTTCAAATTAGTTCTGATAACTTAGAGAGGCATTTTTGGAGTGGTGGTGATGGTGGTGACGGTGTTTGACCTAGGCATTTCAATCGTCTATTTCTCTCAGAGTATTATTGATCTCCTAGAAGATCAGTACTCCAGTGAAATGATTTTATTGTTGCTGCCATCTTGGGGTCACTGAGATTATTATCAGGAGTCTGATAGCATCTTTTCTGACTAATGAAAATGTATTAAAAGGCATAAGCTTTCATGAGTAGCAGTTCATTTCATCAGACACATCTCACAAAAGCTTATGCCTTTTAATAAAATTTGTTAGAAAAGGTGCTACCAGACTTCTGTTTTGTTTTGTTTTGTTTTGCCACAATTGACTAAGCTTTCCTCCTACAATGTCTACCAGATTACTCTAGTTTCTCACTTTCTGCTCAGAAAGGACCTTCAAGTGGCCTGGGTGAAGAGCCAAGTCTTCATGGCACTTTGAAACACCAATAGGGTAAAGACCATCCAGATCCTGGGGAGAACTTGTTTAATCAAAGGAATCCAGACCATCACTGTTCATACTAATTCTGGACCAATTGAAGCTTCTACATAGTCCTCAAGGGCAGCCTCATGTAGAGTACTGGTATATTGCAATAGTCAAGCTGGAAGGCAAACATGATATGAGAGATTATCCGGGGACTTCCATTTGACGTTGTGGTGATATCAGATGTGAGGAGTGGGTCTCTGTTTTCCCACACTGAGTTCTCTACATTAGAGGGCTCCAAAAGGAGCTAAAGCCACCCTGGAGGGGTGGTGAAGAAAAGAGGGGTGCCCTACAGGTTGTGGAGAGCCGCAGTCTCTTCTGTTTGACCCAGGATTCTTTTCCCTTTCCTTCATGGTGAGAAGAAGGCATCCAAAAATGGCTGCCATGAAGCTGGGACAGCTGAGGCAACAAAGAAAGGGTGTAAATTAACAGTAACTAGTTGAGAAGGTTTTTTTTTTACTCAAAAAGAAAAGAGGGGAAAAATCTGAAAGACACTTTTAACTATGATAGCGGTGAATAATTTTTCCTTACAGAACAGATGTCTCCTTTTGGTATGATTAGAAGAAACAAACTCTTTTCAGCATTTTACATTTCTTGTGCTGTTAACATATACTGTATCACATAGATTTTTTGGGGTTGCTAGCATTGTGCTTATAAAACAGACCAACTGGGATAGTTGAAAATTGATAGCAGTGGAAGCTTCTTGGTCTCTCATTTCCATTGCAGGTCCTTTTGTCCAAACACAAGTCTGATGGAAGATTCTATGCTATAAAAGTTTTGCAGAAAAAGTCCATCCTTAAGAAAAAAGAGGTAACTTTGAAATATATTTTGTTTATATTGAGTACAGAATAAATACTGTACTCAATATACTACTTCTGCCTTCCTCTATAGTTGGGCTGTCAAACTCCCGGCCCATGGGCTGGATGTGTCACACACTGGCCATGCCCACTCCTGGTTTAGTGAAGGGGAAAAAAGTCCCGATACATCACATCATGACGTGAATTTGACACCCCTGCTCTATAGTATGATATTTTTTTAACAAAATGGCAGATATTGATTATATTTTAGCATGTGCAACAGTCATGTTGGTAGACATATGCTTGCATATGTATATTTCTATAAAGAATTTAGTAGCAATATATGAGAATAGTTTCTAGGCTTTAGGAACTATTTTATGCTACTGTCTTCTGATCCAGTTAGGAACCGGGTCCATACATCAGATCTATCATGCATAAGAAAACACCTGTATTTGTTACTGGAATGATCCCTCATGTTCTTATGTTACCATCCAGTGATAGCACATTGCAAGCCATCCTCCCCCCCCCCCCCCGCCCAAAAAAAACCATCAACAACCACCGGAAACCAGATTTGCCCTCCACTTTCTTCTTAACCTTCCATATCAGAAAGAATGGACTTTCTTGTATGCTTTTCTTCTGTTCTGTTTTTAAGCCTCTGACAACAATATGGAGGAAAAGTGAGTTGGGCATATAGAACCGTATCAATAGCTGGCAGATTGCACAGTACTTGGCTTGAGAGCCATTTCATTCAAATGCCTTTAGTGGATTCATCTAATACATTCAATTTATAGCAAAAAAAAAAAAGCCATAGAAGCTGTAGAAGCTACATTAACTCCTTTTCTTCCTTTCTACAGTCTCTTTAAAAACACCACTCTCTGCTAAAGATGCTATTTGATATCCGAAAGTAGCAAGTAAAAGCATTTGAGTGATTCCTCCTTCTTTTTTACAAATCCTAACATCATTGGCAGATTTCATTTTCAATTTCTGTAGTTCTTTTTGCTACATCTTTTTTTTAAAAAAACTAACCTGCATATTTGCATTTTTGTCCTTCTTGGCTCTTGATAGCAAAACCACATAATGGCAGAACGCAATGTGCTCCTGAAGAATGTGAAACATCCTTTCCTCGTGGGGCTCCACTATTCTTTCCAGACCAAGGAGAAACTCTACTTTGTACTGGATTATGTAAATGGAGGAGAGGCAAGTACCTGTCGGTGCTCACAAATCCTAGCATCATTGGCGGATTTCATTTTCAAACTAGACTACATTGACATTTTCTCCTTCACTCCAATGAATGATTCAGTGCATGGCTGGATGATAACTGAATCAACCTTGGACAGAAGACTAAAGCTGAAAGAAGTCCTTGACTTACAACCTTAATTGAGCCTGGAATTATGGTCATAAATTGTGATGGCCATAAAGCAGGTTACCAACTTTTGCATCCTTTTTCATAGCAGTCATAAAGTGAACATGGTGGCCGTAAAGCAAACACTGCAATCATCAAACTAATGCTGCGGTCATTAAGTGACTCTAATGTTCACTATGGAGTGTTTTTGCCAAAACCTAGAAATAAATGTCAGTTTTCATCAAAAACATCACAATAATTGTCACATGACTGTACAATGCTGAAAATGGCCATAAATGGGGAGAGGTTGCCAAGCACCCGAAATGCAGTCACGTGACTGCAGAGGTAGTGGCTGTCAGACATTCAGAACTAGGTTGTAAGTATCTTTGGGAGAGTCTGTCATAACATCAAAAGGTCACCAAGCGATCAGTCATAAGTCGAGAACTACCTTTATAAAATACTGGAGCAGTTTCCTATGAAATTGTGTTAAAATTAGGCAGTTGCATAACTGGGGTTGCATAAATAATATTTATCATTATCATTATTACTTACAACATGTGCACTATTTCCTATGTCAAAGCATCTTGAAGCTGTTTACAGTGAAAAGAACCACCAAACTCATAATAAAGAATACATTAAAATTACAGCCATCAAGGTAGAGTGGTTAAAGTGCTGGACTAGGAACTAGGCTCTAGTCTTCCCCTAAGTGAATATTGATACTCCTCAAGTTATTAAAAGTTACTAATGAAAGCAAAATCTATTCATTAAAAAGTGGGGAAAATAATTCTTCCAACTTTCCAAGTGGGAATGCCTAAATGAAAATGCTAAAATTGTTTGAGCAGGGTGTATGATATTGGACCCAGATTGTTGGGGGCAACATGCTGACTCTGTAAACTGCTTAGAGAGGGCTGTAAAGCACTATAAAGCGATATATAAATCAAAGTGCTATTGCTATCTCTTGATTCTGTTAAATAAAAAGAGGGTTTATGAAACACTGTGCTCCTTTCCTAAGTTTTTATCTCTCTGTTTCTAGTTATTCTTCCACCTACAAAGGGAGCGCTGTTTCCGTGAACCTCGAGCTCGCTTCTATGCAGCAGAAATAGCCAGTGCGGTTGGCTACCTTCACTCACTGAATATCATATACAGGTAAAATATGTTCAGAGCAGGTAGTGATCCTATTGATTGCTCCAAAATGTATCAATATGTAAATGAACAGAATAGTTAGATTTGGCTGCTTGCGAGCAAAATAAAATGGGGCTAGTTTCACTGAGATTTTGGCATTTATTTAGAAATATATTTGTCCTAGAAAAGTCTCCAAGACCTTCTGACAAATCCAAGCGTTACTATATTGGATATCTAAGAGCATGCCATACAAAGCCAGTTTAGTATAGTGCCATGATGGCGAACCTGTGGCATGCCTGCCACAGGTGGCATGCAGAGCCCTCTCTGTGGCCACGTGAGCCATCGCCCCAGCTCAGCTCCACTGTGCATGAGCGCATACCTCCCGCCAGCCAGCTGGTTTTTGGATCTCTGCTGCGCATGCGCAGGGGGTGGGTGCATGCGTGGGGGTGGGCTCATGCATGCGGGTGGGTGCATGCAGGAGATGCATTCACATGCTTGGGAGGTGGGGCATACGTGCAGGAGTCACACTCGCATGCGGGGGGTCATGCACACATGCACAGGAGGAGTCGCATTACATTATGGGTGTGCGCATGTGCTTTTTGCACTTGATGCTGAAAAGGTTAGCTATCACTGGTATAGTGGTTAAGGCATCAGACCAGAACCTGGAAGACTGAGAGTTCTAGTCGTGTCCTAGGCATGAAACCACCTTAGTGACTTTCGGGTAGTGACTGTCTCAGTTCTAGGAAGAAGGAAATGACAAACCACTTCTGAAATCTTGCCAAAAACCCAATGGGTCTTGTCTAGACAATTGCCAGGAATAAAAATCTGACAGAGAGGGAGAGGGAGAGGGAGAGGGAGATAGAGAGAGAGAGAGAGAGAGAGAGCAGACAGCATATGTCAAAGTGTGCTCCAATCAGGGGTGAAATGCTCCCGGTTCAGATCGGATTGGGCCATCTTGTAGCGATTGTGGCAGGTGGTTCGGAGAACCAGTAGCAATGGCGATGTGAGGCTCCGCTCACCTGCCCGGGTGTTGTTACTTCCTGGTTTTAACCAGAAAGTAATGAGTTTTTTACCCTCTGTGCATGCGCAGGTTTTGTGCATGCTCAGGGGGTCTGTGTGTGTATGTGCATGCACTTCCGAACCAGTAAGGAAGGTAAGTACATTTCACCTTTGGCTCCAATAGAGACTATCACTTTACCACAAGATGGACATCTGAGTGAATTGAAATCATCAGTTGAAAATGATAAATTTGGAATTTAACAATCATTTTAAAATAATCTTCCCCAGCTTGGTATCCCTCAGATGATGTGATCATGTTGCATAGGAATGATGGGAACTGAAGCCTAGCATATTTAAAAAATACATTAAGGATATACTCAAGAAGTTTGAAAGCTAGACAGGCTGCCTTAAGGTTTCTTTGTTGCAGCACTGCATTTGGGGTGGCTGCAGGGCCGGATTTAGATGAAAACAGGCCCTAGGCTATTCCACTTATGAAGCCCTTTCACCTCCCATTTTTAAGTTTGTAATTTTGCTAACAATTTGAATGTAGGCCCCTCTTGATCTTGAGGCCCTAGGCTGAAGCCTAGTTAGCCTATAGGAAAATCCGGCCCTGGGTGGCTGAATGGGAATCTATATGTTGCTGCAAGAGATATAGATCTGTCTTCTGTCTGTCCCTGCTGTACCATATAAATATCAATTCCTTTCTCTCCTTTGTTTGTTTTTTTTAAAAAGGGACTTGAAACCTGAAAATATTCTTTTGGATTCTCAGGTATGTTATTAGTGTTAGTGTGTGGAGAAAATTACAATTGTAATTTACAATTGTCACAGTTAAGAGAGACCAGGTTTAATAATGTCTAACCTCCTCTAGTTTCCAGTAGTTTATGATGAAACATTTGCATGCCGTGTCAAGTGTGAGAGATGTATAATTAAGAAAAAGAAAAGAAAAAAAAATAACATGCTATGTGTGAGAAGTGACTTGTGAAATGGTGGCCCAGGCTTTCCCCATTTATTGCTTCTGAGCTGCGGTGCAAGTTGCTAGTTTTTAGTAAGCAAATATTTTGCTCGTGGACTTCTGCTCAGGACCCACAGTTGCCTGGGTTATGTTTGATAAAAATATTACTAAAAGAACAAAGGAAAATGTTACTCGCTCCAGAATAGAAAAGCCTGTTTGTTTTGTTGTCTATTTTGAAATCCACCAAGAAGACTGAAATTTGTCTCTAATCCTTCAGGGTCACATTGTTCTGACAGATTTTGGACTTTGCAAAGAAGGAATGGAGCAAGAAGAAACAACATCTACTTTTTGTGGCACACCAGAAGTATGATATTGTGTTTCTTTTTTTTTTTTTTACTTTCAGGAACCTGTCCTACTTTTAAATATTATGGAGGATCCCAAAAGAGCTTGTGCCTATAGGTTATACAGTATTTACTGATATTTATTCTATCAAAAATTAAAATGGATGCAAGTAGAATATTTATTTATTGAATTATGTAAGTTAATAGTGTTTCCCCCAAAATATGACAGGCAATCCAAATGTGCTATTTGGGCTGCGGGAAAGCCAAGCGGAGGGTGGTCGGAGTGGTGGGTGGCTGCGGATGGCTTGTCTTTGTGCAGCAACATTGGCAGCAGACAGAGGCATGGGGGGGAAGGCAGGTGATACGGACTTGCTGTGTGGGCTGTGGGCAAGCTGAGTAGCGGTGAACCAGAGCAGCGGCTGGTCACAGGAGGTCATCTTTGCGCCTCTCGGCTTGCCTGCAATCCATGCGGCATGTTGGTATCACCTGCCTTCTGCTCCGTGCTTTCTGCTCTCCACAGCCCCAGAGTGCACCAACCGAGGGACCTGCGGACTGCAGCTGCTGCCGGATACCATCAGTCCCCGTGTGCTTGCTGACTCTTGTGTGTGCGCCAGGAAACGGGGTGCCTAGCCAGGTGATTATCTTTAAATCATGTTTCCCCAAAAATAAGCCGTGGTGCTTATTCTGGGGCCCAAAAGAAAATAAGACTGGCTCTTATTTTTGGGGAAACATGATAGTATTCAAGCCATTAGATATTAACATTAATAAAAAAAATATGAAAAATTCATATTTTTAACAAATAAAAAATAACAATGAGAAGAGAGGCATTGTTTTAAATTTTTGCAATATCTTCAAATTTTTATCTCACAGAATTCTGAGGGGGTCTCAGAGAGGTCTTTAGGGCACACTTTTAAGAAATACTCATATAAATGAAATTATCACTTACATACACACGTTTTCTTATTACTTCCAATAAAGAAAAAAAAAGGCTTTTGTGAAAATAATTACAACCCTTTGTCTGGTGTTTTGTGTATATAATGATATATTATTATTAAAATTTCTACATATTTAACAGTACTTGGCTCCAGAAGTGCTTAAAAAGCAGCCTTATGACCGAACTGTTGACTGGTGGTGCCTTGGATCTGTGCTTTATGAAATGCTATTTGGCTTGGTAAGTTTTGCTTCTGAAGTAGAGGCTAAAATGACCTGGGAATGGCTTTTCATCCTAATGTATAAATAAAGCTGATCGCTTTGGACAAAGGGACAAGAAATATGATCAGGTTTGGGAGGCAATACCAAAGCCTATCAGTCTGCTTAATTAGAATGGCAATATTGGAAAATATATATGATGCTCAATTCCATAGCATACTATTTTTTAAACTTGGAAGTTTAAGATGTCTGGACTTCAACTTCCAGGATTCTCTAGCCAGCCTAGCTAGAGAATTCTGGGAGTTGAAGTCCACACATCTTCATTTTGCCAAGGTTGAGAAACACCACCTTAGAGTGTTCTTAGAACCCATCTTGTGCTGCTTATCCTTGTATGCTAATATAATTAGCCAAGTTTATCATATTCCAGCATAGGTAAAATTTGGATAACAGTGTCTTCAAATCATTTGCCAGGCGCTCAATTGATCAATTAATTAAAGTGTGCCTGAGTTCTTGCATATGTTAAGCCTGTCAGCATGCTGATGATTGTATGTTTGGAAGCAGGATTGGCTCAGTTTATATGAATAAAAATGAGCTAATTGTGGAGCACACACATTTAATCTTACCATTCTTTTGGCTATCAAACCTAAACTGTGATCATATAGCTTTTGCGCTTTTCCTGTAAATGTTTGCTGCCATCTAGTGGTTGCCCTGCATTTTTCACCTACAATGAATAGAAAGAGGAAGAGAAGAGAAGAGGAGAAGAGAAGATGGAAGGGACTTTGGAAGTCTTTTAGTCCAATCCCTTACTTAGGCAGGAAATCCTATACCATTTCAGACAAATATGGTAGTATTGTTTATTCAGTAATTTATTTTAAACAAACTATAATAGCATACATTTCTTCCATTAAACTTATACAAAAAACAACATGAATTGCATTTTATTTAAACATGATACAAATTTACACTGTACTTTATGCTATTGACCTTTTCCTATTTTTACTGTCAGCCTCCATTTTACAGCCGGGATATGTCACAGATGTATGAGAATATCCTGCACAAACCGCTTCAGATACAAGGAACCAAAACCATAGCAGCTTGTGATATCCTACAAGGACTTCTTCATAAAGATCAGAAGAAGAGGCTTGGAGCCAAGACCGATTTTGTATGTGATAACTGCTTATTCTTGGAACCCCAGGCATCTTGTCCTGCTAAAAACTCGATCCTCCTTGGCAGTATTTAAAATTTGTAGCAGTGTGTATGAGATTTCATAACTCTTTTCATTATTTCTGTTATTTACTCTGCCCCGTCACTGCTACAAGGCATCTCCACTAATCTTCACTTTCATCCACCACAGTTTTTTATTTTCATAAAATATAATTTCTGCATTTTGAATTGCTACAAATACTGTACAGTTTGCTGTTTAATAAATATGTAATAGAAACAACTTAAATAACTAGACAATTTGGAATTTAAGCAGTACAAGGAGTAGATTGGAGTGGCCTATATATTCGGTAGGTTAATGGAAACTTTCATATTATATGAAAGCTATATCAGTTAACAAGGAAAACTAATGGGCATTTCCATTGCACACAATGTACTTCTGCATCTATATTTATATCTCAATGTACTTTTCAGCATAATTCTGTACATTATGCTGCTTCTTAAATTATTGTTAATACTGTTTGAGAGTTTGTAAGCATACATGTGCAAACAGTTAAATGTGTGCTCAGAAAGTTGTGCCACTTTTAAAGTAAAGAATTTACTTTAGGGTGGTGTTAGAAAGTGAAGCTTATGAAATCCCTAAAGAATTCTGAGTCAATTGAGGTGACTAGTTCCAAGTGCTTGTATGTTAGGTTGTGCTATAGACACAAGGTAGCTTGACTACTGCTGGAGACACAAGTTAGGGTGTCTTGATTGCCTCAATGGCCCTTTGTGGGCTCCTGGACCTCAGGGCTGATGAGAGAGAGAGTCTTCAAGAAATATATTTTAGGGTGATTTCAACGTCCATTACCTAAAAAAGCATATAAGACCCTAGCCCCCATTTGTGAATCCACAAAAAATTACAACTCTGATGTACAGAGATACATAGATAGATAGATAGATAGACACAGAGATAGATAGATACAGAGATAGGTGGATGGAAGGAGGGGGGGAGGGATAGATAGTGTCAGGTTCCAAGTAATGCATCCATCGGTGCAATGTGGAATGTGGTTGACTCATCAGCTAGGAATGATGTTTTGATTGAAGGCTACATCCCCCTCCAGTTCCAAGCTGTGTCGAGCTGAATTCATACTAGGATATCCAAGGATACACACAATCCCACACCCCAGTCAAATTCAGGCTCGACAGATATTTGATCTGGTCTTTATTTTATCATGGTCAGATCACTTTCTACCCAGACTAAGAATTTTAGCTTTCCTGGACCTCTGCCAAAGCAAGGAACCTATTAGAATGGTCCATCTTAGGAGCCTGATGGAATCTGGGAGTTACCAGAAGGATGGGGATTTGAAGGGATTGAGGATTGGGAATTGACTGGGGATTTTCCTGACAATTTGTAAGCATTGAGCTTTTGCTTCATACATCTTCGCAATACAGAGACAGAATACTTGATAAGAGGGCACTTCTGTTGTTTCTCTAGTGGTCTGGTTTTTTGATAACCTATGGGAGGAACACTGACAGCTTGCTGCCCTTATTATTACTGAGTAGGCTTGAGCCTGAGTTCATACCACGGTTTAATTGTGTACATGTTTGGTACAATTAGCCTCTGTATAACAATTTACAATTGTTTAGCTTTACAATTAGCAAACGTATTTTAGGAAACCATTTACAGTAAGTAAATTTAGATCAATGATTCATTGCAGCTAGGCATAAACATAAGCACAGCGGAGGTTTGGAAATCCTTCTGGCAAACAGCAGCTCATCTTTATTTTACTTTTTACAGCTTGAAATAAAGAACCATATGTTCTTCGCTCCAATAAACTGGGATGATTTGTATAATAAGAAGATCACTCCTCCATTTGATCCTAATGTGGTAAGTGGTTTATTATGCCGTAGGCAATCTTTGTGAAATTGTGAAGAAATATTAGAAAAAGCAACCATTCTGGGTGCATTTTCAGGGATTATGGATCTAAGTTTTATCATTTGTTATGGATTTTCCTGACACGTGAAATATTGAGCCAATTCACATGATTTACATTTTGTCTTTGGATACTGCAATTTGCCTTTAAAGAAAAACTGGAAATTGTTGCGGGGTGAAGGATGGCTTGGAGAAAGCACAGTTTACTCAGTTTGCCTATTAGAACTATGGTAATTAAAAATCTAATTACACATAGTGCTAAATGTATGTTTCAGAAAAAATGCACTTAATAGTAGAATAAAACAAATAGTAATCTTTTAATTCCTGTGCGATGCCTGGAGTCACTGTGAGTGAGTTGGGAAGCCATATAAATTTTCTTAATAAATAAATAGAACAAATAAATAGCTTCCTTTCCTCTATCCCTTCCCTTCCACCAGTGAATGGAAAATAATTGGGACACCCCAGACAAATAACCCAGGGACTTTTTCTCACTTTGTCTCAGAAACATGGTATGCAATCAAGAATGATTGACTGACTTCAAAGTGTTTTATGTGAAAAGAAAAAAAGTAACATAACCTCAACTCAGTATAAGGCGGAAGAGCATTTTAAAGTTGAACGGACTAGTAGGATTCAGCATAATCTTAAAACCAGGGGTGAAATGCTCCCAGTTCAGATTGGATCACCTGATCTGGTAGCGATGGAGGCAGGTGGTTCAGAGAACCGGTAGCAAAAATCCCTGCCCCTCCCCTGCCCAGCTGAGCCACACAATCATCAGAGGCTTTTTTTTAACTTTTAAAAGCATTTTTTCTACAAACTCTTCGGCCAAAAAATGCTTTTAAAAGTAAAAAAAAGCCTCTGATGATCGTGCGGGTCAGCTGGGATCGTCAGAGGCTTTTAAAAGAAAAAAACCCTTTTTTTCTTTTAAATGCCTCTGATGATCCCAGCTGAGTTGCCTGATGGCAGAGGCTTTTTTTTACTTTTAAAAGCATTTTTTGGCCGAAGAGTTTGTAGAAAAAATGCCTCTGCCAATCAGGCAACTCAGCTGGGATCGTTAGAGCCTTTTGAAAGCATTTTTTTACAACCTCTTCGCGGAAGAGATTGTAGAAAAAATGGTTTTAAAAGTAAAAAAAAAATTAGCCACGCCCACCCAGTCACATTACCCCCCCAACCAAGCCATGCCCACAGAACCGGTAGTAACAAATTTTAGATTTCACCACTGCTTAAAACATGCGCTGTGTTTCTCTCCTTCTACACCCTCTGGTTTTAAGAATGACTATTTACTTTATTGTTGTTATTGCCTGAAACTTAAAAAAATAATTGTTTTTTTTTTAAGGCTGGGCCATCTGATCTACGACATTTTGACCCAGAATTCACTCAGGAAACTGTTCCCAGTTCCATCGTTCAAACTCCTGATTTAGCTACCAGCAGTTCCAGTGCAACAGATGCTTTCCTGGGTTTTTCTTATGCACCAAATGATGACCATTAAAGCATCTCATGTAAACAAGACTTGTGAAATCGAGGTGTAGCTCATTATTTAAGAGGAAGACATCACATACCAATCTAATCTTCTAACTGGAAAAGAACCAAACTTTGCAACTTTGACATACAGAGACTTACAATGTGAATGTTCCTCTTCCTGAGCTTTGCCAATCACGGTAGTTAAAATAATTTTATTTATAGAGGCATGAACAAATTCACTGATACATCCTTGTACCAAATGGATGAGATCCTAAGAGAAAGCAAGATGCTTAAGAGAGATTTATTGTATTCTAAATAACTAAATCACTTGTTTTAAGTTTGGGGCACTACCAATTCAAACTTAGTTGAATCCATTTTCTTGCAACATTATTCTAGATTTTATGGTTCATGAATTTTTGATTGCAATTTGCTTTTCATTGTGTATGTTCTTGAACAAATCTTTCGAGTTAGTCAGAATAGCTGCAACTACCTCTCCTTGACCCCAGTCCTCATAGCTAGTCCTTCTACTGGTATGAAATTGGCATGGCATTTATATTCATTCTTCTCAAATCAGTTGACACCTCCAGGCTTTTTGTCAGATTTTAGGTATTTCTTTTTAGTTTTGAATGCACTGCAACAAAATGTAATCAGTGGAAACAGCAAACCATCCCATCATACAGTCTACTGGATTCCAAGTCTTGTTGCTTTAGACTGGAAATATTCCAGTGATCTCTGTTTATATATATTTTAATAATCTTGCTTATCTGTTCCTGTTTATTTAAAAATTAAACTATGATAACTACCTCTTAACAGCAGAGATCCAAAAGAAGCAAATGGATTTATTTTTAAGAACCCTTAAAGAAAAACAAACTGCCTAAACAAATCTGTTAAGCCCAAAATTGTATTAATGGCTATGTAAAAAATAAACTCTCCATGTAGAATTTTATAGACACAATATATATATATATATATATTTGGCAACGATATGTAAATTGTTGCAAACACAGGCAATGTTGACCATGTGATTTTTATGAATAAAAAAGGGAATGTTACAATTTCCATCTAATGCTGTTACACCATTATAGCATGTAGTCTCATTTTTTAAAGATTTAGAACGAATGATCTATGTCATGTTATTTTCAGTCATGCTGTACCACATTAATTTCGAGTTATGCATTCCTCTTTCATCTTTGAGAAAGTGAATAGCAATTCACACAAAACATAACTACTTGCATAGCCAAGATCTTTAAGAAAATAACATATACCAACTATCTGTATAAACTTTTTAAGGTTGCAGTCTACTCCATCAGATACTTGAACAGCAAGTAGTGTGGGGATTTTTTTAGACCAAGTTCAAAAACTCACAATGACTGGATTCAGACCTTAGAGTTTACAAATCACTATGATTAGATTCAATTGCCAAATACAGCCATTCAAATTGTGGTTTAGTGAAAAGAATGAACCAAGCCTACATGTCTCTTTGTGTGTGTGTGTGTGTGTGTGTGTGTAAGAGGAAGGGAGGGAGGGAAGGAGAGAGAGAGGGAGAGGGAATGTGTTCGGCCACAACAGAATGAGAATATGTGACTCTGGGAGGGAATAATGAAAGAGATAAGTTTTAAAAAATGAAATGCAGAAGGTGAAGATAATCTAATACAGGAGTTTCCAACCTTGGCAACTTTAAAACTTGTGAACTTCAACTCCCAGAATTCCTTAGCCAGTTTAGCTTAGCTGGAGGAGGAATTCTTGCAGTTGAAGTTCACAAGTCTTAAAGTTGCCAAGGTTGGAGACCCCTGATCCAGTGGTAGGTTGCCCCCGGTTCGGACCGGTTCGTAAGAACCGGTAGTAAAACTGGCAGGAGGCTCTGCCCACCGACCCCGACATCATCAGGAAGCTTCTGCGCATGCAAAGCAAGCACGTGTGCGCGGCCCCATTGCGAACTGGTAATAAAGGTAAGTAGAACCCACCCCTGCCCTGATCTAATACACAAGCCATCTGTTGGGTATGACACAGTCATTCTTTCATTAGAGTATTTGATGAATGCATAGAATAATAAACCTTGGTCTTCACTTAACCCTTGAAAAATACCATTCAACATAGAGAAATGCCTTCCTTTTTTCTCTTTCCTTTTCCTTTGTCATCAAGGCAACAACAGAAGTGCTGGATTGGTTCACATGATAGTCTCTGCTGAATATATTATAACAGCAGAATACCTTCCTACTCCCACTTTTTTATTCTGATAAAATGTTTAAGACATAATAAAAAGTATAATATATTTGACATATAAAGATCACTTTTGTCTAATTTATTTGTAGAAAGAAAAATAAAACAACCACTTATTCAGTAACCGTTCAAACGTGTGACATCACTGAACAAGTAGAAATGACCTGACCTTGTGGTTATGGGTGTAGTCACATAATCATCATCTGCAAGAGTGGTGGGTTGTCCCGGTTCGGTCTGGTTCTATAGAACCGGTAGTAAAACCGGCGGGAGGCTCCTACCACCCACCACAATGTCATCATGGGTGATCTGCACATGCGCAGAAGCTTCTGCATGCGCAAGCTGTGAACCAGTAGTAAAGGTAAGTGGAACCCAACCCCGATCTGCAATCTTCCCTGTGAGTTTCCCACAAGCAAACACAATGGAGAAACCTGCAGGAAATCATAGTATTGAGGTTCTTGCTTAACATTTGAGTTGTCCTCATTTAATGATTGCAATTGGAACTGACAACACCAAGTGGTGCATTCATGTGGTTTTTAACATATGATCATGTTGCTTAATGTAGGAGTTTCCAGTTCCAGTTAGCATCATTGTACCAGGATTACCTGCCCATTTTAAAATATACCTGAGGGAAGCAATACAAAATTCCTTAAAGAAACTTTTCTGCCCTGACATCTGTGTCTTATCGTAGTAGGATTTTATAGTTTATAAGCCTTAACCAATCCATCAATTAGGTCAGGATTTGATCTTCTATAAGGTACTAATTAGGAAAGGCTAACAATATTTTAGACTATAAATATTGGCTAGAATTCCAAGTGAAGAGGGTAGAGGTCCTTGGAGATTGTTGGAAAAAATATCCTTCTGGTTCAGTTCCAAATGGGGGAAAAGAAACATGGAGACTGCTTGGAAAGATGGTTTAATGGTGGACAGGATCACATGGTTTGAGTTCCTGAACAGAAAAGGACTGAGATGCTGAGCATGCTTTGGTTTTATGCCCTCTCTGAGCTCTGAACTTCCAGGGGCACATGAAGAGTATCCTGATTGGTTGTCAGACTCGCAGGGGATGGGGTTTTTAGCTAGCTTTACTGGTTGATGTAATCTTTCCAGGTGCCATGTGGTGAGTTTCTGTTGCTAGATGGGTCCTATTGTGTTGCAGATGATGGTCCATTGACAAAGGTGGGGGGAATTAGTGAACTTGGCTGAGGCCTTAATGGCCCATTGGCAAAGGTGGGGGATGCGGGAAGCTGCTTTTTCTATTAAAACATGTTTCTCCACTTCTCATCCAGGGAAATATAATATTTTGCCTTTTTAATATTTCCTAAAATATTTCATTCTTCTATGAGAGGTGAGTGCTAACTTCCTACAAGATCAAATCAGTCGATTCTCCCTCCCTCCCTCTTTCTTTTCTTTCCTTCCTTCCTTCCCTTCCTTCTCTCCCTCCCTCCCTCTTTTCTTTCCAGACAGCTTCCATGTTTCCAGTGTCTTTCTTCCCACTTGGAACTGAACCCGGATGGACATTTCTTCCAACACCAGGAAACTGTAAATGTTAGTTCTGGCCTTTTCTCTGGTCCCAACCCACCTCACAAGGTGGTTGGTGTGGGGAAAATAGGAGGAAGAAGAAATATTAAATACGTTCTCCCCTGGAATTACTTGTAAAATAATAATTTATATAAATAAATATGGATTGATAGAATGCCGGAATCGGGCCAATACAGCATTTTACAGCTCTTGCCTCTTGTTATGGAACATTTTTCTTAGAAAGCGTAGACAGCTGTAGATTTGCAAGCAAATAAGCCAGGAGAATTAATAGAAATTTTAAATTCTAGATAATAATTTTTAATTGCTGCTTGTTCGCGCTAAAGGCGGGGACAGAGGAAACATTTCCGCCCTTCTCTCGCGATTGCAGATTCTCACAAGCTCCCCCTATTTCCAAGAGTGGAGGATTCCGGCCGCGAAGTCTTCCTACCCCCCCCTCCCCCCGCAGCAGTTCCACGTCTGCGAGTCTCTTAACATTCCCGGATCAAATGTTATCAAACCCCTCAATTTTTGCCCCCCCCCACCGAGGTTGACAGTGAAGCCGCCTTCTGCGCACGCGCAGGAAGAGAATCGCGTTGCTAGGGTGGAGCGGCCCTTAGTTACCGCGTGTTGCTTTCGCCGCCGCCGCCGCCGCCGCCGCCGCCGAGGTTTCCTAATCTAGGAACCGCGAAAAAATGGTGGCGACTCCGCAGGTAAATGAATTTCCTTGGGAGGGAAAGGGTGAGTTAGTAATACGGTGGAGACTCAACTATAAGCGCTCGCTTGCCGTCCTTGCATCTGTGGTCCATTGACATGGAGGAAAACCGGACTGGCCTTGCGGGTGCGTACAAGCCCCCTCGAGCCGGAGGCTCAAACGTCCCTTTTTTAGGAGTTGTTAGAAGATGGCTTTTGTAATGCTTGTGCTACCTCAAAGAGGAGGCTCTCCCATTTTTGAGTAAGCTTTATTCCTTAATTCCTCCCAGTCCCAACCGTTGCAGAAGTATTAAAGCAAGGGTCTCCTATCTTGGCCACTTTAAGACTTGTGGACCTCAACTCCCAGAATTCCTCAGCCAGCAAAGCTGGCTGAGGAATTCTGGGAGTTGAAGTCCACAAGTCTTAAAGTGGCCAAGATAGGAGACCCTTGTATTAAAGTGTGGCTGAGGAACTGCCGCCTCTTCCAACTCTTGCTGCCGCCAAGGATGCTGGGAATGGTAGTTTAGCAACTTTTGGAAAAACGAGAGATTCCCCACTCCTGAATTAAACGGATGCAAAGAGCCTCCTTTTCCTGCCTGAAAAAAAGGAAATCTTTTTTTTTCCATCAGCCCTTTGATGGAGAATATGTGGCAACCCTTCCTTAGCAAGAAGTCTGTAACATCAGGGTGATGAACAAAAAAACCTCATCGAGTCCAAGGGTCTTTGGACAGTTCATTTCTCTAGAAGGTAGGCATGCTGAATGTCTCTTTAATCCCCTGTTAGCAACATAAGGACATACCCACAGAGAACATGATAATTTCCCTCTCTGTGTGGATATATAGTCATAAAATAATTTTAATATAGAACAGTAGTTTTTACTAACGTTGAAGATGGTTTTTTTTAACCATGGTTTGTTGCAAAACATAAACCTATAATGGTTTTTACCCCATGTTAATGCAGAAGCAAAGAGGCCGGTTGTGGCTTAGTATTACCCGTAGGATTACCAGATTTCTGAACAGGTCAGATTGCTCACAGACAATTACAAAGGGGTAAAGGAGGATACACTATTTATTATTTATTTCTTGGCATCGGAACCAAAAAAAAAAGTCATTGGTCTACATGAATATGAAATTATTTTTTCTAGCATCAGAAAGACTGGCTTTTGAATGTCAAGAATGTGCTAGAATGGGTTAGGAGAAAATGGTTGGTATGTAACTGATTAAACTTGGGTCAATTTCAGTGAGAACTTTTTAAGTTTCAGTGACTATATTTTGAGGGGTGGGGGAGATTGTGTTGTAGAGAAAAGCTGCTCAGGAAGAGATAGCTTGTAGATACTAAAAAAGTCAAAAAATATTTACTTTTAATGCTGTGCCTGCCAGATGGAGGACATTAGGACAAGTTGTCCTTGACTTAAAGGCTGGTTCAGGCAAAATTTAGGGCTATCTTAAAAAGGATGATGTGTCCTAAAGTCCTCCTTTTTTTAAGGATAGCCCTAATTATGCCTGAAGCATCCTTTAACATTAGGACAAGTTGTCCTTGACTTAAAGGCTGGTTCAGGCAAAATTTAGGGCTATCTTAAAAAGGATGATGTGTCCTAAAGTCCTCCTTTTTTTAAGGATAGCCCTAATTATGCCTGAAGCATCCTTTAACTCTGTTCCTCAAGGATAGGCATTGATTGATCAATATGATTCCTTCTACTTTTCTAGCTGCAGATGCATAGTTACATTGCACAAATTGTGGAGTTGTATAGGAATATAATTCATGGTTTTTCACCAAGAATTGTAATCCAGAAAAGATGCTGAGAATTACATTAAAGAGCATACTATTTTCTTTCCTGCAGCTATAATTCTGAGAATCTCTTAAAGTTTTTGAAGTTATTTTGTAAATATGACCTCTATGTTCTAATAATATATTTTTGTCAATTTAAGATAATTTCATAACAGTTGACTAAATCAATATTTGTTCATTGGTGGAATGCCTGGAAAAAAAAATATTTAAGTGAAGTTTTTTTCACTTTTGCTTAAAAGGAAGTTGGGAGGTGCTTTTTGCTTTAAACAGAGGATTTAATCTTTAATAATTTACAGAAAAATCTTCATTTCCTGTAAATTATATAGCAACAGAATTTTTCATACCTCTCTTTCTGTTCTCCCCCCAACAGGGAAAATATCAATGGGCAATAAGGATGTATTTCAAATTGAACTCTAAAAATGGAATTTTGGATATCCTTATTCCCAACATTTCATTTTCACATCATATGCAAACTTGGTTCCCTTAATTGCAGGACTTTGAGAGAACATTATGTAAATATAGTGTTTTTAGTGAGAAAATACAACTGAAAACATTATGAATGTTAATTACTATTTGTTACAGAGGGACTATTAGATCAATTTTCACTCTCATAATTTCATTTATTCATTTGTTTGTTGAATTTATATGACTCGCCATCTCAAATAAGTTACTCTGCACACCTAATAATATTGTTTTTAGAATTGCTATAAATAAGATAACAAATTTAATCTTTTTAAAAAATACTATACTGCATATTAAACTAGAGAAAATATACAGTTATTGATATTTATAACATTGATTTGCTGTTCCTTTGTTTATGTAATTGTACTTTTTTTCATCTTTTAAGATAATTATGGAGGGAGATCTTCGGAATATTATTATCTTCAATGCTTCCAAAAAGGAAATTTTTACTATGAACAGTGGTTATAGGATTTTACAAAAAAAACTTCGTAGTAACTGGAAAATACAGAAGTAGGTATTTTATGTCTTTTTTGAAATCTGTCCTTTGTTGTGATTAATAAATTAATATACATATCATTAAATTTTCCCTAAAACAAATTGCATTTTATTTTTATTTTTTTTTTATTTTTTAAATGACGGAATAAGATTTTTTGTCTACTTGTTCCTAGCTTAAAAGATGAACTCACTTCAGAGAAACTTTCAGGAGTAAAACTATGGATTACTTCAGGACCCAGAGAAAAGTTTACAGCTGCTGAAGTATGTGCTAGCATTAAATACATTATCTGTTTATTGTTCAGGGATTAATTATATCTTTTTTTTATTAACGATAAACAAACATACATATACAAAAGTACATACATATAGACAAACTATACATAAACAAATTGTACACTGAAATCAAGCCGTACAACTTGAGCTTTGGAAATAGAGTTACTTCGGTAATTTGTATATCTATATATCTATATATCTTTCATTATATAACAATATTTGTGTAACGATATTTACACAATATTTACACATAACCAGGGTTAATTATATCTTAAATATTGAGAAGAACTTAAATATTCATCATAAGATTTATATTATGATGGAGAAACAAAATGGTTCTCTGTGTACATTTTGCTATGTGCCAAGGGACAGATTGTTTATTAGCTTGTAAATTTGACTTTTTAAAATATAATAAAATTGTAGGATTAATCTGATCATTTTATTATTAAAAATAGATGAGATTTTGGAAATATTAAAAATAATATGATTGTCTTAATATTCAAGATTGTCTTAATATTCTTATTGACTAAGAAAAAAGTATGAAACCAACTTTGTATCCATAAGTCTAGTTTTTTTCTGCTTGTTTTTTTCCTTCTCAGTTTGAAGTTCTGAAGAAATACCTAGAAAGTGGTGGGAATATCTTGGTGATGCTGGGAGAAGGTGGTGAATCTCGTTATGATACTAACATCAACTTCTTATTAGAAGAGTTCGGGATCATGGTCAATAATGGTAATAAATTACATGAAAAAGAATTTTACAGTTTTCAAAATGTATCCAAATTCCTAGTTCAAAACAGAAAACTCAATATTTATTTCGACATCTTTTATATTTTTCTGAAAAAGAAAGGTAAATTTGGTTGTACTTTTGACAAGTGTTTTTATTCTTAATATATGTTGATTTTGGAAATAATCCTGTACAAAACATATAATAGAGAGCCTGGATAGCTCAGCAGACTAAAAGCATTGTGATTAACACCAGCTGTCTGCAATTACTGTAAGTTCAAATCTCACCAGGCTCAAGGTTGACTCAGACTTCCATCCTTTCTAAGGTAGGTAAATTGAGGACCCAGTTTGTGGCGGCAATAAGCTGACTTTGTATAAATATACAAAAGTATGAAGGTTATTGCTTAACGCATTGTAAGCCCCCCTGAGTCTCTGGAGAAGGGCAGCATATAAATCAAATTAAACACACACACACACACACACACACACACACACACACACACTATTTTTTGGTGTATAAGATGCACTTCCCCCACCCCCAAAGTGGATGGAAATGTCTGTGTGTCTTATATAGCGAATGTTGCTGAAGCCCTGCCCACCCACCAGCCCCGCCCACCTGCCTCTGCCTTCCAGCAATTTGCCTTCTTGCAGCAAACAGCAAAAAGCCTGGTCAGCTTCAGCACAGCCTGATTTAGCACGAGCAGCTGATTGGCGGTTGGATCTGCCTCCTGGAATACCACCTAGCGGTAGGCTGCGGGGATCGCAGCCACCCATCCCACTGCCATCTATTGCCACCTCTGTGTGCCCATTTTCGGTCCGTTCCAGGCCATATTCCCGCCACCTGGAACGGGTCAAAAATCGGATGTGCGGAAGCCAAAAATGGGGTGCACAGAGGTAGTGATAGGTGGCAGCGGTGGTAGCGATCCCCGCAGACTGGAACAGCTGATAGGCGGTATTCCGGGAGGCAGATCCAACCGCCAATCAGCTGCTCGTGCTAAATCAAGCTGTGCTGAAGCTGACCAGGCTGTTTGCTGTTTGCTGCAAGGAGGCAAATTGCTGGGAGGCAGAGGCAATTTTTTTTTCTTGTTTTCCTCCCCAAAAGCTAGGTGCATTTTATAGTCCAAAAAACATGGTAACTATCTTTATGTGACTTTTTCGTTTCATTGATTTTATATTATTTCAATTTATTGTCTGTTTTCTTTTATGTTATGGTAAAACCACTTAGAGATACCACTGTATGATATACTATGATGACTCTTCTTAATTGTACATATTTTGGTATTTTTTTAATGATTTCTATAAGCTGTCAAGAATCTGATTGACTTCAGGCAGTTAGATAAGTTTTAGCAATGAATGAAACAAACATAAATATAGGAAGCAGTAAATAAATGTATTAAATAAATAATTTTAAGTTTACATCTGAATATGTCATATTTGTTATGGTTGCACTCCTAATAATTGGATAGTATGATTTTTAGTTAAACATATGTTGCTATACTGCCTTTGTTGCTATGGCTATTCCATTTGGGCTGTAACTTTCCTACATATTAAAATATCAGCAACCTATTCCACTTTCTATACATACATAATAAGCTCTAGCATGAGATAACAGAGGGGCCTTGGTTTATAATGAATAGCATGCCAAGCTGCAGTGTGCTTGGAATAATAGCAGTGCCCACAGCATGAGAGCAATGAAAGACAGCTATTACACTGGACCTATTAAAGAGAGTCCCTGTGCCACTGCACCTCTCTCATTTAGTTTAACTGCATTTTTACTTTGCTAGAATTGTATATCCACCACTGACCATAGATTCATGATTTGAAATGGAATTAATTATGGCCATGAAATGGAATCTCTATCTTGAAGCAACGCACTTCAGTAACTATTTGTTTTTCTTTCTTTTAAGATTCTGTGGTGAGAAATGTGTATTATAAATATTTCCATCCTAAAGAAGCCTTGGTGTCTAATGGAGTTTTAAATCGGTAAGTCATTTGTGGATAATAAGTCATTTCAGGCAAATGTTATTTAAATCACTGTATTATAAAATATTAATCTCAGTTGATTTTGTATTCCCCTCAATAAGGGAAATCAGCAGAGCTGCAGGAAAAACAGTGACTGGGATAATAGATGAAGATACTGGTGGAAATGATTCGCAGTAAGTATCCTGTATGCTACATTGAGCATGTTGGGGTTTTTTAAGTGAGAGACCATTTTTATAGGGAAATATTGTTACAGTATATTGTATCTGGAAATGCACAATGCTGCAATGTTTTAAAATTGGCAATGACATTCTTTGCATCCTTTTTCTAGGGCTCTGACTTTTGTATATCCGTTTGGTGCTACATTAAATGTGATGAAACCTGCAGTGGCTGTTTTGTCTACAGGCTCTGTGTGTTTTCCTCTTAATAGACCCATTTTGGCTTTTTATCCTTACAAGGTACGTTACTGAGTTACAACTTCTGTCCAACTTTAGTTCTTTATGATAAAATATATTTCCTCTGTATTTTCCATTTGAAAATACTATGACATGATTTCAAACAAAAGGATATTAACAAGTACTCTATTCCCTTGCCCACCTGCTTTAGTAATTGTTAGAAATAGATACTGCTATCATTAAAACACTTTAACGTTGTGGGGGAAATTCCTGCTAGACTGGAAGGAGGTGTTAAGGAGTTTAGTCTTTGAACTGCAGAAAGTAGCATAGGCCTAACCAACCCCAGAATCCCTGATGCCTTATCTTATCCTTATCAAGGGAATGCAGTCAGTCAGGTGAGATTCTTCTAATATAGAGGACTAGCAATAACAAAACAATCGCTTCATAAACGCATGGCCCAACATAGGAGAACAAACTGATCAGGACTATATTTAGCAATCTATCTGCATTTAAAAGACAAAGGCCACTTTTTTGAAGACAGCAAGTCCACATTTTGGACAGAGAGGACCTCTGGTTTGAAAGAGGGGTCAAAGAGGCCATATATGTCAAAATTGAACAGCCCTCTCTCAACAGAGGAGGAGGAATCTGACATCATCTTTCACCAGTCTACAACATAGTCCTCTCAGCAGTTCCAAGAAGGCTCCTTACCAGTGGTGGGTTCCATCCGGTGTTACCACCGGTTCTCTTGCGCACGTGCTTTGTGTGTCCTTAGAAATTGGTATTATTAAAATCTAGACCTAGGTCTCAAGGCCTAGATATCATCTATTTGCAGTTGACCAGGTCAGAATACAGACTGTGTGTGTGTGTGTGTGTGTGTGTGTGAGAGAGAGAGAGAGAGAGAGATGCAGTATTTGTGTGTAAATAAAGTGTTGGAGGATTTTTTAAAAACCAAATGTGCCTATTATAGGGCTGTATCTGTTGTCTGTTTCTCAGATCAGTTAAAATGAACAAGGAGATATGGAATCTTTGTGTATGCTGTTAATTTTTTTACTGGCTCAAGAAAAGTAAACTTAAAAGTGGTGCCTTACTTAAATCCTGATTAATCCTTGTTTGCCAACAAAATAATGTTAATTTAAAATAATATCACAATAACCATAGCAATTGTTCGGATCTCTTTGTTGATTAGTGGTTCTCTTCATTATATCACCTATATATTATAAAAAATATACCTCACTCTTAAAATTGAATCAACTTAATCTAGATAGCACGTTTTAGATTTTCCTTTAGATGATTATAATTCATACATGTGATGTCCTATGTTTATTTGATAGACTCAAGGTGGCAAATTAGCAGTATTGGGATCGTGTCATATGTTCAGTGATCAGTATTTGGAAAAAGAAGAAAATACCAAAATCATGGTGAGGCATTGTTTAATTTTATAATCTTATGTCTTTTCAAATGAAAGATTGGTATTTTTTCCCCGAAGCTCAGTGTAACAGAGCATATTCAAACCAATGCAGGTAGAAAGGTTTGCTGCTTTATCCTTTCCTTCAGAACTTTATTTATTATATGTTCATGAGACTTAAATACTGCCTCAATCAAATATACTGTATTCTTGTTTTTTTTGTTTTGTTTTTTTGATACACTGATGCTAAGCCAGCCAATTTTTATGTTACATTTTTTCCTGAAAACCATTTTTTCTTTGCCCTTGACAGTTACAGTTACTTTAATTGGGGAGAATATTTTTCAGGCAATTCAAGAACTTTTAAACACTTAATACTTGATTGCTAGGCCATACACTAATTCACTAATACAATAAAAAGTTTTAAAGCCCATTAAAGGTAATCAGACTTTCACAGAGATAAAGAGAATGAAGGAATTGAATTGTGGGGCCAGGTTTGTAATGATTGTTGTTTAAATGCTTTACAAATGTAACAAATTTCTGTGGTTTCTTAGGAAGTACTTTTCCAGTGGCTTACAACAAATGACATTCACTTAAATCAGATAGATGCAGAAGATCCAGAAGTAAGTGTATATTGTATGTATATATTGTATATATATTGTATGTATGTCACAAATACATTTGAAGAAGCAAAATATAATTATTTTCAGATAAATATTTGGAATGTAAAATTAGTTAAAAAATTAGTGCAATGTATCGTACTTACATGAGATTTTTCTTTTTAGTGTAATTGTAAGCCTTAAAGAAATTAAGGCTATATAGATGTAACGAATAAATTTCAGGTAAAAAATATAATTCCTACTGGTAAATTAAAGAAAGATATCAAAGGCTAATTTAAAACACATAATAGGTATAGGTAATCAGCTGGACGAATACCTACATTTACCTTTAACCATAGTTCTTTAAAATAAGTGATCAGCAGAATCAAAAAGGAGGCTGCAAGAACTGCTTAAAGGCAGATTGAGGCATATTGTGCAGACCGTAGAACATCACTTAGCAACATTCTGTGAGATGGAGTCAGGCTGAACTGATAATAACAGCTGGAGGATTGAATGGAAATAGCAACTCCTGCCGAGTTTTATTCTAGTAGAAGTAATACAAAACAACATGATTCAGCATCTGAATTGTTCCTCCACTGCAGAAGTACAACTTCCCCTCAAGTTGAACATGTCAATATCTCCCCTCAGTAACATTGGTGGGGGGACATTAACTTTGATCAAAGCAAACCTCTCCTGAATTTAGGTTTGTTACTTGGTTGAAGTATTTTACTGGGCAGAATAGAGGAGTAGATCTACTCAGAAACAGAGACAAAGATGATAGGTCAATTTGTATGTTAAATCCAGAGGAGGCTACTTAAGAGTGGATAGTTTTTATTCAGAGCCCTTGAGAACTCAAATAATTTTAGTTTCTCATAGAATACTTGGTTCCAAGAAGAGCCTTGGTGGTGCAGCGGACTAAAGTGCTGTTAAGTAGCACTTGGCTGCCAGGTGCCTGCAATTACTGCAAGTTCAAATCTCACCAGGCTCAAGGTTGACTCAGCCTTCCATCCTTCCGAGGTAGGTAAAATGAGGACCTGGATTGTGGGGGCAATAAGCTGACTTTGTATAAAAAAGAACACCGCTTGGGGGGTGGGTCAAAAGCCCTACTAAGCAGGTATATACAAAAGTATGAAGGCTACTGCTTAACATATTGTAAGCCGCCCTGAGTCTCTGGAGAAGGCGGCATATAAATCGAACCAATAAATAAATAACTTGAACCAATAAATAAATTAAAGTTCTCAACCAGTATTAAAGGAGCTAGACCAGTAGGAAAGAGTAACTTAAGCCTGTCAGAAATGTCCAAGTCAATGTTTCAATAATATGGCATCGAACTGATTTTACTGTACTTTACCATATTAGATTAAATTAGATGGGAAGATAGTTCTTAGAAATTGGTACTGTACCCTTTTTGAGAAGAATGACCTGAATGGGCCCATCTGAGCTCCAAAAGAGAAATTCACCATGGGCCTTGTCCATAAAAAACTTTGAGCACAACAGATGCAAATTGAATTCCTTTTGAAGAAAAGGGGAAAAAAAAGAGATTTAAGGCTGATTTTTGTGCATTTAGGGTAACATAATTGGCATGGGGCTTAGAGTTGCTTCAGTACTTGAATGACTTAACAAGTTCTATTGGATGATTATTTAATTACAAAAACCATATTTGTTTTAAAATAGTTGATTTCAGACATTTGTCCCCAGCAAAAGTCAGCAACATTGTTCATAGAGGTGATTTATTTTCTGGTATAATTCTGAATCTTTAAAAAACTTGTGGCATCAACCTTCATGCATTATGTGTTATTGATATCAGCCTCCCTTAACATTTTAAAAAAAGCTTTGTAAGTAACTGTTGGGGTCACAATATATCTACAAATCTAAACTATTATGAAGCAAATGTGCTGGGATTATACAATCAGGACAAATTGTCAGAAGACTACTAGAGCATGAACTACTTGTGCAAAAAAAAAAAGAAAATTTTCTCTCAATAAGAATTCATCTAGACATGTTTGCCACGAATCTTGTGGGTTTTATTCTGTATAAGTTTCTAAATGGAGGTGTTATCCCTGTATTTTGCCTTGTCTTGTGCAGCATTATTCTATGACATATAATGAAGATCTATTCTTTCTCTCACTCACCTTTAACCATACCACAAAGGGCAAAAATATGCTTCAAAATAAAATTTTTAATCACGTAGATGCCCTTTCCTATTTTTTTATTTTATTTTAAAATAGGACCACTACCCAAGACATGTTTGATAGCTTTAAAACTTTTACAATTGGGAGAATCATGCCACTCCTTATTGAAATGTTATAATTACCATGGCCAAAGTTTCAATATTTTGTTATGATCTTTGAACTAATTTAGATTATATTGAAAATATGTTGTCAGATTCAGTATTTGGCCTGATTAATAACTTGTCACAATTTAAGTTAAAAGTTTTATTTAAGCAAATAAATAAATTGTGCTTTATTTCAGTGTTCAGTGCTTCCCTTTCACTTCCACCTTTCCAAGTTGGTTTCATAACAAAAAATAAAATCAGTGTTAACATGAGTATATTCTGACCAAAGTATTTTGTTATTTAAAGCCATTTGTTATTCAAAAGTTTTGCATTAGGAGACATATTTGTTCATAGTGTGAAGATGGAACAGATTGGTTTTGAATTCAGGTAGTCTTCAAATTGCAACAATTTGTTTAGCAACTATTTGAAGTTACCCAGCACTGAAAAAAGTTACTTATAACCAGTCTTTGCATTTAGGACTGTTGCAGCATCCCCACGGTCATGTGATTAAAATTTGGGCACTTGGCAACCAATGGTTGCGGTGTCCCAGAGCTAAGTGATTTGTCATTTATAACCTTCCCAGCTATCTTCCAACAAGCTTAATCAGTGGGGAATCTGGATTTGCTTCATGACCATGTGATTCAGTAAAGAACTGCAGTGATTTGCTTAAGATCCATGAGAAAAAAGATTATAAAATCGGGTGTCCTTCACTTAACAACTGTCTTGCTTAACAACAAATTCTGGTCCCAATTGTGGATGTAAATCTAGGATTATCTGCCTACTGCTAAATTTAACATAATGACTAGAAATTAAAATAGACTTATTTTATATTTACGTATCTTCACTGTATATTAGATATGTAAATATCTTAACACACATTTTTTGTAATCCCAGCTGCTACTTTGCTCTTTTGTTTTCAGATTTCTGATTATACAATGCTTCCTGATACCGCCACTTTGTCGGAACGGTTACGAGTTTGTCTGCAAGAGGGAGATGAGAATCCACGAGACTTTACAACACTGTTTGATATGTCTATTTACCAACTAGATACTACAGCACTTCCGAAAATTATTAAGTCAGCATCTGAGAAATTTGTTATTCTTAAAATAATAGCTTATTTTTAAAAAGTACAATAACAAATTGGATTTAAATATTGCATGCATTGGCATAGAAATCTAAAATCTATAAATCTACAAATATATAATTGTATATTATATAAATCTATAAAATCTATAAATCTATATATAATTGTAGTCTATTTTGGATAGGTGGCAATGAATATTCTAATATACAGAAAACACTCAAGAAAGCAAACAAATAATCCATTAATGGACTTCCATGTATTCACCAGATGGTTTGAAAGTTTTATAAGAGTTGAGCTATATTAGTCCAGATCCAGAAAGAGGAGCAAATAATAATGGGCTATGGCCAGGAAAGTTTCTTTTTCTCTTCTGTGCAGAAGATTGTTTCCCAGTGGAATTGTGAGAAAAGTCCTGGATCTATGGTTGTTCTTGCTGTGCTACTTGTTGACTGATACCCATGTTTCCTCAGTGCAACACTTGGCAAAGCAATCTCTTCTTTGTTTATACATCTGCCTAAGAATTAGTTGTACTTTTTAAAAAACCAAAATTTCTCATTAGCCTGTTTCTTGATACCATGTTTATTGTAAGAATTATGATTTCTGGACTATGGCCTTAATATATAACACCCTTTTCCTTATTGACCAATAGCACTTCATTGCTGAAGTTCTATAAGTCTTCTATAAGTCTTAGAAGACTGCATCAGAATCTTTAGAATTTTAGATTTTGATGCGAAAATAGAATATTTTCAATTGTACAGGTCAAAATATTAACCTTATGTGAAGTTCACAGGGTTATTGCAGTATAGTCCTAATCAGAGTTATTTTGAGGCTGCCCCGTTCAACCTTGATTATTTTGAGGTTGCCCCAGTTGTGTTTAGGAGTATACTTTCAGTAATATTATGTTCCGAATTATCAATTGGATGTTTTATATTTATTATCAGATTATGTAAGATAACTGTATTCTACAGGTCTTATGAACAGCTGAATGTGAAATATGAACCACTTCAGCTAATTCAGCCACAGTTTGAAACACCTTTACCTGCACTCCAACCAGCAGTGAGTAACAGTGTCATTTGTTGTTACTGCAATAAAATAAATATATAGGGAAAACAAATATTTTGATTCTGGATATAAGATTTGATTCATTAGCAAAAAATAGCTAGAATACATCAGTTAAATTAAGGGGTCAGTATTACAAAAGATGGATAGGAGGCACATTATAAGACACTAGAATACCTGTAGTAAAGGTGAATCAACTGTCTGAGGGAAAGACTAAAATTTTAGATAAAGGCTAACAGAAATAGAGATTTTTAGTAGGTTATAAATAGAACAGCTAATTGCTTTCTCATGGATATTAAAATGCTTCGATTAGTATCCTACACCAATATTCCTTTTTTTGAATAAATAAGGACAAATCAGACATTTTTGTTTCATATTTTTGCTTATTAGGTTTTTCCACCAGCCTTCAGAGAGTTGCCTCCTCCCAGCCTGGACTTGTTTGATTTGGATGAAACCTTTTCTTCTGAGAAAGCTCGTCTCGCTCAAATAACAAACAAATGTGAGTAGTTCAAACATTTGTGGTGAGTTTGCTAAGCTAATTTGCAGAATGGTTGAGTACTTACTTCAACAACTTGAATCCTTCACAAAGGGCTTTGATTTCAAATTAAGGTTGGTCAAATTTGCATCTATAATTTTCTGTTGTTTTCTCTAGAAATGTTAATTTATGAATAGTGAATATGGGGTTGGGGATTGGGAGGTGTTACACAAATATATCCAAATAACAATTTCTCCATGTCTGGGTTTATGGTAGAAGTAATTTTGACCTGTTATTTTAATCGTTTATGTTAGGGATCCTATATTTTAGGATTGCTATATTTGATACAAAAAGTCCATTTTGAAAATCTTGCAATTGGAGAAGAAAGCATGAGGAACAAAGCCATAAATTTGTGATCAAGAGAGGAGACTTTCCCACAAACTTAGACATGGAAATTCTGTTATCACTAGTAGGGGTGTCAAAGTCATGTTGTCGCGTTGTCGTCACATGATGTATCGGGACTTCTTTCCCCTTCGCTAAAGTGGGCGTGGCTAGTGTGGGCCAGGAGTTTGATAGCCCTGTTTTAGAGAGATCAATACGGTTGTTAGACCACTTCGGGTTTTTAAGATGATCAGAAGTATTGTAGCTAAACCACCTATTCAAGAGAAATGTGAAGTATTGGCAGGTGGTACATCTGTTATTGTATTCAATTTGGCTTTTGGTTTAAAGTACCCTTTTCTTGATTTAGTCCTTAGTTTTAAATCTCTAGCAAAGTGATTTCTAATTCACATAATTTCTTAATATCTATCAAGACTTCTATTACATCTTTAAGGCATACATTTTAATTCATTTTTAAACATAACTGTATCTGTACTATAGTTCCCATGATTTTTTTTAAAAAATGGAATTATTTTGATAAACTAAATCTGGTTTTTATAGTAAATTATATTTGGTTATGAATTGTTTTTAAAATATGAAAGTAAACTGGAATAATGAGACACTATATCCCTAAATGACTATAGAATATTGGGACAATATTTCTGTGATAATAGAAAAATCTGTGTAATAAAGATAGATTATTGATATTATTCAGAGAAAACATATAAAGTTATTGCAATATATGATTAGTATTACAAAATAAATAAAGTTATCCAATATGTTAGAAACAAACAGAAGTCATCTATTATATGTGGAATTGCCTATTATTACTTGTATGTAATGAATACAACAGAAGAAAATATATTTCATTATGGCGTTCCATTAGATCATCTGGTTTATTTTTCAATTGTACAAATTAATTTATTCAACAAACTCATAAGCAATAAGTTTTAAAAATAGTTTTGTATGCAAAATATGAAAGATTGTTGATGTTGCTGTCAGTAAGATAATAGTTACAAAATATGTAATAATTTGTCATTATAGCAGAGTCCATAATTTATAAGAGAGTGGTTTAAAAAACATGAAATATATAAGATAATTATTTAGGCTTTATTTAATTTTATAAAACTTATTTCAGCCAGAGGTGGGCTGCTGCCAGTTTGGACCAGTTTGGGTGAGCTGGTTATTACGATTTTGCAGAGTTTGGCGAATCAGAAAATCCCACCACTGGCTGGCCCCACCCACCCAGTCACATGACCACCGAGTCAGTCATTAGGGCAGAGAACCAGTTGTTAAAAAATTTTCAGCCCACCACTCCTTTCAGCCAAAGTTCAATAGCAATTTCAGCTTACCAATTATTTCTATTATAGCTTATAAGTAGACCTGTTGCTCAAAGCAACAAATGTGTGAACATTGGATAGAATGACAGATAACACTTATTAATGTTTTATATGAACCCCCCCCCCAGAGTTGCTGTTAACTATCTCTTTCATGTACAATTGTGCCAATGTTTTTTTATCAATTATAAAAACAGATTTTTCAAACGACTTTCTTTATGTTCTTTAGAAGATGAGGCTTTATAAAGTCTTTACAGAAATAGGTACTATGGGTCCAATTAATATTTGCGTCTATGTGTAGTAATACTTCTTTGTATTTTATTAGGTACTGAAGATGATCTAGAATTCTATGTCAGAAAATGTGGCGATATCCTAGGGGTTACCAATAAACTGCCAAAAGAACAGCAAGATGCCAAGCATATACTGGAGCATATTTTCTTTCAAGTGGTGGAGTTCAAGAAGCTAAATCAAGTAATTATTAAACATTTTCCTTCCAGCCATATATAATGGTTTTACAGGTAGTCCTCATTTAACGACTACTCTTCAGCAACCGTTCAAACATATGAGGGTGCTGAATGTGTAGTAGTTACCACTGATCCTTGTACTTATGGCTGTCACATCCCTGTGGTCACATGATCGCAATTTTCGCACATGACTCACAGTTATGACTTTAAAGCATCCCACGGTCATGTGATTGTGGTTTGTGACCTTCCCTGATGTCTTCTGACAAAAAAATGTGGAAGCTGCTGAAAAGTCACAAATCATGGTAATGTGACCTATGTGGTCGTCACTTAACAATAGCAACTGGGACGGCCAGAACTTCCATTGCTAAGTGGTGTGGACACGTGGCTTTTCAGTTTAAGAGCTTGTCTATCACTTAACAATGAAGTGTCCAGCCCAATTAATGCAGACTCTGTACAGGAAAATAAAGTTAGATTGCGGGGAAAGTGGATAGCTTATTGAATTTAGCATGCTAGTTTGGAAGTAGCATAATAAAACCATACAAATATAGTTTTTAAATTAAGAATATTGAAATAATACTTCCAGGAGATTTTTTTTAAGGTAAAGATAATTGTGTGTTCTTGTTTCTACAAAACAATTATCTATGATCTAAATCTTGTGGTCAGTGGGTTAACATGATCCATCTCTTTAGGTTCTGTGGCCCAATATTAACAGTCCCCCCTCCATAACTCGTGTGTGTGTGTGTGTGTGTGTGTGTGTGTGTGTGTGTGTGTGTGTGTAAGAGTATGTCCATGAGATATTTTTATGGTTCATTTAACCCTTAATTAGAAGATACACAGGGATGACGATCACTGAATATGTGGGAATTAAAATATATTTTACTGTTTGCTGATTTTTCAAATCATTGTCCATGGCCACATTTCTTTTTGTAGTACAGCTCCCAAGATACCATTTAAAGTTATATGGCCCAAACGAAATTGCATACAGTTGAATGTAGTGATGTTCCCATATAGACTTCATTTATGTATTTCTTCCTTCCTCTTCAAATTTCACATCTAACTCTAGTGCATAAAACCAGGCTGCATTTTTTACTCATGACTGCAAACTAGATAGAAATAAACTACCATATTTTTCACTCCATAAAATGCTCTGGACAATAAGACGCACCTAGCTTTAGAGGAGGAAAACAAGAAAAAAATATCTGCCTCTGCCTCTCAGCCCCAGCACGTGGATTGTCAGGGGTCCGCTCCATTGCACCCACCACCGGTCAGTTGAGCGATGGCTGAATTCTGGCCTCCTGCAGCCCTGTTGATCAGTGGGCTGGCCGACAGGAAACACTGCCATTGCTGCCTCCTCCATGCCTGCTGCCTCCACTGGTGAACACTGGAACCTTGATCGGCAGTGGGATCGACCTCCCAGAATACCACCGATCAGCTGTTGTAGGCAGCGCGGATTGATGCCGGTGATAGAGGGCAAGCGCTGGTGAATGGCGCCGGCAATCCCCGCCACCTGGAACAGCTGATTGGCAGTATTCCGGGAGGTCGATCCAACCGCCGATCAGCTACTTGACGGTGAAGACTCCAGCGTTCCGCGGTGGTGAACGGTGGCGGCAATAGGCAGTGGTAAACGGCGATGACGGGCAGCAGTGGCGAATGGCAGCAGCAGTGGCAGGCCGTTCCCTGCTGATGCCTGTCGCCACCACTGCCCCAATCTCCTCACCCCACCGCAGCCTGGTCTGTGACGCAGTATTCACTCCATAAGATGCACAGACATTTCCATCCACTTTTGGTGGTGGGGGGTGCGTCTTATGGAGCGATAAATACGGTAATTAGATTTTAGTCTTAACACCTTATGGTGCACCAAGATTATCTCTTAGATGAGGGAGATGATGATTTGAGAAAACCTGGACGATACGTCTAAACTCCTTAATCATTTTGTGTTTTTAGTATTTAGTATTTATTTCAAGTTGTTTTCATGAAGTATTTCACAACTGAACATAACTTTGATGCTATGAAAGCAGCCGTATACTACTCAAAGTACAGTCTGTACAGCATTTTTATATGATACATCCAGAAGTGGTTAATGTTATGCAAAGTGTCTAATCTCTCCAGGGTCTCCTTATGAAAGTTATTATCTCTTTAAAAAGCAAACGCCATAGTGCAATGTTCCTCAGAATAGTTTTATGTACATTGATTTATATGACTAGGGAATATCCAGAATTTGAGGCAGTACAGTACAGAGAAAAAACAAAGTTAGGTAGTTAATAGGATGAGCTGAGTTACTGATGAAATATCTCTAAATATTCTTGTTTACTAAAGTCAATTTCAGATAAAATATGTTCCAATGATATCTTTAAAATTTTAAAAGCTAGGAATGGAGAGTCCACATTGATGTATGATGTACTTTAATATTTTTTTCTCTTTTCTGAAAGGAACATGATATTGATACAAGTGAAGTTGGATTCCAGGGTGGTTTCTGAAAAATCCAAAGTATAAACAATGTCTTCTTTTTGGAAAAAATCATAATTTATTGAACAAGCACATGACAAGTGACTGTTATCTGCCAATTTTCAATGACCACACTATGTTGTAAATATGAAGATAATCTAAAATTTTGAATGAGAAACTGTCTTAGAGGCAGTAATTTTGGTATATATATATATATATATGTATATTTAATGTGTTTTTTTAATAAATCATTTGTACAATTTGAAATTCTTGTTTCTGATTAGTTTGTTCTTCTGAGCAATATAAATATGTGTAATGGCTACAGAAATGTGTGATAGTGATTAGTTATTGCAAGATATGAACCATAATAGATGGAATTCCATGAATTAGGAGGTCTTCAAGGCCTGTCTTCAGGTACAGCTTTGGATGAGGAAGTCTGTTCAGCAATTCATGATCAAAAAGACCTTTAAGTAGTTTAGCTGAAGAGATAGCTGTATTAAAATTTGTGTCTTAAGTGATTGTTAAAAAGGAGATCAAGGATATTCTCATTTTGAGTTAGAATGAGAAGGTCAGTTAAAATCTCAGGTTAAACATAGTTTATGTGAGGTCAAGGAACTACCTAAAGTGATTTTTTTAGTGTTGATAGAAAAATGTGCAGTTGAGTTATACCAATACTCAGCACAACAGAAAGTATTAAAATTCAGAACCGACTTCAATAATGGAAGTAGCTGATTTAATTTCAAGAGGAAAGAAATAAAACTGATTTCCACACATAATAAGCAGTGCTTTTGTTCTATTTGATAACTTTATTTATAGGAACAAGGTATAGTCTTTTAATTCCATTTATTCCTGCTGAGTCTTCCGTAACAATTTATTTCAAGGAAATGGAAACTCATACTACTAACAGTGGACAAGCAGGGGAAAAAAAACAAGGTCTGCATTTTGCTTCCTGCAAAAGTCAGGCTTTGGTTTAGGTTTCCAGCAAGCATAAAGAACCCATTTCATTTTGTACACTGTAAACAAATCCTATTTTGATAATATAATCAGGTGATCCATGTTCCCGAAAGTATAGGAAAAAAGAGGAACTACTAGGCTAATCCAATTTAACAATTGGATCTTTGTGGATTTAAGAGTCTATTTTAATTCAATAGATTACAAGGCAAACATTGATGGTCCTTATAATTTTATTTCTCTCTAGTCTTTTCCTCCCATAAAGAACCTCATCTGAACTGCCCAATTGTTTAGAAACTCTGGAGCCTCAGAAAACATTTAGTTTGCTACCCCTTTAGCAGTAACTGAGTTCATACAATGTGAATCATAATTTATTCATTAATGCACAGCTAAATCTATTGTGCTAGATCGAATCAAGTTGTAGCCAAGGATAATATTTGATCTGACTCAACATATTCCTTTAACTTAAAAGTCTTTTTAGATTGCTTGCTAATAACCAGGATGAAGCCAGTTCAGAGATTGAGAATTATTTACTGTAATAAAAGTTGCTCCAAACCAAAGCCATAACTGAGATAAATAGGAGCAGCTATTATTCACAGCGGAGATTCCTAGATTTAGTTCTAGTGATTCCTAAGAGAAAAAGTAGGGATTAAATGTACTGGCATTTCAACCCAGTTTGGAATAGCAAAATATTTATTCACATTTCAACCAACAATCCTAAAGCCAACCCCCACAAAGACTAGACAACAGATTAATACTAATGCATATGAAGTAATATTTCACCTGATTAAGACTGAAGCTGTTTTTATACCAATGTTTTCCATAGCTCATTGCTCATATTTCAGCTCTTCACATCAACTATAGTGGAAGAAGACATTCAGTGCTATGCACAGAGAATGGCAAAAACGCTATATTGTATAGTTCTGCATTTTTCAATAAATCTGTCTTTTATTTCTAAATTTGGGTGCTCAGTTACTGAATTATTTGCTATTATGAGCGGATCCTTAAATGTAAAAGGATAAAGTCACTTTCAGTTAAAGTCTTTGTGGCACAATATCAGACAAATTTTTATTTGATTTTTTTGGGGGGCTCACTTGTCAGCAGAAAGGACGGTAAGAAAAGCATCAGCTGACTTTGTTGATGGATCAGGTGGCATAACAAAATGTGACCTTTCCAAAGATGGTGTATCCGTTTTTATGCAACCCAGGGAGCCAGTATCTTCTAAGCTTGCTTCAAGAGACAGAGAATTATCCACAGTGGCTTGTATTCCAGAAATCTCCCATATTGGTGGCTGTAGTGGCTTCTTGAAGACCACATCATCACTCATTTCAGAATTTTTTAATATCATGTGGTCAGTTAGTACAGAGGCCTTGTCTTCTCTGCATGGTGTAGATGACTTAGTATCATGGTATGTGTTCACTAAGGAATTTGCTTTGCTGTTATTAGCAGAACTCAAATTAGACAAGTCAAAGGCAGATGGTTGGAATGGGGTTTTACAAAAAGAGGTCGCACCGTCACATGATGTTTGCAGGTCCCCCTTTATACTACATGAAGAAGATTCTGTAACCTTGACATTTAGGGTAGTCCCTTTATTGTCCCAGTCTCCTGATTTGGCAGCACGATTAATGTCCAGAAATAAGCTGCTACTTGGAGAGTTGCTATTGCTGGAAGCATTCATCAGAAATCCATTGTCCAATATGTCTTTCAGGGACAAAGTACTATGATGGCTTTGAGAAGACATCTAGTTCAGAATCTGATAACAAAGATAACCATGTTAACATTGAACATTGATATGGAGTTTTCAAACTTCATTTTTTCTGTGCTGGTCACCAAAAAAGTTCTACTAAATTTAAACCTGGCAAGTCAAACTTTATTTGAAGAAGATATGGGGGTCAAATTGGGAACAGAAGTGATAAATTATCTTTCAATTATTGTAGGAATTATACTTTTGTGATTCAAGAACCAACCAACTCTAGAACCAATTTTCTGTTGTTCTAAGCAATGCAAACCTGACTATTTTAAAAGTTGTTTACCATAGGTATAAGAATAATTTTTTAGACATTCATATGCATTAGATTGTAGCCAAGACATTTAATACCATAAAGAGTAGTTTTTGACAGCCATAATTGACTTCCATAAGCAATGAAAGTGACCCAGGGGTGAAATCCTGCAGGTTCTGGAGAACTGATAGCAGAAATGTTGAGCAGTTTGGAGAATCAGCAAATACCACCTCTGGCTGGCCCCAGAATGGGGTGAGAATGGAGATTTTGCAATATCCTTCCCCCAGGAGTGGGGAGGGAATGGGGGTTTTGCAGTATCCTTCCCCTGGAGTGGAGTGGAAATGGAGATTTTGTAGTATCCTTCCCCTGCCACACCCACAAAGCCACACCACACCCACAAAGCCACGCTCACAGAAATGGTAGTAAAAAATTTGGATTTCACCACTGGCTTGGGGTACTATTTTTAATAATAACTTAGGTGGACAAAAGTGCCAAATGAAGTCTAAACGTCTAGCTGAATGTGCAACCAACCATAATAATTTCATTGTATCACCGAATACCCCAGTTAGTAAAAGCTTTCCAGTCAATTTTGCAATTCTTAAGATTGTTGGTTCCCTTCTACCCTTGAGATTCCTAATCATGTGGGACTCATGACTTGGATAGCAGCTGGCAACCATGTCCTGCAAAAACATGTTTTCCTAAGTGACAGAAGGGACATTACTACACATCCCTCTCTTTGAAGAAAATATAGAATAACCTTAGGAAATCATCTATAAACATTTTTCGATTGCAATGACTCCACTTCCAGACAACTCTACCTGGATGGCTGAGAATCTTCAGCAACATACCATCCTATAAACATTTAGTTGGATACATCATGCAAAGTCACAATAGGCAAACCCACTAATATTGATAGAACACCTCCTGTCATAAATATTTTGTCTTGGGTTCAGCATACGCTAAAATGCCACAATGAAATGATCTACCTGTTCAAAACTAAAATGCAGCTTCTCCATTCCAGCATCAACTAACACATACAAGCCCCATTTTACTCCAGGAGTTTCTTCCCCAACCTGCATCCTTTTTACACTAGGTAGTTTATAAGCTAGATCAGTATTTCTTGACCTTAGCAACTTTAAGATGTGTGGACTTCCAACTCCCAGAAGCCTGGCTAGGGGAATTCTGAAGTCCATACATCTTAAAATTATGAAGTTAAGAATTACGAAGTAGAACACCATGAGCAGCAGTTATCATTAATGTGGTCAACAAGAATCCTAGTCTTCACAACTCAGAAATAATTTGAAGTGTTCCTAAGTAATTGCAGAATATAACTATGTTGCTCCAAGACTACATGTTCATAATGTTTTTTTCTACAATGCTCAAGAACTAGTTAATCCGCACCTGGCATTTTCTGACTCAGTGGCTACATTGCATCATCTGCTATTTCTCCAAGAATACATAGCTCTCACAGAGGAAGCATTTTAGTATTGTAATTTTGTGAAACACTAGAAATAAGGCAAAACAAAGTTTCATAAATTTTTGAGAAGGACTAAAGCTCTTCAACCAAATCAAGGTCTAATTCTCCTAAAAAGACATACTGGTAAGGAAGAGATACTATTCAGACACCCCTGAAAATTCTTAGAAACTCTTCTTGTTTGCAAGTCTAAGAAATAAAAGCTTTTTTTATTTAAAAAAGGGGTAACTCTAAATAGTTCTAAACTAAGATACAATTTTTTCTCCAGGAAAAGAAAAAGAACATTATGCAGCTTTTATACTTCTATTTCATATAACTATTAAAATTTTAGAACACCTGCCATAAAGACCAAAACTAGAACTTACCTAAGTTCTAATAAAACAATACAACTGTTTTTGGAAGCTTTAATGTATTACAAAGAAGGCTGTTTATCTTCAAAAACCATTTCTCAAAGTTCAAGAAACGACAACTAATGAATACTCTTATAAGCTGAATTCATACATTGTGGCAACTTTCTTAATTTTCCAATTAAACTTGTTTAGAAAACTGGAAAGTTCTGACCACCTGAAGATGCTTATAGAGAAAATTCATTACAACAAACTATCATTGATGTGTCTCACATGTGAATTGTAGTTGTATAACCCACCTGCTGCTTCCTCCTCCTTCCCCACATTGATTAGGTGTCCTTAGGTTGTTGTTAACTCTTTGCAATTTTCTCCATGATGGTCTGTCCCTAACCTGATCTTTCAATGGTGCATTGGTGCACCTATCCCACTGTCTCCTCACTTTGCACCAGTTTATGACCTACCTCAGTTTAGCCACTTTATGCACCTGAAGAAGTGAGCTGCAGCTCAGTAAAGCTTAGGTCTTTTAATAAAATGGGTTAGTTGAAACAGGCTTGACTACTGTAGACCAGCATAGCTCTCCTGCTACATTACTATGATACTTACCGGAAAATCATTCTGTTGATGTCCACAGACTTTATTGAGAAGTCCAAAATCAAAATGACAATCTGAATTCTTTTCTTCCACTTTTTTCCACACTGTCTAAAATAGTAATTTAACCCAATCTTTAACTATTGAAATTACTACTCTTCTTTTGGTTACTAACAATAGATACCAAAGGAATGCTATTTAAACAAAGGACATTTCTGCCACCCAGTGGCTATAAACATGAATGCCTTATCCTGGGGAAAAAGTTTAAATTCCTAAAGCAAATGTTATGCTCTTTCATAGGAGATATATTGGTTGCATCCAGTACCATAATATTTTCAATTGAAGCCCATACTCAATGGAAAAATTATGCTTTCCTAATTTAAAAATCAATGTTTTTAAATTACAAAATGCTGCAGGAATCAGCAATTACATTTACATGGTATGGTGAAAAAGAATATTGAGCTTACTACTTAAAAAAAGAAAATGCTTTTTTGATATATCATTCTGTATTCAGAAGTTTTAAGTTTACCCTTTTACAACCAATAATGTATTTTTAATTGTATCTTGATCTTAAGGTAATATTGATTGGATATTGTACTGATTTTTAAAAATAAAGGCTGGTTGAAAGCCTCACTTGACTCAGTCTGTATACAGTAATTAAGATTTAAGATTATGTCTTCATACAAGATTAAACCCAAGCAAACCACACTGGGCCTTAGATATAGTTACCTATTCAGGTACTTATTTTTTTAAAATATAGAAATCCAAATTACATGACTTAATTCTGGAGAGTTGATAAAGTTGCAGCATGCATTCTTGGAAAACACATTAAATGGTCTAGAAAATGAAGAGAATTTATTTTTATATGCTGGTGCCAAATGAGGAAGATATGAGATGCTGAAGGATGCATTACATAGAATACAATGTGAATTTCAATCAAGGTCAGTACAACCATTGCCTATTCAATCTTTTAAAACTGTTACAAAGTCTTATGAGCTATTGAGGAACTGCTGTGGGTCATTTTCATGTCAAGTATCCCCCTTTCACCCTCAGGCTAGATGACAATCAATGTGGGGAAACAGCTCTGTTATCTGAAATTTCTAAAGTGGCATAGCCTGAAGCCAACAGATTTCAAGAGACCATCAATCATTTACAAATGATGTACATCTTTGGCTGAACATAGGAGTTTTGGTACTGATTTTAATGCAAATAAAAGAGCAAATATGCCATATAACTTGAATAAAAAAAACCCTTCTTCAGCTAAACATCCACATGTGTTTAATTTTAACTTCCTGAATTGGTTTAATTTGTGGAAAAGTTCATTTAAGTATTAAATCCAACCATCTGATCTGTGCAGGAAGCCAAATTAAAGCATCTGTGACAGACAAACCCTCTCTTTTCTGCTTAAAAAAACCATGAGGAATGAAGTTTACTATGTTTTTGAGATATTGATTCTTCTGTCAAATTAGTCTTGTTGTGTAGACATGTTTAATATTCAGATGAAATCTAGCTTCTCATCTAACAGCAGCATTCCATGTCCTGCACTCTGTGATAATAGAAAAGACTTGAGCCTTTTGAATGATATCCTATCAAGATCCTCTTGCAAATACTATTGTCAAGTCAGGCATCCCCCATCATCTATCTGTGAATTTGACTTGTGTTCCCTATATGAAGAATGTTTCACTCTTCCATGTAAAATGTGTTTTATTATTTTTAGCCTATTTATTTTGAACCTATATTATTCTGTAAGTATAAAACTGTCACTGCCAGTTTTTCATCATGAATGGGGTTACTGCAGTGGTGAAATCCATTTTTTTTACTACCGGTTCTGTGGCTGTGACTTGATGGGTGTGGAGTGGGTTGGTGGGTGGGTGTGGCAGAAAGATACTGCAAAATCCCCATTCCCTCCCCACTCCTGGGAGAAAGATATTGCAAAATCTCCATTCCCACCCCGCTCTGGGGCCAGCCAGAGGTGGTATTTGCCGGTTCTCCGAACTGCTCAAAATTTCCGCTACCGGCTTTCCAGAACCTGTCAGAATCTACTGGATTTCACCCCTGGGTTACTGTATACCTTTAATTGCTTATGGAAGTAAATTATGGCTGTCAAAACTAGGGTAAAAGGCAAAAGAAACAAGTATTTTTTTCCTAGCGGCTTAAAGGCCTGCAGAAGTTTAATTTCTAACAAAAGAAAATCAGCGTTGCAGAAACCAAAATGGATCTGAATAGATTTACAATTTGCATTTCCTGTTCAGCTGCAAGGTTGAAAGTACACCAGAGTTAATCCTTAAAAATATATATCTTGAAACAGCAAGCCCATTTCTATATTATCTCTTGTATGGATCTTATGCTTCAAACTCTGGAGTCCATGGTGCTGTCTGAGCTACCATTAGCTTAAGAATCTGCAGGGAAGCAACTAGTGACAGTACATGGATAAAATGCCATCATGTAAATGATATAAATGATTTACTCAAATGACATAAATTTTACTATTTGGGATATGGAATGTCATAATTTCTTGTCAGGTGACTGTGAAGCCTGTTCATGGTTTTTCACACTACTCATTAAATTAATATGTAGTTTTGGGTTTTGACTTAGCATAGCCAATGTTTGCAAAATATGACGTCATTTACTGCCTTGCATAAACCCACCATTTTTCAAATAGAGCAGAAACAGAAAAATATATAAGTGGAAGTCTTTATCCAACTAAGGTCCCTTTTAGATGTTAAACTACAACTACAATCAACTCCCACAAGATCCATGGCGGCAGCAGTTGGTAGCCTTCCCAATCTGTACCACTTAATATTATATTGTATTATTAATAGCATTAAAAAGCGCTACGGACATCTTTTTGGAAGACTAGCCATTTCTGTACCGTAAATACCCTTTTATGAACCTTGCTTGATGAAACGTCCTAGCATACTCGTAACAGTTAACCTTATACTCAGGTAACTTAAAATTGGCTTGATGTGGAATTTTTTGGCTCTTTATTTGTTCTTTTAGAATCAACGCGGCCGCTGTGGTTTTTGATAGAACGCTCCGTACTAAAAGACCCATTTTAGCCGCCTGAAGCTATCGATTTTACAGGGGATGCATGGTTGACTCTGCCTTTGCTACCAGAGGCCGTAATTCTTTCTTTCTTTTTGTCGAGCACTGCAGGAATGTTTTGCTTTTCTTTCTTAAAAAGGAAAATACTAAACTCCAACTTGCCCGCGCGCGCCACTTTTCCCCAGCCCACCAACCCGCCTTCCTATGAACACGGCTCTCGGCCGCGTCATCAGGCGCGTCACCGCGCCGGAAAAGGTGGCTGGTTGCGGCGGAGTTGGCGCGAGATAGAAAAGTCCGCTTTTGGGTTCCCGGGCGGGAGCGGTCGAGCGCGCTTGCAATTGCGCCGGAGTTGGCTGAGCGCGCTCTGCTTTGGGAAGGTTTAGCGGCTTTTTTTTTTCTTTTTTTTTTTTGCAGCCCTGGCGGCGGCGGCAACGACAACGACTTCTCCGTCGGGTCCCCGGTGTGGCTCTTTTCCCTAAAGCCAGTCATTTGAAAACTTCTGTGGCTTGTTTTATGATTTTCCTGCAAAAGCTGGAAGGCAGCAGAATGTCTCGTCGGGCTCGCTGGTGAGTTGCGGGGAAGCCGTGCATTTTTGGGAGGGCTGCGCAGAGATAGACCGGGATAGGGGATTGCTTCTCCCCTCCCGCCTTTTCTGGAGCCAATTCCCACCATCCTTCCCTCCTTCACCCCCCACCCCCCAACCCGAAAGCGCTTGCTCCGTTTCGTCCATTTATCCCGCCGCTTCTCTCTCCACCCTTCCCGGCGGTGGGTTCATGAAGCGAATGAACCTATGGAGCAAACGTGGCAGATGCGTCCATATAGGTTGCCAATCTGCTGGGGAGGAAGAGGAGGAGGAAGGGGGGGGGACGCTGATGGTTATCTGAAATGGAGAGATTAAAATGGCTCGCGTGAAATGCCTGGGCGGCAAAGCAACCTTTTTCCCCCTCCAGACTGAGGCTGGGGGTGGGGTGGGGAAGAGAGGAAACTAGGTTGGGCCCTTTTTGTCTAGGACACATTGCTCCGGGTTGAGAAGGGAAGTTCTCTCAACCTGGTTCCTTCTCCTTCCACCCCGAAAGAACCTGCTTGAAAAACATGGTCTTAGCTCATGACCTTCATAAGAGTCTATGGGGATTCTCAATCATCCAGCTCATGGATGGTTTTTCAGGAGGCAACTGGGCTTTTTGGTTTTTCTTTGAAGGCCTTTCGCATCTCACCCAAGACGCTTCTTCAGCTCTACAGAAGCTTATACAAGAAGCTTCCTAGATAAGAAGCAAAACTTCTTCAAAGACAAAGCAGAAAGTCCAGTTGCTTCTTGAAAAAGCACCTTTGGGACAACCTTAATAAGGCTACCCTGGGCAGCTAGATTCAGGTTCATAGTTTTAGGATTTTGATGAAATGGGAGGGGGGGAGCAGTTGAAACCATAATGATAATGGGATCTCTCCCCGTAAGAAGTACTGTAATGATTGAGAAAATCATTTGAGAAAAATCAAGATTTTTTTTTAAATCCCAAGGAGTTAAATGCTCTGGGTGTGGATTTATAGCACATTAGACTCTAATGTGAAGGGCTCTGTTTTAAGCTCTCAGATTAAACAAATATCTTAGCTACTCATGATAGGAATGAATTTGACTTGTTGGCTTTATTTCCCAGGCTGTAGCAAGGATTCTGGGGTAGGTTCTAGATCAGTAATATCCTGTTTCTTGTTATGAAAAGCAAGTTAGAATATAAGAAGCAGGAAGCTGTTCAGGCGTGGGCTTTGGCGGATTTCCAAAGAGAAAATTCCAAGCATGAGGACAACTGACAGATTTACAGATGAGATCAGTGTTTCTAAAGCTTCATTGTGAAGACATTTTGAAATGTCAGGATGGCTATAGAGTGTATACACAATTTTTTTCCTTTGGCTTCCAGAGCAATGTATGGATTAATCCAGTGTATAGAGCAGTGATGGCTAACCTTTTCTGGACCGAGTGTCCAAAGCGTGCGTGTATGCCCGAACCCCCAAAATGCAATGTGTGTGAGGCCCCGTGCATCTGCACGCGCCCCTATGCGCATGCGCTCTCCTGCACATGCACGGCTGCACGTGCCCTGCCGTGCATGCACGGCAGAGATCTAATGACCAGCTGGCTAGCGGGAGGCACGCACGTATGCATGGCAGAACTGAACTGGGGCAATGGCTCATGTGCCCACAGAAAGAGAGTTGCGTGCCTACCGCTATACCTGAGATGGTTGGCCATCACGGGTATAGGGGTACCAATCTGTGTAAAGTGATTTGAAGAATGAGTGTTTGCAGGTGAAGATTTTGTCAAAGTGTTTTATTTTGCTAAACTCGATAGAAATGAATTAGTATTTATAAGTGAATGCTTAAATATAACATTTCCCTCTCTTTTAAAACCTGTTTATAATAGCGAAGAGCAAGAAGAACTGCTTTACCAGGATTCAGATGTGATAGACCGACGGGATAACAGATGTAAAGTCAAGTGGTCTCGTGAAGAAGTATGTATTGTGTTATTGATAAAGAAAAACTGGGGAGATTGGCCTTGGGCCAAGCAAGTGTGAGCCTCTGAAGGAGGTGAATGCATAAGAAAAGATCCATTGACAAGTTTGGATACAAATATAGTAAATAAACCGGATTGGCCTGCTTTTGAATTATTAAAAGCACGCTTAACATTCTCATAAACCTGTACATGATTGGAACACAGGCACATTTCGTTATTGACCAAATTATAAGTGAAAAAAGCAGGTAGTCCTTAACTTACAACTATTTATTTAGAAACCATCAAAAGTTACAGTGGCATTGGAAACCGTGACATATAACTGTTCTTCACACCTAAAACTGTTGTAGCATCTCCAGGGTCATATGATCAAAATTCAGGCACTTGGCAATTAGGATGTTTACAATGGTTGCTGTGTCCCAGGGTCATGTGATCACAATTTGTGACTTAGCTTCTGACAAATTCAGTGGGAGAAGCCAGATTCACTTAGCAATCATATGATTTACTTAATAACTATAGCGATTCACTATAGTGATTCACTTTGGCAAAAGTCATAAAATTTTGCATGACTCAGTTAAACAATCACCTTGCTTAGCAACAGAAAATGAGTTCCCAATTTTGGTTGTTAATCAAAGACTATCTGTAATACCAAAAATGCATTTATGAGTCAGCTCTTTTGATAGTAAATATTTGCCAGAGCTCTGTGTTTGTTTCTATTTGAAGCTTCTGTTTGTAATCTTCATTTTGGATATTTTCCTATGAAGTGAAATCCAGGGCAAAAGTTAGAGGCATTTAGTTCCTGATAAATTATATAGACCTATCTGGATTCTTTCTGCTTCCTATTATAAAATCCCTGTATTATGTGTATAGAATTTCTGTAAGGTAATATTTTATTGTATAATCTGCAATCAAGTTTGGGGATCTTGAAAGTTCTTGAAGAGGAAAATTGAGGTTTTATATTTCTCCATACATCAGAGTTGGCCATTTAGACAAAGTATTTGCTTCATTCAGATCCTATGTGCTATTCCTGCTGCATTGTATACTTTGTGATAGCAGTGTAACCTGCTCCCTATGGATAGTTGTTTAGTGTGGTCAAATCACATAAGAATTCAAGATTCTGTTCCTTATTTTGTGTTAGGTTGTGACATATCTTGACAATCTTGCTCTTTTTAGGATGAGCTATTGAATTCGCTGGTGACACAGTTTGGACATGACTGGAAATTCCTAGCAAGTCATTTTCCTGTAAGTGAACTTTTTCAGTTGAATATATTTTCTTGTTGTTTCTCTTATCTGCAGAAACAATTGAAAGCCAAATTTGCAGAAATGTAGCTGCTGGTTAAAGTGCTAATGCATGTCTCTCTTGCTTTCGATTTTTATTTCTGTCTTACTAAAGTTTCATTTAAAATAAACCTTTTTAAATTTGCTCATAGAACCGTACTGAACAGCAATGTCAGTATCGCTGGCTAAGAGTGCTAAACCCTGTTCTTGTGAAAGGCCCATGGACTAAACAAGAAGATCAGAAGGTAATTCATTATTCAATAGTTACTTTTGAAGTTGAGTAATTGAAATGTTGTCTTCTTTGTGATAGGGAACTGTAGGTTGCCTAATATAAGAAGTGGAGGAATTGCTGGGCATAATTCGCAAGAAAGTCTTTCACAACCTAGGGCCCTTGCACCCAGAACATTGGTAGGAAATCTGGGTTTATATCTACAAGTATGAGAGATGTCAGCTTTAATTCAGTTTCCCATTGGAAGATAAGAGAGATAATTCAAATATTTTTCCCTCTTCACACAATGTAAAATTTTATAGTATAATGGAGAATCCGAACATTTGTTGCAGTTTGAACTATCTGGGCTCTCCAATACTCCTTTCATATCCTCAATGTTGGGCAATTTTTAAATTATTTTTTTTAGAAAGTGTTATGCCTTGAAATGCCTTACAGGACTTAAAATGCTGATTTTGCCCATTCAAGATATTAAACCCTTATCTTCGAGTTGGGATGGTTTCCCCAGTTCTAAAGAGACCCTAAAAACAAAAATGAGTGTCTTTAGTCAAACATCGCCCAAAGTGGAACAGAAATGCATGGCCCTGCTTAACTGCATCTTTCCACATACTGTAGATCAGAGGTCTTCAAACTTGGCAGCTTTAAGACTTGTGGACTTCAACTATGCTGCTGGAGAATTCTAGGAGTTGAAGTCCACACGTCTTTAAGCTGCCAAGTTTGAAGACCTGTGCTGTAGATCCTTGTATAATGGTTGAATGATCAAAAGTGCATCTAGTAAACAAAACTAAATGTAACCATTCTATATTTGTGATGAGGTCATTGAATTGGTGAAAAAGTATGGCACAAAGCAATGGACGCTCATAGCCAAGCATTTGAAAGGCCGGCTAGGAAAGCAATGTCGGGAACGCTGGCACAACCACCTGAACCCTGAAGTCAAGAAATCATCCTGGACGGAAGAGGAAGACCGCATAATATGTGAGGCTCACAAGATACTTGGAAACCGCTGGGCTGAGATTGCCAAGCTGCTCCCTGGAAGGTACGTTTAAAGGCTGTTGAAGCAGCCATCTTTCAGGATAACAGCGTTTGCTGCTGCTTCTCCTTGCTAATTCTGCACATATTTATTGTCTATTTTTAAAGGACTGATAACGCCGTGAAAAACCATTGGAATTCTACAATCAAAAGGAAGGTGGACACAGGAGGCTTTCTTAATGAAGCAAAAGAATCCAAACCTCTTTATTTACTCGTGGAGGTAGAAGGCAAGGAAGGACAAAATACACCAGAAGGGGAAAATCAGGTTAACAAGCTTAGTTTTGAAGAAGATTATGTATTGTAGTGCTTGATGAAGTATGGATGCGCAAAATGCAACATTTTTAGGGTTAGAATTGTAAGGTACAATATTTCTGGAATATTCTTTTTCATGGCATGAATGGTTAGTCTTGGAACATCACAAGTCACTTTGTCTTCTAGAAGATTTATTCCAGAAAACTACAAGCTATACCAAGAATTGCTAAATCACTACATTTGGAGGGGGGTGGGGAGGGGGAAGCAGAATGTTTCCAGGTAGAATGAAATATTTTATCTCCAGAATGCTGAGATTTGGATGCAAGCTTCCTTTCTGCAAGGTTTAGCTCTGGAAAGGGCTAGGAGGAAGGTAGCATTTGGAAGCAAGAAAGAAAATTAAGTTAAAATCATTGAAGTGATTGTTGCTTCAGAAGTAGGATAAGAAGCTCCTATCAGTTTTGACCATATTGGTGATGACAGACTTGAAATCCAACATCTGGATTTACAAAAAATATTGTTTTCTGCATTTGTTTGATATGAAGAAAATATGGTAGGTCTTATTTGTGTTCTTCCTACCTCTGATTTTACAAACTACAGCAGAGGTCTTCAAACTTGGCAGCTTTAAGACTTGTGGACTTTGACTCCCAGAATTCTCTAGCCAGCATAGTATAGCTGGCTGGAGAATTCTGAGTGTTGAAGTCCACAAGTCTTAAAGCTGCCTAGTTTGAAGACCTCTGATCTACAGCTTGGAACATAAACAGTGTTTTTGTTTACAGTGATACAAATCTTCACTTATCTTTCACAGCAGCATTTTTTGACCAACTGGCCTGTCCAGACTTTGGAAATAAAGAAAGAAGAAGTTGCTGATGAAGAGCCAGCAGATCTACAGATGTTGCCGTCTGAGCCAATGCTTGAAAGCCTAGTGGAGCCCAGTGACAATGAAGCATCAGAATCCATGGTGCCAGAGGATCCTTTGAATGGGAGTTCTGTGTGTACATGGGTGGTTGAATCAGGCAATTATTTATGTACTGCTGCAGCTCCAGCTATTTCAGAAGCCCTGGACATGATTGAATCTGTAAGACATGGCTTAATTGAATATTTTGATGAACTACATCAGTGTTTTTCAAATTAGGCAACCTTAAGATCTATAGAATCCTGTAGCCAGCAAAGGAGTGAGAAGTCTATAGATCTTAAGGTTGCCAAATTTGAACTATATAACCAAGGGTAGGAAGAGAATGCGGCAGGAAAGGTTATTTGAAGGAAACAGTCATTTTGGTGGAGGGGGGCTCTGGATATGTATTGTAGTGAATCTGATTTCCATTGTTATTGGCGTAAACTTTGTGTAAATGTATCTTTGATGCAGTATATCTTTGCTGATTTTGACTTGATTTTAATGTTTTGTGATTTGTTGATGTATAAGTGACCGCTGTTATATCCATTTCCATAAACTGAATATAATGGTTTAAGATACTGGATTATGAATGGAGAAAATTCCAAATTCTATATCTAATTTATAAGTGGTGGCTGGGTGAGTTGGCTCAGTTGTCTTTAGTGATGTTGTGGCCTGCCAGCGGCCAATGGAGCTGGCAGTGATGAAGTTGGGGGAAACATGGGCCAGTTCTGGAGTCTGGGGATGGCTCTGATGAGGGCTCTGTGTCAGAGGCAGAGAGAGGACCGGGGCTGTATGCCAGTTATCAGCTGCCTTCGGAGTCAGACATCAGTGAGGCAGACGAACAGCTGGAACCTGTTCCCAGTGTGTGCATGCTCAAAATTGCTAGATGAAGGGAACAGCTAAAGAACAAGAGTCAGCTTGGGAGTAAGGCCACAGGTGGATGATGAATGGCCCCTCCCAGAGGGGATAAAAGAGGAGCAAAAGGGGAGTGGAGTTTGCAGGAGGCAATTTGTTTGCTTAATTGGTTCATGACTCCTTGCCAAGTTTTGAAGATATCGGCCTGGTAGCTCTCCAAGCCAGATAAGGTCTGTGATTGTAAATTCTCCCTTGAAAGTCTTTGCTGGATGTGAATGAGAAGAATTCACAATAACTTAATAAAAAGGGGTTTTTGTTGGGACATGGAGTCTGCTTCATGCTCTTGGGAAGCCTAGGTCAGAACAAGTGTACTCAAAATCTATCTACCAACAGGCGCTAAAGCAGTGCAGGAAATAGATCTAGAACCTTCCATAAGAGGCTTATGGATTGAGTTCGGCTGCTGTGGTAATAAAACTATCTCATAACCCAAAGCTATTAGCAGAATTTTTTTTGTCTCTTCCTGTGTTTGTTATTTGCAGCCTTGTTTTAGACCTGGATCTTATTCTGAACATTCCTATTCTGGCAGGACCCAGATGGCTGGTGTGATCTCTCTCAGTTTGACTTACCTGATGATCTGTCTGCAAGTAACAGCAACAGTCCGGAGAGGCAAGCCTCTATAAAACCCTACTGCTCATCACAGAATATGACAGAGTACCGTTTAGATGGCCACACCATTTCGGATCTCAGCAAAGGGAGCAAGGGTGAACTCATCCCCATTTCACCTTGCACAGACATGAGCTTTGGCACCCCCCCTGCTGTGCTCAAGAGGCAAAAGAAGAGGAAAATAAGTCTTTCACCAGTTTTGGAGCGTGGCACCAGTACAAGCCTTTCCTTCCTTGATTCCTGTATGACACCCAAGAGCACTCCGGTTAAAAGCACCCCTGTCAAAACTTTGCCATTCTCCCCATCCCAGGTAGGTTGGTATGAACTGGCAACGAGGTGGACAAAAAAGAACAAGATAAAGGCTAATTGTGCCAAGATGCCAGGGGTGAAATCCAGCAGGTTCTGACAGGTTCTGGAGAACCAGTAGTGGAAATTTTGAGTAGTTCGGAGAACTGGCAAATACTACATCTGGCTGGCCCCAGAATGGGGTGGGAATGGAGATTTTGCAGTATCCTTCCCCTGGAGTGGGTTGGGAATGGAGATTTTGCAATATGCTTCCCCTGCCACGCCTACCAAGTCACACCCACAGAACCAGTAGAAAAAAAATTTGGATTTCACCACTGCAAGGTGCCCTCTTTAATGATATAATGATCAATTTTGACAATTGGCAGCATACTGTTTTTGGTGGAATGTGTGCTTATAGGAGTGAAAGCTGTCAGACTTCATTTGAAACCTACTTTTAAGGAGGGAATTCAGACTAATGAAAAGCAGTCATCAGTAACTATATAGACTTTTGGACTGTTTATAAGAAAGATTGGGTCATCTTCTATCTGGTTTTTTAATTTGATGAAGACCACCTTCCAGAATTGCTGGCTAAAATGGCTAATTGACAGAAACTGGCCAAACTGATTGGGAATTTTGGATGTTGTAATTGTAGCACAGGACATCAGTTTGATGAAAATTCAGCTTGGTATGAGATGAAAATGATACACAAAACTATGCTTTTAAATGTTAAAAATTGGCCTGCTTATATCCTGATAAAATCAGAAATGGGTGGCAATCTTTTGCAAGCCAAGGCAATTTTTCTACAGTACGGGTAGTCCTTGACTTACAACCACAGTGGGGACTAGAACTTCCTTCACTGAGCAATATGGTCATTAAATGAACTGCGCACTTTTACAATCTTTTTGCCGCAGTCGTTAAGCAACCCGGCTTCCTCCATTGACTTTGCTTGTTGGAAGTCTCCTGGGAAGATCAGAAATGGTGATCACAGGACCATGGGGACACTGTAACAATCTTAAATGTGAGGGCCAGTTGCAAGTAACATTTTAAAGCAATTTTGTAACTTTGAACAGTCATTAAACAAATCGTAAGTCAAGGACTACCTGGTAGCAATCTTGTACATCATATCCTCCAGATTCTCACTTTAGAGTACCCTGTTTTCTTCTGCATCATATTTGTTATTTTTTATCCCTAAAAAGTGTTCCTCAATCTCAGCGACTTTAAGATGTATGGAATGCAGATCGCTTGTGGCTCTAAAGTTGATAAAATACCATCAGTGACTGTTTTGGGCTTGATTTGTTCAAGTTCTTCTTCTTGAGTTTCTGCTTACAAAAGATTTTCTCCATGGGTGAAATTTGTATGGATTTCTTGGAATGTATTCTTACATTGGCCACAGGTGTCAAACTTGCTGTATCACGTTGCCGGCATGTGACTTTTTGCACCGTTTCCCCCTTCATTGAGCTGGGGTGGGCATGGCCTATTCATGACACATCTGGCCCGTGGGCCACCAGTTTGACATTCCTGAGTTAGGCATTTACTTGAGATGATATTGTCCTTCATCTCCAGCCTTGTTTTGTAATTTTGTGTTTTTTTGAATTTATGAGTCCAACAATAGCAACTTGGGCCTTTTTTGCTTGGCCTCAATAACATTTAAGATAGAAAGTGCCCTGAGGATCTTGCTTCTTACAGATGATTGAACATAGACAAATGCTGTTGGATGTTTGTTAAAACTGTTACCAGGTGCTTCCATACAGACATCCTGTGTCATGTTTATTGCCAATATGGAAGCCCTCCTGCTATATTAGTTTCTAAGATTTGAAAATGCATTCTTTGATATTGACCTGATATCAATTAAAAATCAGAATTTAATATTAAAAGGTATAGGGATTTAAATTTAGCATTGGATTACACATATACGTTTACATGTTTACATGTCTCAAAGTAAGAGAAATGATTTGAAAAAGTATTTTCTTCCTTATTCATAAGCTGACTTTACTGAGTTAGTCCATTCTATTAAATCCAATACTGACTGGCAGAATTTCAACTAATATGTCCAGGAATTGTTAATGTGTTTCTATTGAATTATAGCTTTTTACTCCAAGCCAGAAGCCAAGAAGAGGAAACAATTCCTTCCTTGAGGATTCTTCCTCTATTTTTTGGCTTATTTGTAATTTTTGAGCCCAACTGGGAAGCAAGACAATTGCCCTGAACTGTTAAGTAACAGTTCTCCTCTATACCAACTCTTCCAGATTAGTATGGAGGGAAAACATTAATGTGTGGAAATAAATCAGGCCACAAATCTAATTTCCTTTCGTGAGCTGTAGAGGCTTCTGTCTGGAAAAGTTTTATTATTATTATAAGGAACCAATATTCCTGTTTTTATGATATTTCCTTGAATAGACTACTCACCGTCAGATGGCTTTAGCACAGACACAAAACAGATCTCACTGTGTGAGCCTGCTGTGTAAAAGCATCAGTAATTACGGCATATGATGGAACTTAAAATGAAGATAAAAGGCTTTTTTTCCCCTTTATGCACTGCTTTTTGGATGCTTTCTATTGAAAGCGAGATGAATTTTAGGGTGTTTTAGAAAGCTGCATATGTGAAACAGAAAATGTTTCTTTATAGTGCATCAGATCACTGCTCTCTATACATTTGTGCCTATCTGCATGGTTTCTGAGAAGAGTTGCTAGGGTGAGAGGCTGAGGATTTAAAATTATACATTGTGTGAAAGTATGGCAGAATTTATATCTTGCAGGTATGAGTGAGCAGGATATTGCAGAATAGACACACTGCTCAGTCCTCTGAGGTTCTTGTAGGATGCATAATTACTGTATTTTTTTGGAGTATAAGACGCACCGGAGTACAAGACGCACCTTAGTTTTTGGGCAGGAAAATAAGAAAAAAGCTGATCGGTGGGTGGATCAGCCTCCTGGAATACCCCCAATCAGCTGTTCTCAGAGGTGAATTTTAGCAACAGGTTTGTGAGCTCTGTGCCTTGCTTTTTTTTCTGCCTCTGAAACTTCTGAAATACTGTTTTTACCTGCCTCTGAAAGCCTCCGAAACAGCTTCAGAAAAAAAGGCTTTTTTTCTGAAGCTCCGTTTCAGAGGCTTCTTTCAGCATCTGAAATCTCCATTTGTGAGGTTGGGCGGGGCTACATTCGGAGTATAAGATTCACCCAGATTTTCACCCTCTTTTTTGGGGGGGGGGAAGGTGCGTCTTATACTCAGAAAAGTACGGTATGTTCATGTTTTCATTTTTCCCTTGAGCCTGTGACCTTGTCTCCACAACATTCATCAAATTAGTTGGAGAGATCCCTTACGCCTTTATGAAAAATAAAATACTAATTTCTTTTACCTTGTAGTTCCTGAATTTATGGACCAAACAAGACACTTTTGATTTGGAGAACCCTTCCTTAACTTCCACACCTGTTTGTAGCCAGAAGGTGATTGTGACAACCCCACTGCACAGGGACAAGACCCCACTACTGCAGAAGACCTCTGTGTAAGTATCCTTTCTGTCTTTCTCCAAGAGGCTTAGCCAATGTGTACAGGAGATAAGAGAGAAACAAGAGGGACTTTTTGTATGCTTTAAAGTGAATTAATGCACATTGGAAATATCTTACTGCAAATAGCAATAGCTCTTAGACTTATATATTGCTTCACAGTGCTTTACAGCCCTCTCTAAGCAGTTCTATAAGTCAGCATATTGCTCCCAACAATCTTGGCTCCTCATTTTACCAACCTCTGAAGAATGGAAGGCTGAGTCAACCTTGAGATTCAAACTGGAAAATTGCAAGCAGCCAGCAGTCAGCAGAAATAGACTGCAGTAATGCATTCTAACCACTGTGCCATCACGGCTCTTATGATGATTGCTGCGAGATGGGCAGTAAATAAATTTAATAAATGCATAAATTGTCAGCATTTGTTTCCTTTACAGATCCTTCGGATATAAATACATTGGGTGATATGGGCTAGCAGGTGATGCTCTGTTAGGCTTTGCAGTCCTGCCACCTCATAAGTTAAATCAACTAGGTTCCAAATAGTTACTAATACTTTTGAAAATGACTGTTTCTTTTGTCATTTATCTGAATCCAGTCTTGGATTTAAAGGTGACAGTGCTTTACTCTTCTGCATGTATGCTTTCAGATTTGTAACTCCTGATCAGAAATATATGGCAGACAATACACCTCATACACCAACTCCTTTTAAGAATGCTCTAGAGAAGTATGGCCCAATAAGGCCTTTGGTATGTATTGAGCCAATTCATGGATCCTTTCTATGTTTGTATCTCATACCCTCGCTGGATTAATGATCTCCTAATATGCCTTAAGAAATGGAGTCAAAAAAGATCTCTTGTCTAAGGCTAATAAGGAACTGATTCTAGGTCCTGGACTAAATTTAATTCCCATTCATGTTTATGTTCTCTCAAGGTTGGTTTAAATGATTTTCCTACACATTATAGAGAATTGGACTACATGATCCTTGTGATTACTTCACAATTTCACATTTCTGCCCATATGGTGGGCTGCCAGAGTAGGATATTGGCTTGAACTAATTATTCACAGAGACCTTTTGAAATTAGGCCAAAGATCAAAAGTTAACCGCTTTGGTTTTAAGATGTAATAGTGATTACCATAGATAGGAGATCTTGATATAAATCCTTTCAATTTTCTCTCCAGTTTTTCCCCCTCCAAGTATGGGCCTTTAGAAATAAATAAGATAAAGTTTATTCATATCTGTGGGCAAAGTTACTATTTTAGAAATGGGTGGAACCTGCTCCTTCAGGGTAAAGAACAAAATGCCAAATTTTGAGCCATGATTTTGCTATTAATCACATCTTGTTGGCTCCCCACCCCACTTTGTATCACAAACTGTAGCCCCAAACACCTAATCTTGAAGAGGACTTGAAAGAAGTACTCTGGAGTGAGACTGGAATGGAACTGATCATAGAAGATGACGTGAAACCAGAGAAACAGAAGAGAAAACAGGGTGTAAGCATCTGATTAAGCATGTCTGCTAAAAGTTATCTTTCCTTTTAATCGTCCTTGTAACTTATGAAGTTTACAGAGCTAGGTTTGCTCCATACTGGTTGGCATGCCACGATGAACTTCTTTCTCAGATAATGCAAAATTTAAAAATACAAATGCAAATCCACACCATTTCACTTGTGCCATGCGGTATTTCATTTAAAATTCATGCTAGAGCATTAATTTTCCACTTATCTACCTTACCATGTCAGAACACTTGTTGCAGAAGCTAGTCAGGTTGAAGAGCAGGCTAATAGAATCTTTATTCCTGCTGATGCCTTTTGTGAATCATCTGTCCGGGGTCTTTAGAAAGACCCCCAGGAAGTAGGCTGGAGACATAGAAGATATGGTGTGAAGAATAGTTTCCAGGGAGGAAAGAACAAATTGTTTCGGACTGACTTAGTCTGACTTTTCAATTTAATGAAAATTGAAATTGAAATTTAATGGCATTTTGAAATTGAGAATAACGGGTTACCTGTTCAGGTTTGGGAAGAGGAACAATTATAGCTCAAGCAATTGGGATCTGCAGACAGGTTAGTGCATAATTCATTATGCACAATGTACAATGAAACAGCAAAATTTTTCCTTTTTACCCCCACAAAGATTATAAAGTCTATGTCTGTAGCAGACAAGATATAGAGTGGTGGGTGTATGCCTAAATTATTTTATTGTGTGGTTCTAGTGTTGTGGATTATAGGTTTTGCTTATCGAGCCTCTGTTTAGCACCTGTATCACCTCTGAAGTGACTGTTTTTGACTTTGGGTTAGTCAATCTTAGTCTTTAGGTAAAACTCTTAAATTTAAACTCTTAAGTAATTGAAATTTATCTTTCCAGAACTATGCCAGAATGCATGTTCTGTGAGCAAATTGGTTATGCTAGCTCGCTCCTGCATTTCACATGTCAAAGTGAGTTGTACTTGGCAAATTATTTTCCTTTCTAAGGCATCACAGGATTCTTAGTCACCTGAAGATGAGCCAAAGGGAGAAATAAAACTATGTTATAAAACATATCAATCTGTTATGCGCCAAGTATTTTTGAACTATGTTCTATCTTTTTTTTATCTCTGTGTTATAAAAACTAATATAGGACTGCGACTTGTAAATCTGGTAGCTCTTGAGATGTCACTGAGCATTTCTTTTTGGTAAAAAAGATTATTTGTTTGGGATTTGCAAAAAGAGTGTGTTATGGTTGGATAGTTTAAATTTAAGATTTCAGGAATTTTAAATTGGGATGTAAAATGGACGCGGTGGCTCTGGCTAAGACGCTGAGCTTGTCGATCGAATCCCTAGTGCCACGTAACGGGGTGAGCTCCCGTTACTTGTCCCAGCTTCTGCCAACCTAGCAGTTCGAAAGCACTTAAAAATGCAAGTAGAAAAATAGGGACCACCTTTGGTGGAAAGGTAACAGTGTTCTGTGCGCCTTTGGCATTTAGTCATGCCGGCCACATGACCATGGAGATGCCTTCGGACAGCGCTGGCTCTTCGTCTTTGAAACAGAGATGACCACTGCCCCTTAGAGTCGGGAATGACTAGCACATATGTACGAGCGGAACCTTTACCGTTACCTAAATTGTAGCAATTAGTCCTCAGTTCAGGGCATTGACTGAACAAGCCTTGTTATGTTTGGCCGTTTGTAATTTATGCTGGAAGTGGTAGGCTTTGCATTAATCTTCGTGGTTTGCTTGACTTAATATTGCACTTCTTTGGTGTGCTGATATTTCTCAGAAAATCTTATTAGCATTGGGTTTGCTTTGCCTCCCATTGGCATTAAAAGGATCTTAGTGACAGGAATGCACAAATAAATTAATTCTCCAAAACTTAATTCATGTCCAGATTGTTTAGGTTTCTGCAATAATTCACTACAAATCAAATTTAGAATATGACATAACTTGGTGCCCAGCCTATTTATTTTTATTTTTTTTCCTGGTTAAAGCCTAATATCCTGATTCCATTGCTTTTTCAGTTGCACAGGAGTCCAATTAAGAAGGTCAGGAAATCCCTTGCTTTGGATGTTATTGATGAAGACTTGAAGTTGACTGTTTCTTCTGTGGCCAACCCTATTTGCTTCAAAAGAACTCAGGTGAGCTGTGATCCCATGGAGAGTTAAGTTGGTAACTGGTAACGATTTTAAAATATCTCTGTTGCTACAATATTCTTCCATTGCTATGGAAAAGTTGGTATCTCCCCAGTCTTTGTTCCGCCAGAAGGCAATTTCATATGTTCTTACAAAATGGATCACTGTGCAGTACACGTATAGGCAAAATTATATGCACACACTTTAAACTCTTCCTGTTTCATAAGACAAATTTAGCTTTAAGAACTCTTAATGTTTTCAGTTCTGGGTTTTTGCAAATATGGCAAATGACCTCTTTTTTAACATAAAACCTGGCAACATTTCGTAGAGAAGAGCTGCCCCCCCCCCTTCTTGCCCTTCTTTTAGGTACTTTGAGAATTGATAGTTTTTCATTCTCATAGCATTTGCTTGTACTTTACCAGTGTGTTGTGATTCCCTGCAATTTTCAGTACCAGAAATGGTAATGAAACATTTCCTTCTGACAGCAATTTCTGTAAGAGCACTTAAGCATATTAGTGAGAACTGTTAGGTATTGTCTGTCTATGCTAATGAATTACCTTGAAACTGTATGTTTTTTAAAAATAAAATACAACAAACTCCCATGTGATTTTTTTAAAAAAAATTATTGTGTATTTGTGCACCGTTAATTCTGATGTAATAATTGATACTTGACTTGTTAATGTGCTTTTCTATAATGCTATAAATTAGAAGGCAGCAGCTTATTATCATCCATCCTGCAAAATAGTTGGCCTCTGTTGAGTTTCAGGAAAGCTGCATTGGGCCCACGTTGCTTTTAGCAACCACATCTCTCCGCCTGCAGATAAGTGGCTCAATTTTATTGCGGATAAAAATATAATAAACACATTCTGGGTAGGAAAAAAAATGAGGCGGGGGATTGCAGACTCAAGAGTTAGAGTAGGAAAATGTTAATGGTATTGAAGAAAAATGTGTGTGGAACTACATTAAAATAGCAAAATGCCCCAATTTTGATCAAAAACTTCCTTGGAGCACAAGAATTCAATTCATTACTTTTAATAAGGCAGCAGCAGTAGTTTCCTTAGCAGATGTTATTTGTCTAGAATTTTAAACACCTTATGTGAAAAGGATATGCCAGTCATCTTGAAGGAGGTAGTGATACATCTTCTGCTTAAGAGCTCATGTCTGGAACTGGCTGTGTTGTAGATAACTTTCCCGAATTTTCCCTTTTGGAGGGAAAGTTGTGGAGAAAGTGATACGACAGTAATAGAAGTCCCTGCAGGAAGTAGAATATCTATGTTTTCTCAGGCATAGGCTGCTCACAAGGTTCACCTGTGTTGAAACTTGTATGCTCTATGTAACCCTCCTTGTGCTGCTTGATTTCCCACTAGCCTTTGGTGCCATCAACCATAGCATACTTTTGGATTGCCTGCATGGATTGGGAATTCAAGGCACAATATTACAGGGCTTTCCTTTCTTAAATAGGCAATTTCAATATTAGCTGTGGGGTGAGAAGAGCCTGAGCCCTTAAATACTTCAGTATATTGGTAGATTAGAGGTTTGCTTTCTTTCCTATTTCATTTAAAATCTATTATTAAGCTGCTAGGTATGGTAATCTGTCAGCACTGGTGAATTATTTGTACTCTGGACCAGATGGGATCTTGACTTGGTTCTTGGGGCTGTTGAGTGGGGAAAAATGCTGTCCAATTAAAGAAGTACACAAGTTAAATTTTTTTTTATTATTATTCAATTTATATACCGCCTTTCTCCTGCTGGACTCAGGGCAGTGAACAGCCAAGAATAAAAATATACCCATACAAAATCTAAAAATTATTAAAAGAATTATACAAATTTGGCCCGAAATTTAAAAATATCCCAACCTAAAACCCATTAACACTTTAAAACTAAAAGGTTAAAATAGGTTAAAAGGTTAAAAGAGGGGGTTACGCCAGCCCTGCTTGATGGAAAAGAAAAGTTTTTAGGGCACGGCGAAAGGCCCGGAGAGCTGATATCCTTCGTATCTCCAGGGGCAGATAGTTCCAGAGGGCAGGTGCTGCCATAGAGAAGGCTCTCCCCCTGGGAGTCACCAGCTGACATTGCTTGGCTGACGGCACCCTGAGGAGTCCCTCTCTGTGGGAGCGTACTGGTCGGTGGGAGGCTATCGGCGGCAGAAGGCGGTCCCGCAAATGCGCCTTTTTCAGCAGCATATTAATACATTTGAGTACAGTAGTTTTTAAAGCTGGAGATACAAGTCCATACCACAGTTACTCAGCCCATAGCCATCTTATGAATTGCTAAACCAAGAAGACATATAGCCTGCTACTTCTATGATTCCCAGGAAATTTTGAAGCCAATATGGTGAAGCTTTCTAGGGGGAAAGTGACTGTTAATTCTGAATTATGGTAATAAGCCTGTTTATTAGTGCTGTCATCTTTTGCATTTCACAGCAGTAATTGTTATGAAATTTTCTTATTCTTGGCGTTAAAGATAGTCTTTGACCTACGACAATTGATCCCAAATTATCTGTTGCTATGCGAGACAGTTGTTAAGTGAGCTTTGGCCCAGTTTATGACCTTTCTTGCCTTCCTAAACAACCTTTAGTTGTTAAGTGAATCACTGCACTTTAGTAACACAGTTGTTAAGTGAATCTGTCTTCCTCATTGAGTTTGTTTGTCAGAAGGTTGAAAACTTGATCATATGACCCCGGGAAACTGCAACTATCAAATACATGCCAGTTGCCAAGCTGCCGAGTTTTGATCATGTGACCAAAGGGATGCTGCAATGGTCATAAGTGTGAAAAATGATCATAAATCTCTTTCTTTTTCTAGTACCATTGTAATTTTGAGTAGTCATTAAATAAATGGTTGTAAGTCCAGGACTATCTGTATGCTGATGAATTATTACTTTGAACATATTAAAGTATTACAAATAAAGCATTTTTCCTGTTTGGAAAACCGATATCATGCCTGAAAGATCAGGGCATTTCCTGATTACATTAAATGCATGTTTTGCTTGCTTTCTAATGTATTAATAGGAATTGCTTGGAAAGAAATCAGCAAGTATGTTTCATGGCAACTTGCTTTTCTCATTGGTTGATTGATACGTGAATTTTCTTTTGCAGTCCCTAAACTTTTCCTTGTCAAGCAGCAAGAATGACAACAGTTTACTCAACAGAGGATTTGTGCACATAAAGACTGAGAAGGTGCCATCTTCCAGAAGAAGCCAAAGTAAATTCAGGGTTCCAGCTCTGGTAAGTGTAGATAGTCATGGACATTTGCTAGATGCCACAATCTTAGGGATTTGAAAAATGGGATGCTAAAATCTCTACTGGGCTCCTAGAAACTTATATGATTATAAGATCCATCTCTAAATTTATGAATCAAGCATGAAAAGTCACCTTTCAGTCAAGTTTAAGTTGTCTCCTGAGGCCTTGCATAGACATATCTGAAGTCTTCTGTGCCACAATGTGGAAGCCATTTGTCATTGTGTGTCAACTTACTTTGTACTTTGAAACTGATTATAAAGTTTGGTCAGCCATTATTTTTTAAGTAATTCAGTTTACTATACACTGCTTTGAAAATATAATGGTTGCCACCGGGCAAAAATTCCATGGCAAAAATTCTGTCTCCCTGTTTAATAATTTCATGTCTGTCAATTACAAATGCATTGCTTTCTTTTTATTCTTTTCTTTCTATGCCACTGCACATTTCATAAGCTTCATTCTCCTGCCATTTTGATGTGTGGTCTGGTTTGAAATCTGTTGTGTGATAACGATCTATTAAAAATGGAAATATTCCAAAGATTCTTCAGTTGGCTTCTGTAAGAACCATTTTCTTGTTTAAACAGGCAGTTGCCTTCCCAAGTTGTTCTTTCCATTTATTTGCTATTATCTGCCTTAGAAATAAGTATATGGGTAGTTCTCATGTTATGACCACAATTGAGCCCAAAATTTATGTTGCTAAGTGAAACACTTGTTACGTGCATTTGTCCCATTTTACAACTTTTCTTGCCACATTTGTTAAGTAAATCACTGCAGTTGTTAAATGAGTAACACTGTTGTCAATGGTTTTTCCATTGACTTTTCTTGTCAGAAGGTCACAAAAGGTGATTGCGTGACCCTGGGACACTGAAACCATCGTATATGTGAATCAGTTGTCAAGCCTGGACTACTGCAATGCTCTCTACATGGGGCTCCCCTTGAGGAGCACCTGGAGGTTCCAGCTGGTCCAGAATGCGGCCGCGCAGGTGGTTATGGGAGTGACATGGCGCTCCCATGTGATTCCCCTCCTGCGCGAGCTGCACTGGTCCCGGTGGTCTTCCGGGTGCGCTTCAAGATTTTGGTTACTACCTTTAGAGCGCTCCATGGCTTAGGACCAGGGTACTTACGAGACCGCCTTCTGCCACCAGTAGCCTCTCACCGACCAGTACGCTCCCATAGAGAGGGGCTCCTCAGAGTACCGTCGGTCAAACAATGTCGGCTGGTGACCCCCGGGGGTAGAGCCTTCTCTGTGGGGGCACCTGCCATCTGGAATTAGGTCCCCCCGGAGATATGGAGGATCCCAGATTTGGACACTTTCCGCCGCCGCGCCCTCAAAACATTCCTATTTTAGCAGGCTGGTCTGGCCTAACTTTCCCTTTTAAATTGTCATTTTAAATTTTGTCTTATAAATTGGGGTGTTTTAAATTTGTCTCGGGCCAAAATATTTAATGTATTTTAAATGGTTTTTAACATTTGTATTATGTAATTTTATCTTGTGGCTGTTCACTGCCCTGAGTCCTTCGGGAGTAGGGCAGTATATAAATTTAATAACATAAAATAAAATAAAATAAAATAAAATAATAAAATAAAATAAAATAAAATAAAATAAAATAATAAAATAAAATAAAATAAAATAAAATAAAATAAAATAAAATAAAATAATAAAATTAAATTAAATTAAATTAAATAAATAAATAAATAAATAAAATAATAAAATAATAAAATAATAAAATAAATAAAATAATAAAATAAAATAAAATAAAATAAATAAAATAATAAAATAAAATAAATAAAATAAAATAATAAAATAAAATAAAATAAATAATAAAATAAAATAATAAATAAAATAAAATAAAATAAAATAAAATAAAATAAAATAAAATAAAATAAAATAAAATAAAATAAGCATCCGAATGTAAATCATGTGGCCAAGGGGATGCTGCAAAGGCTATAAGTGTAAAAAATGGTCATAAGTCACTTTTTCAGGGGGAAGTTTACAAATTCTTTGTAGCTTTGGTCAACTTAATTGCAGGCTGTTGATAATCCAAAATTGGTTGGAATCTCATACCACATTACGGTTTTGGGTTTTGTTTTGTTGTTGTTTTTGCAAATCTGTATTCATGTGTATTTCTCAATCATTTGGATGCATGTACAATGGATGTCTTTATATTCTTTGTTTTATAGATGTCCAGTGCTTGGAAAACTGTGGCTTGTGGTGGTTCCAAAGATCAGCTGATCATGCAAGACAAAGCTCGTCAAGTCCTGGGTGTTTTGAAACAGAATCACACATCTCGGACATTGATCCTATCTTGAAGAACCCTAATAATATGTAGTTCTGATTTTTGGAATATATGGAAGTGCAGGAAGAGAAAATAACTGACTTTTTCAGCACAACTTCTCTTTTGTGACCTCTGAGATTTGTATTGTACTGAGTTTCTGATTCTAAGTGGGGTGTAGAAAATTTGGGCCTAGCAGAATGCCAAGAATGTGGCAGCCCTAAGTGCAAAGAAATATCCATTCTCCTCCTTGGCCATTTGCATAAGTGGAAACAGTTACTGTTTTGTCCTTGACTTCAATTGACCTGCAAGAGGGACCTATGAGCTGAATGAATGGACACTGATGAGGAAAACCTGGATGTCTGGATCTAGTTAGTTTCCACCAACTCCGTTCAGCTTTGCAGAGTTGGGCAATGGATTTGAATAAAAAGGAAGATTACATATTATCAGGTGGTAGTATCTGTGAATGTCAGTCTGAACCCTGAAGATGATCTGATATACTATGAAACATTGAAACCACTTCCTCAGAGCATTGTTGACTAAAAAACTAATGCAATCACTGCCTTTATCTTTTGTCAGCATCTGTTGCTCCTTACGGAAATCCAGGATTACTTAGAAAGCAAGCCGCAACGTGCAAACCTAGTTTGTATAACATTTCCAATGTCCACCAGAGGGTGCTGATGTCAACATATTGCTCTAGCTCAGCCTAATATAATCCATCCAAGGAACAGGCCAGCTATCTGAAAGAAACAGTCTATGTATTAGGTGCACATTCTTCTAGGAGACTTTGGGAACACATATGTATAAACCTGAAGGCGTGGGACATACTGCACAAGAAAAGCTACAGTGGGTGTAAATTTGCTTCTGACAACGTCTGAAAGCCACATATACAGTTTTGCTGTAGAAGGTGACATTGGTGTAATCTTGCAAATGAAATGGGTCTCATTGACGTGAACAGTAAAAGAGGCAGAGCAGTGGTTGGGATAAGCTGTGCCTTGTTTGGGGCTTGTGCTATTCATTTGAAGAATATCATGGTGATTGGAGAGATCCTGCCAAGTCAAATATTTAACTGGACCAGCTTCTGGGTGTCTGAAGCCAATTGCAAACCTGTGTTATTGGGGCAGAGGGTCATATTGCTGTGTTATAGGTTGACGTCCATGGTGCAATAGATAGGGAAACAGACTGTTGTACATCCACATCTGCTTCTCTATTATCAGGGACAGATCTGTAGGCTTGCCTTTGCAAAATGTTTAATATGAACCTCAATCAGTAAGAAAACCTTTCTCAGAAGTACTTGAATATTTTAAATATGCATTTGCATTTAAATGTCAGTCACCCTATATGCGTCTCTGATATCTGTAAATCAATATCTTAATTGGGACCCTTGAAGTCTGAATTTCCAAGGCTTTTTGTAAGGCAGGAAAGGAAAATATGGAGAGGGAAGTCTTGAATGACATTAGCATGAAGTTAAACCACTGAGAATATGGGAGATTCTCTAAACTGATAGTGATTGTATCAAAATACAGATGTTCCAGAGAAGAAGAGCCAATTAAGTTTTCATTTTTGAAAATAGGAATTTCATTAGTTAAAATCAAAACCTTTTTCTACTTCTGTGAGATGCAGAAACTTTAGTAGATAGAAATAAGAAAAGCCACAAGGCAGGGATGTTAAACTGATGGCCCCGGGGGCCAGATGCATCACGCACAGGCCATGCTCACCCTAGTTCCGCAAATGGGAAAAACATCACAAAACACGTGACGGCAATGTGATGCAGCAAGTTTGACACCTACAAGGCATCTCTTCTGAGTAGCAAAGCTGGTGATCATCTTAAATGGTGAAATTATATCAATCATGCCTGATAAGTTCTTGAAAATTCAAGCTTGCAGCTGTTTGTAAGTCTTCAAGAGGCCTAGTTAAGCTATTACTTTATCTGTTTTAGATTCCCCTCAGAACCAGCAGTATCATCTTGATTTTCTTTCATTATTTATGCCATCTAATCCACACCGCTATGATTGCTGTTGAGCAAGTCTTTATCTCTGTACATAACCTACCTCACAGGGCTGTTGTGAGGCAAGCTGTTTAGCTCTGAAGGAATGGAAAAGATACAAATAAAAGAAGGCTAACAAAAGAAGGCTGTCTATTTAAGATTAAAATGCCAGATCATGTTGGGGAAAACTGGATTGATTTTTTTTTTTTTGGCTGAGTATTAGTGCTTCTGCAGACTTCTTACCATGATGAGATGGCCCTTCAAATATGCTGAGCTTCAATTAACACATTCCCCCCAGCCAGTTGATTATTAAATACATTATTTGGCAACAATGCAGTTGCAGTCCAGCATATTGGAAAGCTGGCTGCCATCACTGCATATTTCAGAATTGGGGTGGGGGTGGTTTGGATTGGAGCTGTCTAATTAAAAGATTAGAACAGGAACATTAAATGCTATTGCTAATTCTGCAAATCTGATTCCACCAACATATTCTGCTGTATGAGCTTATTGCTTATAAAGGAAGACTTAATGATGAGCAAATTTCAAGGGGATTGAGCAGACAGCCTGGCTAATAACAAAAACAATTAGCTTTTAATGGGAATATTATTTGCCTGAAGTCTGTAAAACTTGGTTTTTCCTGAGCCTATATCTGTAGGACAGGTTACCTTTTAGTGAATGTTGAGCAGGTGATGTATGCTAGGGAAATTTAAACCATAAATGTGGACTATTAGTGAGAACTTTAAGGAAAAGGCAAACAAGGATGCGAAAGCATTAACGGATCACTGCAAAAGAGGATGAGCTACTTCATGTTTTCAGATAAACTACTGGGCTAGGGGTAAGGATACATGGGTTAAGCCAAGATACATGTGTTTTGTTGCATCAGACAATATTCTGCTTAGCATATTGCGGCCAGTCTTGAAAAAGAACGATAAGAACAAAAATTACACTTGATTTAATCTGCTGTAAATTAAATGCAGTGAAAGATTGCTTCTCTTGAAATGAATGGTTCCTCTTGTCAGGTTAAAAATTACAATTTGGTGACAATTGTTAAAAGGCATTCTTGTGACTGCCCATGACTTTGTTTCTGCCCAGATGTGCATGTGGGATTCCCTAACTACCTAGTCTGTTTTAGTATGTTGTAAGCTGTTTGAAAAAGACGTGCTGTCGACCCCGAACTAAATTGTGCCTTTTGTTCACAGCAAATCTTTCTAAATCCATACCTATGAAATACTTTTATTAGATACAAATACACATGGTTTTATATTTAAAGGTATGGGCCAAGGCAGCATGTACGTGGTGGCGCAGTAGTTAGAATGCAGTATTGCAGGCTGACTCATTGCTCACTGCTAGGAGTTCGATTCTGACCGACTCAAAGTTGACTCAGCCTGCCATCCGAGGTTGAGGTAAAATGAGGACCCAGATTGTTGGGGGCAATATGCTGATTCTATAAACTGCTTAGTGAGAGCTGTAAAGCACTATAAAGCACTATATTAGCTATTGCTCTTACAAGGCATACCGGCAAAGAATGACAAAATAAGAGGTTCTATAACTCCTATTGGTCAGACACAAAAGAAGATAGATCTGTATTGTAAAGGTCATGCAATTTACAGGGGCCCAAGTGACCTGAAAAACTAGAGAGGGGCATGGAAGTCTACAAAAAGATAAGTGCTGTGAACCTTAATTGAAAAACATAATTTGCATCACTATGGCCATACTTTTATCATAAACAAAGCACTTTCGTCAAGAAGCATCCTTCCAGAGTTTTGGTGCATGGGTACCTGGATTGCTGAAATCTCTGCATTTTGAAATGGGCAGTCAGTTGCAACATTTGGTCTGAAAGAAATACTACTAAGTCTTTTTCAACTGTTTTCCCCTTTACTCCGAAAGCATATCTCTTGGGTTCATTCCTAAGATTCAAACTGTGTTTCTTTTGCAAGATGATATTTTCCCAGCCCTCTGTAGTAGATACCTAGAAATAATTCTTGTCTTAACTAGTACACATTACTATGGTGGCAGCTATAATTGTAATTGTATGGGCATTGTTGGCATCTATTCACTATTGTCAATTACACTTGCTGGAGCCACTTTGCAGTCTTTAAAAAGTCACAAATACCCTTTTAAAGCTGTTGATGCCTTTGAGTTGTTCTTTATTACTGCCATTCTAACATTTTCATCTATTTAAAAAAAATTGAAACTCTAAAAAGAGTCCCGTAGGGCTTCCGTTATTTAGGGACTTTTCTGAGTCTAGTAAAACAAGGAAATGCTTGTCTGTAGATGTCCTTGATAGCTAGAGATTTGTATAAATGTAATGATAAAAAATAGGAGTTTGAACAGAAATTATTTGAAAACATCCTGATGAAGGGAGATAATTATTCTCTGAAACTACAGAGAATGCCTTGGGAGTATGCCCAGTTGAATACTTATAAATTCTAATAAGAGGTGACTGGATCAAAATCTTTCGGATTCAGGGATGAATTGGAACATAATTAACCACCTGCAGTTTTGGGCTAAAAAAATATTAATTTGCATTTAGAAATGTGTCATCTTACAGAATGTATTTATAAGAGTGAACATTCTAAGAGTGTGTTCAGAAATACTAAATGAAGATTTTAATGAAGATTTATTGGAAGCGGTATCAGATTAATACAAAAACATGGCAGATTGGCTTTCTATGTGCAAAATGGAAAACAAAATTTATTTCATTAAAGTTGTTTCGGTCACCCATTCCAGTAGACTTTGGATGCATTAATTTCCTTCAGGAAGAAGAGTTACTCTTTATCCCAGGATGAAGATGAATATAGTTAAAGCCACTGTTAAACTACCTTTAAGGTTTAAAGGTTTGGTTTCCAAATGTACTGCAGTTCACCAACACTCAGGAATATAGAACTTAACTGCCTCCAAAATATATTGAAGAATTATTGAACCACCCCCATTTCATTTAAAGATGCTCTGGGAAACAAACCAGCAGAAAGACACCCCTAGAATATAACATACAGCAGGGATGGGCAAATGTGGCCCTTTTACAACCTGTGGACTTCAACTCCCAGAAGTCCACAGGTTGTAAATGGGCCGCATTTGCCCACCCCTGACATACAGTATATCACAGAAGTGAATACACCCCCTCACATTTTGTAAATATTTAAGCATATCTTTTCATGTGACAACACTGAAGAAATCACACCTGGCTACAATATAAAGTAGTGAGTATATAGCTTGTATAACAGTGTAAATGTGCTATCTCCTCAAAATAATGCAACATACAGCCATGAGGTGAAATCCAGCAGGTTCTGGAGAACCGGTAGTGGAAATTTTGAGCAGTTCGGATAACCAGTAGCAAAAATTGAGTAGTTCGGAGAACCGGCAAATATCACTTCTGGCTGGCCCCAGAGTGGGGTGGGAATGGAGATTTTGCAGTGTCCTTCCCCCAGGAGTGGAGAAGGAATGGGGATTTTCCAGTATCCTTCCCCTGGAGTGGGGTGGGAATAGAGATTTTGCAGTATCCTTCCCCTGGAACAGTCAGCAAGTTATACCTGCCAAGCCACACCACGCTCATCAAGCCACACCCACAGAACCGGTAGTAAAAAAAATTGGATTTCATCACTGGCCTAGGCTATAAAAAGATTGCCAAGACCCTGAAACTGAGCTGCAGCACTGTGGCCGAGACCATTGGGGTGAACTCACTTCTGTGATATGCTGTACATAGCACTACTCTTATAAAAAAGAGCAGTATTTTTTTTAAAAAAAAAATATCAGATTTTTTTTCTATATAAAAAAAATACCAGCAGCCTACTCCATCCATTAGGCACTATGGCAGAAACCTACAAAAACACCATACAGGGATTCTATCCAAACTGAAAGACAGAACACTATGGGGAAGTTTACCAAGATTGTAACCTGCACTACATAGAACAGATAGGATGCAGCTGTTTCAAGAATTAACAAACTCATGTCTGCAATAAAGAACCAGGACTGCAAATTCTTAACAACTATCTATGCCAGTGTTTCTCAACCTTGGAAGCTTGAAGATGGGTGGACTTCAACTCCCAGAATCCCCCCAGCCAGCAGCGCTGGCTGGGGGGATTCTGGGAGTTCAAGTCCACCCATCTTCAAGCTACCAAGATTGAGAAACACTGATCTATGCCCTTCATACAAATCATACAATGGAATAGAATAATTGAGTATGCAAACAGCTAGAAGCCCAGCACTTCCATTTCTCGCTCATTAACAAATCAATGGAGCTGGATCCGATCTACCACCCATGGTAGATCCAGACCCCACAAAGCAAACAGACAAGACAGGCAAAACAAAAACAAACAAAAAGAAAACCCCACAACCCCTAGCAACCAATTATTTGACATGTTGCAGGAAGCCTCCAATCATTCTCCACAGACTATCAGATCTACAAGGAACTGCAAGGAACTGTTGTACTGAAAAAGATTTGCTGAGATGGTGGAACCTGATCAATACCTTGGAACTGATCTCCTGAAGCCTGACTACTAACCATATAGAGTTCTCCAAAGCTTTTAACTGTTATTTCTGCTGAAGTAGAAAAAAAATAAACAACCCAGGACCTGAAACAGATTCTCACAGGAAATCAGATAGAGCACTGTTGCTAACATGGAAACCAGATTCTGCAATCAGCCTGCTGTAGATGTCTACTTCCCTCCACATTCAGAAGCACTATTGCACACAAACACCACCAAAGCTAACACCAGCCAGAGCATACAAAAACTCAAAGAAGTAGTGCAGGATCAGAAACATGTGGCGAGACCTGGCTCATAGAATCACCAACAGTCAGGCACAACTGAATGGATAACATCCCTGTCACACACAAAATTAGAGGTGCGTTCACTTATTCTCCCTCCAATGTAATAGGCACTATCATGCACCTCTTGATTTTACACTGGACAAACAGGTCAAGCTTCATGCAAAAGAATCAATGCACGTAAGTTTGACATTAGAGTTCAAAACAAGGACAAAATAACATCAGAGCATTTTAATTTCCCAGGATATCTAATCACAGATTTCAAAGTGACAGTTTTAGAACAATGAAACTACTCCAACATTATAGAATGAGAGACTGCTTAACTCATATGCATCAAAAGGTTTCAGGCAATCTTTGAAGATCTCAACAAACACATCGGGTTTTTAACACATTACAATTGCTAATTGATGAGGGATGATAAATGTTTGGCCCTGGCACATTATGCCATGGGGTCTTCAGTAACCTCCAGCCTGAAGCTAAACAATATAGGGATATGCAAATACATTATTGCTGCCAAGGATCTACTCAAACACACAAACTTTAATTTGTTTTTCAATACCCACTTCAGCCTGCAGTCATTTTTATTCCCCAGAGACATTTTCTCAGGAAGAAAAGATGATAAACACTGGAAGAAATATTTCATTGTGAAGTGCTCTTACTATCCTACAAATAAAGAATAGAAAGAACAGTTCATTTGCTGCGATCCCTCATGGAGAGAAAGAGTTTGGGATGGTAGCAGAGCAAAGAGGAGAGGTTTAGGTTGCTGTAGAAAACTACAGAGATGACCTTGGAGAATCAAAACAGCAGCAGAAGTTAGCTAGAGGTTGAATGAAGACCAAAAAAAAAAAAAAAAAAGGAAGAGGGCATTAGAAAGAAATAAAGTCCATTCATGTGGAAAGAAAATCTTTCAGTAGCCAGTATGAGCTCTTCCTCCTCTTTGTTTTCTCCCTTGGGACTTTAAGGCAGCCTGAAGAGCATCGGACCACAACTGGTTTACAATTATAAAAGAAAAAAACACTGATAGTACTTGATTGAAAATGTGTGTTGGACGAAGTCTTGGTTTGTATGGGAGATTGGAGGCTTAACAGGCTGAACAGGTGACTGATGGTGAAGGAAGAATAGTTCTGGATTCAGCAAACCAACAGCAGACAACTTCAAAGGGAGAAACAGAGTCGAGCCACCCCACCAGTGGTGGGATTCAAATTTTTTTACTACTGATTCTGTGGGCGTGACTTGGTGGGCATGGCAGGGGAAGGATACTGTAAAATCTCCATTTCCTCCCAATTGGCTGGAACTCAGGTGGCAGAGAATAGATGGGAGAGGGGCCAGTCAGAATTTTTACTACCGGTTCTCCGAACAACTCAAAATTTCCGCTGCCAGTTTTCCAGAATTCGTCAGAACCTACTGAATACCACCTCTCCACCCCACCACTTCAGCAGAGATGCTGACAATCTTCAGCCAGCAACTGATAAAGTATTTTCCTTTTCTGTAAAAATACAGTAAAGAAAAAGAAAAGAAATATATATATAAATGACTTCCTCCTTCATCCCCAGTATAAACAAATGTAGTAATTTATTATCTTCTCTTAAAATACAATAAATGATCTCTTATTCCTGTATCCCATTTCTTTATCTACATGTTACTTATTAATCCTAGCCTTTTGCTCCTATTTAAAATATTTAAAAATACAAAGAAAAGTATGTTTTCTCAGTTATAGGGAAATGAGAAGAGGATTCATGAGGAGAAACATTCAGGTAAGTTCAATGCAGTGGAAATGAGACATCTAAAACTGCTTCTCTGCATACCTTTCCATAGAAGGACAAGACTTGGGGTTGCCCAGAGGGCTCCTTACAGATGTTTCCCATGATGGGATCATAAATGAAGCTTCTGCAGTAGGTTTTAGACCTCTGGGAGTTGTGAGAAACAGTTTTGCCCAAGTCGGAGTCAGGATCTTTCATAAGGACACTGGGTTTGCCCATCTCCTGTCTTAATTACTTTTATTGGAAATGGCTTATAAATTGCCTTTTGGACACTAAGAACCTCCAGAAGGATAAGTTTTAGTACACTTGGTGATTTTTTAAATAACCCCACAGCAAAAGAAGGTTTATGTATTTTTAAACTTCTTTTCTTTTATTTAGAAAGAAGTAGTGAAAGGGCAATTAGTTTGCTGATTTTGGAAATACTTTATGGACTTGGGGACTAGGTTGATTGAAAACAAAACTTTGAAACAGTTATAAGAATATTTATTGTTTGTTTAAAATTCTATTAAAATATATGAAGAACTGAATTTAAGTGTAAGAAATCTCTTCCTGAGAAATGTTCTGATTAAAGAAAGGCATATAAAAGGAGGCCTTGAAATCTAGTTACATTTAGAAAGAATTAAAGATGATAATTAAAGGAGAACTCTCACTAAGAGAGAATGGAGAAAATATTTTAACTGAAAGGATATTTAATTTAATATTTAAGGATATTTGGCAACAACATACCCAGAACTTATTCTTTAGAGATTGTTTGATACAATGAAAATGGGCTTAAATAGGGAGAAGAGGATGTGAATTTAAAACTGACAGTATATAAGAATGGTATTGACAAAGATGTTATACAACATCAGCAAATGAAACTTGCCAAGGCTTCAACAGTTAAAAGACACACACAAATAATAAACCAGAAGAAAGATTGGGATATGTGGATCTTAATTCAGAAAAGTGAGTTGGCTAATTTTCTTACTTTGGATATACAAAAGAGATGTGTTATACCTATGAAGAAATTCATGAGTAAATGAGAGGGAAAAAAATAAGCTTTTGGGGCATTACTTAAAGGGCATATTTAAGTCTCTTAAAACTAAATTTACAAAGTGAGCCTATTTGATCAAAGTTAAATGTATATAATCTTCTCTTTTCTAACAGCTTTTAATGGGTTTTTCTTGACTAGGACTGAATGATGAGACTTTAAATATGTGTTTATGGGAAGAAGAGAGTTTTGTTGTCTTTTTAGAGACAGTGATAAGCTATGATGTTATAATTAGAATAGATGAAGAGAAGATGAAAAATTTGTTGCATCATTTGAAGGGATTAAAGATTAATATTTTCAATTTGTTGTTTCCAGTAGCACTTAATGGAATTTTTCTTAAATTTGAATGATGAGGTTTGAAAGATTTGTTTATAGATATGAGAGACATGGGAAAAAGAGTTTTAGAGAAAATAACAAAGTATTATATCAACTATGGGAAAGAATAATGAAAGTTAAAAGTTAAAATGTCTATATAGTTAATTCTGGTAGCTCTTAATGAATGTTTCTGATTAAGTTTGAAAGATGAGGTTTTATTATATGTCAATAAATAAAATGAGATATGGGATAAAAACTGTTTTGGTTGAAATATTAAGAGAAGCTGTTAAGCTATTGAAAATGTTTATATTTGTCTTGACAAAAGGAGAAGTTATTTCTGTCTATATTATTTAGAAAGAAAGCACCCTTTTCCTTCCTTTTTTTCTTTTTTGCATTTTATCTTTTATTGTTGTTAATATTGCTTTTAGTTTATATTAGTTTTTGTATCTCTGTAATTTTAAAATTCAATTAAAAATGTTATTAACAAAAGAACGAGATACTTAAGAAATGTGTACAACAAGTAAGAGGATCCAGAATTAAAGGGTGCTGGATGAATACAGATTGAATATAACAATACATATGAATACAGATAGTCCTCAACTTACCCAGTTCATTTAGTGACCATTTGAAGTTACAATGGCACTGAAAAAAGTAACTTATGACCATTTTTCACACTTATGACCAGTGCAGTATACCAATGGTCATGTGATTAAAATTCAAATACTTGGCAACTGACTCATATTTATGACAGTTGCAGTGTCCCGAGGTCATGTGATCACCTTTTGTCCTTCTGACAAGCAATGTCAATGGGGAAGCCAAATTTATCTAACAACCATGTTACTAACTTAACAACTGCAGTGATTCACTTAACAACTGTGGCAAGAAAATTCACTTAACAACTGTTATAAAATGAGTCAAAATTCACTTAACTCTCATTTAGCAGCAGAAATTTTGGACTCAATTGTGGTCATACATTGAGGGCTATCTGTACGAAAGAAAAATGTTGAAATGGGTTGAATATATAGAGAAACTAAGAATGGAAAAGCAAAATAAATATATGAAGGAAAATTGAGGCAATGTATGAATCAGTGTTTTGGGTATGAATGGAATGGAACCAAGGATGATTTGGAAGAATAGTAAAATATGAAGAGGTGTAGTGAATGGTTTAGCTGTAAACTGGTAGCTGATTCCTTTTTTCTTTTCTTGCTTTAAAATTCTTTGATTTGCTTTTCTGAGGGGGGAATGCTGACTGGAACTAATGAATGTGGTAGTCCAAAATATGTGGAAGGCGCCAATTACCTACACTTGAATTATTAATTGAAGCAAAATTAGCTTAGTTAATTTTGCTTCAATTTATAAACCATAGCAAGTTAATTTATAAACCATAGCAAAACTATTTTTGGGATCTCAAAGTCCTATTCTGATTATTTTCCTTTCAACCGCTATCAGCGGTGCAGAGGTTTGACTGCTTCCAATAATATCCATTGATGATTAACTAAAGATAAAGAGTTTCATGTATTTATCATCAAATGGCACATAAGATTCAATTTGCTTTATGAGGTGCACTTGGGCTGTTGAAGTCAGTTTCTATCTTCTTGGTGCCCATTTTAAACCCATGGGGGGATTTGATACAATTGAGGCTAGAGAAGGAGTGAGACTGCTTATTAGTGGAATTTAGATTTACAGAGTTATGCCAGTTGCGTTGTTCCCGATATTGCTCCCAGTCCATTGGCATGTTCATCGATTACTTTTAGGGACTTCCTTGTATATATCAGGCTTCTTGATTCAAGACAACTTCCAGGTCAATGCTCCTACCTTCTTTATGGATAGAAATTTAGAAGGATTGAAGATGACAATCCAGAAATGTGAATGTGCAGTCTTCTGGCAGATGCCAAACTATAAGTCCTAAGAGCCTCATCTAGCATCTATAGCAATGAGATAGCGGTTGTTCAGCAAAATTTAGAGATTTCAGATTCCCACCCTGATTTCAAATATTTAGTATTGGATTTAGAATTATTAGATGTCACCTGATTTCAACTATGTAATTATGCTTTATTGCATTATGCATTATTTTAAAATTATATTACCCAACATCCCTATCTCTACTTTTGATAAGAGATAGTAAACTACGGAGAACCTCAGATTTGAAAACCCAAAGGTGCTTTGGAGACTGCAGGGGTACAAATATAGTTTCTTTCTAAAGTTCCTTAAATATATCCTCCCCCACCCCAGACTGTATAACAGCTGCAAAAAGAAAACTTTCTCATCATTGGAGAGAAATGGAATGAACAGCTGGATGCTCTAGTGCCCCCTCTTGTCTTACATTTTTTCCGGCAGAACAATGTACAGAGCTTGGACTAACAAAAATGAGATGTTATGTACAAATTTTACCTCATTTTTGGAAAGGAGACAATAGGACAGATTGTTTCCCTGTCAACTCAGGAACATTATTATCAGATAATGGTCTTCTACAATGCCTACATAGATTAGAATGAGTAGTTTGGTAACTGATCTTTTGGTCTCATTTTCATGTCCTCCCAGCTGTTCTTTGCCCATCAGGATTATTTGCTAGTCTGGAATGGAACATCTTCTTGTTCATTTTTGCATGATCTATTTTATTAAACATGTTTGCAAAACAAATGTTCTACATGGCTTTTTAATTAAGGTATCATTAGCCACATGTTAAACAATTACTGATTGTTTGACATGTGTGGTGTTAGGTTCAGTCAACTATGTGTTCTTCCATAGTTTGTCTCATGATCATCAGGTTACTGGACTAATACTTTGTTTCTAGGTAGATATGTAGATATATAATCCTTATTTTTTCAATAATGTGTACCAGAAAACAACTATGAAATCAATTTCATTATTAACACAGTGAACCACCTCAGCACATAGTACTGGATGATCTTTAGGCTTGGAGTCTAAGCAGAAGTGGTGGGTTGCCCCCGGTTCACACCGGTTCTATAGAACTAGTAGTAAAACTGGTGGGAGGGTCTGCCCACCGACCCTGACCTCACCAAAATGCTTCTGCACTTGCACAGAAGAACATGCGCGCGACCCTGTTGAGAACCAGTAGTAAAGGTAAGTAGAATCCACCCGTTAGGCAGATCTTGTCAACAAAGCATACATAGGCTGAAAATTTAAAAAATCCAAGAATGAAATGGCAAACCACTTCTTGTATTGTTCATAAGAGAACTTCATGAACATATTCATAAGGTCATCAGAAGTCAACAACAAAGTGAATTGGTTTATGAAACAGATACTGGAAAACCTGAATGTAGTCTTAAGCACTCCTTCCAAAACTGTCTCCAAAATTTTTAATTTTAAAAAGTGTGGGGGGGGGGAATATCAGAAGTAGCAGAAGCTATAATACTTTAAAATCAGCCCACGTTTACTTTTTTGGGCTGACCTTATCTACTTTGTCTCCCCTAATCCTAAAAAAAAGTTGGCATACAGCCGCCAATACACTACTGAAAGGCTAAATTTGGCTGAAGGGCTGTGAATCTTGGATCTTCTTCAACATTGTAGGATTGTGGATGTGTAACAAGAGTAACGCAATAGTTATGCGCTATCTGTTCTTAGTTTGGACTAGCTGAATTCTACATGAAGGAAAACTTGAAATGATGTCCTGTTCTGGATTCAACCAAAACAGGCAAGGGCTTTTCAGCTTCAGAATACATTGAGAACCTCAGGGGGTGGCAATAACTAAATGGCTGCAAAGAGATAGAGAAAAACTAAAATTGCTCTGTCTCTAGTGATATTCTTGAGTTTTTAAGCTTAAATCTGGGGGGCGGGTGTTAATTCTAGCTTTTCTTGAACCATTTGACCTATATGTGTAGTTATATGAGGAGATGGACTGACTCAGCATTTTGGATAAAGCACAACCTGTCATTCAATTACACTCTGCTGGGCAGGCCATCCTGGCAGAACATATTTATTCTAGCCTGGCCAGTAAGTAAAAACAATTTAAAAATAAATGTACCCTTATCTTTGCGGTCAATGCTAGGGGTTTCCAACCCCTAGTTCGTGGACTGGCATCTGCCCGCGGTACACTAGAAATTGGCCCATGTAAGCAAGCGAAGGCCCATCCATGGGATGAGGGCAGCACATGAAACCACGTCCCCTCTTTCCATGGAACAGGGACCGGTTCCATGGAAAAAACCTCTTTCCATAGAACCGGTCCCTGGTGCCCAAAAGGTTGGGGGCCACTGGTCTACACCTAAACCTAACTGTACAGATAAACAGGAACAACAATTTCCTTTCATTCCAAAATTGTAAATATTATCTGCAAATTTACCTTTTTATTTTGACACACACGATAGTTTTTCATAGAACAAGTGTTAGTAAAATGAAGAAAAACCTGCTGTACATACTCTTGGCTCAACAAAACAACTCTTCTTTCTACATTTCATATACTAGAGAAAGCCTGATACAGCCAGATCAAGCCAGGAAATTAAAAATCTGGCAGGATGACATAGACCCGTGATGGTGAACCTATGGCACGTGTGCCACAGGTGGCACGTGGAGCTATATTGGTGGGCACACGAGTGTTGCCCTGGCTCAGCCTTCTGGGCCCACCAGAAGTCAGGGAACAAGCTGTTTCCGGCCTCCGGAGGGCCTCCAGGGTGGGTGGGGGAGACCCTTTTTTCACTCTCCCCAGGCTCCAGAGGCTTTCTAGGAGTCTGTGGAGGGCAAAAACAGCCTCCCCCACCCACACCTGGAGCCCTCAGGAGGTTGGAAATGGCCCCAGGTGGGGGGAGGGGCATCACATGCGCATGCACATTGGATTATGGGTGTGGGCACGCGCACATGTGACAGCCCCGCACTCCCCCCACTTTTGGCACGACAGCAAAAAGGTTAGCCATCACTGACATAGATGATTGACATCCTTACCTTGTATTTATCTGAATTGCTTTAAATCTTGTGCAATACGTAAGTGGAGACAACAAGCAGATAGGGGAAAAGGTAGAAGATGCACAATCCTACCCATTTCAAGCATTTACATCACCTTTTGTCTTGTATGCAGGAGGAGGAAGAGAGGAGGAGGAGGAGATCAGGGAATTGAAGAGGCTAGGACAAGAATATGCCCACCTGTTTTTCAATACTGGATAGCAAAAGGACTCTTGAGAAAGCTTTCAGGCCCAAACCCACAGATCATAAACTACAGAAACACTTTCCATAGACCTACAGAAATGCCATGACTTGAGTCATTAAAGATGAACTGGCCTAACTGCATATTACAATGATTGAAAAGTAAATGTGATATAAAAAAGTGGAAGAATGCTGCAGCAGGGAAAGTTGTAATTACCATGTCTGCTTCACATATACCTTGACAGTCTACATGGATTAAAATAGTGATTTTTGAATTATATTTAAAGGTTGTTCTGATAAGGGTTTTTAAGCTTTCAAATTTAATTAACATTAACCCTTACTATTAGAAATGGAACTGAATCAATGTCTTGATAAACTGCTATAAAATAACATCTTAACACTTATTAGGAGTATGTTAATTTAAGCCCTTTAATGTCGATTATTACTTGCACAAAACCATACTGCTGTCATTGGGAATTATGGGTAGATTTAATTGCACTTATATCCCAAATATAAACACACTTAAATGTTATTACTTCCCTTAGAAGCATTACTTTTTATGAGATTTAATTGAAATCACTAGGCTGACTTCACAAATGGTATTTAGATCAGTCACTGCTCTTCTTCTCTTGATAAATCAAAGAGAAAAGCAACATCAATTGCAATGGAATTGTTTTCAAATGATTCTCCTCGACACATTTCCTCTATTCATATTTTAAGTAACTTGTCTCACAGTCCTACAAAACATTAGGTCTATGTGCAACAAAACTCAAAATTATCTAAATAACTTATTTTGGAATGAACATATGAACCTATCTTAATAAACTATCATTTGCTACTTTATTTCAATTTTTACTATTCAACTTTACTGATAGATCAGGCATACAAAAATGGTTGAAAGCTACCGAAAGCTAAATAGAAAACTGTTATATAAATATATAGGAAATGTATAACCCTGAGTTTATGTAACAGATGTCACACCTTGGTTACGAATAGCCATTTGAGGAAAAAAAAGATATAACTTTTAAAACAGAAGTGACTGTATGCAATATATTTGTATATTTATGAGTGAGCCATGGTGGCACAGTGATTAGAATGCAGTACTGCAGGCTACTTCTGCTGCCTGCCAGCTGCCTGCAATCTTAATTCAAATCTCACCAGACTCAAAGTTGACTCAGCCTTCCATCCTTCCGAGATGGATAAAATGAGGACCCAAATTGTTGGGGGCAATATGCTGACTCTGTAAACTGCTTAGAAAGGGCTGAAAAAGCACTGTAAAGCAGTATATAAATCTAAGTACTATTGCTATATATTTGAAATGCATTGCCCATCTTCTCCTAATTTCTTGCCTTTCTGCCATTCCCAAGTGACAATCATAGCACGTGCGTGCACATTCACGCAAACAAAATATTATTTTCTATATACATGCTATATTCTTTTATCTTTTCTACCAGGAAACACCCTCATGCCCATAGCTCTAATTCTCTCCAATAATACATTCAAGTAGTCAGTGCCAACAAGATTATAGTAAACATGAAACCCATGACCAATACAAGAGAGAAATCATCACGTTTGGAAGGGTAACTTAATATTTCCAGAAGTACAAATTATAAAGCAACACTGCTCCAAAACAAAAAAATAGGCAGCCTCTTTCCTCCCTGCCTTGCCAAACAAGGTATCAAATATCAGCCTTTCATCACATGATAAAGTCTTGAGGGAAATACCTGGAGGACAAAGGATGGAAAGGAAACAACCAGTTGGAAAAAACATTCTACGCTATATTGCAACCTTTGCGATAGCTCCAACTTTTCTCTAATCAAAAGTATACAATCCCAAACCCCAGAACCCCACACAGCCCTGCAACCGAATGCCTCCAAAAATTGTTACCAAATTGTGATTTTTTAAGATGACAGAGGAAAAGAATGTATGTAATCATTTCCAATGTACACCCACTTCGTTTTGCTATAGCTTAAAGCCAGGGTCTCCAACCTTGGCAACTTTAAGCTTGGAGGATTTCAACTTGCAGAATTCCCCAGCCAGCTTTGCTGGCTGGGGAATTCTGGAAGTTGAAGTCCTCCAGGCTTAAAGTTGCCAAGGTTGGAGACCCTGGCTTAAAGAACTTTCTTTCCCTTGTTCTCATCACTTCTTCAAGAGCAACCCTCAGCGTGGTAATTAAAAGTCAACTGTGACTCTAAACAATCTGCACACACCTGAAATGAGCAAAAATGGCCTGCTCAAAGAAATTGGAGACAACATTTAAGTAAAAGCTTTTTGAATGATTATATTAAAATGAATGCATATAATCTTTACAGTCTTACAGAATTCATGTTTGGGTTACATTTGAAGGCGTTCCTTCAACTATGGTAACTAGATTTTCAAAGAGTTTCCAGTGCCGGAGGAAAAATGAAGATGCACTCTGCTGAGAGGTGTATTTGGACAAAATCAACGATCTTCTCCATCCCCATCAGGCAACAGGCTGATGAGAAAAAAGATTCCATCAGTAGACAATTATTCTTAAATCTAACTACTGCTAAATAGGGGGGTTTTTTTTGGGTGGGGAGAGCAAAGAGGGGGTGGAATAGAGGAATAGCATATAACCAAATTGCTGTAGAAGGAAAAGGAAGGGGACTGCATTATATTCCTCAAAAAGAGCCAAATTTCTGAAAGCAATTTTGGCATCTTATTTGAAAAAGGAACAACAAAAACGTAGAGAGAACTTTATTTGGATTATTTGTCTGGGGAAAAAAATGACACTAATTAGGCCTTGATATTCTTGTCACTTGGTAAAAAAAAAATCAGTAGAATTTTTTCTGAGTCAACCTTGCGCCCTCCAGATGTTGTTGGTCTGATTCCCATTAGCCCTAACCAACAAAATCCAAAGTAAAAGACAGTGGGTATAACCCAAAATATCTGAAAAGAACATGCTAAACTATCCTGTGTTAATCACAAGATTAATGTACTCAACATGGCTCCCTTATCTAAAGGATGATAGATTAAATTTACTTATTTCATTTAATCACAATAGTGAAGAGGCTCTGCAAGTTAGGTGAAGCAGCACTATGAAAAGTCTACACACCCGCTAAAATGCCAGGTTTACATACTTATGCAATCACGACATTGATAGCTTTTTGTTATTCCCCCCAAAAGATGTTTGCTTTTCAATTGAATTGTACAGCTTACATGTTATATTAAAGGTCAAAAAAAAATTCTCATGTGATTTATCTTGGTCTGACTTTTTTACATGTCAAAAACCTGGCATTTTAACAGGTGTATAGATTTTTTATATCCACCGCAGAAGTCAGATATTTGTCATTCCTAGTGATATGCCCAAAGATATCTAGCTTGCTGCTATTAGAAACAAATGCTGAATTCAGTACAGGGGTGAGAAAGTTAGTTGGCTCCTCAAATGCTTTTGTACGTATCTCTCAACCGCCTTACCATGGCATGTGGGGGCTGCTGCTGATGGGAGCTGGTGTCCCAATGATTAATGAGACTGTGTTTTTACATCTTTAAAACAGGACAAGAGTTTCAATCAGATAGAACTCATGGGACTACAGTGAAGTGGGTTTAAGTGAGAAATTTCCTGTGCTTCCTTTCCCAATGCATTTGGCTTCCTTTCAGCTTCTAAGTGCAAGAGGCATGAACATGGCTTTAAGGAGCTTGGCTTGCAATCTTCCAAAAGCAGCACGATTATATTGAAAAGTGTATGTAAAAAAACGGGAGAAAATTTTGTGCTGCCAACTGATTTATCTGGTACATGGCTTCAGTGAAATTAGGGAGAAAAATAGTCCAATAGTGGTAGCATATCTTTTTGATTTAATAACAGGAGTATTCTAGCACACAAAGAGTTCTCCACTTTTTCTTATCTTCTGTGCCAGTGAAAATGTGCATAATGATTCATAACTTTTTAAAATGGTTTATCTTTGAATCACCAAATGATGTAAGTCATTTGTATTACCCATCTAGAGATCAAAAAATTGTGCCTCAGTAGAATCTACGAAAAGCCATCATATGTTCATAGCTGTGCTTAAATTCTGAATATGTTCTTAAGGTCCAAAGCCAACATCCTGACCACAATCACAATCCGAAATAAAACCTAATATCTTATGTCCAAGTAAGCCTGTTGCATACTTAAGCAGCAGAATAGAAATCAAACTACAGAATGGAATGCCAATGAACTGTACAATTTCATCACAATGGGCAGCATTTATCCTTCCAAACTATATATAAATCCACCTACAAATATATTGCTCCAGCTAGAAGTTTTTTTATTAAAAAAAATAAACACGCCACAATGTTTCTTATACCATCCACTTTCCTGATTCCCCCCCCCCCACTGCCTTTGAAAAAAATGAGCAAATAAGGACAAATGTTCATCTTATGAGAGAAGAAGAGAATATCTGAGAATTTCTGAACAATTTATATTAAGTCTTCTTCTGTTTTTATTTTCTTTGCCACTGGTTGACAGTCTTCAGCAGGCAAATCTTGTGCTTTCTGATTAGAAATGTGATTTCCTGTTAAAGTGTTCACAGTATTGTACAATTCTGCTGGGAGTGAGGGGACCGATAAAACAATTCTGGGAGGAGACACCATCATAGACTGCTCCTGGGATACCAAGGGCACTGAAATTGCTGGTGCTCTTGCAGCAAACAATTGTGCCAGATTCTCTAAGGCAACTGTCTGTCTGTCCATGGCATCTGCTATCCTCCTGGTAGACGTTTCCATGAGGGCAATCAGTTTGTCCACGTTTTGAGCAGCCTGATTTACATGATTGGCAAGTATGGTAAAGTCCTCTTTATGGGAGTCACATGCTCTACTCTGTGCAAGTTCAGAGGTTTCGTTGTGTTTTGAGTGCAAATCAGACAGAGCATTTACCAGTTTGTCACCCACTTGGGAAATGGCATCTACTATGTCTGAAGTAGTTTCAGTTTGTTTCCTCTGTTTCCTATTCCAGTGGTTGTTGCTTATTCTGTCAGCATCAACCAGGGATGCCCTGGAAAAAGTGCCGGATGGGCCTACATTGAAAGAAAGGAATAGAAGTTATCAAGTGATCAAACACAACCCACATTTAGAATTCATTAACATTTAATCTTGGGGCAAGTCAAATTAGGAAAAGAAACAACCTCTGAACAGGTGCAAACACTTCAATAAATAAGCAATATCAAAACCTGTGCATTTAGGTCAGTGAATTGTATGCAACATTAAATGATAGTATTTCCCTATCCACTTTAAAAAAAATAAGCGCAGCTTCCCCTAATTTAGCCATCTTTCTGAAATTGGTGCTAACTCCTAATGTTCACCTGAACTGACAGAATGACCATCTCCTCTTGTATTAGGGAAACTAGGTGAAGCCACATCTCTCGCAAGAAGGCCATCTTCTCCATGCGGTTCCCATTCATCACCTGGAGACTGGACATGTACAGGTTCAGAATCCATCCGTGCATCTTGAAAATAGCCATTGGAGTCATCTGTAGGTTCTGGGATGGATGCTTCATCATCATCAGAAACCAAGACAACACTTAGCTTTTCATTTTTTTCTTGCTCCAAGCCCAATTTTTGGACTTCACGATTCCTCCTATCTATAGACAGAGAAACTTTGGACACCACAAGACCCTTGTGCATGCACAGGAAACTGTTCAAGGAATCATAAAATGGCAAGGCACGTTGACCACTCACAGAAGAGTTGTTTCCACAAACAATTGCCTTGTATCCTCGCCGAAGCTCCTTGGCACGCAAGCGACACTGCTTCATATCCCGGTCATAGCCATATTCTCGCATCCTATCAGAGATCCACTCATACTGTGCCTCATTGCGAAAGTTGGTGGCCAGTGAGGCTTGGACTTGGTCATCACCCCAGATCTCAATGAAGGTCCGTATTTCTTCATCAGGCCAATATGGATTACGATGGCGAATACTCTTCCTAGGAGCAAATGACTGGATGTTCATATTCTCCCCTGGCAGTTGTTGTTGATCATGAAACAACGACTTAATCCCAGCAGATGATGTTTTTGCTGATATTAAGTATTTTGCCCGGAGGTGGTTCAGTTCTTCAAAGTTATTCTGCAGACTTTTTAAGAAATCATAGTCACCAGCCATTCTCTTCTTTTTGCCCTTGCTGTCAAAAGGGAAGCCAAACATTAATATTCTACAAATACAGCAAATTTTAATTTGCAATTAATCTGGAGTTCCTTGTTTGATAGTCCTGATTGTATAAACATACTGCTTTTATCTGTTTAATATGCTGCTTTCAAAGCAATGCACACTCAGAAATTTGTTTTAAAGTATCACATTTAATAGAAGAATCATTTTGGGCTCTATGGAGCTAGCTTCTATAGTCTATTCATTACTTGAATCCAAAGAGAATTACACACATTAAAAATCTACAATTCAACAGTTTGGAGTAACTATGAATAAGCCTGAAGCTCTTTCCTGAACTGAAAGAGAAATACAGTGATGCAATTTGACTTTATTTATATGAGAATTATATTCATCCTTGGTATTGTATATAATTCAAAAGTTATTCTTAAATCAAGTAAGTTGATTATTATTCTTCCAAGTCCATGTGTTTAGGAACTGCCATTGCAATCACTGCAATTTTATCTTCATGTAAATATGTTTAAGTTCAGTTATTAGATTCAGCAAAAAACACCACCACATGATGATATCATTGTCTTCACCCAGCCTTGCCTGTGGGCATCCGGATTTTAAAACAATTAATGTAGATAATTACCAAGAGAATAAACTCTGAAAAAGCAACTGTTTCTAAACACTACAACTAATTAAATGTCTACATTTGAGGCTTGATATAATATAGTCAAACCACAAGTAATTCTACATTTTTAAAATTTGAGTTGGGGACTCAAATTTTCCATTCATACATTAAAAAAAGAATTAGGCCTGTTGTATCAAAAATATTTTGCTCTCCGTCTCTGGCATGATGGTATGTATGTATGAATATGAGAGATGATAGACAAATTGATAGATAGAGTGGATAGATAGATAGATACAAACATACACATAAAAAAACAGACTTTTGTTCAACTTTCTATAAACTGGTGCTCCGCAGTTATGCATGCTCCCATTACCTAGTCAAAGGGACTATGTTGATTGGAGGAATTTGGAACCGACACAAGCTTTAGCAAGCTAGTCTATAGTTATTCGAGTTACCTTAGTAACCCCTGGTTACTTCCACTCCAGTTCCCACCAATCTAGATGGGAATTTCCTTAAGTAGAAGTTGGGAGGCTTGCAAATCGTGCATGGGAAAAATCCGAAAAGCAAAGGGATCAGGAACTCAAATCTCTTCTTTTCAAAGCCCTGCTTCTGAACGAGATGCAGAGGATGGATGGCAGGCACTCTTGACAAACCCAATCCAGAGCTTGATAAAACCACCCAACCCGTGGCTTGTCATCACGGCCCAGGCTGGGTCCGTGATGACAAGCCTCCTCCTCACATGGGGCAGTGAAATCTGGGATTCCTGCGCATGTTTTTTGAGAATATATTTTAGAAATATCAACTCTGGGGTACATCCGCCCTCTTCCCAATCCCCTCCATTCCCAGCAAGTCCCCCTGCTGATTCTCTCCCGCACTTTCGGAGCCAATCCTGGCTGCTCTCCTGGGCTATGCAAGCCACAGCGCGTTCCCACGACCCTCCCGGTCCCCCACCCAGGTTCTCCCTAAAAAAGCTACTGCGCTCCCCGTTCCTTTCAGTCGCATACTTACTTGCAAGTTCCCGGCTCGCTCGTTGGCAAGCAAGCCTGCTGCGATTGGATCAGCGGCAGGACAAGCACGTCATCGACCCAATCGGAGCCTCCTTCAAAAAGGCTGGACAAAAGCAGAGGAAGAAGGCGGGGCGCCAACTCTCCATCAGGAAGGTGGGGAAGAGGCAAAAAGTCAAGCTGCTGACTGACAGGCGGGCTTTCGAATCAAAGGACGGAGAATGAGGAAGGGCGGGGAAGAAAGCAAAAAAAAAAAAAAAAAAAAAGGGGTGGGGGAGAGGATTTATAAAAGATAAAACTTGGAAAGGAGGTCGGGCTCAGGTGGCTGAAGAGTAAATCCTCTCCCGCTGCAAGAGGAGGGTTTTTAAGGCTTGCAATGGTTATGCAATAAAAAAGGAAAATAAAGCGCAAAGAAGGTGGCGGTTCAAACAGATAACAGAAAGCTTCCCTCCTCTCTCTCGCTCGCTCTTTTTTTTAACCTTGCAAAGTTAGCATTTCTGGCAGAGAAGCAGAAATTCCCGGGGAAACGGAGCTGAACTTTTAAAAGTCTTCAAGCGGGCAGCGCTCGCAGTCCAATCCACCTTGGCCCATGTGACCGCCAGACCTCCGGCCACTTGAGGGGAGTGGCCGAGCGCGAGGGTCCGCGCGCAGTTGTCCCCGGGATGCTGAGCCCTGGGCCGGTCTGAGTTGCTTATTCCATCTTCCTGTCGCTCCACCGGCATGAGGTTGCCCCTTTTTTCCCTTGTCTGGGACAAAATGCCGAAGTTAGGACTTGGATATCAGTTAACTCCTGGTTTGCTTAAGCAGAGTTTATTCAAGCCACAGTGCCCACGTTTATATGATTTTTTTGGCTCGTTCTATACAATTCAATCTGTAATCAAATACAATCCAATAGTAATAGTAATAATAATATTGCTTATAATGTTATGCTTACATCTGTCTGTCTGTCTATCTATCCTGTTTCCCCCAAAATAAGACATCCCCCGATAATAAGCATGCACTAAAATAAGCCCCCGAAAATAAAGCCTCCGTGAAAATATTTAAACACAGAGCTGGAAATCAGGTAAGACGGCAAGAGGAGCCCCCTTGGTCTATGCACCCCAAAACAATAAGACCTCCCTGAAAATTTGCTTATTTTGCCAAGTGCTTATTTTGGGGTTCAGAAAAATACAAGACAGGGTCTTATTTTCAGGGAAACACAGTATCTATCTATCTATCTATCTATCTATCTATCTATCTATCTATCTATCTATCTATTCTACATCTACATTTAACTATTTTATTAATCATTCTTAATTATAACTTTACTAACTTTTTCTGTTTTCTAGCCATTTATATGATTTCTTGAGTGGATTCTTTGCACAGAAAGTCTGTGTTTCTGTGCAACACTCTGAAACACTGTGGGTGTTTCCCAATTTCAACAACTTTTAAGATGTGTGAACTGCAATGCTCAGAATTCCCCAGCCAGAGGTTGAGAAACATTGATCCAGGTACACTAAAAGGAATTAACAGATTTGGGCTTGGAGCAAGAGAGAGGAAAAAAATATATAAGGTTTCTTTGGGTATATTGGATTTCTGTACTGTGTTAAACCAAAGTTGGTTTTTGTATGATCTCAGCCTCTTATTTGTGGTTTATGTGAACACAACTATATTCTTTAGAAGGGGTACTGCAAATAAAGATTCCCTTTTTCCTTTTCCCTTCTTAGTTTAATACAAACGTGCACTTAAAACATTAAAAATGACCTAAAGTACTACTTAATGAAAGAAAAAGGAAAGGACCAGGTAAATGCAGATTGACTGTAGTGTAAGTGCTATTCTGGATTTTTAATTTTAATATCTTTAGCTCCATCTTCTCAGTTGCTAGAAACTGGGATTCTGTGAATTCTAGTCCTGCCTAAGACTCAAAGACAAATGGTGACATGAGGCTAGTCACTTTCTCTCAGCCCTAAGGAGGAAGCAATGGCAAACTATTTCCGAAATCTTGCCAGGGACTTTTCAGGCACCGCTAAATGGAAGGGGAAAAAAAGACATTTCTATACAATGATACAGTGCTAATATTACCATTCGTTGACCCTCAGTCCTTGAGTTGGCAGAGAATTATGCAAGCATAAATTGCTCTGCTCTGGGTTCATTTTAGTGCCATACTAGTGCTGCCCTTAGCATCTTTAATGGAGAATAAGTGAAGGATATATCCTCCTAGTGGCACTTCCCTTTCACAAGGTGAAAGGGAAAAACAACCACTGATTGTTGTTTTTAATTGGTCTTTAATTGGTTAGACAAATGTTACAACTGGCTAAAGGTTCAGATGATGATTAGCATTTTTAGCAATAAAATATTTTTAATTAAGGAATATACATTTTCTAAGACATAATACTATTGCATAATTAATAGAGTACGGTATAGCATAAACATAACCTTTACATATTCTAGGAAACCGAACATTTGTGTGATTCACGTTATTTCAATATTTATTGCAATAATCTGAAACTGAATCTGCAATATCTCTGAGGTATGCTTATATTTCAATGTACTTAGCAAGGAAATTTGATAATTGCATCTTGAGGTGTTGATAAGTTATGATAGGTATGGTTTTCTGACATTTGTTGTATTGTTAGGTCTCCGTTCTGATCCATGATAACCTGGTGCATGGCCTTTTCTTTTGCCTGTTATCAAAGGCCCCTGTAAAAGGGTTTTGTTTGGTGACTGGAGACTTTTGGTGTCTTGGGAAGTTTTTACACCTGAAAACTATTTTGTTCTGCTAATGCTTAGGTTACATGGGGTCCGTAAGTAATGAAGGAAGCATCTATTGCAAAGCAAAGTAAAGGTGTATTAAATATGCTGTGCAAACAGTAGTAAGAGATAAAATATAAGCCTTTAGTAGGCACCTGTCCATTGCACCACAAATGTTCACAGAATTTAGAGATATTATGTAATGTAAATATCCTTGTCGAATTTATCATTTCCTTTTTAAATGTAATTAGCAATAGTATGTTGAATGTGGACGCCAAAATGCATTATTAATCCTTGACTGTTTCCTATGACATCGGTAGTAATGAGTGGCACAAGACTTAAATTGCTTGTGAATGTCTGGAAGTTTAATTTTATTTGTATTAATGTTATTGTAGTAATAATAACTTTATTGTCATTGTACATGTATACACAGTATACCCATACAACGTAATTCACTTAACACCCAAAGACCAGGTCCAACACATATAACAATCCCCAAACACACCCCCACCCACCACAAATTCCCCACTCCTAAACCACCCAGACATCTATACAACAGCCCAAGTAATGCTGTCCAACAGCTCAGTTCATTGTAGAATGCAATTATACCTCTGGGTTAAAAACTATTCAGAAAACGTGTGGTCCGAGTTTTAATTGTTCTGTATCTTCTGCCAGAAGGCAAGAGTCCAAAAAGATTGTAGTAATGTGGTGGTGCAGTGTTTAGAATGCAGTATTGCAGGCTAATTCTGCTGACTACCAGAGTTTGATTCTCACCAGGCTCAAGGTTGATTCAGCCTTTCATCCTTCCAAGATGGGTAAAATGTGGACCCAGATTGGTGGGAGCAATACAGGGGTGAGATGCTCCCGGTTTGGACTGGCTCGGGCGAGTAGGTAACGATGGCGGCGGGCAGTTCAGAAAACTGGTAGCAAAAATGCCTTCCCCCCAGCTTCCAGCTTGCTTACCCTCGCTCTTCGGACCGAATCCTGAGCTGTTGGTTGCAATGCCTTCCTTGCTTCGCTTGCTATAATCCCTGCAATCCATTGCATCAGCAAGCAACTGAATCTCCCTGCCTGCAATCTAGTTCATCGGTGAGCAGCTCTATCCGCCTGCCTGCCTCCCCCCCCCACTTTTGGGAACTTTAAAAAAAATAGTTAATTGGGGTTTTTTTAGTTCTTTTTTTAGACCTAGCCATTTAAAGTTTAGGAAGTTTTAACTTTAGCTGCTTTTATATAAAAATAAAAATAAAATAAAATATTTGTGCAGCTGAGATTTTGTGTATTTCTGTAGTGTTTCACACTAACTACACAAACACACAAAATCTCCCAAAGCTGTATATGGAATTTTGTGTGTGTAAAGTGTGAAAGGTGGTTTTTTGGCCTTTTTGTGCCTGTGTGAAGTTCCTGCTTGTTGCAGGGGCCATTTTGGGCCTAGCACAGCTGCTTTTACATTGTGGGTGAGACAGTTGTGTTGTGTTGTGTTTTGTAGGTTAAAAAAGGGCAAACAAGTGACATCGACTTGGCCACGCCCACCTGACCAACAAGCCATGCCCACCCAGTCACCTGACCAACAAGCCCCACCTACTAATTAAGCCACGCCCACAGAACCGGTAGTGAAAATTTTTAGATTTCACCCCTGGAGCAATATGCAGATGCTGTAAACCATTGAAAGAAAGCTGTAAAGCACTGTGAAGTGATTTATTAGTGGTATGTAAGTCTAATGGTTATTTTTATTGCTATTATTGAGTGTTGCTGTTGTTAGGCCATTAAGTCCATATGCGTAAATAGTGTAAACTGGAACTATGTATAACTTGGGCTCAAGATATGTGCAAATTTCCCCATTTTAAAGATTATCTGTTGCAAATATTTATCTCCAGCAGGAAGGGATCAAAATCTGTGAGATATTTGAGGGAGAGGGGAGAAACGGATAAATGAATATCTTTCAATTTTGGCTTAAAGCGTAATAGTTTGCATAGTTCAGAATATATTCATATTTGGAGAAGCAAAACTTAATTGATTAAAAAAGAAAAATAGATTTAAAATATTTCCTATTTATTAGGCAGAATGTTTTTAAAAATTAATGTTTTGTGGCCACACAAGGAAATATGAGGTTTTCCCAACACATCACAGAAAAGCAATATTTTGCAAATTTTAAAATTGGAGGAAGACACATTAATAACCTGAACTCCGTTGATGCCATAGTTGCTCTATCAGATGACTGATCTCTGAAAATGCAAATGATCTGCAAGCTCTAGTAATGAAAGTCAAAGAGTATAATGAAAAAAATAGAAGATTAAATATAAAGAACTAATGATAACAGGTACAGCAACTAGCTTTAGAATTGAGAATACTGAAGTGGTAGAATTTTTTGCCTTTTAGGGTTGAGTATCAAAAGAAAAGAAATCAGCAGTCAAGAAATATGCTGCAGGCTAGACTTTGTTGAATAGCAATAAAAGCCTTGGAGAAGATTCTCAGAAGCTGCTATGCATCTAGACCTACAAAGGACAGAATAGTGCAAGCAGTGGTTGCCCTTTTGACACTCTGTGGATGTGAAAATTGGACTTTGAAGAAGCTGAATAGAGTATTGATGCTTTTGAACTTTGGTGTTGGAACTTTGGTCCTGAGAACACCAGGAGAGCTAAGAACAAACAAATGAATCATCAAATACTTCAACTCAAAGTTCTGAGTTGGTGACCAGGCTCAAATTACCATACTTTGGAATTCTATGTGAAGACTTAGCTGTCTGGAGAAGTCTGTACCAATGAGAAATTTGGAAGGAAAGTACAATAGACCAATAGCAAGTTGGAGTGACTAGATGACAGCAGTGATGAGTACATTTTGGAACATGTGAAGGACCAAGTTAAGGACAGATCGTCCTGGAGAAAATATATGTGGTTACAAGAGTTGACACTGTCTTGATGGCACATAATCAAAATTAAAGATACTTGAATTGAAACTATCATACCTATTTATTCATTATATTTCTAATCTACCTAATAATGATCAGCAATGACATTTTTAAACTGATATATCTAAAAGCTTAACAACCTTTGGTCCAAGGCCTACTGGTAATTCACAGAAGCACTGCAGGTGGTTCCCTGGTGTGCTGGCTGGAGAAGTCTGGGAGTTGAAGTCCAGACCTCTTAAAGCGGCTAAGGTTGAGAAACACTGTTATATTATTTTCAGCGCTCTTAGCCAATTTGGAAATACTATTCCAAAATACCAGAAGTCTAGTTTAAGTAGATATTGTTTTCCTTATTGTGTACTAATATTAGATATCTAGTAATAAAAACACCATGTAACAGAGGTGATACTTGGAAGGTTAAAGTGTTTATTGTTCATACTAAAACCAATACCAAATAATTTCACTGTATGATCATTGAACATAAAAATGAGGTCTCTCTGCAGTTGATTCAATATTTGTTCATATAACATAGCTTATCTTGTTAAATATATTGCACAATGAATAAAATCTTAGTAATTTGCTGTCCTGATGAAGACAGGAAATTAAATAATATAGAAATGGATAAGATCATTTATCTTTTGTTGCTCTCCAGGATCTACAACTAGGAAAATTATCTTTTATCTTTTAAGCAAATGAAAGAAAATAAAAATAAAATAAAGGTCTGTGAACAAGGCTGATTTTGAATGCAGTGGCACAGAGAACTGATAAACCAAGACTTACATGACGTTTCAATGTTATTGATAGGCATGGAATTATTGACAGTGGAATGATAATTGGGAAAGGGAAGCAAAGATTGAAATCATCAGAAACTAATGATATTCTTATCTTCAGTAGATCTGGGCAATTCAACATCAGCTGGTCCCCAAAATAATGCTTTGTCACTGGAGAGATATGGAGAAGAGCACTAAAAACAGTTATATGGAAGGGAGGCACAGAAAAGGCTCTTCAGAGATTCATATTAGTTTTAAATTCAAAAGATTGACCAACCCTGCTTTACAAATTTATTCTGGCAGCTCTTAGTGTAACACAGAGTATACCTCTAGTATAAAATATGGGATGGTTTGTACATTTGGTAAAATAAAAATTCAATTTCTCCTAAATTGTTCCATTTCAGGTTGAGAATCCCCCCCCCCCCACTGTTCCTTCAATAGAAATATTTCTTCCATTTGTAAAGAAGAATATACTGTAAACACATCAAGGAGAAAACCAAGTGAATAGTCTATGCAAAGCTAGCATTTATTGTAAGAGACCTTTAGAAAATGCATCCCTCTCCTTCCTAACCTGAAGTGGCAGAGTCTGATAAATGCTTTAAGGGCTGATCATATTCAGTGAACAAATAGAGCTGAAACCGCTGTAGGGTAGGTCAGATTCGCGTGCACAGATTGCTGCATGAATTGCACATTAGACTTCTTCCATATGATATTTTGCACTCACGTTTTAAAACATACGCAGAGAAGTGGCTGAAATTGCACATTTAGTAATGTCAGAAAGGCAGCTGTGTAGAAAACGTTTGGAGTATCAAATTTTTCCTCCTGATGCTTCAAAGTGGTCTGGTGCTTTAAGAGGTTAAGGCATGTAGGAAGAAATATCCTTCTGGGTTCTTCTCCAAATGGGGAAAAAAACACTGGAAACATGGAGACTGCTTGGAAAGATGGTTTAATGGTGGACAGGATCACATGGCTTGAGTTCCTGAACAGAAAAGGGGCGAGATACAGCGAGTCCCCTGGTTTTATGCTTTCTCTGGCTTTGAACTTCCTGGGGCCCCGAAAGAGTATCCTGATTGGTTGTCAGACTCCCAGGGGGTGGTGGTTTTAGCTAGCCTTGCTGGCTCATGTAATCTTCCCGGGTGCTATGAGTTTCTGTCCTAGATGGGTCCCATTGTGTTAGTTTCTGTTGCTATTGTGTTGCAAATGGGTCCTATTGTCAAAGATTGAATTTCTGCCTCTGGGTCATTAACAAAGGTGGCGGGGGGGGGGGGGGGGAGGCAGGAAGGTGGGAGTTGCTTTGTCTTTAAAACATGTTTCTCCATTTCTCAACCAGGGAAACATAATATTCTGCTTTTTTAATATTTCCTAAAATATTTCATTCTTCCAGGAAAGGGGTGGGTGCTAATTTCCTACAGGCAGGGCTTCTGAAATATTTTCCTGCATTACCCAAAACTGCTTATCAGGAAGTCTGATCAAAGCTTGAGGGCTGATCATAAATCCCTTCCTTTAATGCCATCATAACTAAGTGGTTCCTGAGTGAATGGTTGTAGCTCAAGGACTACCTGTATTGAACATTGAATAATTTTTATGTCAGTTCAATAAATTACCTTTGGTAATTTCATCAATGTTTATCTTAATAACAATACTTTGGGAGGGTTTTTTTGAATATATAGAATAGAATAGAATAGAATAGAATAGAATAGAATAGAATAGAATAGAATAGAATAGAATAGAATAGAATAGAATAGAATAGAATAACAGAGTTGGAAGGGATCTTGGAGGTCTTTTAGTCCAACCCTCTGCTTAGGCAGGAAACCCTACACCACTTCAGACAAATGGTTATCCCACATTTTAGGATCTTAGGATACTTGGCAATCTTTAAGTCAATTTAAATATCCCTATTTTGATGGGTAATGGATCCATGTGTTGTTATCCAAAGAAAAATCACTTTTAGCCAATTTTGGGTAATTTGTCTATTGGGAAGCACTGGGTGAGAGCATCACAAAGGGGAAGCCCTACTGATATAGCATTTTAACAATCCTGTTCAAAGGGACTGCTGCTCCATATTCTTTGGGCAGTGGAAGGCAATCCATTTTTGTATAGAGTCAATTTATCCAGCCTTATCTTGGGAGACGGCTTCCTTTGTCATGTTCAGGATAACAAATAGTCCTACCTCTGCAGCTGATTGAAAGAACTACCTTTCTCTGTTTGCAGGATGAACAAGGGAATAACACAGAAGTATGAGGTTTAAAGAGATAAACAGACTTTTGAAAAATGGAAGCCATTCATCTTATGCCTTAAATGAGCAAAGGGAACACCTGATGGACTACATTTGACCCGTGGACCAGAGGGTGCTACACTTTAGGAATTTTACATAATTTTGCAATATCCTAGATTTTATTGGCTATTTCTCTTTCCTCTCCTCTCCCCTCCCCCTATCTCTCCCATCATCTCTACCCATCCCATTTCATGGAATTTCTGGATAGATTACAATGAAGAACAAAATAACATAATATCAAAAAAAAATATTAAAAAATCATTCCAAATCATAGCACTTGTGGAATAAAGTAGTCTTAAATGTTTTGCAAAAGGCAAGGGATGAAGGAGCTCAACATTCATCTGGGAGAGGATGTTCCAAACTGCAGCCATGCAGAAGACCTGTTACCTTGTCCATCCCTTGCAAGGAAGCAGGGGTTACTGAACAAGGTATCCTGAACAGAGTCAATTTTAGCAAGGCACTGGCTGATGCATCCTGGTGCCATGCTATATAAGGCCTTATAATAATAATCAGCAATTTGGTAACTAGTGCAGTAATCTTAGAGATGATATTAATTTGCATTGGTGGTCCTGTAAGTAGTCTGATAGCTTCATTCTGTTGAGAGGAACAGTATCTGCATTATCTTCAAAGGCAGCCCTCTGTAGAGTGTAAAAAGTAGTCCATCTGGAGATGTGGGCAGTAGGCATGTTGGAGCCATAATATCTGGGCAGAAAGTGTTGAAGTTGACTCAACAGATAGGATTGACCATGGTTTCCAATAGCTGCAAATCTGGAAGGGTTCCAGAGTTATGAGTCACTTCTTCCAGGAGGAACATATTTCCATCAATGGTATTGATATTTTCAGATTGCTTAGATGTTTTTTTTAACTAGCAGCAATTCTGTCTTGTTAGCATTTAATCTGAGGTTACTTTGCCTCATCTACTTCCTAATAGCCTCCAAATATTGCTTCAGGATTTTCACAGCATTTGCAGTTTGGCTTGGATTATCGGTGTGAAACTGGATATCATTCTTATACTGGTGTTACTTCAAATCGATGTATAACCTTCCCAGAGATTTTATTTATCACCAATAGCTAGTGAAGTATAAAGCCAAAAGCAATTCAGTTAATCTATTGATTTAATCTACTGATTTATATGAAAGCCAGTGTGTTAGCCTGGATGTTATCCTTTGGCTAATAGGCAACACTAGCCTTTGTCAGTATAATTTCCTCAAATGTTTCATGATATTCCAGATATTTTTAGTATGGTCCCATCAATCAAAATACTGTCTACTCAACTGTCTGTTCCATCTTTCTCTTCTATTAGATTTCTTAAAAATTGTGGTGAGAAAAATATAGGATTCCAAATCCATGCCAAATTGAGTTATTGTTTCAGAGATATCCCTCCCTCCCTCCATTATTTTACTCAGTTTTGAGCACTCATGGAATTTCTGGAAAATTCTCTTTGCCTGAGGCTGCCACTCTGGGTTCTTTGCTTGGACTGTGAACCATCATTGAAACTTGTAATATAAATGTATCATGATAAACCTTTAATCTAGTGACTCCCATCATGTATTTAATGGAGTATTTCTCAGCCTTTACATCTTGAAGTTGTGTGGGTTTCAACTCCCAGAATTTTCTAGCCAGCTAATTCTGGGCGTTGAAGTCCACACATCTTCAAGTTGTTAAAGTCAAGAAACACTGAACTAATGCATACTTCTTTAAGGCATATTACAATACATAGAATTTCTAGTCTATTAGCTATAAAATCCCCAACCACTGAAAATGAATCAGTTACATTTATTTTCAGAACATTCTGTCAAATGCTTGAAACGCTCTTAAAATGTTGTGATAAAATTTTACATTTGCCATCTCCCATATTATAGGAGGGAAAGACCTTTTGATTGATTGATTTATTAATTAAATTTCTATGCCACCAATCTCGCCATCCAAAGTGACTTTGAGAGGCTTAAATTCTTGTTAAAATTAACAAGAATTTTATAAAACTAAAAACCATAACTGTAGTGGGATTACTCCACCAACCACTGCAGCATAAACAATCCTGTCAGGGCCCCAGATTAACCACCAGATCCAATTATATATCTCCCCAATGGTTTGGATTTATGTCTTTGATACCAAAAAGATACCAAGCATTGTATACCAAGCATACAAGCTGATCTATTTTAAATATTTTAAATATTTTTGGGGGAGGAGAGATCAGATTTGGTTAAAAATGCCTTCCTTTGGGCTTTTATGATAAACAGCCATAACGTTGTTCTGCATTAACACAATCCTATAGATTCCCTCAAGAATGCTATATGAGAAAGGCCAAAGCTTCATTTGCTAGACAGAATACTAAGCAAAGATGTTTGACTGCTCCCCAAAAGCTGTAATATGTTGGACTACATCAGCAGAATTTCATCTTTGTTTTAGAACATCAATTCTTTTAGCCTTGCTGCAGGGAATTACACTCACTTTGCTATGACAGAAGAATATGTTCTGTAGCCAAGTTTTCTTAGCATATTGAGGTAAAAAAGACCAGTGAATGATTTATTGGTTAAAGCACTATTCTAGCAGTCATAGTGTATTAAATGGGTTTTTGGAGCCAGTCATTATAAGGACAAGTTGGTTAGAAAGCCAAAGGACAGGTGGTATTCTTTTGTGCTTGCCCACATGAGATTCTTTTCTCTTAAAAATCTTGCCTCTTCTTGAAGCTGCAAAGACAAATTTGTCCTTAAGTTCCTTTTGCTCCAGTTTTGAGTAGCCAACCAACTAGTTTCCACCACAGAGACAATATGAGTGTGCATTAGCCCTAAATATTTTATTTATTGATTAAGCATTTGTGACTTATAAAATGCCATAACAGCTTAAGGCTGGAGGGGGGGGGTGCAGTTTGCAATTACATTTTCTGAGTGTTTCCTTCTACTGTATTTGCTTCTCTTCGATTTCAAAGACAGCAGGAGAATGAAATCAGAGCTTATTTGTATAATAATAGTTTCTGATGACTAGCAAAGGTTACTTTATGATTACCCATCTAGTTATAATATGGTCAGCAAGTATAATTTTAGCCAAATCAGCATCATCTAAATTATTAAAAAACTCCTTATTTTATGCAAATACAAGTAATATAACAGCTATAACCTTCTAACCTGTCTGTCAATAAGGCACATGCATCACATAAATCTTAGGGCTTCTCATTAAGGGTGATTCTATGTGAATAAAAAAGGAATGAAAATGAATTAATTTAAAAGTATAACTTGGTTAATGTGGAATACTGCAAAGGTTCTGTATACGAATAGTTTTATGAATGCAAGAAAATGTTGCTACTGACAGAACTGTGATTTCAAGAACACTTTTTTTGCAAGAATACTGTGATAACCTCTCAAAATATTGAGCTTTCATTTCTCATTTTGTTTCACTTGGAAGACTCTTAGATGTATGTGTAAAAATGTACTACCTGTCTAGACTTATAAGATACTCAGTTAGCATGACTATATATGCTGCTTATGGTAAGGGAGCTGGCTTAGATTTAAATTCAGTTCTTCTTCTCCGGTAATATTATACTGCAAACTAGGGCATACAAAACCTTTGCTAGACCAATTCTTGAATACAGCTTGTCTGCCTGGAATCTGCACTGTATATCAGACATTAACACAACTGAGTGAGACCCGAAGTATTTCATAAGAAGAGTATGCCGCTCCTCTGTCTGCAATAAAATACCTTACGCCACCAGGCTTGAAATTTTGGGCTTGAATAACCTAGAACTACACTGCCTACGGTCCGATGTAAACGTAGTACACAAAATTATCTGTTACAACATACTACCTGTAAATGACTACTTCAGCTTCAACTGCAATAATACACGAGCACACAATAGTTACAAACTCAAGGTAAACCACTCCAAACTCGATTGCAGAAAATACGACTTCAGTAACAGAGTACCAATGACTGGAAGGCATTACTTTAACTTTAACCTTAGATTGCCTACTGTTGACCTCACCCAATTCCTAAGAGGTCAGTAAGGGGCATGCATAAGCACACCAGTGTGCCTACCGTCCCTGTCCTACTGTCTCCATTTATTCATACCCATTTACTATGTTCATATTTATGTTTATACTTATACCTGTTATCATGTACATGTTAGATAAACTAAGTAAATGAAATGAAAATTGATTTTTATTAGCAAAAATAGATTAATATGGGTACGAAGTTTTTGAACATCATTCAGTTCAGACTCTACAATAAGAGAGAGACTTTCATATCCAATGTAGGGCAATCAAAGTGTGCTTATTTTTGAATGCAATTTCATGGGAATTAAGGAGCAAAATTCCTAATAAGCAAACTACCATTGGGAAGTTTACATTATCAAAAGTCTATATTATCAGATATGATTGGAAACATGTCAGAATGCAATTGGCAAATCCCATGTAAAATGCAGTAGCCTATCTGCTATCCAATGATAGCAGATTAAGCAATGCAACATTTACAAAGTATATATTTATATTTACTTAAAATATTTTAAGTAACTGCTTACTTTCAGATTATAATCTTTCCCCCTGACTGTTCACTACATTCAATATGTTTGTAAGCATTAGCATTTGTTTCTGGTTTTTGGTTAATCCTTTCTGGTTTTTTTGTTTTTTCTCCTTAGAAACCATATTGTAAATGTCTAAGTTTGTCTTCTTGTATAAGGTATGATACATACGGGAGCCATTCTTGCTTGAATTTCATGTTGCAAATATGTTGGCGAAGATGATATTTCCCATTCAGTCATATCCGAATCTTGGTGATAGGCCAGGTCTCTCCAGATTGTTGTAAATATATATACCTTTAATTAAACCGTTACTATGTTTAGTTTCTCAGTCTGATATTATTTGGTTGCTCTCAGGAATTCCCCCATTTTCTGGGAGTGGCCTGTAGGCCTGGCGAAGATCTACATTCATGACGGGTCCTGGGATCCTGAGGGGTGGCATATGGGCCTTAGGAGCCCGAAGAAGAGGGTTTTGTATAGTTTTTTTAGCTAAATTTTTAAGGGGGTTGGGGAGGGGGGAGGGTTATGACACCCGGCAGTTGTCGGGGGTGTGTGTGTGTGCCTCCGGACCAATGGCAGTCCGGGCCATGGATGGGTGGCGGTGGGGTTGGAGCGGGGCTGGGATTGCCTGCCACCCAGGGGGAGAGGATGGGAGCACTGATTCCAGTTGCGATAGGAAATGGTGGCAGATGGATGAACCGAGGGCCATATCGAAATCTGGGAGCTCGCCCCCGCTATCTTCGAGCGGTGACGTGTTCCAACCCTCTTGGTTCCACACAACCTACTGGGGGTTTGAGAGAGGGGGACTCAGATATATCTTAATGCCAGGTCTGTGGTCTGTGGTCAACAAAGCTCCTCTCATTCAGGATTTGATTGAGGAGGAAAAGACAGACCTAGCTTGCATCATGGAAACCTGGTTGGCCCGGAGGGAGGTGTCCCTCTGACAGAACTTTGCCTGTCAGGTTTCCAGGCGCTACACCAGCCTAGGGCCCAGGGGAGGGGAGTGGGAGTGGCAGTTGTTATTAGGGAGACCCTTAGTCCACAGGAGGTCACTGCTCCTAAAATAGATGGATGTGAGACCCTCCTCATGAAGTGGGACTCGTACGGGCAGTTGGGCTTGTTGGTTGTGTATCTGTCTCCCAGCTGTGTAGCAACAGCCCTGCCTGGGCTACTCCAAACCCTTTTGGGACTAGTGGTGGAGTTTCCCAGACTTATTGTGCTGGGGGACTTCAATCTGCCGTCCCTGGGTGGGGTGTCGGGTGTGGCTCGGGAGTTCGTGGCTTCCATGGCAGCCATGGACCTGACTCAGATTATTCAGGGCCTGACACATGAGGGGGGCCTCATCGATCTTGTTTTTGTCTTGGAGCAATGGCGGGTGGAGCTCGGTGGGGGATTATCTGCTGTTTATCCCCTGTCATGGACCGATTCACTATCTCCTTCGGAAGGGCTTCCAGTATGCCACTCCTCCCCGCTGGGACACGGAACCGACCACCTGGTTCCGCCCCAGGTGCCTGATGGACCCGGAGAGGTTCCAGACGGAACTTGGGACGATGCTTCTCTCTCTTTCCCATGCCCCGGTCGCGGCTCTGGTCGATGCCTGGGATGAGGCTGCTACCGGGGCCCTCGACCGGGTCGTTCCTTTGCAGCCTCTGACACGACGCAGATCCTGGCTAGCCCCTTGGTTTACCGAGGAGCTCTGGGGGATGAAGCGATGTAGGAGAGGCCTAGAAAGCTGTTGGAAAGCCAGTCATTCTGACCGATCTCAGTTAAGGTCATTTAAACAGGCCTATTTGGTGGAGTTGGCAATGGTAAAGCATTGTTATTTCTCCAATACCATCACGTCCGCAGATAATTGCCCTGCTGCCCTGTTCAGGGTGTCCCGCTGCCTCTTGAATCAGCGGGTGAGGGAAGACCCTTTGCGAGGGCGAGCCGAGGAGTTTAGCCAGCATCTGCTGGACAAGATTGCTCAGATTCGGGACGGCTTAGACTCTGACTGGACAGAGTCAGATGGGGAGCTGGCGGCGGGTCTTGTTCTTTGGGAAGAGTTTGATCCTGTAACCCCAGAAGAAGTGGATAGGATCATGGGGAAGCTGAGTGCCGCCACATGTGTATTGGACCCGTATGCCTCCTGGCTGGTTTATTTAGCTCGGGAGAGGACACGAGGCTGGATCCAGGCGGTGATAACTGCCTCCTTGGAAGAGGGAACCTTTCTTGCTCCCCTGAAGGAGGCGGTCGACTCCCGATGGCCCTGGATGAAACAGAGTACCTTGATCCATACCAATTGGGTTTCTGGCCCAGATACAGCACGGAGACGGCATTAGTCACGCTGGTGGATGATCTCTGGAGGGCTCGCGACAGAGGTTATTCCTGTGTTCTGGTCCTATTAGATCTTTCGGCGGCTTTTGATGCCATCAACTATGGTATCTTGCTGCGGTGCCTCAAGAGGTTGGGAGTGGGAGGCACTGTTTTACGGTGGTTCTCCTCTTACCTCTCGGGTCAGATGCAAGCGGTGTTGGCAGGAGGGCAGAGATCAACCATGAGGCCCCTCACTTGTGCCGCAGGTGTTGGTTCTCTTCTGTTCAACATTTATATGAAACCACTAGGGGAGATCATCCGTGGTTTCAGGGTGAGGTACCATCAGTACGCTGATGATACTCAGCTTTTTATACCCACCCCGAACCAACCCAGTGCCCTTGACGTGATGTCCCGGTGCCTGGAAGCGGTATGGGTCTGGATGCGGAGGAACAGGCTTCGGCTCAACCCTGCCAAGACTGAATGTCAGTGGGTACCGGCATCTCTATCCGAAGGAGAGGTTCCATCGCTATAGAGGGTGAAGTTTTGCCTCCCATGGACAGAGCACGCAATTTGGGTGTCCTCCTGGATTCACGGTTGAGTTTAGATGATCATATAACAACCGTGACCAGGGGGGCATATGCCCAGATTCGTCTGGTGCATCAGTTGCGTCCCTATTTGGATTGAGATGCTCTACGCACAGTTACTCATGCGCTAGTCACTTCCGATCTTGACTGCTGTAATGCTCTCTACCTGGGGCTGCCCTTGAGGACCACTCGGAGGCTTCAGCTGGTGCAGAATGCGGCTGCTTGGGTTGTGATGGGAGGATCCTGATACTCCCATGTTACAGCTCTCCTATGCGACTTGCATTGGTTACCGGTTGCCCTGGGTGAGATTCAAGGTGCTGGTGATGACCTATAAAGCCCTACATGGTTTAGGCCCAGGATATTTGTCGGACCATCCGCAGTCAGCAACAGCTGCCCATCGCCCGGTACGTTCTCACAGGGACGCTCTGGATGCTGTCGGCTAGACAATGCCGGCTGGCGGCCCCCAGGGGCAAACCTTTCTCTGTGGGTGCTCCCACTCTTTGGAATCAACTCCCCCTGGGGCTTCGGTTGGCTTCTGACCTTCACACCTTCCGCCGCGAATTTAAAACATGGCTCTTTACATTGGCCAACCTAGACTGAGGGGGTTGATTATTTTAGTGGGTTTTAATATATGTTTTAAATTATATATTTATATATTTGCATACTTTGTGTATGTATTCTATGTTTTTTGGGTTTGTTTTTTATTTGTTGTGAGCCGCCCTGAATCTACGGAGATAGGGTGGCATACAAATTGCATAAAATAAATAAAATAAAATAAATTATTCGCAAAGTGCTTCTTTTTCAGTGTTGTGCCAGTTTCATCCTTCCATCTGTCAACATGTACAGTACCTTTTTTTAAAAAAAAAATCCTGCCATGATTATTTTATCAGTTATAAAATAACATTATGAAATAATTCAGTCTTGATAAATTAAAGTACAGCATTTCTTGCTTATATGTTGTGGAACAATTCCTAATAACAATATTTGAAGTTTCAGGTCAATTTTTTAAAGTATTTTTAATATAATGCTCTATTACATTTTGAGGGTTTTTTTTTAAGCATAATTAATGCTTTTGATAAAATATTCCTTCTTTATTGTTGCATTTGCAACATTTTTGTTATGTGATTTATTTATTTTTGCAATTATTTATGGAGTTATGAACATCTGTGAAACATTTTATACCAATTTCCCTTTGCATTGATATTCCAGCAAAGACAAATAAATGTAAGATATAGATGTGTCCTTGCAGATTTTGGAAATGAAAACTAGAAGGCGGTTTAAAATTCTTAAACAATTTTTTAAAAAATAAGAGATTTTCCCAACATTCAGAATATACTCAAAATATGCACGAAGAAGAGAAATGCCTTAGGATATCTTAGTCATGTTTCTACTTTATTCTAAAACAGCAGATTGGATTACTTTTTATTATAGATGGGGAGCAAATCTAAATATGTCAAAATGTATCTGCAAAACTGTTGAAAAAAAGAAAAGAATTTGAATCTCTGACAGCTATTTCAAGAACCAGACAGCTAAGATACAGAATTCCATTTGCAGTGGAAATTTTCCAGAAACAGAAAAAGTAATTATAAAGACAACTTTCAAATTTTTCTATATAAAGAATTAATTTTTTAGGATCTTTTCGACAAGGAATGAATTATCTACTGTGATAAAAAAAAGGCAAAGTAGATACAGCAGCAGCACTGAATCCTAGGGAAACAACACTTGATTTTACTGAATGTAAATGTATAATAATCACCAAATAACAGGAAAAAAAGAGCCCAGAAAGCAAAGTGCTGGTATTGGTGTGCATAAGAAACCCATTAAAACAGATCATGTCAGTAGATTAAAACAGAAAAAATAGGACAAAAATAATAAAGAAGTAGCAATCCATTTATATAATTTTATATAATTATCCTGGGAGGTACTGGTACAATTCAAAAACAGTGCATGATCCAATTCTAATTTTGAAATGAAGACAAGCTGCTTTTTAGCTTTTCTAGCCTTGATCATTCTCAATTGTGAGAATGGTGCCAGCCTGAAAGCAAGGACTTTTATTTTCAAAGCAACAACATAAGTCTTGGTAAAGCTTCAAGACAATATTTGTTTTCCATTTACAGCAAAGAGTAGTGGAACAATACTTGTATTTGTTGCCATAGGAAATGTCATATGTCATAGGAAATGATCCTAGGAAATTTTGAGTACTTATAAGAAATGGTTATGTTGGAATTTCTGGAGACATTAAATAATAGTTATTTTCTATATTTCAAGCTCCACCAGCTGAAAAATAAAAATTTAAGAACCCGTTTTTAAAATGTATTCTGACTGTACAGCCCAAATATAATAGAAAAGAATGCTAACATCAGAGATGGTATTCAACAGGTTCTGACCAGTTCTGGAGAACCGGTAGCAGAAATTTTGAGTAGTTCAGAGAACCGGTAAATACCACCTTTGACTGGCCCTTCCCCCATCTATTCTCTGTCTCCTGAGTCCCAGCTGATCAGGAGGAAATGGGGATTTTGCGGTAACCTTCCTCTGGAGTGGGGGGGGGATGGTGATTTTATAGTATTCCCCTGCCACACCCACCAAGCCACGGTCACCAAGCCATGCCATGTCATGCCCACCAAGCCATGCCCACAGAACTGGTAGTAAAAAAATTTGAATCCCACCACTGGCTAATATCCCAATTGATTCCTATTGATAAACATCCAGATTTTTCTGAAGTCTCATCACAATCAAGGCTGGCTAGACCTCAAGATACAGGGTACTCCTGCTTCAAGGACTTTTATTATAAGGGCCAGTGTTCTAGTATGGATCAAATGATCACATTTATGGAATACTCTTCGAATGACTGACCTTAACATTTTTTTTCAATTGGAACTGATTGAAAACTGCTGTAGGTACGGTAGACCAATTATCGGTTTTGAGTAACTCCTACTGGGGTTATGATGTGGAAAGGTACTGGATTGTTCATTTTTAATTGATATGGAAACAGGCCCATTGAGTGGATTATGACAATGCTGACAGGATGATTTGGGTTTTTCTTAGTTTTTCCTCAATCCTGGATCAGGATTAGAGCTCCATTGATTCTGAAGGAAGCAATGATGCCTTTGCTAAAGCAGTTCATTTAAAAATGTGGCATAGATGCTACAGACCTTGTTTACCTTTAACCATTTTATTGAGAATAAGCATCTACCTGCTGTAACAGCTATCAGTCATGTCCGTCCATGATTAGGCTTTGCAGAATGTCTCTGGAGATTCTCAGTCATCCAGGTCAGAGTTGTCCCAAAGATGCTTTTTCAAAATGCAGCTGGAGTTGGTTTCTTTCTTGAAGATATTTTGGTTTTCATCCAAGAAACTTGGATGAAAAACGAAATGTCTTCAGGAAAAAATGAAGAAGGTCCAATTACCTTTTGAAAAAGCACTTGGGGACTAGGCTTTGCAGGAAATCCAAATGAATATTGCTCTTATAAAGATAGAGCCACTTATATTTTTTAACTAAATTCTGTTTACTGGACATGTAATTAGCTTGCAATAGGAATACTAAACACAAAATACCCTACCTACTTTTTTGCTGTTGGCTAGCCAAATATTAGAAAGATCCTTCTTTTGACTTGCTAAGGTATGGAACAGTGTGGAATTCACATTTTTTAACTACTGGTTCTGTGGGTGTGGCTTGGTGGTCATGGCGTAGCTTGGTTGGCTTGTCGGGGGAAAAAATCTCCATTCCCACTCACTCCTGGAGGAAGGATATTACAAAATCTCCATTCCCACCGCACTCAGGGGCCAGTCAGAGGTGGTATTTACCAGTTCTCCAAACTACTCAAAATTTCCACTACCAGAACCTGTCAGAACCTGCTGAATTGCACTCCTGGTGTGGAATATACCACTTACAGAGAAAAAACTAGATATCAGTTTGAGATTATTAAAGAATCAGTTTACCATACACATTTTTTGAGCAAGGGTGATTTCCATTGAAATCAATTCCAAGGCTACAAGAAATTCACCTGCCTTCTTGTCTTCTTTTAACAGTTTTGGCTTTTTAGTTAATCTTCTCACCTTTTTTTTTTTTTACTTTTTTGTTACAATTATGCAAGCTATTTTATTTTATATTTCAACTTCACTTTTGGTAATTTAGCTTGAATGCATTATGATACTGATTATAATTCTGGAAAATAAAATGTAATTTTGAAAAAAAGATCCAAAAACCTGTGATTACGTCATTGCTTGCTGTACAAGGGCTTATTCTTTTGACACAGAAACGTTTATTATGAAAGCCCTGTTAAATATATTCAGTTTGAAGATTAAGCTCTATTAAACATGAAGCAGTTCAAAGTTGAAGTCCAATTAAGCACAGGGAGTTGGAAAATTGGTTCTCATAGGCAATGAACGGGAAGAGAAAGCGAGAGGATTAAAGGGGAAAAAAAACAATTGCATATCTCTGACTTGGCTGATTGAAATAAATTAGATAGCTTTCCTCCATCAGGCCATTCACCTAATACTCAGTATCTTCATTGATGGAATTGAATTAGCCAGGCCAAACTTTTATTATATTGCCAGACTAATTTCCTTCACAAACTGGCTTCTAATACAGTGGGAGGGGTGGAGAGAGTAAAAAGAAAGCAGTGAAGGCTATATAGCAGTTTGATTTTTGTTGCCATTACTTCTGATTGATAATACTTTAAGATCTCAGGGCTGAACCCCTAACAGTTGCCTTGAGGTGTAATGAAAATGCAGCAAAATAGTCATTTCGTGATGATGTTTGTAAAATGGGGCTTGTGGGATACTCTGCCTCCAGCCCCAAATTATTTAGCTAGCTTTGGGTCCTATTAAGCCTTGTTTAAAGATTTGTGTGCCATTTGTTGCTTTGCCTCAGGCAGCAAACATCTCCAGCCAGGATTGCCATTCCTACTGGAATTAATTAAACTCTTGAAACTATCTGCATAGATGCTGGCTTTGTGGAACTTTTCAGTTTTTGCATTTTAACTGCTATTACAACAGTGGTGATTTTCCCACTAGCAATGGGGAAGGATCTTAGAATAATAGAATCATAGAGCTAGAAAGGTTCTTGGAGGTCTTCTAATCCAATCCCTCCCTGCTCAAGGCAGGAGACCTTATATCATCTCCTGAACAAATGGCTGTCCAGTCTATTCTATTCTAAAACTTCCAATGGTGGAACACTCACAGCTGTGGGGTTTTCTTTTGCTGCCATTTCTCTGATCATGAAAGAGCCCTAAAAGATGCCTGAAGTTGCTAATGAGGGAAATAGCTATTGATAGATGATGGGGGAACTTCATGCAACATTCTTCCGCTGCACCAACTGCATTTGTTTGGACATGTCAAGTGTTTTTCTCCTACAGTGTCGGGAAATAAAACAGTACAATTGAGAGCTGTTGCGTCTGTTCAGATATATGTTTAATATAGTGCAGAATCTAGGAATATAAGCTTTTGCATTATTTGAGGCCTGAAGGAGATATGAGTCCTCCTATGCATATACATACTATACCACATTGGGCCAAAAGAATCGCCAAGAAAAGATCTGTTATTTAAAAATCCCCATTTCAGACTTGTTTTTTCCTTCCTTTTCTCCAAATTCCATTCTCTGGAATTTAATTAGTTGGTAGCAAACAAACCTAATATGATTGAGCATTTCAGTGATCCTGAACAATGTCTATGAAATCATCTTATGTAAGAAATATTTAGACTGGGGCTTTGTGTCATATGTGTGTTAACTGTGGCAGGAAGTTTCCATTAAGCCATGGTTAAACAGGTAAATAGACCGCATAATAACATTTGCCATTTTGCCTCCATTACAAGGTTGGGGTTTTTGTTTTTGTTTTGTTTTTGTTTTTTTAAAATCATCTAGGTTCAGTACTCTACAATATATTTGACAAATACCTGAAAAAGAAATAAACATGATTTCTTTTTATTCAGCAAAATGTGATGCAGTGATTGAAAAAAAAATCCCTTTTCCTCTCTTCTTTAAATACAGAATTCCATTTCTGTTTAATCTCTCTGTGTTTGAAGGATTCAGATGAAAAGATCTCATTCGATCAAGAAACACTTCCTGTGCATTCTAAGAAATCTGTTTTTTCTTCATTGCTTGTGTTGAAGGAAACAGTAGGAGTAATGACTGAAAATCACACACACACACACACACACACACACACACACACACACACGGCGCATGCATGCACTGGAGCTAATTTAGCACCATTATCAAAGTTAGAAATTCACTCAGTAGAGTAATTAAGTCACAGGACTTTTCACATCATTGACTGAAATGAGTCATTCTAGAAAGGTTCCTCAAGCTTGAGCAGTCTTGAGCTAGGAGCCTATATATAATGTCTGTAGAATTATGGCCCAAAATACAGTAGATGACAGAATCTTAGTAAGAAAATTAGTTTTGTACAGTTGTAGGTTGAATTGTAGGAATTTGCATGGTGTTTTTATTGTTTACTTGATCACTGATTAGTATTACTTAGAAAGTGTTTGTTATTTGTAAACTGGCAATAGACTATTAGTATTGGGCAGCACAAATCGATTCTTAATAAGTAAATAGGATTTTCATTCTTTTTTTAAAGTGTTACTGTAACATTGCATGTATGGCTCTCTATATGCAATAGACAGCAGTAATTCTTACCAAGGTCTTCTGCAGTCACAACATAAGCCTAAGATTGAAAATCAGGCTTGCCAGATGCTACAACTTTTCCATCCTGCTCTCCGGAGTGGAGAGTTAGTCTCTGACAGAAAGCCATTTGAACAAACTAGAAGTATTTGAAATGTGGATTTACAGGTGGCTGTTACGTATAAATTGGGTTGACAAAATCAGAAATGAGGAGGTGATAAACCGCATGGGAAAGCCAAGGGAAACCATAAAAACTATAAAAAAGCAAAAGTTAGAATATTTTGGACATGTGATGCGACACCCAGAAAAATATGGCATACTTCACTTAATCCTTCAAGGAAAGATTGAAGGTAAGGAGATCCAGGCAGAAGAAGAACATTATGGCTTCAAAATCTAAGGGACTGGTTTGGACAAAACTCAACAGCACTTTTTTGTGCAGTTGTTGATAAAAACATGATCCCCAACTCAAAACGTATGATATGTTATCTGGATCTCACCTATATTTTTTGTTTAATATCGATTGATATATAAGATTAATGTTTTGTTAGCAAAGGAAGCCTGGGGAGGAGGGGGTGGATGGGAGGGGGGATTAGTGGGGGGAAACGGGGATAAAAAAATGTATTGTAGGACTTCCGGGTGGAGGCTTCGTCGTCGCCGGGCGGTTTTTGAATAGCTGCCGGCTTCGACGCGCATTAGAGCCGCGCTGCAGCTGTCAGGCGGCTCGTAAAATCCTCTTTTTGCTTAAAAAGGGGGACAGAGCCGGCGAAGCCCAGGTAGAGCCCCCAGAAGCACCTACAGGGTCGTTTTCTTGCCCTGGAAGGTGCTCTGTGTGAAGGCTCCCCTTCTACTTCGCTGAAGCTCCGCGCGCCGAGGGACCTCTGTCAAGCGGAGCAACCCCACCTCTTATCTACAGATAAGAGGTGGAGGACTGGAGCAACCCCACCTCTTATCTACAGATCCTGCATTGACTTAAGATTTGGGTGAGATTTGGATTTTTAGAAGCTTTTAAGTCTGCTGAGAGTCAAAGGAAAAAAGTTTGCAGTTTAAATTCTGGACTGAAAGGAACGGAAAATGGCACCTGGTTAAAAAGAAGGAAGTGAAAGCAGAAAGTGAAAGTCCTAATTAAAGTGTTTTAGCCTGCCTGGTTTTAACTCAAAAAGACTTTAAAGCAGAAATATAACTTTGGCTGTTCCCCCTTTCTGCAAAACTGGGGAGAAAGATTAGAATTTCAGGAAAGGGAGGAAGATTTTCTTTTTTTAAGAAACTAAGACTGTGTCCAGGCATGGCTTCAAAGAAAGCTGGTGGAGATTCCCCTTCTCACCAGACAAAGGAATTATCAGCTAAGCCATTAACCCAGCCTCAGAGTCAAACGCAAGGAGGAGGGAATGAGTATTTGAAAGCTTTTATGGCTAATTTAACAGCAACTCTTGCTAATCAAATTAAAGATTTGAATGTGAAGATAGAAAATAATCAAATTGAAATGAAGCAGTTTGTAAAGGAAAAAAGTGAGAAGTTTAACCAGGATGTAACTACAGTAGTAACTGCTCTCACTGATGCCTTGGTGGTGGTGGAAAAAAAAGTGGATGATCTAAATTTAGAAGTGGAAAAGAATAAGAAGGATGCAGAGGAGAAATTTTTTAAAGTGGATGTGAGGAACCAGAAGATAGAAGATGAAATCACCATGTTACAATTTCGCACCATGGAGTTCGCCATAAGACTGAGGGGATTGAGGGAGAATAACAGAGAAGACCTGAGGGCTGCTTGTGTGGAGATCTTGGCCAAAATTTCGAAGTTGGAACCTGAGTTAATTGATAAAAGAATTGATAAGATCTACAGGGTTAACTCACGTGTAGCGAGACAGAGGAATTTGCCCAGAGATGTTGTGATTTATTTTACTGATAGGATGCTGAGAAACGATATCTTGCAAAGTTCTTTTCATACTACTATTCAAGCTGAGGGCAATCAAATCGGAGTTTTTAAAGAGTTACCCACCTAAAATGTTAAGAGATTGGAGAGACTATGGTTTCCTGGTAAATGAATTGAAAAGGCGACAGATCCCATTTAGATGGGATGCACCAGCTGGAATTATTTTGAGATATGAGGATGTAAGATACCGTCTAAATTCGTTGCAAAAAGCAGAACATTTCTATCAGAACATTCTTAAAAGATCTCCAACACCACCACGTTCATCTACATTGTTATCAGTTGAAGGAGTTTCTCAAGACAAGGATTATGAGGAAGGGATTTTAGAACTTCCAAGGGAACAAGAACAACAGGCACTTCAAGTTATGGCAACGGAGGAAATTTTAGGAGCAGAAGGTGGTCTAACAGTGGATTTTTTTGCTGACCTCCCAGAGCCTAGAACCAAACATACCAGAGCGACAAGAGAGGTGGATCCGGACCTTGAACTGTTGATGCAAGAACCAAAAGATCAACTTATAACTCGTGCAGCAGGAAAGCAATTAGAGAAGCAAAAACAGCAGAGGTCCGAGGTGCCACAAGAAATGAAGGGGACGAATGGGAGAATACAAAAATCTGAAGCAGTGGGAGGAGCCAGACCAAAGACTTCTGTCGTCGTCCACGACCTTTGGAATCAATCATCCAGATGAAAAACACTATTGAGGAGTATGGTTTGGTCTCAGGTTTTAGACTAAACCAGAAAAAGACTAAGATGATAGTTAAGAATATGTCGGAACCACAAAGGACTGAACTGGAAAGGTTGGCAGGCTTTGAAATAGCTACAAAGGTGAAATATTTAGGAGTTCAGGTTGCAGCGTCGAACATGAAACTTTTTCAAAACAACTATGAGGTTTTGTGGCATAAGATTCAAAAGGATCTTGAAACATGGAAGAAATTGCAACTATCTTTACTTGGAAGAATAGCAGCAGTTAAGATGAACGTTCTATCTAGATTTCTGTTTTTGTTTCAAATGATTCCAGTGCTTAGAAGTGATAAAATATTGGCTGAATGGCAGTCAGGTTTAAATAAATTCATTTGGAATGAGAAAAAGCCAAGAGTTAAATTTAAAATTATGCAAGATGTTCGTGAAAGAGGTGGCCTTAAAGTTCCAAACCTACGTTTATATTACGAAGCTGCAGTGTTGATACAAGTGGGTGATTGGTTTGGAATAACAAAAAATGACATTCTGAATATAGAAGGCCACGACTTGGATTTTGGTTGGCATGCATATTTGTTTTATGAAGACAAGTTGGATAATGTATTTAAAACTCATATATTGAGACAGGCGTTGATGATGGATTACAAAATACCTTTGTGGTTGGATCTTGGGCAGATTATGCCAAATATAAAGTCACTCGGGGATTTTATACAAAGAGATGCTTTTTAATGATGGGGCAGATGGAATTTGAAATCTTTGAAAACTCTGTTGGAAGACGGGAAGAATTTAACTTGGTTGCAGTATTCTCAACTTCAATCGAGATGGAGAGAAGACCAGAAAATTGGATTAATGCTACATGAAGAAGACCTGGTGATATAGATGAAACAGAAAGGGCCGATGCATATTAAGAGGGTGTACAATTTATTGCTAGAAAGAGATTCAGAGAGTGAATTAGTTAAGGATTGCATGATAAAATGGGCACAAAATTTTGCAGAACCAGTGATGTTAGAAACATGGGAAAAGATATGGGTCCAGAATGTTAAATTTACACAAGCACAGAATTTGAGGGAAAATTTTTATAAGATGTTTTATAGATGGCATTTAGACCCTAAGAAATTATCATGTATGTATCCAAATGTGCAACCTAAATGTGGGAGGTGCGATTGTTTGGAATAAATATCAAACTAAGAATCTTCAGTTAGTTTTTTGATTCATAATTATTAGGGGTTTGAAATTATTAGTATGGTATAATATATATGTTGAAGATTATATATATAGAATTATTTTAAAGTCATTATTATGTTAAATATATATATTATATTATTGTTTAGATAATTATTAAGTTGATATAAACTTATATATTTTGGTTATACTGCTGTCTTGACAATGAATTATGTTTGAGTTAGGTTTAATGGGGCATTTATAATTCTTATTTGTCTAAGCTTTTCCTTTTATTAGTAAAGAATTTTGGATTAATTCTATTTTACTTGTTGTTAAAGTTTATGATATATTTTTTTGGATCTCACCTATATATAATGTTTAATAATGATTGATATATAAAATTTATGTTCTATTTGTAATGGAAGTCAGGGGGGGGAGGGATGGGGGGGTGGGAGGGTGGGAAAATGGGGTTAAAATTGTATTGTAAAACTTTTTCAATAAAAAAAATGTATTGTAAAACTTTTTCAATAAAAAAAAACCATGATCCACAACTTGATTGCCAACGTCTGATGACGGATATGGCACAAGAAGAAGAAGAATCTTACCACAGACATAAACTTGAAGATGAGGTGTTCCAGTGAGCCCAAAGTTCTAGATGTTCTCCCAGATCCTTGGCCAAGGAAGATGGTAGTGTTTGAATGTGAAGTTTTTGTGGCCGGCTTGTTCTTTATTTTTATAGCTTTTTATTTATCTTGCTTTTTTCTTATTTTTATTGAATTTTAGTTTCTTTGTAATATTGTGTGCTGCCCAGAGTTCTCTGGAGTCTGGCAATGCCTAAATGAAAGAAGTTCAATCCAGTTAATTATAAAGCCAATTAAGCAGGAAATTATTTGTTTTGGAACCTAATAGAAATCCTAGCAGTAATCCAAGAATAAATGAAAAGATGTTTGACAGCAAGAGGGTGTATTCAGGGACATACTCTGGATGTCAGCAAAGTCAAGATGGTAGACTCAAATAAATCATCAAAGCTCAACCCCTTTAAATGAATGGTATGTTATGTAGAAAATGGCTTTGGTCATGTTAACCTAGCTGCCATCTTGATTTTTTTTATCCTTTCCTATAATGCCTATGGGTATGACGTTGGAGCTAGGATCATGGCAAAAAGATGTCCATGGAAAATTTGTGGTGAGAAGAAAAGATAAGGAGACAAACAAGTAGAGGGATATGGAATTAAAAAAGTGGGACTTATCCTTCCTCTTTTGGGGAAGAGAGTCAATTATGTAAATCCCCCACTATTTTCAATCAACAACAGTCTGAGAATTTAAAAATTGCTACAGATTGGATTACAAAGTGGCTTCCATCCTATTCAAAAGGAATTCAGACCCTTCCATTAAGGAAGGACTTATAGAAGTGCTTACACAATCTAGAAACTGAAAGAGTTAAAATAACCCTGCCCTAATTTGGTTTAATACAGAAAAAAATTTGGACAGATTTTTAAGATTCTGTTGTCACACCTTATAACAATAAAGTAGCATTTCTTGAAACCCTGCCCAGTTTGTTTCTTGACTTGGCCTGTCACTAGGGCTGTTTGCCCAGCTTGTGTGCTCATACAATGCTCATACCTGTGATGAATGGTGTCTACTGAGGGAAGAGGTATGATGGGCCACAGTAAAGCAGCAGTTTCCCAGGAAGGAGGAAGAACATTCTAAAGACTGGGACAAGAAAGAGACAATGCAGCCCAGAGCTGGATCAGAGACAAAGATTTAGAGCAGCCATTCCCTAGAATCTCCCAGAGTATATCTGTTAGGATGAGAGTAGTATAGGTTTAGTCTGACAAGATTCTGTCTATATGATCAGAGCAAATAAAGAGCTGAACTTTGGCTAGATTGTTCTATGTAATTCTTGGGCTGGCCCTGATAGTTCCAGACAATCAGAAATAATTCTTGAATGTCATTACTGGAGGCAGAGAAGCATAGTTCATGAATCAAGATACCATCCTCTACAGCAGGAGTGTAAAACTCAAACTTTCCATGGAAAGCAGAAGGATGCCATTAGAGTCAGAACATTACATTGCAGCTGGTGGAAATAGACAAATGGTGTCTTTACAAGAGAGAGGAGATGGAAGATGGAGTGGATTTTATTATATGAGGTATGTGTGTTCTCTGAAAAGTACATGGTAAAGCATTGCTAAAGTGAGCATAAAACTTTCAACTGAACTTGAAAAAGTGGGAAAAGAAATAAAATGCACTTGCAGCCTGTGGAAGAGGCAACCCTCCAACAGAGTAATCTTCAGTCTCTCTGAATCCAGAAGGCTCTCATTCAATTTTCAGTTGTAATTTCTAATTATCTATAATTCTACCATTACATATAACTGTTTTATTTTTGTCCCTTGCAGGATGCTGTGATCAGCACGCAGCAGGGTTCCTGCATTTCTTCATGGTACAGAAGAGAGGCATTCTGTCAGACGTGGGAAGCAAACATCAGGAAACTTTTCTCTCTTTTGCAGAATAAAATTATATAGCCATCAAGCTAATTCTGTCTTCATTGTTCTGTTCACATTTTATCTTACTTTTTTCCTGAACATTTTTCTATTTAAATCCTGGGGATTATTGGCCTCTTGGTCCTCGGTATTGCTTTGGTATCATGTTTGCTATTAGTTAGTATATGGTCGTTTGCATTCTGAAGAGGCAGTTAAATCGTTGACTTGGAGAGAGTAATGTGCTTGTTTGGACTCCAGCTTCTTGGAACAAGTGTCTCTTCTCATTGCCAGAAAAAAGAACCCTGCTAAAACCCAGTGCTGCAAATTTCTGGAAGCCAGGTTGTTTCAAATTCAAATTAAATAGAATTGTGTTTCCCTCAAGTCATGTTGGACTACCTGGATGCAGTCATGTCATCTCTTGGCAACAATAGTGAAGTAGTTTGTCATTGATTTCTTTTGGAGTATATATATGATTTACTAGTGCAACCTACAGCCATGGGGTATTTTGGTGGTTTCCCATGCAAGTAGCTACATCAATTTTTTTCTTGTAAAATTGCTTTTATATAAACTTTAGCATGGTTGTAAATAGTTTAGCGTTGTTTCATATTAAACAGTTTAATATGTTTCATAAATAAAAGATGGTTTACTCCATTGTATGGTCTATAACTGTTTGTGCAGAAAAAATAGGAACACTAGAATACCCTTTGTCTTGTGCAAGTGGTTTTTAAAATAGCTAGATGGATAATGAGTTCAGTAATGCATAATTTTATGTACACATTGCTTTAACATAAGTAAGCAACTGTAAAATTACCAGATTACATTTGTTAGGATTCTAAGTGACATTTCAATGTGAATATTTTCTCTGCAATTTTTATTTAGTAAATTGAATAACTTGTTGCCAAAAATTAAACTCTGGAGCGGATTTAATTTGTCAGGTTTTTGTCAGAGTGCAAATGACAAATCATGTTACCTTTTATCCTTTTGATGGTATAAGAGTGATAAACTTGGATGAATTAGAATTACTGAAAACATTGGTGGTCTTAGGTGATCGCTGATCTTGGTTGTTTTCTTGCAGATGTTTTGTTACCCAAATTAGGTAACATCATGAGATATTGAAAACTGGAAAATGCTTTCAGTTAGTGCAATATAATAGTTAAGATACTAGATTGGGACCAGGATCTATTCTCAACCTTGGAACTAAGTAGATGATTTTAGGTTAGATAGCTATGAACTCTTAACCTAGCTCGATTCACATTGAAACAGCTGAATAGACAGACCTGTCTTCATCTGCTAAAGAAAGACATAGTTTTCAACCCTAAATAAAACTAACACATTCTTCAAATATATATTCAAATATTGAGTTGCACCATGGTGTTGTCCTTTCAGGCAAGACAACATTTTAAAACAAACAAACAAATGTGTATGTCTTAAAGTTCGACTATTGCTTTCTTTGTTCTCTTTGAGGATTTTTAAATGTTATGTTTCACTGTGCCTCAGCGGGTGGCAATAGTTAGCAACGTTAGCTGATCTTGGAAGCTAAGGAGAATTGCTCCTTGTTAGCACTGAGATGATCATCTGGGAATTCCAGACTTGTTGGCTAGACTGAAGTAAACACAAAAACAACAACAACAAAAGCCTACAACAAGGCAATGGCATATGATTTCTATAATATCATTAAAAAATGGTATGAATGAAGTCACTGGGAGTCAAACATGACTTGAGGGCATTATTTTCTTTTTATTTCATTATACTGACGGTTTTATAAACATCATCTTGGAAATACGTTTGAAAGTTTATCTGAAATACTAACAACTATTAGCCTTTATATTAAATATCAAAAGACCTGCATTAGAGATTCTGTTTCCATTTTCCCATCAGTCTCTGAAATGGCTAAGTCTCTGGATTTGCTGTTAGACCTAATCTCTTTTATCTCCTGAGGGTGAGAAGCAGTTAAAAACAAACTGTTGCCAGCAGAAATTGCTGTCTAGTGAATTGATCATAATCCATCTTCAGAATGGAGAAATTTGTGAACTTTAGTTGCAGGGAAATGCCATTGAGTTAAATGACAACTTTCCACATGGTGCTTAAAAAGCAACCTGCACCTGAACATTAGCAAGACCAAGGAGATGGTGTTGGACTTCCGGAGGAAGAGAGAGGAACTTGCCCTATTTTACATTGAGGAGGGCTGTGTAGAAAGAGTTTCCTCCTTTAAATTCCTGGGAGTCCATCTCAGCAAAGACCTCACCTGGAAAAACAACACGATCCAGGTGGCCAGGAAGGCCCAACAGAGACTCCATTTCCTTAGGGTCTTGCATAAAAACAGGGTGGGACAACAACTGATGACCTCCTTTTACAATAGAAAGCATCCTCACTTATTGCATCACGGTATGGCATGCTGGTCTGACAGCTGTGGATAGAAAAACATTACAGAGGGTGGTGAGTACAGCACAAAACATTGTGGGCTGTCCCCTGATACCACTAGATGAGATTGCTAGGGCTCGTTGCCTTACAAGAGTGGGGAAAATTCTCAGGGACGACTCTCACCTTGGTCATCACTTCTTTACTCTTCTACCCTTGGAAAGGAGATATAGAAGTATAGCCAGCCGCACCAACAGGCTGAAGAACAATTTTTATCCATGGGTTGTCAGACTTCTGAATGAGAAATAACATCATAACTATGTGTATGATGGACTGCAGGGCCGGCGCAATGTGTAATATGTTCACACTGGTGCAATAGGACTGGGTGTTTTGTTAATATTATTTATTGGGTTAGGGATTTTCTGTCTTCACTGTGTTGGCAGGGTGTGCACTGAGGGAGCTCAACCAATCTCATTGTACATATGTTGTGCACTGACAATAAAGATTTGAAATTTGTATCATTGATTTTATACATAATGTTGGGACTCCTTCCCTCCCTCTTTTTTTATTTCAGCTTGGAGCTTTGGTGGTAGACATCAGCAAAATCTACTTAATTATCACTTAATGAGATAAAGACAGAATCCCATTAATGCTGCAATATAGTACAAACCTATGTAGGAATGGATCTCATTCCTCAATGGGATTTATTTCTGCATGGATGGAAATGGATCTTGATGGAGTTACAGAAACATCTCTAAAATAACTACTGTAATTGCACAATGCAATATTGAAATAGGACGTGGATGGGCATCCACTCACCACCTGTTGAAACTTGAGGCACCTTCATATGAAATGGCAACAACTGGAAGCAAAGACCTTGGCCTTGGTCTACTGAAATGGTAGAACAACCTTTCTCAACCAATGTTTTAGGACTGTAACTTCTAGAATTCCTAGTTAGAGAAGGGGCAGAAATTTATTTATTTTTTTATTTGTGTTCAAACTTACCTGATTTTACATGTTTAACAATTTCATCTTCTTTCCAGTTCTCTGCATTTTGGTTTGTGATATGCCAAAAATAATGCATAGTAGGTAAAAAAAATGTGTGATTCCTGAAAATAATATATCAAAATGCATCATATTACAGAAATTATTTGCAAAAAGTATATGTTAGAGCATATTACAAAAAAAGGTATCTAACATCTAGATATAAATATGACAATCCAAATAGATAAAATTCTGGTGCATAATTCTTTTAAAGAATTCATTGGATGCATTAATTTGATATATGTACAAAGATGAGATTTAGAGAATTTGAATTAACAGGTTCATCCATTCTTAATTTCAATGAGAATAACATCTCTGAAGAACACTGGGTTAAAAAACTGCAAAAGATGCTGCAAAAATCTGTATTTTCATGGAAAACAAATATGGTACCATTTTTGGAAACTGGAACCAAAAATTGGAACCAAAATGGTTACATTTTCATGGAAAACAAAAAATGCCACTGCCTCTCCAACTATCATGACAGCCATAGGGGATTTCAGCAGTTTAGGGCAGGAGATGACTTACAGGAGAAGCCTTCTTACCTTCCTGGTTCCCTTCCTACACGGAATGCCTTTCTTTTACTAAGGGTGTCAAAGTACTTATTTAATTAGGAAATTTATATAGCCATCTTCTTAATTCAAGGTGACATATAATTAATTAACATTAATTAATTAAAACATTACTTAATAGTAAATAAATATAATAATGCATAAAACAAATGTTGTTGAAAATGATCTAACGATTGAAAGAATTCTCTTAGATCAGGGGTGTCAAACTTGATTTAATTGAGGGACACATCAAGGTTGTGTTTGACCTTGGAGACCCGGTATGAGTATGGCCAGGGTGGGCCATTTTCGCTCTGTTTTTGCTGGCAGAGGGCTGCAGGAGTCAGTCCTGGCTGAAAAGGGCACTTGGGGAGGGGCACCTCATGGTCCCCCTGAGCTCTGTTTTTGCTGATTCTTTGTTGTTTCCAGGGTGATCCCATGGGCCAGATCCAGTGATGGGATTCAAATAATTTAAGAACCTGCCTTAATGATTTCTTCGAACAACCAGTTCACCAAACTGCTCAGAAAGTTAACAATCAGTTTTCCCGAAGTGGTGTGAAGTGGCTGAATCCCACCACTGGCCAGATCTAAGCACCCTGCAGGCTGGATCTGGCCCCCGGGCCTTGAGTTTGACATCCCTGTCTTAAATGGTTTCACAAATTCTTTTGATCCAATGCCAGGATGAAAAACAAGGTCTTCAAAACCTTACAAAAGATAGGCAGTATTGGGGCCATCTGGCTCTTAGAGGAAATGTTATTGCAAAGGGCTGCTGCTATGATGGAGAAGATACTTCTTCTGGGTCCCTAAAGATGATGTTGCTTAAGAGATGGGACCTGGAACCTGCTAACCTGTCAGATCTTATTGGATGGGCAGAGATGGTGTTCACCGGAGATGGTGAACTATAAATTGCAAGAACAATGTTCTCTCTGTGTTCTGCTACAGTGAGTTATACTCTGGAGGAAACTGCTCCTCTCAATAATCTGACTGACTGTCATGCCGTTCTACTAAAAGAAAGCAAAAGGGATAGGTTTTTCTTTCTTTCTTAGAGGAAGTCATGTGGAGAATTTTCTGGAGAATAATGTCTTCTTGAAGAAACTGAAAGAAAAAACCACTTATTGTTTCTCTCCTCAGGTTTAGTGGAGAATTCTAAAGTGCCATTTTGGCCTAGCTCTCAAGTACTGGAAGCTGGCTGTTCTTTTGCTTGTATTTTTTTCTTAAACAGCATTTGATAGTCCTTAGTTGACAGACACAAAGGAGTGCAGGGCGCTTCAGCCCTTCAGTCCCAAGGCAATTTCAGTAAGAAATTAAAGCTCTTTTTCATAGGGAGGAGTAATTCACCAGACTTAATGTGAATATTGTTTCTCTACAGTGGAGACAAAACAGTTGAAAGTGGATATTTTCTTACTATTCATTCTGGAAACAAAGCTTAGAATTCTAAACCTATCTCTTGTGGAAGAAGAACATTATTTGCAAATACTAAAATGCTAAACCAGAAAAATAACTCAAGTAGATGACTAGAAAAACAGTGAAGAGGTATACTCCTGACTTTAAAACACACATACACTCATGCAGGGGGAAGAAAAAGGAATCTAAGGAAAACAAAAAAGGTTTCAAACTAGCAACCCTTCATATACAAGACAAGAGTTACAACCTTTGTATTATGGCACTTATGGTAAAAGTAGGCCTAAGTGATGTTAGAGAGATATAAGGTAAGAAGGGGCCTTTTAAAAAACTGCTTGTTGTGCCTACTGGCTAATCTGATATTCTCTCTCTCTCTCTTCTATAATTACTATAAAAATGGCTAAATTATAATAGTGCAGGGATGTTCAACCTAGGCAACTTTAAGACTTCGGGAGTTCAACTCCCAGAATTCCTCAGCCAGCAGAAACCCTTGATATAGTGAACTGAAAGGTTTAATTCTAATTTATTTCAAAATTTAAGGGTGATGTTAGATTTTTGCCATTAATTTCTGTACTGAGTTGTCCCATAATCTTTATTTAAAACACAAATGTCATATCTTTAAAAATAAATAATCAGGATGAATTCCAATCTAACCAATCATTTGGGTGCCTTATTTAAAATACCTATATACATAAGAATAATTTGGAATTTTACATAACAATGGTTTTTTGAAAACATATTTAAAACCAACAGGTACTGTACTTACCATATATGCTCATGAATCTGCAGATAAGATGACCCTTGAATTTTTAACCTGAAAACCATGAAAAATGTGCTACTTAACCATGGATAAGCCAACTTGCATTTTATTTACTTATTAAGATTTCATATTTCTAAACTGCATCTCTTTCCCTTTTTCAAGGTATTTTGATTAAAAATTTAAGGATCTGCTTAACCAGAGACATCTTATATTGAGGATACACGGCATATACAAGTACTTCATGGCGAAGGTTGTTGAGAGTGTGGTGGCGCGACAGCTCCCTCGTTACCTGGATGAAGCTGTCTATCTGGATCCGTGCCAGTCGGGTTTCAGGGCGGGTTACAGCACAGAAACGGCATTGATCGTGTTGGTTGATGATCTCTGGAGGGCTCGGGACAGAGGATATTCCTCGATCCTGGTCCTTCTTGATCTCTCAGCGGCTTTTGATACCATCGATCATGGTATCATTCTGCGCCGGTTGAGGGGTTTGGGAGTGGGAGGCACTGTTATGCGGTGGTTCTCCTCCTTTCTCACTGACCATACGCAGTCTGTGTTGGCGGGGGGGGCAGAGGTCGACCTCAAGACACCTCACTTGCGGGGTGCCACAGGGGTCTGTCCTCTCGCCGTTCTTGTTCAACATTTATGTGAAGCCGCTGGGTGAGATCATCCGTGGTTTTGGGGTGAAATGTCAACTGTATGCTGATGACACGCAGTTGTACATTTCTACCCCGGATCACCCCAACGATGCCCTTGCCGTGATGTCCCGCTGCCTGGAAGCCATATGGATCTGGATGGGGAGGAACAGGCTCAGACTCAACCCTTCCAAGACAGAGTGGCTGTGGCTTCCGGTGCCCCGATATAGCCAGTTGGTGCCATCACTGGCTATTGGGGAAGAGATCTTGCCCCCCTCAGAGAGCTCGCAACTTGGGCGACCTCCTGAATGCACGGCTGTCTTTAGACGATCATATGACGGCCGTGGCCAGGGGGGCTTTTTATCAGGTTTGCCTGATCACCCAGTTGCGTCCCTTTCTGGATCGGGACACCCTACGCACAGTCACTCACGCTCTCGTCACTTCCCGTTTGGACTACTGTAATGCTCTCTACATGGGGCTCCCCTTGAGGAGCACTCGGAGGTTCCAGCTGGTCCAGAACACGGCCACGCGAGTGGTTATGGAAGCAACTCACCGCTCCCGGGTAACTCTCCTCTTGCGTGAGCTGCACTGACTCCCGGTTGTCTTCTGGGTGCGTTTCAAGGTGTCAGTCACCATCTTCAAAGCGTGCCATGGCTTAGGACCAGGATATTTACAGGACCGTCTTCTGCCAATGAATATCTCCCACCGCCCAATACGCTCTCACAGAGTGGGCCTCCTCAGGGTGCCGTTGGCCAACAAAGCCGGCGGGCGACCCCCAGGGGGAGAGCATTCTCTGTGGGAGCTCCAGCCCTATGGAATGAACTACCCCCGGATATAGGAAAGATTCCTTACCTCTGCGCCTTCCGACGAGCCCTGAAGACTCTGTTGTTTCATCAAGCCAGTCTGACTTAAATCTGTGTTAAATTTTTAAAAGGGGTTTTAGCAGGGGTTTTAAATTTTATGGCCAAATAGTTTAATTATTTTATTAGTTTTAATTTTTATATGTGATTGTTTTAAACATGGCTGTAAACCGCCCTGAGTCCCATTCGGGAGAAGGGCGGTATATAAATGCAATAAACCTAACCTAACCTAACCTAATCTAAAAAGTTTATTGTATATGATTGCAAATAAGCCCATCCACGGATGAGCCAAATCCATTTTTGGTATATTCTGGCACCTAAAATTCTTGGCTTTTCTGCAAGTATATACAATAGATGAGTTTTTGTTTTCAAAGGGCATTGGCTGATTTTCAAGGAAATAATAGAATTTGGAAGAGGGCTTGGAACATTTACAAGCACCCAATATATCCTGCAGTTGGTGGTTGTTTTTTTTTTTTTTTTTTGATGGCTGCAATCCACATTGGAGTGCCATATGAAATGAGACTTTTACATTAAAACTTGTAGTGCTGCTGGCACAAATCTCCCTCCTTTTGAATAAAAATATTGAAGCCAAGCCATTCTAGTAGCATTTATGTTGAGTATTGAGTAGCAGATTTGAACGGACCAATCAGGAAATAGAAACTGGAGCGGGAAATTCAGAGGAACGTCAGTGGCTGAAGACGCGGACAGCTCCTACTATAAAAGGAGCTGCCGCGGCCAGCCTGGGCATTGCGATTTATGGAGCTAATAAACGTGTTTAATTCTACCTTGTGTCCAGTCCTTCTTGCACCCACTATATAACACTGGCGACGAAGGTGCGATACTGAAGGACAAAGAACGCAAGCACTGAACCTCCAACAAGCAATCAGCCATCCAGATCAACAACTGCCGACAACGGTTAGATCATTGGCTACCATAATGTCTTCAATCAGCCCACCCGCACCTTTCAACCAGGCTGGAGAAAACTGGGACTCTTACATGGAAAGATTCCACATGTTCCTGGACGGGAATGATCTATTGAGCCTGTCGGAACAGAGAAAAAGAGCTATTTTCCTCACGCATTGTGGAACCAATGTATTCAAGATGGCAAAAGCGCTGGCAGCCCCTGCCGAACTAAGAAAATGTCCTGGCCGACCCTACGAAGCTTCCTGAAGGCACACTATACTCCCCAAGCTTCAACCCTGGTAAGGAGACATGAATTCTACCAGAGGGACCAAAGGGAAGGCAAATCAATAAGTGAATTCATTGTGACTCTGAGGGAGATAGCTGCAGCCTGTGACTTTTCCAACCTAGATGAGGGATTGGCTGGTGTTGGGTTTAAAAGACCTCACATTGCAGAGTAGACTATTGGCCAAGCCTCAAATAACCTTCAAAGAAGCTATGGAAGAAGCCATTGCAACAGAGGCATCCCAGAAATCCGCAGCAGCCATGAAGAAGATGAGCAAAGGGCCACAAGGAAAAGAAGAATCCTCAATCCATTACAAGGAAATAGAAACGGAATCAGAGGAAGAAGAAGAGGATCAAGTCCATCACCTCCAAACAGACTGAAGGAGCAAGCCATGAGGAAAAGATAGAATTCCGGTGCGCAGGATGCGAGGGAAACCACCCAAGGGCAGAATGCAGGTTCTGCATTGCCATATGCCAGAGATGTGACTGGAAGGGACATATAACGAGAGCCTGCAGAGCATCTCAGCCAGCGTCCCAAAGGAACCGACTGAACCGACTGCCCAACTCACCTACAAACAACCGACAGTTCCAGGTAAGCCAAAAAAGACAACCGTTTGGAAGAGGTCGCAGAAGTGAGGATTCTGGATCGGAGAGAGGAGAAACCCACCAAACTTTAATACTGGATCATGCAAGCGCGGGAAAATTGAACAAGATGGTGGTGACTGTACTCATCAAAAGGAGACCCTGCAAAATGGAGGTTGACTTGGGGTCCTGCCTATCCATGGTCTCCTGGGCAACAATCAAATGGCTAGTTCCTGACATCACCACCTGCACACCCAAATACCAAAGACTGATACTAATAGATTACCAAGGGAATCAGATTCCGGTAATTGGCCCAAGAAATTTTAATGTCTCATACAAGACCTTCAAAGCAAAGCTGCCTCTCACCATCGTGGACTGAGATAGACCTAGCCTATTAGGTCTGGAATGGTTCGAGCCGTTGGGACTGGCCATAACGGGCATCGACCACATCAACAACTGCAGCTGGGAGGAAAAGCTGACTACAGAATTTGTGGAGGTGTTCAATGGCGAATTAGGCAAGTACACGGGGTCCCCAATATCATTTAACTTAGAGCCCCAAGTTGCCCCTGTCCGGATTAAACCCAGAAGGGTCCCATTTGCTCTAAGGCCCAAGATAGATGAACAACTAGACAAGCTAGTTGCCCAAGGAGTCTTAGAGCCTACAGACCGTGCGAAGTGGGAGACACCTATTGTCACCCCCATTAAGCCAGATGGGTCGGTATGCATCTGTGGAGACTATAAAAGCACAATAAACAGGGCATTACAGCAGAGTGCATATCCAGTGCCAGTGGTGCAACATCTACTCCACTCCTTGGGCTGAGGAACAATTTTTGCAAAGCTTGACCTGGCACAAGCATACCAACAGCTTCCTGTGGACAATGCCACAGCCGAGGCCCAAACAATTGTGACACACAGGGGGCCTTTAAATGAAGTGGTTGCAATTTGGAGTCAGTGTAGCCCCAGGGCTGTTCCAAAGCCTGATGGAACGCCTATTACAGGGGATTGAAGGAGTCGTCCCATATTTCGATGATGTACTAATCTTGGCAGTAGATTTAGACCAGCTACAGCAGCGGCTAAGAGAAGTGCTATCTAGATTCCAAAAAGTGGGGCTAAAAGTGAAAAGGAACAAATGCAACTTGGAGGAGAAACAAGTCGAATTCCTGGGATATTTAATAGATGAGTCAGGAATATGACCCACTTTGGGAAAACTGAAGGCCATTAAAGAGGCACCTATACCCGCAAGCAAAACGGAGCTGCAGCTTTCCTTGGTTTACTGAACTTTTATAATATTTTCCTACTGCAGAAAGCCACAACTGCTGAACCTCTTCACTGGCTACTGGACAAAACAACAGAATGGAGGTGGGGGAAACAAGAAAGAACGGCATTCGAAGAAATAAAAAAACTATTAACCTCAGACAGAGTATTGGTACAGTACAGCGGAACATTGCCAATCAGGCTGACTTGTGACATATCACCTTTCGGCATTGGAGCTGTACTAAGTTACTGCATGCCAAATGGAAGAGAAGCCCCCATCGCATTCTATTCCCGAACATTGTCCAAGCCGGAAAGGAACTATAGCCAACTAGATAAGGAAGTGTTGGCTGTAGTAGCCGGAATAAAGAGATTCCACAAGTATTTGTATGGACAGATCACAAAACTCATCACCAACCACAAATCATTACTTGGCATCATTGCCGGAGACAAACCTACACCTCCCATACTATCACCAAGAATGCTTCATTGGATAGAGTTCCTGGCAGTCTATAATTACCAACTGAACTATAAGCCTGGAAAGACGATCAACCATGGTGACGCACTCAGCAGATGCCCATTTCCGGAAACAGCAGAAGACCCAGCTCCAGCATCAACCACCCTACTGATTGAAACAATGGAAAGTGCACAGATCTCTGCTGCAGACATTGTGAGGGCCAGAGCAAAAGACAAAACTCTGCTGCACATTTTGAACTGGATCTGGAAGGGATGGCCAGAAGTGAATGTGGACACAGTATTCCAACCATTCAAATTGAGACAGACCGAGCTGTCGGGGTTGAAAGGGTGCATATTGTAGGCAGACAGAGTCATAATTCCCGGGTTGCTGAGGCAGGACATTTTAAACATGTTACATGAGGGGCACCTAGGAATCGTGAAGATGAAAGCATTGGCAAGAAGCTATGTGTGGTGGCCCAGAATGGATAAGGAGATAGAGGCATGGATGGCGACATGCACACCCTGCCAAGAATCACGACTGGCGCCGCACACTGCACCCACACACGATTGGGAGAATCCAGGAACACCCTGGTCAAGAATACATATAGACTTTGCGGGGCCATGCCAGGGCAACATGTTCCTAATAATTGTGGACACATTTTCCAAATGGTTGGAGGTGTATCTAATCAACAACCATGGAAGCCGTCATTTGAGCGCTCAGAAAATTGTTTGCAAAACATGGGTTGCTCGACTTGCTGGTTTCAGACAATGGCCCCCAGTTCACGGCTAATGTATTCGAGATGTTCCTGGCCAGCCAAGGAATCCAACATGCGTTATCTGCACCAGGAAAACCATCCACAAATGGTCTTGCTGAAAGGATGGTGAGAATGACCAAGGAGACCTTGGCAAGACTGGGACCTGAGGACATGCAGGCCAAAATAGACAAGCTGCTGACTATCCAACACATTACGCCAAGCGCATCCACACACCGAAGCCCGGCTAAATTGTTAATGGGGAGAAAATTAAGATCCCCATTAGACAGACTGCACCCTCAGTACAGCATGGAAAAGCCAACTGACTCCATGAGCAGGATCTGGTAATTCCAGGTGGGGGACAAAATCTATGCAAAAAACTTCAGCAGTAACCTCCTATGGATACCGGGAGAAATAACCCAAGTCACAGGATCACTGTCATACAGACTACAAACTGAGGATGGCTGACAATGGAAGCTGCACATTGACCTGATCAGAGGCCGGGTGACCAGAAATGAACAAGACCCACCAGAAGACACCCAAGAGCAAAGGAAGGGAAAATACACAGATTGGAACCAGACCCTACCATAGGCACAAACACAAGACAGCACAGGAAAAGTCTCAAGCCCGAGAAGAAACAGCGGACACTTACCTGAAGTCCAGGAGAAGGAGTCGAACATCAGTATCAGTCTACCATGTTGTCCGGGGGAGGAAGGAAGTAACATCCAAGGGAATAATTCCACACCAGCGAGTGAATTCGAGAGAGTTCCAGAGGCAGAGCTAGCAGAGCCACAGAACTCAACCTCTCACTCCAAGAATGCTGGGATGACTGATCTGCGCAGGTCTAATTGTGCCTTGAGACGACCTGCCTACTTACGTGACTTCGTAGCCTAGAGACTTCAGGAGTGGTTATGCTAAACTAGGGGGGAAGGGTGTTGAGTATTGAATGGCAGATTTGAACGGACCAATCAGGAAATAGGAAATGGAGCAGGAAATCGAGAGGAACATCAATGGCTGAAGATGAGGACAGCTCCTAGCTATAAAAGAAGCTGCTGCGGCCAGCCTGGACATTGCGATTTACGGAGCTAATAAACGTGTTTAATTCTACCGTGTGTCCAGTCCTTCTTGCGCCCACTATATAACAATTTGCTTTCAAAAATGGCTACTGAATAGGTCATTGCTTTTTTCCAACAGAAGGGAGGAAAAGCACAGCAGGATAAATTGTCTATCCTCTATGCTATATGCAGTATCCTGACCAGACTGACCCTGATCTTGTAAGTTGTCAACAAAATGGTTTCTGGACAGGATATTTTTTCAGCCGGTTTAGAGTCAAACTGGCTTAAGTCCAGGACAGGAGCAGATTAAACAGTATGTGGGAATTTGCCCTTTTACATTTCTTATCAAAGTCACTTACTTATGCAAATGCTGGGGGGAAGTTATTGCAAAGATTAAGATGTGGATGTTGCAGAATGGATGTTAATAATAAATCTGCCAGCTACTCTCTCTCTCTCTCCCTCTCCCTCTCCCCCACTCTCTCCATTGATTCATTGTCTCGATTTTGAAATTTTAAGATACATAACAGGAGCTCCACTAAAGATCCAAAGATCATTTATTACCGCAGAATTTATGCCGAGAAAGTTTACCAAACAAGTGGTGGTTTTCTATATTATTTTGAAATACTCAACAAGATGGAAGAATAGACTGCCTACGAAATGTTCTCTGGAGTGGTGTATGATTAAAAGTCCAGAACAAAAGCACATCTGAGTGCAGACAGAAAAAGCAGGACTATAGCCTTGTGTAGCATTTTGAAATAGATCAGGGACTGTTTCTGGAAATGTACAGATGGCTTGAGGAGAGGCCTTAACACATGCTCAAATGAACAAACATTTTAAATGCTAGTTGGAAGAGATATATATTCTCTCCAGATCTACCCTTTTCAGATGTCATCATTCACAATGTATTTACATTATATTAAGAGCATGTGCTCTTGAAATATGTTTTCGCATGATTTAATATCTACTTTTCTGTATAACATTTCCATGGGATTAACACCAAGCAATATTTTGGCAAGAATAATAGAAAATTTCAACTATGTAACTTTTATATATCCATAGCTTCCAAATTTCTAAAGCATTTTATACTTAGCATAGAGGTTGAATCCAGGAAACATTGAGTGAACCATTTACATATTAAAGATGATGTACTTAAAATATATCTAAATTAATTCATAGGAATATGTTACATACAGAACTGCTAAATTTATGGAAATGTTCAAGAACTGAACTCAGAATACAGTACAGAGAAAAATGCAGTAAATAATATAGAAATTTATGTAGACCAGGGATGTCAAATGTGCATTGTCCCGGTGTCATCATGTGACGTATTGTGACTTTTTTGCCCTTTGCTAAACCAGGCATCAGCATGGTCAGCGCATGAAGCATCCAGCTCATGGGCCACCAGTTTGGCAGCCTTGATGTAGACCATTATTATTACTTTGTAAGAATTCATCCCATTTTATCATGAAAAACATTTTATTTAAGGCTGTGCATCTGAAAAACTACATGAAGTACAAATCTCCTGAAATTCTTTTCACTAGATTTTGTGTTTGAGTCTTCCCCTTTCTCTTTTTCTCATCTGTCCTGAATTCAACACCAGCTAACTGGCCACCAACTCCCTTGTTTATAACTTTCTAATGCCTTAATTTGGGGTAAAGTTGGGGCAACTGGGCCATCAACAATAGTATTGACTTCCTGCTGGTCAGACCTCCTCAAAAAGTCAGAAATGAGAGACTGAGGAATGACCAAATCTCAGGATTTGGTCAAAGACCATTAGAAGCTCTATTTGAATGAAAACTGACTCTCTTATTATTCAGGCCAAAATGAAAGGACACATTTCAGGTATAGGCAATGTTGATACAGGACTTGAGAAAATTGAATTCTGTCCCACTATCTTTCCAGAGACCCCAGTTAGGGCTCAGTGTTTGTCAGCCTTGATTAGTCTTGCAGGCTGGATGGAATCAGGTTTGGTTTGCATTTAATCCATGGGCCAGAAAACCTTTCTCTTCTATAAAAGATTAGGATAGATTCATCAGCAGGATCAAGGGCTGTTTAAGGGCTAAGTTAGATTGCTCTGAAGATCTCATACTGTTTCATTAGTGGCAATGGGTTTCCTTTGATTAATCTTTGAATGTACCAGCTCATGTTCTCTAGAATCTGCATCATTCAAAAGGCTAACTGGCTTGAAATTTTTACATGAGCCATTATTTCATGCACTTTTCTGCTCCTTCCAACCAGTTTATTGTTTATTCACAGTCATTTATGATTTCTCACTGCATGAAAAAAGTTTTGCAAGGCCAATGAAAGAGAAGACTATTGGCCTTTCAACAAGATTCATGGATGCCCATTATAGCAGCACCAATTGCAGAACAATTGATTATTTCTCACACTAATTTGGGAAAGACAGGATTTTATCTTAGTGCATCTGGCATCAAAAATATGTGTGGTTAGCTTTTACCCATAAAAAGAGCTGTCTTCTTGCTGGATCATTAATAACTCAGCTACAACATAAACTTTGTTCGGATGGAGCTTAGTCGACAAGCTGGTTTGAAAGATTTCCATAGCTGCAAATGTTTCGACATACTCCACTAGTTTGCTGGTGCCTCCAGTGGAAATATAATCTTTGCAAACCGTACATGCTTTGATTGTCAGAAAAGCCTTCATATCAGCTGGGTCACATTTTATGTAAGAGGCAGCTTCTTTGAGTTTTGAGGAGGATTGTTTGGTTATGAATTAGAGCTAGTGTCAAGTTGCCATTATGTGGAAGTGAGAGAAGCACATCTACATCTTATCAGTTACTTGGCATTCCAAACTCCTGGGTACAGGAAAGTAAACTCCTGGGGATAGAAAAAGAAATCTTGGAAGAAGGAAGAGATAAACATTTCAAGTGGCAATTTGTAAATCAGTGTTGTGTAAGGCAATTTAGCCCAGCGGACAGCTCTGGTTGCTAAAGTCAGGGGAGTAATTGGAAGAATTACTTCTTGAGTGACAGTGTGGATAAAGAATATTCTATTTCATTAAAATGTGTAACTTATGGAAAGGTATGTGCTGAAACTTGCTAAAAGATTGTAGCTATTTACCCAACTACTACCTAATAGAAAACAGGGAGAGAAGCCATGTGTGGCATGTGTATTTTCTCATCATGAATTCCCGCCTTCTTTACCATGGCTGCACAATATTGACGCCTTCAAGATGCATAGTCACTGCCGCTTGGGAGTAATTGGTCAAAGCACTGGGAGGATCTTGAGCACAGATTAAAACAGGAGAGAGATAGGAGACTGCTTGGAAAATAAATGGAATTCATAAAACCGTAAGGTACCACAAGTAAGATTTTCAAAAGAAAATTGTAACATAATATACTTTGGGAAGGGTTTCTTTCAAATACTTATCAGAATTCTAATTTCATCTCTGTAACTATATTGATTAATTTTTGTGTCAAGTCAGTCCAGGTCTATGATGACTACATGGACAAGACCAGACCATGATCCCCCCTCCCCCAAGTTGTTTGCCACCCTTCTCCTTTGCCTCTTCTCTGTGAGAAATAGGGAGAACGAGGGAGAGTCTTGTCTCATAGATTTTCTCAAATTGAATTTCTTTTTTTAGATTTTCTCTGACCATTGTTTTGATTGCAGTTCTCCCTCCTGCTCCTTGAGGTTATTCCTTCTGCCCATTATAAAGGATTAAATGTTATATCTTCTGAAACCTAGTCTAGCACCTTCAACAACTACACCAAACTGGGTCTCATCTCTTTCTATACAGATTGTTCCCTTTTTTGTGTTTTTGTTTCATATTAATTTCATTTCTATTTCTACTTTATAATTATGATTAACTAAAGATGCTATTGTTCTCAAATCAAGGCTTTCAGATTTGTCCTCACCTTCAAGGTTAGTCCTGCAAAATTTTCCTTTTCCAGCCAGGTCTTTCCTTTCTTTTTCTCCCCTTCACTCTATATTCCCTGCCTCCATTCCTTCTTTCTTTTTGGTGCCCCTGTTCAAAGTTCTCATTTTAGCATGCAGAAGTTCTTTTTTTTTGGTTGGCACAAGAGAAACTGCTATTTAACTGTCCAAGTAATAGCATCCCGTTTGTTATAAATAATGATCATTTACTTACTATGGTTTTGGGCACTGCAACATCTCTGACTTTTCAGATTTTACTGCTGTCATTTAGTCTGATAATTAAACAGTCATTTTCATGACAGATGTAAAAGTAACCTGACATGATGTTTCATTTCTGAAGACTGCATATAATTTTCCATGATTTTGTAATGCGCGTTCACAGTTAAAAATAAGCCTGAAAAATAAATAAAAGGAAGAAGTCATCTAAAAAAGAAATTCCAGAAGACAAGTGGAAAGAGATGAAAAATACCTCACTGTACTGTAACAACATGATGTACTGTAACAACATGAATAAAGCAAGGCATTTTTGTCACTGGAATTAAAGTAGAAACTTGGTTAGGGTAAGTTCTGTGTATAATTCTACAAAATGAAGGCAAAGGTCTCTTTAAATTGAGAACAAAGGGCAAGAAATTATCTCGACAAAATACAGGAATTAATGTTCAAATATGATATTTTATAGCATGAAAATCACAATAATATGACAAATCGTTGTAAGTATGTTCTGGTTGCTGTGAGATACAGAGACTGGGCTGACCATGGCAACATAATTTAATTTCTAAGAAAAATAAGGAATAGACTGGATTGTATGATGTAAATGAATTGCAAAGATCAGTAGACTTACCATATGAAAAAAGGGCCCAGGTGGAACAAGCCAACACATCATCAAAGGGGGGAAAAAAAGTCCTGCTGGAACATTGCCTGAAGGTATACTTGCATCTCCTAGCTACAGATATACTGCAAGCTTTACTATTGTACTATTGTACTTTTTTGGCTCTTAGAGTGATGAATATTTGCAACTGCACTTTCACCAAACTCTCCTTTGATGCTTCAGATTGATTTCTTTGGGACCGTCCCTTTAAAGTACAGTGAATGGTGCTGAAAAAGCCTCTGATTCAGAAAGGATTGGACCTCATTTCCTATCTTAAACACCTTACTTTAAGGAGGCATTGCCTGAAACAAATATCCAAGATAATCAACCTAAGGCAGTTCCGCATTCAGGATTTTGCAGGAAAATGCTATGAAGAGGTTTAATACTGAACATCTGGAAAGGAATGGATCAGTTTATATTTCAGTGGGAGTTATAGAAGGCTTCTTCTTTAAAATAATGATTGTATTTGTTGGAAGGTGCTCAGAACAAATCTAATTAGACTTAAAGCCCATAGAATGCAGAAAAGAGCCAATGGGGGAGAATGACTAGATGTGTTTATTTATTTATTAAATTTATATGCCACCCATCTCACTGTCTGGGCAGCTCCGAACATTTCTTGGCTTTTGGAAAAAGCATTCCTCACTTTATATTCTTATGAGCATATATTAATTTCTGTCTGGTTTAGGCGAACTGATAGCAGTGACTGTGATAGGCTCCGCCCACCCACCTGGATGTAATGCTATTTCATCATGTTTTGGAGGCCGTGCGCATACGCATAAGGCCCACGTGCAAGCAGAGAGTATGTGCAGAAGGCCGAGCATGTGTGGAAGATGGGTGCTCACATTTGCAAACCGGTAGGGAAGGTAAGTGAATCCCACCTCTGCGTAAAATACATACAAATATATTATATATATATATTTTGCCACAACTGACTTCTCAAAGTAAATACTTATTTTAAAAATAAAGATTTATTTAAATAATTTTTATCATTTCATGTCTAATATCATGATAATCCGAGCAATGTTTGATCTTCCATGTTAGTGCTCATAGTTCATTTTCAAATTATTAGGCAAAATCGATGCAATCTGCTAAAACTCACAGTTGTATTCAATGGATTTAGATAATAATAGTGACACAATCCATATGTAAGTGATGTGCTGGCAAATAGAAAACTATATATCAATACAGTTGATATATACAGTCTATATATTTATATCTAGCTCTTTGTGTGTGTGTGTGTATTTGTGTACACAGGCACACTCATAATTCCACTGGGAGCCATGAAGAGCTTTTCTGAGTTGTTTGGATGTCAAATGATATCCTCTTCTTCATTAAAAAAAGGCCTATTTGACAACTTTTATCATAGTTAAGTAAATGGGAAATAAGAGTGCCATCAAATTCCTGAACATCTGGAATTAATGCTTCAGACATTACAAAAACATACAACATTGGAGAATTATGATAAAACTTCCAGAGGCTGCATTTTGCAACAGTACATTGGACTAGTTATTTAGTGATACTGGTTCTTTCATAGCAGGTGACATCTGTTGGAAATAAAAATGATACATTGTTTGCTGAAGTACTTTGAAACATCCATCAAGCTGTCATTTCAATTGTAGGTTTTTATGAATGATTTGCCTTGCCATGTCATAGTTCTTGATAAATGTTTAATTGATCTTATCAGTGCTTATCCTCTAAAGTACGTGTTTATGCCTATTTATGCAATCTTAAAGGAACTATATTTTTTTCTAAGCAAAATATTTTGAAGCTACCATGTCTCTAATCATATGCATCCTACCCAAGGAGAAACAGAACTAGGATATAGGATAGGACAACTGCTCTAAAACCGAAGAATTGGAAGTATGAAGGTCATCCTTCTGTTTTGCAGCAGACAGCCCATTTCCAATTTTACTTTATGAATGCTTGTGTAAGATCTAAACCAGAGACCAACATTGAATGTTTACATGTACATGTATGTACGATGGAAAGTAGAAGTCTCTGAAAGATCTAATGGACATAGCCAGCAATTACATCACCAGCTATAAAACTAGATCTGATTCAAGAAGGCAATTTTTTTTACTTCATATTCTGAATCCAGGATTCTGCATGCTTCCTGCAATTTCTCTTCTGTGCCAGAGCATATTCTTTGGCTAAATTATGAGAATGCCTTCTGAATACAAGGTGATCTGTTTCCAAACAATACCCTACATCACAATACGTACAAGAGACCAAAATTTGTGTAACATGACATTTTACTGTGCCTTTCAGTAGCTTGCATATCCAGCAATGGAGATCCCTAAATAGGAGAAAGAACTATTCTGATCAGACTAATCTAATTATTGTGGCAAGAATGAAATTGCAAGTTGATGAAAAAAGTCAGGGATTCTAATAGATGATAGGTTAAAAAGAGCTTGGAATAAATTTCTTATAATTAGCTAATTTATTTGGTTTGATTCATTAAGAAGATGCATAAAGTCAATAACTTTGTTTTCAGGAAAGTAGAGGCTATTTGTTAATTGCAGTAGACATGGAAAGTGTTAACCTTAGTACTTTCTTCCTGAGAATGGAATTATTTTCTATTTGTGATAAAATTTATGAAATCCACCAATCTTATATTTTGCATTAGATCTGTGCATTATCTTGAAAATGAAGAGCTGACAATTCAATAGTTATTGTAATTGTATAATTGCACACTCTCTTTATGTAATTTAAAAAAAAAACAAAAGAAAAAAACAAAACAAAACAATTAATAGATGGATGAATATGTTATTTTCCTGGACATTATACATATGATTTTAAGGCTCAAGTAGAATTGTGGGCATTTGAAACAATTTATTCATTTAGAATCTCTCTCTCTCCCAACCCTCCCTTTCCCCCTCCCTCTTCTCCCCCTTTCTCAATTGATCAATTGTCTCAATTTTGAATGTAGAGAATGGCAATGAGATTGAAAAGCGGGGAAGGTGAAAAAGAATCCAGGAAAATGGCACTGCAAACCTCTGTTCAGCACTATAGACCAATGAGAAAACTATACGGCTTTGCCCATATAGTCACCTGGAGTTAGATTCAAGGAAGGAAGCCTCAGATCCTGTGAGGATGTGCTAAAAGCTCTGAGTATGTGGAAAAAAGGGATTAAGGGGATATATATGGTAGCTGTCAAAAATCTGAAAAGTTGTTATGGAACAGAGGTGATTATTGTTGTTCTAGAACCAGAGGTAGAAATTTCTAGGAAGCAGTTTTCAACTGACCATTAAGAAAAAACATTTAATCACAAGACTAACTTGAGAATGGAATAGACTACCTCAGGAATTGGTGGCTTATGTTTCTTGACTTCCGTATGAAACATGAGATGCATAGAAAACCTAAAGATGATCTCCAGTCTTCAGGAATAACTCTCCTTAGCTCAGACCACTAAACAACTTTCCATCAAATACTTCTATAGGAATCAAAAATAGGAGCTGACGGCTCTGGCCCTATGTGTACAACAATTTATATTTGAATGGTATTTATAGTATCTCTAGTATTTCTTTTGTCCAAAGGTGGCTGAAACCAATTTGAGTTCAACCTAATGTCTCTGAAATCACATGTTTTGCTATGAGAACTTAAATATAGAATGGGGTGGGGAATCAGTGGCTTTCTAGTTGTTGCTGAACCACAATTCCCCAAATAGCTTATCATAGATTGTACTAGGTCTGGCTCCTGGGAGTTATAGTTCAGTGGCCTCTGAAGAACCAACTACTCTTGTTTCTGCTAAAGGAATAAGCAGGGCAGTTCTGCCCACTCAATGTCACTTCCTGAAATCTGCCCTGTTCTCTCTTAGTCATGACACTTATTTTTTTTTCTGCGCAAGCTGTACCTCATGCAGCCACCTGGGACATCAAGTTTGTACAGATCCGCTCATGACAAATATTTATGTAATTACCATGCAGCATCTATGCAAGCCTAATGGTTTGGAAAAAATGTATGTATCTATGCACTTTTTCGCCCTTTCTGTTCATGCTTATATCCATTGGGATTCTCCTAGACGTTGTGACTTCTGGATATAAATCAAACAACATAAAAAAAAAAGCATTTGGCCATGGCAATATTTGCTCATAAATATCTTTCTAGGTGATGCCTATTTGTTTGTGTCTTTTGTTCTTACATACCGCTGAATCAATAACAATTCCTGGCATTTGCAGCAATGAAAACTATCATGAACATTTATGAGTGGGAAAGCAACTCCATATCCGTGATAAAAATAACTAAAATAAGGAACAATTAAAACAACTGCTGCTTATTCCACAGTAGCAGAACTACTGTACGCTTTTCTGCTTATATGATCACAGAGATTCACATACTGATTAAACAGTTCCTTTCCTGCCCACAGGTTTGGGTTTTGAACAAAGTAAATAGCAACATATTTTAGTACTATATATATTTACTGACACTAGGTGGCACTGTGTAAACATCACAGATATCTCAAACCTGGCTAGCTTTCCCATCTTTTCCTCTCCAGTTTATTTTTGTTGCTATTCACTTCTAGAATTATGTATATACACCCTGTAATAAAGGACTTTTCAGTTTAGAAAGAAGTTGTTGATTACTGAAGTAATCAATGCCATCAGTAGCAAATATAATTTTGATATTGGCAGGAGACTAATTTTCTCCTTTTTTCCTGTCACTTGCTAGGAGGAATCCAGCAAACTGTTTCCTTTATCAAGGAAATTCAGACCAAAGAGAGATTCTAAGCATTTCTCGGAGCAAACAGACTGCCCAGGGAGAGAATATGTTGGCAAACCTATAATGAGCATTTTAACAGAAAGTGAAATTCTAATTGCATCTAAACTACAAATCTTTAATTGGTGAATCAGGGTCTAAATATTGTAATAACTTCTTGTGCAGATGGATAGTGACAGTTCATTAGCCACACAGACAAAAAGAAAAACAATTAAACTAGTTCCCAGAGATTTTACTTTATAATTTCTAAGACTCATTCACAAACATTTGTTAATTTATTCATTTGTTTAAAATACTTGTATGGCCACTCATCTTGTGTGTCACAACACAGGGTGGCTCACAAAAAACCACAGTAAAACCAAAGGAAACAATAAAGCCTGCATCCAAAACAGCTAAAATCAAATTGCAGCGCCCTAACAAACATGGGCTAACCTATCAATTACAAAAACAATCTCTTGGATCCAATCTCAGCTCCTCCCAGCAGAAGGCTAAGATGGCCTGCTGGATCTTGAGGGGAAGGGGTTCTCCGGGCATGGGCTGCTACAGAAAAGTATGCTTCCTAGGCTCTGCTACTTGACAACATTTAAGAGAAGGTAGAATGAGCAGATACTGTATCTTCAGAGAGAGACAGTTGCACAAGTAACCTGATCCTGTGCCATGCAGGACTTTAATTGTGATAAACAGCACCTTAAATTGTGCCCAGAAAGGAACTGGGAACTGGGAAAGCAACTTATTTAGCAGTGGTACATCATGGGCAAACTGAGCAACAACCAGCATTGTGCCAGCCCCCCACACCCTGGATCAGTTATAATTTTGGATAGTCATCAAGGGCAGCCTTGTGTAGTACATGGGACAATAACCTAATAATTGCACTAGGTATGCATCCAATAGTTTAGCTTCCTATTTTGTTTTTTTGGAAATCAGCACTTAGTTGATCTTGGAAACTAAATAAGGTTGAACCTCAATAATACATGGACTGGGAAATCACCTGAGAAGTACAGAGTTATTGCCCTAAGAAGGTGTTGGAAGAAACATCCATCTGGTTCAGTTCCAAGTGTAGAGTTCCAAGTTCCAAGTAGGGAGAAAGACACTGGAAACATGGAGGTTGATTGGAAAGATGGCTTAATGAGGTAGAACCATCAGTCACATGGTCCTGGTGCAGTTGAACACATGGAGTTGAAAGAGAGGGTTCTTTATACCCCCTCTTGGGATTTGAACTTGAGCTTCCTGTTCCTGTGCAAGCTATTAGCTGATGTAGGTAACCTTGTAGGTTTTCTGAGTCAAGCTTGGTTGAAGTTTGCTGGGTGATGCAATGTCCCAAGATGGTTTTGTAATGCAGTGAGCCCTGCTGCTAGATATCCTATAATGTCCTGGAGGGTCCCACCTTAATCCCATCACCCTGGAGCTGAAGGTCTTTTGTTTTGTAGATAGGCTGGCCCAGTCCTTCTCAATTGGCACCAAATATCTGCTGGGGACAGGAAGCTGAAGCTCTGAGTTTCTGTGTCCCTTAAGAGTTCTATTTCTCTTTTAGGGGAAACATAATATTCTGCCTTTTAAATATTTCCTAAAACATTTCATTCTTCTAGGAGGTGGGTGGGTGCTAACTTTCTACAAAGGTGAAAAAGCATTCTAAAAGAACCCATTGGCCACTACTTCTGCCACAGTGCCAAGAAATCTGCATGGAAGTATTGGTTACAGTTATCAGAGGAAAACCACAACCACAAAACGCACCTAACTGAGCTTGGCTTAGCTTAAAAAAAACAACCCCAAAACAAAATTTAAAAACCATGAAAACCAAGCCCAAAGTTAAACAAGAATGGACGAGAGATCACACGGAGATCTCAGGTACATAGGCTAGACTGAAAAAATTAAGAAAATTCCCAGAAGGCAATGGCATTTGCATAGTGTCCAAAAATCCAACTCAGTAATGTTTTCCTTTTGTGTGTATGTACAGGTAGTCTTTGACTTACAACTACAAATGAGACCAACATTTCTGTTGCTCAGCAAGACAGATTAAGTGAGTGTTAACCCATTTTCGACAGTTAGTAAGTGAATCGCTACAGTTGTTAAATTAGTAACATGATTGCTAAGTGAATCTGGCTTCCTCATTGACTTTGTTGGTCAGAAGATCACAAAAGGTGATCATATGATCTTGGGACACTGCAAAATGTCAATATTAGTCAGTTGCCAAGCATCTAATTTTTTTGGGGGGGAAGAATTTTTTAAAAAATTTAATTTAATTTAATTTAATTTAATTTAATTTATCACATTTCTATGCTGCCCAACTCCCAAGGGACTCTGGGCAGCTTACAGCAAAAATAATGCGAACAATGAACATAGAAAAATTATTTAAAAACATTATAAAAACATTTTAAAACATTAAAAGCCCATGCACACCATTCCTGGCTAGATTGCAACAGTGAGATCAACGGCCCCAGGCCTGCCAGAAAAGCCAGGTCTTCACCACTTTCTGGAAGGCCAACAGGGTGGGGGTAGTCCAGATCTCAGGAGGTAACTGGTTCCAGAGAGCTGGGCCAGCCACAGAGAAGGCCCTCCCCCGCGGGCCTGCCAGCCAGCATTGTTTAGCTGATGGGACCCGGAGGAGACCAACTCTGTGAGATCTTACTGGTCACTGGGAGCTATGCGGTAGAAGGTGGTCTCGAAGATAGCCTGGTCCTGAGCCATGTAGGGCTTTAAAGGTAATAACCAACACCTTGAGTTGTTCCCGGAGACCAATAGGGAGCCAGTGCAGCTCGTGGAGAATTGGTGTAATGTGGGTGTACCTAGGTGCACCCACGACAGCTTTGTTTTAAACAAAACAAAACATAAAACAACCATCATCCATTACAATTACAAAAAGTGTTTTGGTTACAATTCTTTTATGCTTAATCCCATAACCAAAATTTACAATTGATTTAATTTCTCTTATTTAACAATTCATTATATCCCTTTGCATTATTATTCTTATTTACCAATCATTTAATGATGGCTCATCTCCCATTAAAGACCGCTTCATATATTTTATTATTACATTTATTTCATGTTTCATATTTCATTTCCATGCTTTATTATCTAGCCATTGATAAAATAAGTCCCATATCATATCGTATTGTTTGTCTTCCTAGTCTTTAATTTCAAATGTCAATTTACTCATTTCAGTACATTCCATAATTTTCTTAATAATTTCATTTTCTGTAGATATTTTCTCCTTTTTCCAGTTTTTAGCAAATACAATTCTAGCCTCTGCTAAAACATTCACAGTTAAGTATCTCAATTCTCTATTATATGTTTCTGGTAAAATCCCTAATAAAAATATCTCTGTTTTAAAGTCAATGTGCTTGTCATTTTTTCCAACCATGTGTGGATTTTAGTCCAATATCTTTTAGCTTCTGCACATGTCCAGCACATATGGTAATATGAACCTGGAGTCTGATGACACTTCCAAAACTTCTCCAATTTATTCATTCAGCCAATCTGATTTTTGATCATGTGATTATAAGGATGCTGCAATGGTCACAGTAAGTGTGAAAAATGGTCACTTTTTTAAAGTACTGATGTAACTTTGAATGATCACTAAAAGAAAACCTCTATGGATTTTTCCACTATTCCATTCAACTTTACTTGCCAAACATACAGATAAACGCCTGCTAAGGATGATTAAAGATATTGTTGTAGCTGCATAATCTGTTTTGCAAGGCAGAGAAAAAAAGGTGCAAAATGCAATAGAGGAAAATCAGCCAGTGGTTTTTATAGCTACGTGGAAGAGAAAAGTTCAGCTACTGCCACTTCAGGCAGTAGCACTTTCTCCTTTTTAATAGGCTATCTCTTTGCTATAAAAATCTGGAATCCCTGTGCTACCTTATTTAATTAATTTGCTCAGAATGCTTCTTTGCAGCCCTTCTGTGACACAGTGGCATTCAAGGCAGTTCTCCAGAAGATAAAACAACCAGAGATTCAGCCACAGCACAATTCTTCCTGCAGTAAATAAAATCACAGTTCTCAAAGTAGCAATAAAATGCTAGCAGGACAGACCATCTACTGTTAATGACTAGCAACAATATGTTCTTAAAAAAACTGGAAACCGTAGATCACCCAAGCTCAGGTGGAAGAGCCCTGGCCTAGAGCTTAATAGGAGATTAAGTACCAGCTCTGTTGTTAGGGCACAGTATTTACTGAAAAGACCAAATCTTGCCGTGACTTAGCACTAAACTAGCTATCTCAAACTTGCAGGTCATTTGGCTTCAGTTAGTTAGTTTGTATCTTGCCTTTCCCACCCTAAGGCACTCAGTTCCTTAATTAATTGAAGGCACGTGGTAAGCATCAGCTAGACGTAATCTGAGAAGGAATCATCTCCAAAGTAAATCCGTTTGAGTCAAAGAAAGAAACCTGTTTATTCTCTTTTGAATTTGATCATTTTAAAGAACCCAAGGCAGCCAAAAGATAAAGGAGAGGTCACTGATTCTCTCTCAACTACTATGGATTTCGAGAGATATTGCAAGAGATCTATGCTTGAAAAAATGTCTATGAGCATTTGTGTTCTCAGCGCAGGGATCCATATTCTGCACTTTGCAATATTCCAGGATTTTCCGACAATATACTTAGCTGCAGCATAGTTAGGCATACTCAAAATATGTCCTTGAATTTCTCTTTCTGAGTGGGGCTTCTTTTTTTTTCTCCTTCAGCCTCCAAGTTTCTCTTTCAGCTTTTGAATTTATTCTGATGATGTTTTTCAGCTTACCTTTGCACTGATATAGCGCAGCAACAGCTTCTATGGGTCAAAATCAGCAAGATGCAATTTGTATACAAAAGAGGCAGAGCTTGCAGCATATGACATCCAGAATGGTTTCAGGATTTGGTCATGTTTGGTCTAGAGAAAAGAAAGACTAGCAGTGACATGATAGCAGTGTTCCAATATTTAAGGTGGGGTCAATCTGTTTTCCAAAGCACCAGAAGTCAAGACAAGAAACTATGGATGGAAACTAATCAAGAAGAGAAGCAACCTGAAATTAAGGAGAAACATCCTAACAGTGAGGGCAATTAACCATTGCCTTCAGAGGTTGTGGGTGCTCGATCACTGGAGGCTTTTAAGAAGAGACTGGAATGGTATAGCATTGAGCAGAGGACTGGACTAGAAGACCTTCAAGGTCCCTTGCTGTTATTCTGTTATTCTATCTGCCAACTTGCTAATTTTGACACAATTTGACCTCTATCTGTCACCCACTTTCCAGATGCCATACTGGAAAGTAATGGCTTTTTTTCTTTTGATCATATATAATTCTGTCATTCCGCCAAACTTCAATTAAAGAAAAAAAACTTCTCTTCTTCTCATATCTCATCCCTTATCAATAATTGCAAAAACACACCATTCAGCACTAATCAGCAAAAGTCTATTAAGAACTACCAGAAATATTAACACATATATTTTAATCTTAATAAAAATCAATTTTATAATCCAAACTCATTACTTTCTCTAAAAAATGAAGCAGAAGAAATCTCTCCCTACTTGTAAACAGATCTTTAAAGCCTTGTCACTCGACCTTGGTCTTTTTGCCTTTCAGCTCCAGGAGCCCTCAAGCAGTCGCATTCATGACAAACCAAATATCAAATATATATATTATATATATGCACCAGCTCAAATCACCCTGCAACTCAGACTAACCCAAGCACAACCAAGCCCCCACCCAAACAGAACACACCCCCAGCCAATCAGAGCACAGCCAAGCTCCCACCCAATCAGGTCACACCCCCACTAGCAGTTAAAAGGAAGAAACAGCTGCGATCACACATTGCTCCTAGAAGCACGAAGCCGAGAACACCAGCCTGAAGATGACGAATGAGACTTCGTCGAAATGTCGCCAAGACACTTCCAATTTTACGTGGGAGAAGACCCGAATAACCAAAGACCTACATACAAACACCCGTGAACACCTCAGAATATATATATATATATATCCCCTGATCAAATGATTCACTTTATAAACCTTATTATTTTTTAAAAACTGAATTTTTCATCCCATCAAGTAGTATCCTACAACTTGATTTCCTATCATTTTCTTTTTGTGTCCTTTCAGAAATAGCTTGAGTAATTCCTTTTTGCTCCTCCTAAAAAGTTTCCTTGGTTTAGTAACAGTAACAGAGTTGGAAGGGACCTTGGAGGTCATCTAGTCCAACCCCCTGCTCATGCAGGAGACCTGTATAAGGGATTTGAACCTCCGAACTGCCAACCTTTCTGATCGACAAGCTCAGTGTCTTAGCCACTGAGCCATTTAGTCAGATTTACATTCCTTCTGTAAATCCAAGATAAGAAGCCTTGGCAAGTCACTTCTCTGATTTATTATTTTTATATTCCCTTTAATTGTTAAGGTACCAACTGGTTTCCACACATATAAATCCATTTTGGCATCATTTTCCATGTCACTGTTATACTCGGACATTTTAAATTCATTTTCAAATTCACAGTATCTTTTTCCATATTGCTTTTGAAATCCAATATTTTTAAAACTCCAAATCTACATTCAGATCGGTCTCAGTTTCTGTTTTATCCAATAAAATCTGTTGCTTTCTCTGCTATAGTATCAAAGAATTTAGTAACCTCAGAGTAGCAATAGCACTTAGACTTACATAGTGCTTTACAGGTTCTCTCTAAGTGGTTTACAATGTTAGATATTGGGTCCTCATTTTACCAACCTTGGAAGGATGGAAGGCTGAGTCAACCTTGAGCTGGTTAGGATTGAACTTTTGGCAGTTAGCTTGCAATACTGCATTACTGCATTAACCACTGTGTCACCACAGCTCAATGTATATTGAGTATATTGTTCCCAAACAATATTTTGCCAAACAGTTGTTAAGCAAGTCTTGCCTATAGTGCATGTTTATGATATATCAGTGGAAGTATGGGGTTTAATGGGATGATCCTTCTGCTATGATCCTGTTTCTTGCACCAACCACTTATCTTCATTTTCATGGCAGCTGCTTAACGAAGATAGGTTTCAGGGTGATTTAATATTGTTACTGTGTCTTCAAGCAGCCTGGAATTTTGGCCGAGAATGGGAGGCTGTGCAAGTGATCAACTGAGCATTATTACAAGTAGGTGCTGTTGCATGTACCTCAGTTACTGCCTGTTAATTATTTGCAAATGCTCTTACTGTGTTTGCTCTAAGACTGTATTTGTAACCCTCCCAGAGTCTTTGGGAGAGGGCAGTTAAAATAAATTCAAATAAACTCACAAAACAATAAGGAGTTAGATGTTTTGAGGTTTGCTGGGTTCACCATCTTGTGTTTCATTTTCAATGTCCGTGTCTGTTTTTGCTTTCTGCTGTTTTTATTACTTTGTTTTTATATTGTTTGGTTGTTTTGAGCCACTTAGTGTTGTTTGGAATTGGGTAGAATAAATCAAAATAAAATAATAAAATAAAGTCAGGCTTTCTTAATAGCATTGCCATTCATAACTTTTATATAAAGCCCAAGTTTGATTTACACTGGGAGAAATTTAATTAGTTACAGCAGCATGCTGTGAAAGTGTTGAAGAGCTAAATAAAAACAGACATTCTGTATCTAATAAAAACAGGTTGGGCTGAAAGGGCCATGACTGTGCTGACAGCTCATGTTGAGAAGGCAGGACATTTGGCTGGCTCTGGCTCTGCCTGTTAGTAGGAAGATTATGATCAGGTTTTCAGGATGTCCCCAACCACACTCTCTTCTTCATAAACAGAGCTATTGCTCTAGCAAAAAGGGATTACTTATCTGATGGAAGATAAAATCCACAAGGTCACACGAGCTGAAAGCCGGCTGATGCTTCCTCTTAAGGCATAATCAGAACATTTGCAGATGCTCTCCTACAAACCTTGTTGGCTAATGCAATAAAAGTGTGACTGAAAATGAGGATGCACTGTGTGATAACGACTAAGACTTCACAAAAACAATGCATATCAAGTACATAAATTGTGGGAGAGTCTTCCTATTTCACCTTGCATGTACTATGGAATATATTCAAATGGAAAACATAGCAACACAAATATTTTACACATCATTTTATTCTCAAAATTCTGATCCATATATTTTAACTTCATCCCCCCCCCCCATCCAGATAGTCAATTTTATTTTTCCCTATAAAACCCAGTTTTTCCATTTTTATTCCATACCTGTTCAGCATCAACTGTGCATCAATAGCTAAACCAGGGCTGGAAAAATTCTGTAGCTCCCAATTTCTCCCAGAATGGACAGAGTTAAAAATAAAAATTCAGCAATTTTATTTGCATTTTTCAGAGTTACGACTTTTTAGGGAAAGAGTGCTGTTCCGCCCAGTTTTTGGAAAATGTTTCTTTATGTGCCATACAAACCCTGGTCAGGCTGTCCACACATTCCTGTGCTAAAGCAACCTTACATTCATCAACTTTGTGTCTTCTAATGATTAGGTTCAAATGTTATCTTTCCCTAGGAGCTCAAGGCAATATTCATAACAATTCCTCCTTCTAATTTAAATTCACAATATTGCCTAGGAGGGATATCTTTACTACTGGTAAAATATATATTTCTGAATATATACCAGTCCCTGGGGAACATGGGGTATGTTTCGTAAAACACAGTGCATAGTGTCATAGTAAGAACAGACTATTGGAGTAGTAGATCTCTAGACGAGATCTAAAAGAAATGACTCTTTTTATGTTATAATCTTATGCATGATGATTATGTGCCATATATCCACTTCTCTCCCCTCCTCAAGTCACCGGAAAGCTCTCATCTTTCACAAAAATAATTCTGTATCGTTTTACAGTACAGTATCATACTACAGTAAAATGTGGTAAATCAACAAAGCACCAAATAGAAGTGATTTTAACCTACATGTGCAGATGTCACGTGTAATTCCAGAAATACTGGTACAAGTCAATCACTAGCTTCTCAGTATTTATGTTTTACTATAAAATGGGGTACACAAAAATATGTCGTGTCATCTCAGTCAATATATTGCCTCAATTAATATAATCCCTGCGGGATTATTTATTTGTATCATTGATTCATTTAATAACATTTAGTTTTCTTCAAAAGCGGAATTAATTGGATATAAAAATTCCTCTAAGTACAAACTACCAGACATAGTTTCCTGGGTACTGTAGAACCTGGAATCTGTTAACTAGCATGTCACATACCTTTTCATTCAAAGCCATTTGTATAGCTACCTGAACTTGTAAATCTGCCTGTCTGCTCTGCAATTTGAAAATATATGGATAAGGAGCCCATCCAAATTATGACTCCTTTATGTTTTACCAAGCAATAGTTGATATGCACATTTCATTCATTCACTGATGTTTTCAACTTGATCAGCTGCTTTGATCCTGCCAACAACATGATGTACAATAAAATCCATTACAAGTAATTTAAAATACAGTTAAGCAACTTAAAAGGGAAAACAGAACTGACAAAAATGTGGGCTACAGAAAGTATATTATCTATTCACAGTCCCAAAACTAATTTTCAGTTATATTCCCACAATGTAAAATGCTGCTGACATATACCTTTTCTGCAAAAAGCTAGAGAAGGTATTAAAATGGCAGTTTTTTAAAAGCATTTAATATATTGCAGGAATATTCTGCAAAGCTGTTCTTATGGCCAAGATACTTTTAAAATATTGATTCAAAAAACAAGAGAACTTCTGTATTGTTAATTGGTAACTTCCCTTTGTAAATTTTGTTTCTTTTATTGTTATTATACATATAGTCGCTATGACATCACCAAGAAAAACAGAAGATAGCTATTCATTTTCTCTATTAATTTCATTTGTTTGAGGTCCTTTCCAGTCTTATGATTGTAAAATATTGATTTTAAAACCAGTGAGTTGAAACCCACAAGAGAATTGCAACCTGATCTAAACTGAGTTGCACTGATGGCATGGCATTGTTTTTCATTTGCTATATGTTTTATTTATTCTATTAGGAGATGCTGTAGAAAATGAAAAATCTAAAATTAAATAAGTTTGGATTGATTATACCAGCTGATTAATAGATGGGTTGGAAACATTTTTGGATGTTAAGAAACATTAGTTTCCAAGTGTATTGAAATACTGTTAAAAGAAAATAATACCAAGGATGAGAGGCAATCATATCACCTAAATCATACCAGGAAAAATCACAAATAATCAGTGAAAATATATGTGTCCTGGGATCCTTTCTGCTCCATCCCGTTAGGAGATGGCTAGTTACCTTTTTCCAAGAGCTATAATTTTCAGGAACTTTTCAGTGGCACTCTCAAGGTATAATACTTTGCTGTAATCAGCTCAAGGACTGACTAAAAGCTACCATCTGAGTTGATGGCATCACAACTGACGTCATCACTATTTTCTTGTTTTGTTCTTCATTTTATTTAGTTTATTAGGAGACATGGCAGAAAGTTGAAATTTCAGTCACAGGTTCAGAGTTATGGCAGTTACTTACATCCAATGGAAGAAGGGGGAATAAAATAGATTTCATTAGTATCTAAAGTAGATCACATTTCTAGATTTTGGGCATATATATTAAGTAGTAGATGGACAGCTTATAAAGCCAATACATACATACATAAATATGTTGGAAGCAAGAAAAAACATTGTGGTGCTGAATCGGTTACTTTTTGTGAATCGGAAAACAAAATAAAAAATAACAGCGGATTTCTGTACTTCCTCCTTTCCCAGAGATAGATATTAAGGGATCGGGTGATCAAAATCTAAGCTGCAAACAGCCTAAGAGTCAACAATTTAAAGTGGAAAAGCATATGTACAGTTTAGAAACCATCCAAATAGTGATTTTATTCTGTATTGGTAAGACCCTTCACCAAATATGTAGGGTCTGACAAGTGCAGAGAAGAATCAGGAATTAAATGGTTTAAAAGCCTTAACACAAAGATTGAAAGCACTGAGAATATTTAGCCCTGAAAGGAGAATGAGGGATAGGATAAGAGTTCATTTTAGTTAAATATCTGAAAAGATATCATACAGAAGAAGGAAAGAGCTATAGTCTTTCTCCATCATGCAAAATACAGGATATCAAATGAGATATTTAAGCTAAAGAAAGGCAGATTTTGACTGAGTACTAGGAAAAACTAACAGTTTGATGGGGAACAAAAAAAAATCAATTTCCTATCAGTGCCCTCTTGCACATCCTTACTTTACAAGAGCATCACTCAGTGAAGGAAAAATTTCTGGTCTCAATTGCTATTGTAAATTGAGGACTGCTTGCAATTTGACAGAAGCACCCGCTTGATTGGGTGTGTCCAAGTGCTAGATCATTATCTTTCTTGGTTGATTTAATTTGGATTTCTTCACTGAGCAAGGGGCTGGATTCAGTAGCCTAAATACTGTGGCTACTTCCAAACTAGTAGTTCCATTTGTGTTTCAAAGTTGAGTTGGGCGATTGAGGAGGCAGAAGCAAGGTAGTGACAACAGCTCTTTAATGTAGAGTGAGACTTCAGCAAAGGTTACAGGCAAACAGCTCTCCTTAAATACTCTGCTGGCCAGGGGACTGACCAATCATGAGTGACCCATTGGGTTTGAATCTCCCACCAAAACGAATATACATAACACCCTTCCCCTCCCAGAAGGCAGTAGTCAGTACATTTACATACAAAATTGTGCAAGTGACCAGGGCATGTCCAGGCCCTAGTTGACCTGCGCAGTTCAGTTTGAGGCATGGCTTCGAGCTGGTTGGAGGGACCTTTTGTTTCTCCCAGCTCCGCCAATGGAACCTCCTGGATTTCTTCAGGGGCATGGATGTCCTTGGCGGGGAGTGGCGTCTTGTTGGGGTGGTGCTGGATCCCGGAGTTTGCAGATAAGTCTTCCAACCTTCTTGGGCTTGAGTTAGCTGTTGTGGGAAAACCTTGGTAGTCAGGGGCTGGCTGTCTGGCCAACCTCTTTCTAAGTTGATCAATGTGTCTGCGCCAGATCCTTCCATCTCCCATGTCCATGTGTATGACTTAGGGCTCTTGATGTCAGAGATCACCCCGGCCACCTATAGGGAACCCTCTGAGTAGTTCTTTGCGAACACTGGTGTCCCTATCTAAACTCCCGTAACTTCTGGTCAGTTCCCTTAAACCCGTCTGGGGAATAGTTGCAGTGCAATCTGTCCAAGGTACACCTGAGCTTCCTTCCCATGAGGAGTTCGGCTGGACTGTGCCCCGTGGCTGTACAAGGGGTGGCGTGTTGGACTGCTAGGAATTTGTCTACTCAGGCCTGACAGTCTCCCATGTTCAGCCGGGCCAGGGGCTTCTTGGCTGTCCTTACAAATCTTTCGGCCAGTCCATTACTGGCTGGATGAAACGGGGCAGAGAGTGCATACCGGATGCCTAACTCTGCCAGGTACCCCTCGAACTGGGTGGTGGTGAATTGGGGCCCGTTATCCAATACTAGGATGTCATGCAATCTGTGGGTGGCAAACAGTTTCCGTAGTGTTTTTATGACTGCTTTGGCAGTCGTGGATTGCATGAGAATGATCTCGAGCCATTTTGAAAAGGCGTCGACGATCACCATGAAGGTTTGGTGATGGAATGGCTCTGCAAAATATATTTGTATCCTTGATCAGGGGCTTGGGGCCGTTCCCATTCCCTGATTGGTGCTGTGGCTTGGATTCATGGGGATCTGGCTTGGGGATCTGGCTTGGATTCATGGCAGGGGTTACATTTCCCCACCCACTTGGTGATGTCGTTATTCATTTGGGGCCACCACACATAGCTCCTAGCTAGGCCCTTCATACATACAATTCCAATTCCAAATGGTGCCCTTCATGCAACATTTTAAAAACTTTCTCCCTTAAGCATAAGGGTACAATGACGCAATCACCCCGTAACAAACAACCCCCTTGCATGGACAGTTCATTTTTTTTGGTGAAGAATGCTTTGAATTCCCTGCCCTCAGTCTTTTCTGGCCAATCCCTCGTGACCCAACTCATGACAGTTCTGAGCACATGGTCTTTAGTTCAGGCTCTCACAATTTCCGTTGAAGTGAGAGGCCCTGAGTCCAAAACATCAATAAGGAGAACTGGTGCTTCCAGGGTCGGGTCTTCTAAAAGATTCGGTAATGGGCAGCAGCTGAGGGCATCAGCATGTCCCAAACTCAGTCCCAGTCAGTGGACAAGTTGGTAGGAGTAAGCCGCCAGGAAAATGATCCACTGTGTCATGTGTGGAGACAAGGCAGCGGGGTGGGCCAATCCCCAGCCAGGAGGCCCAAAAGTGGACAATGGTCCATGACCAATTCGAAATGTTGGCCGAATAGATATTCATGAAATTTCTTGACCCCTGACACTGCTGTGAGGTCTTCCTTGTCCAGCTGGCTGTAATTCCATTCCACACTGGACAGGGTTCGAGAGTAGTAGGCAATGGGTGCCTCTAGCCCATTCGGTAGTCTATGGCTCAAGATGGCTCCCACGCCAAAAAGGGATGCATTGTAGATGTATGCAGGGCGTCCATGTATGCACTGATTGGCTCTCCTTCCCACTGTACTCGTTGCCGGAGCTCGTAGTGCTGCACAAACTTCGATGGTACTGGGGCGTAGTGTGCCTTGAGCATGACTTGTAGCACTTCCCACGAGACAGTCTGGACCGGGGTCAGTTCCGAGAGTGACTCTGCCATGTCAAAAACCTCCGGCCCGCAGTGGCTCAGGAACAGGGCCCTCTTTCGGTTCCCAGGGAGGCCCTGCATGTTGCTGGCTTCCAAAGTGCACTCACACTGGATCGTGTACGGCCCCCACTTCTCTCTGGCCAGGTCAAAAGGCTTTGGCAGTAAGAATGCAGACATCGTGGTTGTTCTGCTGTGTATGGCTCGTCAGCCTGGCTGAATCCGCTGTAGGTAGCTCTTTTTCAGCTTGCTTCTCAGTGCCTCAATCCCACCCTTATCTCCAATGTTGAGTTGGGCGATTGAGAAGGCAGAAGCAAGGTAGTGACAATAACTCTTAAATGTAGAGTGAGACTTCAGCGAAGGTTACAGGCAAACAGCTCTCCTTAAATACTCTGCCGGCCAGGGGACTGACCAATCACGAGTGACCCATTGGGTTTGAATCTCCTGCCAAAACCTATTTACATAACATTCAGTAAGAGCAAATGTACTTGGTTTGCAGACCCAGATAGTGCAAAATAATTTCAGTGCTAAATTCAGCTTGAAATCTGACTGAAATAGATCCAGATGATCATATTCTTTCTAGGAATGCTTAGAACTGAACACATCAAAAGGAAAGTGTGGCATAGCTGCTTCTGATGTTTCTTCTTGAAATTAATACAGCTCCTCTCAGCTGGATCACTCCTTATTATTTTAGACATAGCTAATGTCACTTACTGGCTGCCTGATTTCACACTTCTGTCCTTTTTATGTTTGGCCTCCCTCTGTTGGTGTTAAATTTAATCTCTGCTAAAGATGAAATGCTTCACTGTAGGGGGATCTACTTTTCACTATAAATTAAAATAAACCTTCCAATTTTCTCATGTTTGACTTGATTCTCCCATCACTTAAAATTCACTCTGTCCCTCCATGTTGCTATGTTGGATCAAATAGCCAAAAGGATTAACCCAGTTATTTTGTACTGTAAATTCTCAATTTGAGAATCAAGTACATTAGATATCAATTTTATTTGCAGCTTTTTGACTGACAACAAATGAAATGCTTTGCAAAGCAGAAACTATTATAGCCTTCTATTGTTCTAGTGATATGGACAAATCATTTAAGCTTCATCATGGCAGCTTATCCTTTAGGCTGAACCTTAGCCTTATGTATACAGATGGACATAATTAATCTTGCTTTCTATACCTTCATAGAACAAAAAAATAAAAAAATAAATATTGAGTTCATAGCTCATCATTTGTTCAAGCTTTTAACTCTACTCTTTATTTTCCTGTACCTAGATAGAGACCAAAGGATTAGTTAACCCTTTCTAGGGAGGATGGTTGGAATTCTTTTCAACCTTGGTATGCTATGCAACCTTCTTGCAAAGCTTATTGTTTGGTAATCTTTCATTTAAAGAAATTCCAGTTGGAAAACTCTTTCAATATGTGCTGCCAAGCAGAAATAAACTGGCTTATCTGGGATCTTTTAATATCTCAGTCAGACTCAGTCAGACTTTTAATAAATGTGAGTTTCATCTGTTGCATTTTGGGAGAAAGGGACTGACAAAGATAATTTTGCATTAACACATCACACCTTATCACCCAACAACATTTAGTCCCAATAATCTTATGACAGAATAATTTTTATCGTACCATCCCCTGTGTCAAATTTGCTTCATTTCATTACTGCCCAGGCTGTTCTGAAAGTCTTGATTTGGTAATGAATATTCTAGCTTCAAAGCCTTTATCTAAGGATTATAAAATGAATGAATGCAGCCAGAAGGAGTTACTGCTTCATTTTGGTTTGCTAATCTTATTTGAATAAATGTGACAAGTACACAATGATTAGAAAAATTAGAAACCCATCATATCCGGCCAAGGTGCACATACCTTACAATAGCATCTCTTAGCTATTCAGCAGAACTTGCCTTGCCCCAAGCTGGTTTTGTAGATTACAGTTTATTTGTGGGGAAAGGACCAAACATACTTGTCAATGGAAACTTCTTCCAATGAATAATCTGAAAGATCTGAATATAAGATTACTATTTGCAGCTTTAGGACTACATGTACCTGAGCTTATCTCAAAGTTAACACCAAATGGTAATGTCTAATATGATAGATTATTTAACTAGAAGGATACTCATATCAACTGTACCAAATTCATTTAATTTTCATTTAGTTTTACTTTGGTCTTATTTTCCCATGACCTCAACCAGTCTAACTTTTACTGTATTTTCTCTGATATACCATTCAAAGACCAAGTACTACGTGTTCCTAAATCTGTAAGGAAGCAAACTTGCAGAAAGTAAATAGACATTTATTTAATTGGAAAGGAAGCATCTTGAAGCTCTATGTGGCCTGGCTCAAAAATATTTAGGTACTGATGACGTTATCTCATTTGGCAACAAAATGTTTGCAAGCTCAGAGAATACTAAGAAAAAATTCTTTCTTTCAGGAAAGAACCTGCCAGAAAATTCTCATCAGCCAATTCTAATCTCCAAGTGAAAGATTATTATAGTAGACCAGCTGAGTTTAGAGAGAAGAATTCTGAATATTTCATAACTCCGCTCCTTTTATTTGTTTATACCACAGCCCATGATCCTGTCTTCTCTCTAACTCAGATGTATGTGAGAGACAGAGATCTCATAATCTGTGCTGCCTTTCTAATGACTAAAGATCAAAAAATAACAAATGGAAGTATTTAGGGACATGTGTTTAGGTTTCAGACTCTCTTTCTTTAAAAGAGCAACCAATCTTGCCAGAGCTATACACCAAATTGTATTTAAAAATGTAAAGATAAAATATAAAAGCCTAGAAAATGACAAAGGAGAATCCAGTGTTAAAGACAGACCATAACTTCAGGCAAATTGGTTACAACAAATGCTTTCACCTACTGATATAAGAGAGGTTGTAATTTAAGATTTTAGGCTTCCAGAAAGTGATAACAAAAAGTGATTTTTCTGCGTAACCTGAAAGGTGGAATGCAAGCTGGATCTAAACACTTATTTCCCTAATTTATACAGAGAAATGAGTACATTAGGCTTATACAACAGAGAAAAAGCAATTAATCCTAACATAGATTTCTGGCTAGACTTGTACATTTTGCTTTAGAATGAAAATGCCTTTTAAAGCAAATATTCCCTCTGCCTCAGTTACTAGGAATTTGCCATTGTTTAATCAGAGGCTATATTGAACAATCATAATCTATAGTCTTCTTAGTTTTGCTTCATTTAACTCTTTCAGTTCTGCTTTTGATTTTTTGTTTTTGTTTTTTTAAAGTCACAATCTGAGACTTCAAAGGGAAAGGGCTGGGCTATTTCTTAGTGTATTGTTGGAAGAAATGTCCTTCTGGGTTCAGTTCCAAGTGGGGAGAAAGACACTGGAAACATGGTGGCTGCTTGGATAGATGGTTTTAATGGTGGACAGGATCACATGCCTTGAAGATCTTGAGTGAAGAAAAAAAGGGAAGAGATGCTGAGAGTGCTTGAGTTTTATACCCTCTCTGGGCTTTTGAATGTGATTTTCTCCTTGAAAGTCCCTTAACTGGAGTATTGTTTTTTGCTTGATTGTTTGTCTGGTGTTAATCCCTGATTATCTGCACATTGGTTGCTGGAGAGGATTTGTTCAGGTCTTTTGTTTCCTTCTTTCTTTTGTATTGTCTCCTTTGATTGGTGTGCAATTGGTGTGATTTAGCTCTGTGTGTTTATTAATGGCTGATTTGTCTGAATACTGAGTTTCCAGACGTTCCCTAGCATTTGTGGATTTGTCTTGTCTAGGAAGTTTCTGACATATCCTGAGAGTTGACAAGAATTTGAGCTTGTATTCTGATTGGTTGTCAGACTCCCAGGGGTCATGCAGGGGTAACTTTGTAGGTTGTATTTTTTTGTCCCAAGCTTGGTTGAACCTTGCTGGGTTTTGATGTAATGAAAGGGCTTTGGGCAATTCCTATTATGGCTCTGCCTGAAGGAGGTAGACCTTTGTTATGTAGAATAGACTGGCCCAGGCCTTAATGGCTCATTGACAAAGGTGGGTGGGTGGGTGGGTGGGGGGCTGAGTTTCTGCCTCACTTTTAGGGGAAATATTATGCCCTTTTAATATTTCCTAAAGTATCTCATTTTGTCATTCTCTTGTGAGAATGTATATTCTGAACTTGGCAAGTAACCTGGAGGATTATGAATGCCTGATGTTAGGGACTGCATTCACAACAGTTCCTCATTAATATTGGGCTTGTAACCTTATCCACTTTTTTGCATAATTTCTTCTTTCCTAGTATATGTAGCTAGGGGAAACTGTCTTGACTCACAATTTCTGTTAACATTAAATAGCCTTTATCTTTGCTTCCCTTCTTGCTGGTTCTTCCCCACACCCCCGAGAATGTTGATATTTGTATTCATGGATTAATATTCACACATTGTGCTATTCTGTAGTGCATTTTAACCATGATTTGTTGAACAAAACATGGCCTGGTTTATATCTTTTGCAACAGACACCTTAACCCACGGTTGACAAATGACAATAGTTGGAATCATACTATGAAAAAAACCCCAAAGAAACTACATTATTACATAGATTGAAGTTAAATCCAACTATTGTCTCTTTGTGTTCTAAAAGTTTGCTTTTGTGCCAAATAAATACTATTTTTCAAGATTTTTCTATTTGCACCTTGATCTTTTTAAAGTAATTTGGACTGGATATAGATCCTAGTTTTGGAATGATTAAAGGCTTGTGGAACAAACTATGTCCTATGGACTGAACATATGAATATACAGCCACATAATGTGTTCCTTTATATCCAGCCCTGCTGATTGAAATGTCAAGTCAAGTTAGAAAAATTACTCTGAAAATTGTTTGTGTAAATAATGCAATCTCCAGTTTTGTTCAGTTGAATGACCTTGGTAGCAAGCACTATATAATTATAAAACCTGATATTTCTTAGCTGTGAAAAAAGCCTGGCAAGGAACTTTAAATTTTATCAACATTTTTGAAGTAAGTTTTTTTTAAAATGCAGACCAATAAATTAAAAAAAAAATAGTACAAAACTGACAAAGAGCAGGCAATAACATATAAAACAGCAATAAGAATGCTTTCTAATAAATGTGTAACACAGAGCTAGCTTGGTGTGGTGGCAAAGATACTGAATTGGAGACTGTGAATTCTATTACCTCTTGATTTAGGAACAGACACATTAAATAGAGCTGCATAAAGGATCCCCATCCACACTACAGCTGTCTCCCCTGCTCTTAGAGTGGGAACTGTGAGACCAAGATGACCCCCAAATTGCACACCAGTCATGAAAGGGTAAGTACAGTACAGTCCCTAAAGATAGAAGGTGTCCAGACTCCAAGTAACTACTTAGTCTCAATAGGACTGACTTAGAATCTGTTTCTCCCCATCCAACACTAGGAATGTCAGTCCTCCCAAGTAAATCAAATGGAAAACATGATTAAAGTAAAGGTAAAGCACATATGTGTTAGTCCTTCCCGATTCTAGGGGGCGGTGCTCATCTCCATTTCAAAGCCGAAGAGCCAGCGCTGTCCAAAGATATCTCTGTGGTCATGTGGTCATGTGGCCGACTAAACATCAAAGGTGCACGGAACGCTGTTACCTTCCCACCAAAAGTGGTCCCTATTTTTCTACTTGCATTTTTTACTTGCTTTCGAACTGCTAGATTGGCAGAAGCTGGGACAAGTAATGGGAGCTCACCTCGTTATGCGGCTCTAGGGATTTGAACTGCTGAACTGCCGACCCTCAGGGTCTTAGCCATTGAGCCGTTGCATTCCTCTGGGAAACATGATTAGATGAAATAATTTGACTTTATTGTAAGGCTACAGTAGGAAAATCTTGCAAGACTGAAAATATAAATCTCCTACTAGCACATTAATAGCCTGATCAATTAGAGCTGCTCTTTCCTAAGTTTCTTTCTGATCATTAAGCAACTGGGGACTTCTCCCTCTCTTATCTGATCATTCCCTAGGCCTAAACAGCATTTCTTCCCCTTGTTCCTCAAGGTCATTCCCATGTACTATGTGTGATTGACTGGATGCCTGGGCAGGTATATGTGGCCCATAACCCCAAGATATAGGAAATAATTGTCCATTCTTATGTTCTGCCCCAGCTATGGACCCCAAAGAATGCAGCACACACAAACTCTATAACAAGCTTATTTTACACAAATAACTTAATCTTTATCATTCAAAGGCTGTTAATGAACTATCTTAACAGCCTACCAGAATTCTAAGATAAGGTAATCACAGTCTTACTAGAGTTGGCAGAAAGCCCAGAAGCAATTTTAACACGAAGGATAGTGAACTAAAGTTGATCTCTTGTTGTAAGCAACATTCCTTCTTAAATAGGCTAAGAGCGTGGCCAATTAGGCCCAAGCCTTACTCTCAAGGCTCCTCTCTCCTGCATTTTGGCAGCTCTGTGCACCCATGCATTGAGAAAAGACTCCTCCTCTTCGTCCTCTTCACTTAAAGGAGCTTCTGGAGGTTCTGAAGGCCCTGGCTGAATCCCTGCCTCTGGCACCACATCTTCTCCAGCCTCCTCACTGTCCGACTCGAGCACCAGCTGCACAGGCTGCTGACGCAGCACCACACCAGCCTCCTTGTTGTTGGAATCAGCTACAATCTGCACAGGCCGCTGATAGGCCACAACATCTTGGTTAGGCAAATGAATAACCTTTACTGCAGCAGATATCTTGGAACATATAATGTAAGATATACCTGAAGAACAATTCCAGACTACTATACCCCCGTGTACATCCTAGGACTTCCCCCATTTTTTCTTTTATTACCCAAAACCACTTATCAAAATCTTATTAAACTTGGAGAACTGCCCATAAATCCCTTCCTTCAGTATCATTCTAACTTCTGAACAAATGGTCACAATTCAAGGACTACTTGCATTATAAAAATAATATCATGGAATTACCTATGTCATTTCAACAAATTGCCATTGATAATTTCATTTACTTTTATCTTATTATGAATACTTTGGGAGATTTTTGAATATATTTTAGTACATGTGATAATCTTTAACTCAATTTTAACTCAATTGGACTAGAAGACTTCCAAGATCCCTTCCAACTCTGTTATTCTATTCTATTCTAATTTAAATGAACCTGTTGTGATGTGTACATATGTAATTACCCAAAGTATTTTTACCCAATTTTGAATAATTTATCCAGGTTTGAGAAGCACTGTCCCAGGGTGTCACGCCCTTGTCACTTCCCATCTGGACTACTGTAATGCTCTCTACATGGGGCTCCCCTTGAGGAGCACCCGGAGGCTTCAACTGGTCCAGAATGCAGCCGTACGAGTGATTATGGGAGCGACTCATTGCTTCTGGGTAACACCCCTCTTGCGCAAGCTGCACTGGCACCCAGTGGTCTTCCGGGTGCGTTTCAAGGTGCTAGTCACCATTTTCAAAGCGCTCCATGGCTTAGGACTGGGATACCTACAGGATCGCCTTCAGTCACCGAATATCTCTCACCGTCTGATACGCTCTCACAGAGAGGGCCTCCTCAGGGTGCTGTCGGCCAGACAATGTCAGCTGGCGACCCACAGGGGGAGAGCCTTCTCTGTGGAGGGTCCTGCCCTATGGAATGAACTGCCCCCAGATATAAGAAGGATTCCCGACCTCCGCACCTTCCGTCAGGCTCTGAAGATTCTTTTGTTCCATCAAGCCAGCCTGACCAAATAGATAAATTTTAAATGGGTTTTAATTGGCTTTAAAGGGGTTTTAGCAATTTTAATAACGGCCAAACTGCTTTAAATTATTTTAATAGTTTTAATTTTTGTGTTGGGTTGTTTTAATATGGCTGTAAATCACCCTGAGTCCTTCGGGAGAAGGGCAGTATAGAAATGTAATCAATCAATCAATCAAATCCATGTAAATGGACTTGACCCAATATTAGCTTTGCTTTCTTTTTCTTTGGCTATGTTTTTATTTCAGAGTAGGGAAGAAGATATAGGCTATTAGTGTCATTTATTTCTGATCCTTGCAGTATGGTTGATCATGGGTTTAATTCAGAAATACTTCTCCTGAGTCAGAACTGGGAATTTTGGCTTTATACTTTCATTGGAAAAATTACAATGATACATGTTCATATACTGAATAGGATATTGCAATAGTCTCTTTGCTGTCTATTTATTTTCCACTTGGCAAGACATTGTTTATATAAATCAGGGTCTCACCAGTAAAGGATTTTCATGTTACTTACTATATAAGCTCCCGTGTGTCTATCTGACTTTTGCCAATAAGGGCAAACACAATCCTTCCTGACAAAAGGTAGCCAACATGTTTTGAAACAGAACCAAAGTTGAAACAAAAAATACCAAAGTACATTTGGGTTTGGTTTTTTTTTTAAAAAAATGAATTATTGGTGTTCTCTCATTCTTTTTGAAATGTGATGGAATAATTTCAATAAAGTTTACTCTTGTATGAGAAACATACGACAGCTCTTAAGAAGAGTGCAAAAATTATTTCAATCTTGTTCATGCTGTCAGCAGTAAAAACTGATATTAAGCAATAGGAAATTCTCAGCAAGTAAATAGGACATTGGCCTGTATGACAGATTTAAGTACTTTTGATTTTTCTTTCTAGACTATCAATCTTCCTGTCACTGTAATCCCCATATCTGACTGAGAGAGGTGTATTTGGCTCATAGAACCTATCAAGAATCTGACTTCTGTTCCCTTCCCACACACTATTTTATGGGGTAGTTTGGGTAACAACTTCCACTTAATTTAATATGTATAGCTCAGAAGTGTAAGGATAAGGTGAACTCATTTGGCATAATTACAGTATCAGATGTGTCAAGAATGCACAATTTAAGGCAATATAGCTGTCCTGGAGCCATCACACCTTTGACAGTCTGTCAGCTGTTTGATGCTGGAAGGGTAGGAAGAGAGCACCTGCTTCTTCAAGCAGAAAATAGACTCTTAGAAAAATGGTAAGGACTAAACTGCTATCATGTTTTTCTGTTTAGCATATGCTCACACTTCCTACTCATTCACACCCACTCTCTCTTTTTTTCTTTGCCACTGTATGATCCAAAACAGGTATTAACATTTACCCTTGTGTAAAAGAAAAAATGAAGTAGAGTTTTACTTTCCTTTTTTGAAATAGCACTGGGATAAGAAAGGGTCCCTATGCATAGACAGTAGATGGCTCAGTGACTCCAATAGAAGAGAATATCTATAGCTCAGAGCTGAACTATGAGACCTTGGTGCTGTCTGAACTTGGTTGTTTCTTGTGGACATTTCATTACCTCACTAGGTAACATTATCAATGCCAGTGAGTCTGATTTTTGCTTCCTGTCTATATATAGCACTTTACCCTGTCAGAGTTGACAAGAAAGTGATTTTCTCCTTGAAAGTCCCTTAACTGGAGTATTGTTTTTTGCTTGATTGTTTGTCTGGTGTTAATCCATGATTATCTGCACATTGGTTGCTGGAGAGGGTTTGTTCAGGTCTTTTGTTTACTTCTTCTTTCTTTTGTATTATCTCGTTTGAATGGTGTGCAAGTGTGATTTATCTCTGAGTGTTTATTAATGGCTGATTTGTCTGAATACTGAGCTTCCAGATTTGTTCCCTAGCATTTGGGGATTTGTCTTGTCTAGGAAGTTTTCCTAGACAGTTTTCCAATTGAAACTATGGTTGAGTGTGTCCATGTGAGATTAAGGGATTTTCATCCTATCTTTTGACTGCTAGCTGGTGTTCAGGGATGTGCTTGCTTTGTCTTCTGCTCATTTGTCCTACACAATGGCTACATAGTCCTTATGCTTTATGATGTAGATGATTCTTGTCTTTTTTCTTAAGCAACTGAGTTTTTGAATTTACTTAAGATATTTTGGAGGGTTTACTTGGTTTAGTGTGTTATAGTGACGCCCTGCAGTAGTGCTTGACTTACAACCATCTGTTTAAGTATGACTTAAGGTTATGATAGCTTCAGAAAAAGTGATGACCTCTTCTTGAGTAGGTCACACCATCACACCATCCTTACAGTCACATGATCACAATTTGGGTGCTTGGCAACTGGCTTGCCTTTACAACTAATTGCAGTATCATGTGGCCACGTGTTTGGGATTTTTTGACATTCCCAGACAGTTTCTGACAAGCAATGTCAATTTAGGAAGTCAGATTCATTTAACAACTGTGTTAAAAAGGGTTGTAAAATCAGATCCAGTCACATGATGACTTTCTTAACAACCGCATGACTTAGTGATCAAAATTCTGGTACCAATTGTGGTTTTAAGTTGAGGACTGGGATCAGAGTGGCTTGGGTGGTTAAGATGCTGAGATGACAAGCAGCAAGTCTGCATTCGAAACTGCTGCTGGGGGATAGATGATCTCCCATCATTCACTCCAGCTCCTGCTGGAGATACGAAACAAGCCTCCCATTGGGTGACCCCTGAGCAATGATGATGTCACCAACTAATCCTTTCAACCTGGAAGTGCTGCAATGCTTCTGACATAAGTGCAATGTGAATTGAGAACTATCTGTAGTCTAGTCTGTTGACAGTTTCTGAGATGTCTTTGATGTATGTGTATGAATGTATGTATGTACTTGGATTAATCATAATCATAAGTTTATGATTAATTATTAATTAATTAATGATTTAAATTCAACATTTTCCTGGTGAATCAGAGGAAGGAAAAGAATTATGTCTTATAAACTGTTGCTGTTAAATTTCAGTTTCTATGACGCAACAGGCTGTCCTTTTTTTTTTAAAGAAGCCCCCTTTAACTTACTTCACATTAAAGCTCCAGTAATAATAGTGAAATGAATGATATGGCTAAAATAGAAAGACCAGTCTAAAGAATGATCCAGATGATCATGCATTTATTTCAATTAATACCATTTTACAAACATGATTGACCAGTCTTAAATTCCCTTTCTCCTTTCTGCTCTTTCCCTCAGATATTGTCTTTACAAAGCAACCATCTGATTAATGAGTAGTCTAATAGCACCGATTAGATCAGTAAGCGTTAAATTAACTTAAAATCACCCTAATATCTACATGATATGCCATATTGATCTGGCATACTTGAGCATGTATTTTCCAAATATTTGTAAGAAAATATAACCAACCTTCCAGGGAGGTGTATTTCTGTTTATAATTAAATGATTTATATTTTTCCTTTGCTGCAGTGGCCTGAAGGCACTGAGTAATAAGTCATATAAGCTATGAATAACATGTATGAAAAAATAATCAAAGCAACTTTAGAAAGAGAGCCAGTTTGGTGTAGTGGTTAATGTGTCAGGCTAGAAACTGTGAGATTCTGAATTTTAGTCTTGCCTTTGCACAAAGCCAGCTGTGGGACCTTGGGCAAGTCACTCTTTCTCAATCCTGGGAAGCAGGCAATGGCAAATATCTTCTAAGAAACTTTCAGGGATTTATCCAGGTGTTGGAAGAAATGTCCATCTGGATTCAGTTCCAAGTGGGGAGAAACACATTGGAAACATAGAGGCTGATTGGAAAGATGATTTAATGATGAAGCAGAACCACCAAGTATGATTCTGGGTAGCTGATCACATGGAATGGAGGGTGAGAGGTATTCATACCCTCTCTTGGGCTTGGAACTTGAGCTTCCTGTTCCTGCGGCAAGGGCATGTATTCTATTGGCTGTCAGACTCCCAGGGGGCTATGCAAGGGTCATAGGTGAGGTTGTCTTAGATAATTTTGTTTGACCCTTGCTGAGGGATGCAATGAAGCGGCTTGGTTGTGCCATGTGGTTAGCTCTGCTGATAGATAATCCTATTATGTCCTGGAGGGTCATGTCTTAATCCCGTCAACTTGAAGCTGGAGGCCTTTTGTTTTATAGATTAGGCTGCCCCAGTCTTTCTCAATGGGCACCAAATATCTGCTGGGGGTAGAAAGCTGCTGGGAACTGCTCTTTGTCTTTAAAAACATATTTCTCCTTTTCTTATCTAGGGAAATGTTATATTCTGCCTTTTTAAAATATTCCTCAAAATATTTTATTTTTCTAGGAGGGGTGGGTGGGTGCTAACTTTCTATACAGGCATTGAGCAGGAATTAACTTTAACTCGAAGGTGCATACAGGTGTGCAGGTGTGCACACATTCATACACCAGTTTAAAAAGTAGTACAATTTTTGACAGGGGGTCTCCAACCTTGGCAACTTTAAGCCTGGCGGACTTCAACTTGAAGCCTTCAAGTTGAAGTCCTCCAGGCTTAAAGTTGCCAAGGTTGGAGACTCCTGGTTTGTGAAGTACTTAAAAAGTAAAAACAATGCTGGGTGTTGGAGGAAGCTTTATTGGCTGCTATCACTTGAAATATTTCTTTTGACCCAGCTATTTTAACTGAGAAGATCAACTGAGAAGATGAAGGTGACCTTATTTTAGGTAGGGTGCTGTGACATTTCCTAGTTAGTTTTGGATGCCACCAGGTGATAAAAATTAAATCCCAAAAGTGGGTGCCATCAGAAAATGATTTGGTTTAGTGGCTATGATGATCCAGCTACTTCACAGAATAAAAAATAATTCCCTGTGCCCATAGTGCTACTAATATTAAGCCCTGGGAGGAAGGAAGTTTGGTTGAGTGGATTTTTATCCATTTCTCAGGATGTGTTTTGTGATAGCTTGAATGGTACTACCATCATTTCCAAGTCTTAGCTTCAGCTAATTAATTGACATAAACCCAAAGAATTTGGGGGTTCTTCTTTATAGAAGTAGGGCCCATTTTAATAAGAGGAGAAAGGTTAAGCATCTGGTTAGTCAGTTGGAGATTTGCTCATTTCTTTCTCTTTTGTTACTTGGCAACGTAATAGCTTTGCTTTCACACCTATCTGTATGTGTGCAACAGAAGTTGGCTTCTATTCATGCCAAGCTGTGACTGAGCCCTTGCCTCTCAACCCCTCCTCCCTGGAAAAGCCTAATAATAAATTCAACTAAAAATAATTACCTTGTCGTAAATTAGGGATTAGCATATGAATCAGAGGGGTTTAACATATGAAAGGGCTTTTGATGCTGCATAAAACTGATATAGAAAATGACTAACGGAATCACAAATTACAGTGTAAAAGGCAGCTATATCCAGGGCAGATTGAAGGTTTGATTGCCAAAAGAAAATGCCAGTGTTGGGGGAGAAACATAGATGGTTGTTGGATGGATGGAAACTAAGTATCGGTTTCAAGATACGTTTCTTCATCTGAAATTATATGAGTTCATCTGTTGAGGACGGGATCAAACAAAGGTCCATTGTGCATCAATAATGTTTGTAGCCATATCTATATCCAGCTCTGAAATAAACGGTATGTCTTTGTCAGTTTCCAAGTGAATGTGCTAGATTTTTCAAAATATTTGCGTTTTTTCTTTTCTTAGTTATTGCCAGTTTTAGTAATAGAACAAGGAGCTTTTTGGTATTATAGATGTCTAAAAACCCCCTGCAAATGTTCGTAAGGCTTGACACCCTGTGCCCTTCCCTGTCTTTTGATTACTTATGCCAAATGCTCACCAATTGGTGCGAATATGTATCTACTATATATCTGGTCCTTTAAGAGCTTTCAGCAGCAGAACTAGTAGCAAATGTGCCATAATTGAAGCTTTCCATCCATACAATGATCAGAGGATTTTCACTGAAATCAGATCTTATTTTTAAAGGCTGGCACTATCAGACTTTAAAAATTGCCCAGTAAATGACAGTGATGAGGATGGATGGGGATATTTTGCTTAGTATCACCAACTGTGTCTCTAAGTAGCTTATTATTTTGTTTTTTGTCTATAGAGAACACACTGGGTTCTCTAGACTTAAAAAAAAAACCCCAAGGGGGGAAAAAAACTTAAGAAAGAAAAAATAACTTAAGAAAACCAACAAAAAAGAACCTTAATGGAACTTATGTCTGTCTATGATTGCTGAATAAAGCCTTTGAATGGTGCTTTACAATATGTGGGAATGGATATGAAGCCCTGCTTTTCAAATCATTAAAGCAACTACATCTTTTTCCAGCCTTGCACAGTTGGAAAAAGATGTGGCTGTTTTCAAGATTTGAAAAGATGAGCTTTCTGCATGAGCTCATATTTTCTGAAACACTTCTTTTGAAAGATTTGCCCATTGGGCTACTTTCTACATGCCTTTTAGGCTGCAGTGGCTTTTCCAGATATACATTTTAGTATAGAAGCTAAATGAGAATGAGTTTTAAGATTTAGCTTTGGCACAAAGGTGGGTTTATAAAACCTTGAAAGGATTTCTCTCTCCTGCCAATGGCATGCTGACTAAAAACCAGGACCTTCTAATTGTGAGTGAGTACAATCCTGACCTTTGCATTGAGCTCAACGTTGTGTTCAAGGCCTAGTTTGGAGAGAATCAGCACCTACCAGGTCTCAGTCCAAGGCAAGAATAACAGAATAACAGAGCTGGAAGGAACCTTGGAGGTCTTTTAGTCCAATCTTCTGGTCAGGCAGGAAACCCTACACCATTTCAGACAAATTATTGTTCAATTTCTTCTTATAAACTTCCAGTGTTGGAGCATTCACAACTTCTGGAGAAAATTATTCCACTGATTAATTGTTCTGCTAGGAAATTTCTCCTTAATTCTAGTTTGCTTCTCTCCTTGATTAGTTTCCATCCATTGATTCTTGTCCTGCCTTCATTTGCTTTGGAGATTAGGTTGACTCTCCAGAGATTTCTTTATGGCAGTCCCTTAGATATTGGAGATCCCTAGTTCTTCTTTTCATTAAACTAGACATACCCAAGTCCAGCAACCGTTCTTTGTATGTTTTAGCCTCCAGTCCCCTAATCATCCTGATTGCTCTTCTTTGTACCCATTTTAGAGTCTCAACATCTTTTTTTACATTGTGTTGACCAAAACTGGATACATTCCAAGTGTGGTCTTACTTTGTACTTCCAGTTGTAGTCAAGCTTTATGCTATTCATTGATTGGCATGGAGAATTAATGTATTTGTATTCTTTTATCAGATTTCTACCCACACAAGAACTCAAAGCATCGTATGTAGTTCTTGCTCAATCGATTACCCACAACAGCAACCTAAGGTGGTCAAGCTGGACTGAGAAAGAGCCAGCTTCTATGGCTCCAGATAGATGTCTACCTGGAGTTCCCTGGTTCTAATAAAACACCTAAATCCCACTGGTTCTTTTGCCCAACAGAATGAGTGACATCTGTGTTACCACCAGATCATATGGAGGAGGTAAGGCAACCAAATTTCAAAAAAAAAAAAAAAACACTGCAAGACTTTGAGGTTACTTACTTTTAAAACTATGTGTACCTGTATTTAAAATATGTGCCTACATGTTTTGTTGTTTTTGAACACAATGAGATTCCATTTGTATGCATTATTGTCATCCTGTGGGGATAAATCCTACCGAATTTCAGAGACAGAGAGATAGATAGATTTTTTTTTTATACAGGAAGTCTGTATGGATTTCAGTGCTAAGGAACAGAATGTATGAAAGCCCTCTCTTTTTTGCAAGTCTGTTGAATTTTGAGAGAGAACAGGATTGGATTTGGTGCTCATCATGTCTGTACCAGGGGTGAAATTCAGCCAGAACTATCTGGCTTGCACGATCCGATAAGGCTGTTGGGGGGAGGCTCCACCCACCCGCCCAGATATCATGATGTCCGTTTTTTGACCCTCTGCGCATGCACAGAAGACTCTGCGCATGTGCAGAAGGCTCTCATGAGCCCACGTGCTCACATTTGTGATCTGGTAGCGAAGGTAAGTGCATTTTACCCCTGGTCTGTACCATGCCTCACCATTTGTTTCTTCCTTTTCATGTCTCTGCTCAGAACCACTGGGAGAAAAGAGATGGCAAAGAACAGTACAAAGCTCTATAATAAGCTATTCAGAAACGTAAGTGTACTATATTCTGGATCTGAACCAGTTTGAATAAGATTGGTAGGAAAAATGAGCATTTAAATATTTTGATTTCTTTTAAACATGAAGAACCTGTTTCATTACTGGCTAATATTTTCTTTTGAAGATCATATCTATAATTTTTCCATGATTCTCTAAGGCTTTTTAGACCAAGGAGACAATGCTGACACCCCTTACATGAATGTTGGCACTAAACAACTCAAGGGATGTCACTTCTGCCCAACTCAAAAGATGATTTGGCATGGCAAAAAATATTTCGCAGCCTGATATCACAGTCAACCGCTTGAGAAACTCCTTTTTTTCCACCAGTCTCAATAACTAGGAGGATTATTGAGCTCTGATGGACCATTTTATCACATCTTTGCAGCTGCATCTTTTTGTATGGCCAGCAGGCAACCCATTTGTCAATCACCATGAATGAAACCATACAACAGCAAAGTGGCTGGACCACTGATGGCACAGGCATCATAGGGAAAGAGGCAAAATGCTTGGAAAATAAAGATTAATGTTTAAGGACATCTGGCCAGAACCCTGAGTGGTTCTAAATGGCAGTGAAAAAAAATGATGGGCTATGTGAGTCATATCAGCAATGGAAAGTCTAATTGATAGTGTAGAACTAAATATATTGTACTATCCTCTCAGCTTCCTGGATGGAACAAAAAGAACTAGGTAATTGCACAATAATGTCCACTCCTTAATGACAGTTTCTCTTCTATAATCTCCTTCAGAGTGCATATCTGAAAAAAAAACTACAAAGATGTACAGTTGTATGCATGCACTTGAGGCTATGAAGAAGTCTATATACTGTATACAGTCCTTGTACTTGGAAATGTACCTTGAAAATTAAAGGTAAGAGTGATAAAACAGTTACAAGAGAGTACAGTTAGAAGAAACTTTGATATACTGTATTTATGCCAAAAGAAACTGATCTTTAATATACATGTTGTTAATTAGCAAGAAAAAATGTTTTCTTGGGATTTTCTAGCAGTTCAACATCCATAAAGAATGATCGGATTGGAGTAGATTATGTAAAAGATAAAGGTAAAGGTTCCCCTGCACATATGTGCTAGTCCTTCCTGACTCTAAGGGGCTGTGCTCATCTCCATTTCAAAGCTGAAGAGCCAGCGCTGCCTGAAGACGTCTCCGTGGTCATGTGGCTGGCATGACTAAATGACAAAAGCGCATGGAATGCTTTTACCTTCCCACCAATGATGGTCCCTATTTTTCTACTTGCGTTTTTTATGTGCTTTCGAACTGCTAGGTTGGCAGAAGCTGGGACAGGAGCTCACCCTGTTATGTGGCACTAGGGATCTGAACTGCTGACCTTTTGATCAACAAGCTCAGTGTCTTAGCCACTGGATCCCGTAGATTATGTAACCAGCATTAATTGTACCTTTGTCCTGTGCAGTGTTCTCTGACAACAAAGGGCAGAGTTCTGGAGACCTCAGGCACATTTTAACCGTGGTGCACTGGCAACAAGGGCAACCAAAGCCCAGCTTTTCTCTAAGCAGCATGCTCACTCTTTTGTGTGTGTGTGCTAGGAGCTGCGATTTAAAGATAATTTTGCAAGACTAATGTTCAGTTGCTTGCTTATCATCAACGAAGAATGGTGTACTGACTCAGCCAGAATATATTTGAAAGGTATGGAACTGCAGATTGATAGTCTATTCCAGAAAAGAAAAGGAAAGAAAGAAAAGGAAAGGAAAGGAAAGAAGCCAAGCCCAATACATTGCCTGTTATAGTTTTAAATATAGCTGAAGCAATGAGTCCTTCATCACTGACGCTTGATGTTAATATGTTGCAAGCTGAAGCAGTTGCGATCAAAGCCAGCTGTTGAAGAACATTTATAATCTGGAGCTACTGTTGGAAACAATCTGTTGATGCTATAAATTATTATTTTCAGACAAATAGCTTTATTAGGAACAGAGTTAAAGTTGTAAAGATAGATCAATTACCTCTAGGAGAAAAAACAACAACAACAAGACTTATTAGCATAAGTAGCTATAAAAGAAGAAAAATGATGCTTGAAAGTTGAGGAATTTTAAATTGAAAAATAAAATGAACTCAAATGTTTAAGTGTTTTGCTCTGAGAGATAAGGTTTTCCAGAGGTCTAAACTTTGGCTGTAGCAGACACTTCTTTTTTTTAAATAATAATTTTATGAAACATAATTAAACAGACAAAAACTAATACAAAGTACAAAAATGAAAAAAAATTAGAAATCATGGCAAAAGAGAAAAATAATATAGATAGAAACAAAGAAAAGAAAGAAAAATATAGCAAAGAAAATAAATATTTTCTCCTTTGTCACAGCAAGTAGAAATTTATCTTTTCTTAAAATACAACAAATGATTTCTTCATACCATACTTTATCTCTTATCTATAAACTGATCCTTACAACCTTGTCATTCAACCCTGGTCAGCAAAAATCCATTAGCAAGATACTTATCTGATACATTTATCTAACCTGTTCTGAGTCCTTCCTTTCTCTAAGGACATTCTCAGATTTCTGGGTTGCAAGGTTGCTTTCTTACAGGTGTTTCATTACCCAAACTAGGTAATGTCATCAGTGCTAGTGATGAGGTGACTAGCATCAGTGCTAGTGATTCATTGGATAATGAAACATCTACAAGAAAACAACCAAGCTCAGAGAACACCAAGGATTCCTCATTTCAACCTTGAATTACAAATGTTCTCCTTTATTGGCTTTCAGGATGCCTTACCAAGAGCAAGGTATTTCACAATTTCATACAGGCATTGGTTTTCCTGCTTTCCAAGTTTCTCCTCCCTATTGACTTATGCGAAAGAGGATCTTCAGCTATTAGTAGGTGTCATTAAAGCCATGTTAATCTTAGCAAAATTAAAGTTCTGTGTGAGAAGTTGTGCTTCCTTGCCCAGCAAACTGGAGAATTATTTTTTTAAAAATAGCCTACAGGTGTTTTCATAGAAGTATTTTTAATTCTCTCTGAAAGTTGGAAGGACAGCACCAATACCAGAGAACATCTGAATATCAGCAAACAAAATGTAGACAATTAGGATAAATCCTGTGATTTCTGTCAAGCTCGGCACTTAACTAGCTTAACTTTTAAAATAGTATTAATGTTAGTTAGGTGCTATTAAATTGGATCCAACTCTTGGTTGCTGATTGGGATTAGCTGTAATTTGTAGTTCTTTTAAAACTTTTCAGGATTCTCTTGTATGGGGATGAAATCCAGCAGGTTCTGGAAAACTAGTAGTGGAAATTTTGAGCAGTTTGGAGAACCGGTAGCGGAAATTTTGAATAGTTCAAAGAACCGGCAAATACCACTTCTGGCTGGCCCCAGAGTGGGGTGGAAATAGAAATTTTGCTATATACTTCCCCCAGAAATGGGGAAGGAATGAGGATTTTGTAGTATCCTTCCCCTGCTATGCCCATCAAGCCACGCCCACCAAGCCATGTCCACAGAACTGGTAGTAATAAAATTTGTATTTCACCACTGCTCTTGGATCCTCTCCCTTCTCCTCCCTACTTCAATCTTGTCCATGTTTCAATAGTGATCAGATAGAACAGGGGTGTCAAACTCAAGACCCATGGACCAGATCTGGCCTGCGGGTTGCTTAGATTTGGCCTCCGGGGTCTCTGCCAGTAAAAATGGAGCTTGGGAGGGCTGCCTGTGGCCATCCCAGGATCTGTTTTTGCTGCAGGAGGATCTCCCCAGGCCCACCCCAGTCACCACAGGTGCCTCTGACATGAGTGATGTTGAGTTGACCATGCCCCTGGTCACACCTATCCCAGCCTTGCCCCCCCCCCGAACTCAAACACAACCCTGATGCAATTGAGTTTGACACCTCTGAGCTAGAAGCAACTGGGAGAGCCCAGCAACAAAAAAGGAACTTTTCCTAATTACTGTCTCTTCATTTGAGGGCCACTATGGGGAGAAGGCAAATCATGTATAAGGTGCCTGCCAAGTGGAACTCTTCGCTGGCTTGTTGGGTGCGTGCCGTGGGATTCCCTAGAGACGGCAGTAGAAACAGTTCTGGATTAGCAAAATAAGCACATGCTCTTTCTCTGGGCATTCTCCTGTAGTATGAATTCTGAAGGGTTGGCTAATTGGGTTAGGGCTAGAAAGCTGAGGACGGCTCAGAAAAAAACCAGAACAAAGAAACCTGTGTTGCTTTACTGCAGTCTTAGAAGGATCAACTGATGCTTCATAAAGCATCTTTAAAGGCATGGTTGATTTGAAGCTTTATCAAAGTGAAGCACTCTTTTGAAGCTTTGCACAGCATTAACAGTAAGGCTTTATTTGGTCGAGAATTGATTAGCAATTCTTGCAGGCCACAGAATTAATAATTATTTCCAAATATATAATTTAAAGGTTCTTATCTTTTTTTTTTCATTGTCTTTCTCAGGAGGTTTTCATTGTATGTGAAAGGGGGAAAACTACAGCACCCATCCCTAGCATCAGGGTCCATTGGAGCTGGACAGCTAGTAAATTCAAATTTAATACATACATCAATCATCTTTATTCCCAAATTGCTCTGTGCATATACAATTCACAAGATAAAATTAGTGGGTAGCTTTAACTCAATCCTTTGTCTAAATATGTGCCTACCCACCACAGAAATGACCCAAGACAAAGTAATCAGAACCAAACTGAGCAGCTAGAGCAGTGCTGTCAAACTTGAGGCCCACAAGCTGGATACATCACATCTGGCCCCACCCCCTCCCAGTTTAGCAAAGGGGAAAAAAGTCCCGATACATCACATGATGCCGCCATGACAATGCGAGTTTGATACCCCTGAGCTAGAGAGAATCCCAGTTTGCTGTCAGCTGACTAGATGCCCTTTGACTTTGACCATGGTATTCATATTACAAATAGACAAGTTCACTGAGGCAACCATTTGTTTAAAGTATTCGCAATACATGTTCAAAATTTCAAATACCATTAGCTCAAAAAATGACCTGTTTCTATTATAAATTACAATAGCATCAAGTCATAGGACAGAAGTATAGATGGGTGGACTTCAACTTCCAGAATTCTCCACCCAGCATTTTGCACCCATGGAGTTCTGGGAGTTGGAGTCCATCAGAGGTGGGATTCACTTATCTTCCCTACTGGTTCACAAATGTGAGCACGTGTGTGCTCGCTTTGCTTGCAGGCACCACTTTGGCACATGCACATGGCCTTCTGCACATGCACAGTAGTCGCGCATTACATCTGGGTGGGTGGGCAGGGCCTCCCATAGTTGCCACTACCGGTTTGTGCAATCCAGACAGAACCGGATGAATCCCACCACTGGAGTCCACCCATCTTAAAGTGGACAAGGTTAAGAAAGTAGCCCTACAATTTGCTCATGAACCAATTGGAAAGCTGGAGGTGGTCAGTTAGGTTGCAAGTGCAATTGGTGCAAATCATAGCATCTGGAACCTCCTAAGTAAAACTAGGCAAGGACTGAAAGAAAGGGGGCAGTATGGAAAGACTTTGGCACATATCCAAATGCCTCTTATCCAGTGGTGGGATTCAAATAATTTAACAACCGGTTCTCTGCCCTAATGATTTCTTCCAACAACCAGTTCACCAAACTGCTCAGAAAGTTAACAACTTTGGTTCTCCCGAAGTGGTGAGAATTGGCTGAATCCCACCACTGCTCTTATCTCTTCATCAGACTTCATATCTAATGGAAATTTAAATAACAATAAAATAAACCATTGAATTCTGATCTTCCCTGACCTCTGCCTTGTGATTTTTTGCTGCCAGAATTATTCTGGATTTTCCAGATCATTTTGACTGCAGTGCACGCTGGCCAATCATTTGATTGAAAACATTTAAGTATTTCAGTGAATTAGACCTAACGGGGGCCATCATCTCTTCTGACTACATCCCTTTAAACTCTCTTCTCATTAAAACCTCTCAGTACATACTTGTTTGCCCTCTGTGTCTGGAATTTTAGATCTGCAATAAACCAGGCAATTGTAATGTGCTACAAATAACAAGTGAGTTGGCAGATAAAGGCCTCTTAGCATAACTATTCTTCTTGGCATCAACCTGTGAGCAATGATGACTATTCCAAAGGTGAGGAAATGCACCACACTCACCCACAAGCTTTATACAGAGAGAAAGCCTGATGAAGTGCCAGTTCTGATTTAATAACCATATGAGAAAATCTCACTTTATTTTGAGGGTTAACTACCTACTGTGGAAATATTAATTGCTGTGAATTGTGCCCATTTATTACTGTACAGAGATTTTTTCTCTCTCAGCTGGCGAGCAAGAGCTGAAACAACTTTTTAGGGTTGTTCTCTCACTGAGGAAAGAGAATAAGATTTTGACAAAAAATGGGCAAAGGGCAATTTTAGGTGTTAGGATTATAGTTAAATTGAATATGGCTTTCAGTTCCTCATCACTTTAGTGGTGCTGACTGAATTTGAAGGAACTGGGAATTGACAACACTGAATTCCAAAATAAGATATCTCTTCTGAAAGTGTCATTAAATAGTCATGCTTCAGGAGTATTACTGATAGAAAATTATAACTTGAACACAGTACTCCATGTCAGATTTTCCTTTTATAAGAAGACTGTTTCCAGGGAATTCTTGGAACATTTTGACATAAGGTGTTCTGAACGCATAATGCCTAGAGGAATGTCACTGATTTATCATTAGTAGCTAACATTTGATTCTTAATTATTTATTTGTCTATTTATATGGGTGCTAAATTCTATGAAGACTCTGGGTGGCATGCAACATTGAAACAGCTAGAAATAATACAACCAGAAAGAATGAGACACATCTGAAAAAAAAAAAAGAAAACCTTGAAAGTATGATACGAAACATATAAGAGGCTCATCACCCAACCTAGCACAAAGACTGGGGAGAAAACCAGATTTTAAAACACTTTAAAACCTTAGACATGTTAAGGTTAGGGATCATATGGATTTTTGGAGAAATGCTGCTTCAGAAGGCAGGCACTGCAAAAAAGAAGGTTCATTTCCTTCATCCCATAAGCTGAAACTATTTAATTCATGGGGCATAGACCATACTGATCTACCCAACTATATAGGACATGTAGAAATTATTGGAATAAATGGTGTCTCCGATAGTCAGAATCTATGTCATAAAGGACTTTTTGGGCAATTCAACAACTGAATTGCATTTGGAAACCACCTGGCAGCTAGTGCAACTTACAGGGAACATACTTTATATTGCCCATGCTACTACATTTAGGGTTGCCAGCCTTATGTAAAACATGTTGTAATGGTCCATATGCAAGGCGGCTAGGGCACAAGTGATGATCTGAAGGGCCTCCTGGTCACGGACCAGGTACAGTTGAGACGTAAGATGGATCTCTAGAAAGGCTTACCTGGCCACACCTCAACCAGCCATTGCAAGTCCAGGAAAACCCCCAGACTGTATTTAGTCAAGCAGATTGGAAAGTGTTACACCTGTGATGGCGAACCTATGGCACATGTGCCACAGGTGGCACACGTAGCCATATCAGTGGGCACGCGAGCTCAGCTCCAGCATGCACCAGAAGTAAGGAAACAGGCTGTTTCCTGGATCCGGAGGATCTCGGGGTGGTGGTGGTTTTTCATTCTCTTCAGTCTCCAGAGCCTTTCTAGGAATCTGGGGAGGGCGAAAACAGTCTTCCCCACCCCCCTGGAGGCTCCCCTGAGGCAAGAAACGGCCCATTTGACAACTTCTGGTGGGACTGTAAGTTGGCAAACAGGCTATTTTTGGCCTCCAGAGGGCCTCTGGTGGGGTGGGGAAGGCCGTTTTCACTCTCCCCAAACTCCTAGAAAGGATCTGGAGGCAGGGGACAGCAAAAAATAGGCCTACCATGGCATGCCAGGAGCATGGGCAGCATGGTGGGGGGGGGGGTCGTGTGCACATGCATGAGGGCAGGGTGCATAGAATTATGGGTGTTGGCATGCATGCGTGTGACCCCCCCCCCCCTGCTTCTGGCATCTGATGGCAAAAAGCTTAGCCATCATTGTGTTACACCATCCAGGAAAAAACTGAAAAATCTCTGGGATTGAATGACCCAAATATTCACAATTCCTCTTTTTAAGTTCCTTTTTCCTTTTGTTCTTGTATTCACATAGCAAAAGCAGAAAGCTAATCAAACTTATGCTGGGCCCTCATTCAAGGACTGCATTCGAAGCATGCAAGTGCTGAAAATTAGTAGCATCTTTTGAATAAATGTAAACACTTTTTTTTTTGGAATTAGAATGTTAACTAAAGCCCAACAGAAAGCCTGAATACCATGGATTTATACAAAACGATCTATCCTATTTCACCTGCAGCGACATATCATTCTAGACCATTCATGAAATATTAATTTTATTTGGATATTCTTCCTCATGCTTTTCACGATTCTATAAGGGGAATTTGGTGGCAAGCTGAGGGCTATTGTGAATTACTGGCAAGGTAGCAACTAAATACTTCCTGATTTATGATGAACTGGGATTTAGGGTGAACTGGCAACAAATGCTAAGGACCAAATAGGAGAGGTGAAGAACTGGCTCAGCATTGTGCACCAGTGGATTATTCATATAGAGGAAGCTTGGCTTGATGTATGAATGCAGGCAGTGAGCAATTACACCTTCAGTTTTAGACCAATTGATCTGCAGAGTATTAATGACATTCAATAGTAAGTAAAGCCATTGCCTTATATCAGTTCTTGTTCCTATTATTCTAAGAATAAATGAATATTTTAGAGGTACCAGAGCACAACTCCATCAAACAAGAATTTTACTTTTACAACATAGAATATTAATTTCCATGCTTTTGTCTTCAAATACAAATGCTTCTCCATTAACAACTTCTGATATATTGGAATAGAGAAGACTGATATAATTATAGATATAGATATAAATGTAGACAACCTGGGGAGTTCTGAGGTCCTAACAAGTGATATGTAGAGGAAGGTGGTATCCAAGTAGGAGATCTTGATAAGTAGAAATGTAAAGAAACAGGCAAAACAAGAAAAAACCCCCAACTCTTGACATTTTTTTCCTAGAACAGAAGGTATCTATGTTCCAACCAAGAAATCCTAACAAGTAACTCTTCCTGACTTCCTGCAACAGATTTACTTCTGAACTGGAGAAAGATCTAAAGTTCAGTCAGGAAGATAGAAAGTTCATAACCAACTAGTATTATTTTGTGATGGTTTTGCAAAAGTTGGAATATGTGTCTGAGTGAACATATCACAAAATTGTTCACTCATATTTGTGATATGAAATGTTTAGTGTTTTAAGGCAATTTTTAAGGATGAATCACAAAGATTTTTTTTAAAAAATCAAACGTTGCCAGATGCTCTATTATGCTACACCTGACCATAAGGGAAAATAATATTTGATGTAAAGGATCCCAACATATGGTTATTTTATATTGCTATTGAGACTAGCACATACGTTGCCAATTCTTTTTCTACTCATGAAGCAGAATAAAGATTGCTTTTCTGGTGGAAAATACCTGGAATAGTAAGCTAGACAATAACCCTTTCGGATTATGTTTTGTATCCATGTCTAAGATCTAGATTTACAGATTGATCATGTGAGTAGACCTATATGGTATCAAGTCTTTGTATCTTTCAAGTCAACCTACTGCTGCACAAGCAGTAGAGTTCAAGTAGGATAATACCTTTCCATTCATTAACAATATGAAGAGTTCCTATTTTTGGCAATCCAATCACAAACATTATACATATACATATAAATAAAAACACACACACACACTTACATACACACATACAGATATATACACACTACATACACAAACACACACACACACACACACACAACTTACATAGACAAATATATACATACATACATACATACATACATACATACATATATATATATATATATATATATATATGTATATATATATGTCTTTGGTTATTCAGATCTTCTCCCACGTAAAATTGGAAGTGTCTTGGCGACGTTTCAATGAAGTCTCATTTGTCATCTTCAGGCTGGTGTTCTCGGCTTCGTGCTTCCAGGACCAATGGAAGCATGAAGCCAAGAACACCAGCCTGAAGATGACGAATGAGACTTCGTTGAAATGTTGCCAAGACACTTCCAATTTTACGCAGGAGAAGACCCGAATAACCAAAAACCTACATACAGACACCCGTGAAAACCTCAGAAAATATATATATATATATATATATATATATATATATATATATATATATATATATATATATATATATATATATACATACACACACACATACATACATACATACATACATATTCTGGGTGTCAGCAGATATATATAAACACACAAATTCTGGGTGTCAGCAGATATATATAAACACACAAATTCTGGGTGTCAGCAGATTTACTTTCCAGAAAATCTATTCCTGTTCCTAATTTACCCTTTAAGGAAAGTGTGGGAAATTGTACGATACACTCTGTTAAAAGTTTTAATGGGTCTATATTCTCATCCATCCCCCGCCCCCTGCCCCAGAAATGCTAAATAGACATTTATGTTAACTCCCTAAACTTCTGGGCTTCCTACTGAACCTTGGCTTTTGGTAATCAAAAATCTACTATTCTAGGCCACTAAAAGGGCATAGCAAATGATTCTTATACCCTAATGCTAGATTTTAACTCAAGTCAATGATTTATAGTAGAAAGTACTGAGGACTTTTGTCTTGTATGACTTTACAGTGTAATGTCTTTACAGCAGAGCCATATCTCTCTTTGTCCAGATAATGGGTAGCACTCTGGGATTTTGCATTAATGCACTACATACATACAAGAAAATGAAAAACAACAACAATTAGTGTAATATGTTATTATGCCTGCCATTTTTCTCAGATGAAGAGGGCGTGATACAGTGGTGGGTTTCAAATTTTTTTACTACTGGTTCTGTGGGTGTGGCTTGGTGGGCATGGCTTGGTGGACCTGGCAGGGGAAGGTTACTGCAAAATCCCCATTTCCTCCCAATCAGCTGAGACTTGGAGGCAGAGAATAGATGGGGGTGGGGCCAGTCAGAATTTTTACTATCGGTTTTCCGAACTACTCAAAATTTCCACTACTGGTTCTCCAGAACTGGTCAGAACCTGCTGAAACCCACCTCTGGCGTGATACCTGTACGTGTCTTCAGCAGTAGTTAAACTGTACAGTGATCTCATCTACAGTATGTCCAAAAACTACAGCAAAAGTTGCAAATGAACTGAGCTGAAATCTTGGTTTTGAGGATAACGCTTATACATTAATATAGAATAACAGGAAGTTTTTGTTTAAAAAAATAGTGGCAGCGAATTGCATTCATGATGAGATTGAAGTTACCCCAATCTGTTACCATGTTCTTCTTCCTGCGACATGGTTTAATTTTGATTTTCATGAAATGATAAATGACCTCCTTGGAAAAGGTTGTCCTTTGAATTATACTTCACTATTGAAAATGTTTGTATATTTTTCACTTTGCAGAGGATGGTTGATTGCACGCAGATTTTCTTCATTCACCCTGACACAAACCTCTTCTAGGAATAACTTGTTCTCTACCTTTGGTGTTTCAAAGGTTGATAAGGGTTGTTCTGAAACAAAAATCACCTTTAATCTAAAATATCAGGAACATTGGCCTTTATCCAACTCAGTGTGAAATTTTAATTCTTAATTTTCCTATTTAATTTACATTTAATTTTATATCATGGGTAGTGGTATAATGTTATTATCCTATCCGTTTAGCAGGTGCTAAGTCTAATCAGGATTCAAATTAAATTCCATCATCAGTAGTTCCACTTATGTTTACGGTTCATTGCTTTACATGGCTTATTACTTATTTGATTTGTTGGTTGTTAGTTAGGAACCTAGTTTATAAAGGTATAATGACTTTAAAAGTATAATTCATGAAAAGCTATAGATCCATAAAAGAGAGAAACAAAGTCAGTGTTGCAAGCCAAGAAAATAGTTATAAATAAAGTCAACTAATTAATTGAATTGCAACGACTCATATAGTAGTCATAAAGGGAACCATTTTCTCTTAATCTGAAATTTATCAAAATGCCTCATTTCAAAAGCCATGCTTGTCAATATATAGAATAACTTGCTATAGTTAATAATTTTCACTCCCTGGGATATTTTGCAAGATAAGAAAACAACCTGTTTCTGGAATCTCTCTCATTATGCTGTAAAGGCACTGAAGAATCTGGAATAAGACCTCATATTTTGAATAAAGTAGACTTTATGCTTATATATCACTAACCATCACAGCCAAGAGCCTTGCAACTGATCGGCATTTAATTGAAAAGAGCTGTTTTGGAACTCCTTGAGTATTGATTTATTATTAAAAATTGGTAATAACCTATATTCAAATTTTAATTTAATTCAAATTAAAATGTATTACTCTAAAATAAACTAGTATCTTTGAAGGGAGTGGGACAATTTTTTTTGCTCCAAATATATTAAAATGTTGATTATTGGGGCAGGAGAGGTTAGTGGAATAGGAAGATTACATCTTCTGTCCAGACAGTGCCCACATATTTACTGATTTATTACAAATACATCTATGTTGCTATACCTCTAAGTGGTATAGCAAGGTAAGATTTAAGACATATCATACATTAAAATAAAGAGAAAGCATATATCAATATCAATTACATATATCAATGCAACAATCTTAATAAATACTATCAACATCACAACCCAACATCAAGCACAGATTCATCGCAACTCTGGTACATCTCATAGGCGGAGAGCATCCCATAGGAGGGGTTCTCCTGCAGAGCATGCTTGCCTCTGAGATCGTTTTTTTTATATAGGGTGCTGATTCGCAACAAACAGGCAGGCCTTAGGTAGATAGATTCTATTTGTAGTAGGTGGACTTAGGACATAGGTTGGTCCCAAGATTTTCATGGTGACAATCAACACAGCATTCAGAAGCATCATTGGAGCATAAGGTTGTTGCTATTCAGTTTCTACTCTCCAATTCCTCACAGCCTTATTTTGTGAACCCTGTCAATGATTACCCTCTTTTCTTTTGGCCCCCAAATGCCAAGAATACTGTAAGGGTACAAGGGAATGACATTGGGAAACAGGACAAAAAGATGCAGCCAAGGGACTGGTCAGATAAAAGGCAGCTGAGCCTGGAGCAGGAATGTGGATAGGACAAGAGGCTCAGAAAAAACTCTAGTTTTAGGTGTCAGCTTTGGAAGGCATATTAGCATCAGAAGTTTCCATGCTGCCAACTACTTGCGTTTGGGAAAGTGGGATGGGGGATTTAGAGCAGTGATTGTAGTTAGACATAATAGCATTCTTCCCTTCGGTCAAGGTCATAGTGTTTATGCATCTGGAGGAGGAGTGGTTGCAAGGATGGCTCAAGTTGGAATGGATGATGATTGGGCCATGTGACAGACTGATGGGTGCAGGGGTGAAATGTAAAATTTATTAATACCGGTTCTGTGGGTGTGGCTTGTGGTGATAATGTGACTGGGTGGGCATGGCCAACTTTTTTTTTTTACTTTTAAAAGCATTTTTTCTACCTTAAGAGGTTGCAGAAAAAAATGCTTTTAAAAACTTCTGATGATCAGGCAGCTCAGGTGGGATCGTCAGAAGCTTTTAAAGGCATTTTTTTTTGAAAAAATGCTTTTAAAAGTAAAAAAGCCTCTGATGATCATGCAGCTTAGCTGGGCATGTGGGGGCGGGGGCAGGGATTTTTGCTACTGGTTCTCTGAACCACCCGCTGCCATCGCTAAACCAGGAGTATTTCACCCCTGGTGCAGGGGCTGGATTTGGGTTTTTGATTTACTGGAACTCTCAGATTTTCCCAGATGTGCCAGTTTACCTTCTGTAATGAATGGAACTTTGAGAAATGCTTGCCTCAAAGTTTTTAATTGGAGTGGGGCTTTCTGGAATGCTGACATTAGGACTGTAAAGGGGACAGGGGAGAAAAATACTTCCAGACTTGCTAGAGTCTATTAATGTAACTTTACAATAAAGTAGAATTAGCTCATTAGATTATGTATCTTGTCTGGTCTACCTAGTAACACGGACACATGATTAATATTATAGACTGAGAAATATTCTCTGACCAATTAATAGACTACTACAAACACTGTCATTAGCTCAGGGTGTTGTGCTGTCTTGAACAATAGCAGTGCCAGAGCAACAAAAATACTCTCACCATCGATAAAATAAAAATTCCATCAATATTTTCAGTCATTTACAACCCCGCCTGCCCAACAGCCATTCTGGAAAAAAAAAATAATAGATTTCAGCTTTTTCAAAAGTATTTTGTGTTCCTTATTGAGCTTTTTTATTAGTCATTTTTTTCTGTATTGTTGTTTGAAACAGTTATATGTAACTAAATCTCTAATACTAGGATTTATGTCTGTGTAAAGCAGATGAATGTGTAAAGGAATTCTCCCTAGAGTGCAATAATTTGGGCATTATTTACTAGAAGGCTGCTCTTCTTTGCTCTCCTCTGAAACATTGCTGTCATATGAATGCTATTTCTCACCAGGGCTTTGATGATTTGATTCAAAGCTGATTCAGCTTAATCTTCAGATTGAATATACTTTCAGAATCAAATGGGAAAGTAGAAACGAAATGATTGACTATATTTTTCCAAAATGATTCAAATCTTCAAATCATGCTGAATGGATGTTCCAAACTGAATTGATGAGTTGACTCAGATGAGGGATGATTCTCTGCACTTTGTTCTTCACCCTAGGTGGCATCATCCATTCAGCATGCCTATGTGCTCAAAATTCAGTATGAAAGAAAGCATTGCAGAATCTAATCATAGGCTAATAAACAAGCAATAGGTTAATTTGTAAATTTAGCATGAGTAATCAAATGCAAAGCACCATTTAACTTAATGTCTAAAATGTATCTGGGCTTTGCAAAATTCTACTGCAAAACAGCTTTATGTTAAATGGAAACTTGTTCAAAGATAGGTACAATGAAGCTCTTTTTTGTTTGGTTTGTTTTTTTGTCTCCAAAGTAGGTAAAAACTGAGCATTTTGGAATACTGAAATATTGGTCAGATTGAAAATCCATCACTCCAAAAGTCATCTTTCTCCTTCCTTTCTGCCCTTCAAACCAGTGGTGGGGTTCAAATTTTTTACTACTGGTTCTGTGGCCATGGCTTGATGGGCATGCTGTGGCTTGATGGGCGTGGCTTGGTGGGCATGGCAGGGGAAGGATACTGCAAAATCTCCATTTCCTCCCACTTGGGACTTGGGAGGCAAGAATAGATGGGGGTGGGGCCAGTAAGTGATGGTATTTACTGGTTCTCTGAACTACTCAAAATTTCCGCTACCGGTTCTCCAGAACCTGCTGAATACCACCTCTGCTTCAAACCCCTGCAAAGACAAAAGCACTGTGGTGTATTCAGAACTTGAAAAAAACCAGCTTATCCTCCAAGTCTTTTTGGCCAAACACGTAATTCCATTGAAGAGAACAAATATGCAAAAGGAAATAAAATTTGGGCAGATGACTTACAGTGACCCAATGTGCAAGTCCAATGAAATTATCCTAATAAACTATAAACAATGAAATTATTATTATAAACGATATCCAATCCACATTAAAATGTCCATCTGGAGGTAACAATCTAGTTTATACCTTCATTTAGTATGGGAAATCACTAAGTGGTTCTCTGAATTTTTATGAACTCTGTGGAAATTCTTGGAATGTTCCGTTTTGAATGGGCCGTGCCTAACCCTAACCCTTTCTTTCACCATCCCAGTTAAAAAGGACATAATTTATGGCTGTATGATATAACAGAGTTGGAAGGGACCTTGGAGGTCATCTAGTCAAACCCCTTGCTCAGGCAGGAAGCCCTATATACCATTTCAGACAAATGGCTGTCCAATCTCTTCTTAAAAACTTCCAGGGTTGGAGCATTCACAACTTCTGGAGGCAAGAAGAATTGTTCCACTGATTAATTGTTCTAACTGTCAGGAAATTTCTCCTTAGTTCTAGGATGGTTCTCTCCTTGATTAGTTTCCATCCATTGCTTCTTGTCCTGCCTTCATGTGCTTTGGAGAATAGGTTGACTCACTCTTTTTTGTGGCAATTGCTTAGATATTGGAATACTGCTCTCATGTCACCCCTTCTTTTCATTAAACTAAACATACTGAATTCCAGCAATGGTTCTTTATATGTTTTAGCCTCCAGTCTCATAATCATCTTTGTTGCTCTTCTCTGCACTCTATCTAGAGACTCAACATCTTTTTACATTGTGGTGACCAGTACCCCAAGTGTGGTCTTACCAAGGCATAAGACATAGACATGGAAAGTTCCACGAGACATAGAAATATGAAAGAAGAACAAAGAAGATGCAGCTTTTGAGACGTGTAGATAGAAGGGAACTGAGCTGAATATTTGATGTTTGTAATTTAACAACAAAAAAGGGGATACAGTGGTGGTATTGACTTACCTTTGCTACCGGTTTGCAAATGTGAGTGTGTATGTGTGTGCTTGCTTTGCTTGTGTGCGACGCCTCTGCACATGAACAGAGTGTCAAAAACGCCTGAACCAGATAGAATCGGCTGAATACCACCACTAAGGGGATAGTAGTCTCTCTCTCTCTCTCTCTCTCTCTCTCTCTCTCTCTCTCTCTCTCTCTCTCTTCTCTCTCTCACACACACACACGCAAGCACACATACAGAGAGTGAGAGAGATGGATGGAGAGAAAGAGAGGTCAACTGTGATTGGTGGCTTTTCCTGTTTTAGGAATATTGTGTTGTGTTTCCTATCTAATTTTACATGCTGACCTATGGATTTATATCTTGGGATAGAGAGGAATAGTAGGCCAGCTGGGATATAGAAACCCTTTTGAAAAAGAAACAATTCTGACAATAAGATATTCCTAAATTTAGGATAAGCCAATATCTGAAGGCACACTAGCAATACATCCTTGGCTTTTCAAGCGATACACCAGTTCAGAGCACAAAGAACACATTTCATTCTCTTCTTGACACCTTGTAGCTGGTGCTGCAGGAAAAATAATGGGCAAAAATACCAGCCTCTTAAAACATTTGACAGATTTCTTTTTCTCTCTGCCTGGCACTAACAGAAAAAGCCTGAAATAACCTAGCTTTAATAGAATGACATTTTAACAAAGAAAGAATTCCTTTCTTTTTCATCAAGGTGGTAGCTTTTTATACAATAATTGGAAACATTTAATTGGGTTGACTAGAGGTAAGTGTCTTCCTTGTTACAAGAATGCAAACATTTTTTCCCATCCTTAACTTGTAGTTCTACGAGTTATTTAATGAAAAGCAAAATCTCCCAATTTCCTTGACTCTATTAGACACAGGAAAGAATAATATTTTTAGCATAATGTTGCCTTAGTCTATCAAATTATATTCTAGCTGTTCTCCAGAAAAACTAAACCATAGCAGGAAGACAACTGAATGGCAGCAGAGAATTAAACCCTACAAATCCATTTTTTAATATTTTTTTTACCCAGAGACAGATGTTTTTATTAATGCATTAAACTATGAGTGGCGACAATATGAAAAGATTCTGTGGTATTTGTTTTAAAGCAGAGGATTAAAAAAACATTGTTACATGATTACTATATTTGATCCTGTTGTGGCCAGCTGTTGCTCTATATTTAGATTATAGGAATTTAGAAGAATGCTTTTAAATCAGGGACATACTGTATGTGGAATTTTCTTGTTTGAATCAGGGACACGTTTAGAGTTTTGATAGCATGTAATAGCAACCTTCATCGAATTGTTATCTTGGGCATGGCCAAGTCAGAAAATACCCATTAAGCAAAAGGCCCTTAATATGCTGTCACTCTGTGGGCTGAAAGAACATTGCTATAAATGCATGTGATGCTAGAGTTTAGAGTTTTGCTTGGCAGCATGCTAGCTTATTTAATTCTTTAAAATTAAAATAATTGAAAATGCAGATGGTCAGGAGTCATCAACAGAGGTGGTTTTGGGTGGCATACTAGTGCAATATTGCCTACCAGTGCTTTAAATATGTTAGTAGTTGCTTATTCTAAATTAGGAAAAAGTATATAAAGTCCCTTGGACTGTAATATATTAAGGGATGTGGTTGTAGCTATCTCTCACTTTCTTTCGTTTTTATTCTCCTACACTAAGATCCTGGCTTGTAGTCAGGTATGGAAAATATGTTCTCTCTTTTTAAAAAAATAATCAGACAATATTGTTTTATGAGGATGTGCCATGTTGCTGTTTTAGAGAGATATCACACCTCATTGATATTATGGAAGTAGATTTGGGAGACTTAGTAGCAGCAGTATTGGCAAATAGCATAACCAGCAAGGCAACTTGGCAAGTTGAAGAAGAGTGTTTCTTTGTTTAACAGATGAAAGAATTACTGAAGGAAAAGAGAAAACAAACAATGATGGGAAAGTTTAATGCTTGTGATAAGATCTATAGAACCTACATGATATGGATATCATTATCTTTTATCCATTGCTGCTTCATGCAATTCATCTATTGATATGGTTTGGAGAACTTTCCAATAAAATTTAAATGAATAACCTGTAACTATGTTTCTTTATCTAAGAAAATATATATATTGATCATAGGAAAAGTGTAATCTCTCTAAAGTGCAACCCTTAAGAAATTTGAAAACCTTATGCATCCTCCCCAAGTTTAAATCCTATTATGACTTAAAAAATAAGCAAAACACTCTTCAGCTATCTAGATTTGTTTCCTAACTGGATTAGGCACTTGATGGCTGGATTCATCATTCTTCTTAAATGGCCAATTAAATCTAAAGGCCCAAGTGATACAATTCATAAAATTTTCAAAGCTCTTCCACTGGCTAACATAACTATATGTGAACTTACTTGTTAGTTACTTACTACATTTTATTTCAATGTTCCTCCGAGGAGATCAAACTGGTGCACATGATTCATCCATTTTCTATTTCAGTGCTATAAACTACTTTCAGTTCTATTATACTGTGAACAAATGACTGTTTCGAAGATGTGGATAAGCTTTATAATTGAATGATAGAAATTTAAACCTGGATCTTCCAAAACCCAGTTTAAAATACAAATTCAACATCTATTAGCCTAGTACTTTCAGGTGTACAGATTTACAACTCCCAAAATAGTCCAACACTCTGGAAGAGATCAACTTATTGGTTGTTAATGGTTTTCAAGGAGCTAGCAGGTGGTAGGGAAAATCTGTATCAAATAACTCTTTTCTTTTACTATTTAGATGCAAGCCCACACAAATCAAGCTGTATAAGAATGGCAGTCTTACTGCCATGAAATTTCTTACCTACTCTTCCCTGAAGTGTGTGTATAGAGTTTGATTTATCCTATAGGGAATAAGATTCTTTAAAAATATGACTTTTCCCCTTAACACCTCATACTACACAGATGTTTGCTGAAGCTATAATTACAAATCTCTTTCTATTGTTCTGTTGAGAATTATGCATTACAGTCTGTTTCCCATTTGTGGTTTCAACAATTGTCTAGACTTATGAATTTTATTTATAAACTGAGATGGAAAGCACTTTATTTTTGTTACCTCTCTTTCACTGGAATAGGTATTTCCCAGAACTTTTATTTCCAAAATGATGAAAATATATTTATTTCTATCTTTCTGCCTATATTTTCTCAAAATAATTCCATTCTTTTACTTCATACTGTATGAAAAGGTATTTCTTTTTCTCTTCCCTAAATGTTCATTGTTTAGCTTCTTGGAATAATGAAATACGTAAAGGAAATAGACTTTATTCCAACCATTTTTTAAAAGTACATAATAATGTGGGCTAACATAAGGAAACTTGGATCAACCAGACCCAGTTCTGAGCTGTATCTATTTGTATGCACTCTTTGTTCATGTTAATACTTGCCCTTCCTTTGGTATTCAAGAATGTAGCAACATGGAATTGATCCTTCTACCATACAATATGGGTAAAGGTTGATTGGTGATGTAAGGTGAAGTTTCTTAGTCAGAGACAAACCATCTGTTAAAGCAGCTGTCAATACACATTGAATGACTTACCTGAATCTTTTACTGTTAATTACCTTAGTTCTCTTTTAATTTGATGAAAGTGAGTTTGCTTTCAAAATGTCTTTGAAAAGAGAAAACAGTTCACATTTTCACAAAGGCTGAAAATTCTCATGGGGTGTGTGTGTTGCATTGATTTAATTATGGAGTGGCCAAGAGGTGCATATGGATGTCCTTTCTTTTTATTTGCAATAATCTCACAAACGATCTGCAGTTTCTCTGCCTTCCTGTGCTTCAATTAAATCCAAAGAGAAATCTTCCCAAAGGGCTGTTTTAGAATGAGAATTGTGGCCACTCGGGGAGCTTCAGCGCAATGGAAACACAAGCAATAGAAAATTATATCAGTAGTAGCACCATCTGCCACTTTTAAGAAGAAAATAAATTCTAAAATGACCGCAAGAAAAATCCTCACACAAAGCAGATTTTGGCATAGCATTAGTTACTGTAAAAGAAAAAGACGATTCCCTTAGACACAAATCTCAGCAGAACAGGAGAGACAGGAAGCAAGGAGGACTGGGAAGGTGCACATAAAATGAAGGGGGGAAGAAATAGCTTTGTGGTCTCCTCTCTTCATTCTTCCTAGTCCTTCTTGCTTCCTGCCTTCCTGTTTTGTGTTTCAGAGATGAACATAGGAAAATGTCCCCATCACGCTCTAGGCCCGTGATGGCGAACCTATGGCATGTGTACCGGAAGTGCAGGCAGAGCCTTCTCTCTGGGCATGCGCGCCGTTGCCAGTTGCTCTTCCAGGTTCCAGTGCACATGAGGTATTCATGTGTGCGGGAGCACTGGAAACCAGAAGAGCAGTTGTCCGGTGTGCATGCACGTGCCCAGGAGCTGGTCTTTTGATTTCTGGTGCACACATGCGCGCCAGTCAGTTAGACTTCATGTGTAGATGCATACCAGAAACTGGAAGACCAAGTGGCCAGTGTGCATGCATGTGCTGGAAACGGGAAGATCAGTTTCCCGGTGCTCCCACTCCAGTTTCGGCACTCGGTGACAAAAAGGTTTGCCAACACTGCTCTAGCCAACACATTTCTCAGCTTTCTTCCAAAAAGCTTTCAGATATCTTCTAATGAGATATAGTCACATTCTTATCATGATTTACAGTGATGAAACAGAAAGATTAATACCAATTTAGTAAGGGTCAGAGAGAACTGGAGAAAGGAACGACCACATCAGCATTGCAACTCTTTCCACTTTTAATGTATGTGGTGTCTTCAAAAGAAGAGAAAGGGTCAAGAAGGGTCTCTATATGCAAAAGATCATAGCTTAAGGCTGCAACCATCCAAAAATGGAGGAGAAAACTTTGGAAATGCATTTAGATCAAAGCTAGTTTAAATGTATAGTGTTTACAGCAAACAGCTATGGGAAAGTTTCTTGTGACAGTGTAATTATTTGACAATTGTAGTAGGTCTTATTACAAAGGTAAAATTGATGTAGATTATAAAATGCCTTCTGTTACTTCAGAAGCAACACTGGGAAATGCAACTCTTTGTTTTTGGACATGTTTGCTAGCCTTTGAGTTATATTTGTGCTATTTTATACCGGCAGAGACCTTCTGGCTTCTTCACATCAAAGCTAATCACCTCTAAAGTAATTTGTTTCCATACCTTCCCTTTCTTTCTGTTCTTTGCAGGCAAGGATTACTTTGCTAGAAAGTCCTGCTTTGATCAAAGGTGGCCTTTTACATCCCCAGTGACAAGTCCTTCCCAAAGAAAATGGGTCAGCTGCTTGGCCTTGAAAATAGAGTAAAGGTGGGTGACAGATTTCAAGGGATTAACAATTCTGGTGTTTGTTTATTGTATTAGTGCTGTCTATTTTCTTCCTTTTCTCTTGGGAACTGGACATTATAAGATGTTCCCAGCTAAGGATATTTTTTAAAAGGAAATGATTTATGACTATTAATATATTTTATACAACTTATCATTATTATTTATTTACTATATTTTATGTTGCCATATTATACATTAAAATATAAACAGTAAACTGTTGAAAAAGTGAGGATACAATAGAAAGCAAAAACAGGAACAGAAAATAAGGCAGAAGGTAGAGCTTGCACAGACCCCCAAATGATGCCTCATAAATGCCAAAAGGAAAAGTGTTTCAGAAGGAAGCTTCCATCACTGAGAAGGCCCATTTATGCAAAACTGCAAGACAGACTCTGTTGTTCTTAGCATAGGCTGGAAGAGATGGCATACTCAGTGCATTTAGTCAGACAACCAAAAAATTATGTGTATAGTATCTTCAGCACAAATGCAAAAATATTAGTAAAATATTTTGCAAATACCTTGCATTTCTACTATTTTGCTCATTGGTTATTCCTGGTTCCAAGTATTTTTAAAAACAGGAACAATTACCTCTTACCTATTCCTCATTCTTCACCACACAAATAATATTTAAATTCTTTTTTCCCTATTTTTTGCAACATGTAATAGACTTTCTTCAATCCTTTTATGCTGCTTTTTAACTCATACTTTCCCAATGTGCAGGCATAAGAACTGCATTGCATTCTTATCATAATCATAGGATCAATTGCAGATTTTAAAAATACTGTCAGTGTTGCATTCTGGGTTTTTTTTACCTGTAACGATGCTTTGTAAAAACCATACTTTCCTCAGTGGCAACTACATCTTTTTTTTATTGAGTTATCCACCATCTACATGTAAATTACTTATTGCCAGCTCAGGCTTCACCGGCATATATTTGAAATTTAGGGATTTTGTTTCAGTAATGGTCATTAGAAACTGGTATACATTGTACTGCATTTATTTGGCGATTTACCTTTGGGGTTGTTTGCAATCCTATATATTGGTCTATTTCTTGTGCTATAGTGAATCATTGGTATTGGTAAACTAGGCTACATCACTATTCACTTCAGAACATTTATGGTATGATTAAAAGGAAAACAAAACTGTTTACTGCAATGTAGATTCTTGGAGAACCCCACTGTTTATATTGCTGCTTTGCAAGCACACTTAGCCTAACTGTATTCAAACCATCATTTGAACAGTGCAAAAACAAACAACTTTAGGAAAGGTAAGTTTTCTCTTACAGTAGTTTTAGACACGTCTCCATGCTGACAATCCATTTGGTAGGGTGCTTAATGCAACATTTAGTAGTGTGTGTTTTCATATTGGGCAAATGCTTGCTTTATTTTTTTGGACATGTGATTTTAGAGTCCCTGACTTTTAGTAGGCTAAGACTCAGAAACTCTTAGCCTACTAAACAAAAGAAGAGGGTTGGGGTGTGTGTGTGGATAGATAGATAGATAGATAGATAGATAGATAGATAGATAGATAGATAGATAGATAGATGCTGTAGATAGATAGATACTGGGGAGAGAGAGACAGAGACAGACAGAGACAGACAGAGACACAGAGAGTAATGGCCTACTTTTTGTTTCTGATATAGCTAATTTCAGAATCTTTTTCTGCCTTTTTCTTAACGCATGGACACATGGAGACTCTAGTTGACTGATTCTCACCTGATGGGATGCCACTAGCTAAGAGCCAGGCATTGTCTAACCCTTCTATATATTTCCTTAAATAATCCTTTCTTCCATTAACATTATAAATGTGACGTGCTTGGGTAATTATTCCTTGAGCTGGATTTTCACTTTTCAGGGAGGCTCTCTTTGCATACAAAGCAATTTTAATGTAATATGGTAATGGGCCCAGTAAAATGCTTAAGCCCCACTTGAGAAGCACATCTGCTTAAGAGATTCCCTATTTCTATCTTCTGTAGCAAACCTCTTTACGTGTTAACTTTCTATACTTTCCATTTTCTTATTTCATGTTTATCTTTTATTTCTGTAAAAAATTTTCAATTAATTTAAACATCTATATGTATATAAAGAAGAGAAATGCAAAGACTGTATGGCACTAATGAGCAATGTATTTTGGAGAAAACATGAAGTACTGTGCACAGATAATGGGGATGAAAATGCAGTGGGAAACCTCATTTAGCAGAGCCAGAAGAAAGAAATCAAAACGTTAAGGTCTTCTAAGGCAAGAATCTCCAACCTTGGCAATTTTAAGCCTGGAGGACTTCAACTCCCAGAATTCCCCAGCCAGCTTTGCAAAGCTGGCTGGGGAATTCTGGGAGTTGAAGTCCTCCAGGCTTAAAATTGCCAAGGTTGGAGCCCCTTGTTCTAAGCGACTCAAGAAAGGAGTTCTACTTCAAAGTCTTTCCAGTATTACTGTAAGGGAGCCCTTTATGTGGAAGGATATCAACTACTGATTAAAAAAAAATAAAGAAAGGCTGTAGAAGAGGAGATTAAAGTTCTCTACCAAGATCAATGCTTGGAAAACTGTCTAGTTGCCCACAGGGGGGAAAAACATTGTAGAGTGTAAATGTCTAAGAGATATACTCAGAAATGCATGGAGGAGTAGGGTGAGATTTTTGAATTGGGTAAACACTATTTTCTCTAAGAACGCTGATCAACTGCAGCAATAACAAAGAATATGCAAGTAGATCACCTTGATGTAATTGGCTACATTTTTACATGGAGAAATTAAAGAAGGTCTCTACTTGTTTATAGGTATTCAGTTTCAGAAGAAAGAGGAATAAGTTGTGAAAACTTCAGAAGGACACCTGTGGCCCAAAACAAGCAGCAAGGGCAGAGAATGAAAAGCTGAATCAGGTATTTGTCAAATAAAATTTCACACAAGGTAGAAGTGACCTGAACTGACATATTGCCCATCAAAAGAAATCTTGGCAAACAAACTCAGCAAGTCTTTGCCTTGAAATTGACCCAGAATCCTTAAAGAGTTGGGTTATGAGTGGATGCATAAACCAATGAGAAGGGATGTAGGAATTGTGACTTCAGTCATAAATAGAATGTTAGAGATTTACTTTGTATCCCATTTGCCTGTTCTTTGTCTACTAGACTGCTCATGTCAGAATCCTCTTTCTGCATTTCTTCCCAAGATGCACATGGATTGTCTTCCTTTCTAATTTTGCCCTCATAGAATATAGTTAGGACCTAAATTTGGCCATTCCCTCCCTTGAAATAAATATTCTATCTCTTAAAGTTACAAGACTGCTCACTAGTCTTTCATTGCATCAATTTTCCACTATCAGAAACACAAACATCCATTCCAGTGGTGAAATTCTCTGAAGTCTGCTACCAAGCATGCGCTTCATTTAAAAAGGAACATTTTGAAGCCTACTTGGAAGGTAAGTAGAACAGTGAATCCACAAATCTGCTGTGCCACGCAATTTAAATTAGCTAGAAAGCAGGAAATCTGACGATTCTAGCTAATATAAATTGCGCATCACAGCTGATCATTGCCCAGTTCCGGTAGCATTTCACCCCTGATCCATACAATCATGTTTAACTGTGGTTTAAATGAGTCAGAATTGGTTGGCTTCCTACCAAACACATAGCTATAAATCTTAGCGCAGTTTGATATCCACACTAAACTAAAACAGAAGAAATTATTAAGCCATGGAATATTTGTGTATCTTGAAATACACTTCCAAACTACTGCTTCATCTCTCATTTATGCTCTAGCTCAGGTATCATTTTCAGGAGCGAGCAAATGTCATTTGCAAAGTAGAACAGGTAAATAATTTCCCCCACACAGCTGTTCTCCTAGCTGCTTCTTGGAGACCAGAATCATAATCATGATTGCTTAATAAGGCAAGGTGGACTAATCTAGCCCTGGGCTTAAAGTATCTTCCTAGTACTTCCTGTTTGCCTTAGATGGCAATTCGTTTCATTGACGCACCAGCAGAGTAATAATAATCTTTTCCTCAGATTAGGAGCGGTCATGGTTTCTAAAATGGCAGGAAATGTTAGGATGAAACCTTTTCTCTGGGACAGAATTCCTGCCGTGGCCCTGAAGCATCAGTAAACTGGAGCCAATGATCCTTCTTCCCACTCATTAATATTAAATGTTAAAATGACAGGGGGCAGAGCCATTATGTAGCAGTTTATATGGAAATACATAAGGTACCAAATAAAAGCAAATCTATGGGCATTCACTATAAAAGGATAGCATTACGAGCTATTTAACCCATTCCATGCTGTAACATTTATTAAAATAACATATTATTTCTCTCCCCCCTCAAAATCCTATCCTCTATTTTCAGTTAAGGCTACATGTAAAATTGCATTTACCGAATTAAACAACTGATTCACCTGACTCACTATGACTGGTAATAGCTTCCTAACACCTGGTGGTGTTCATTAAGGTTGAGATGTCAGAAGAGAGCCTGGAGTAGGGGAACAAAGCAAGATAAACTGAAAAACGATTACTCAGAAATCCATCACAACCCGAAATAATTTTTTACTCATACAAAAACTGAGACCAACAGGAAGTTCACTGGGAAATGCAGCCAGGAGAAAATGCCCAGCATTTCCTTGATTTCACTGATATCTTTTAAATAGATACAATGGGTTTGTGCAATATGTGGATAGCTGGATGGTAAATAAGAAAGCATGCCTGACAAATACTGCAAAATACTTATATCAGATGTCAGGATTCAAGCATGTCATATGACATCATTCATTTTGATGTCATTGTTATGACACCACTGATAGTATACCACAACTGGGCATTACATATTCCCAATATATCTCATTTGTAAATCTCTACCATAATTTAAATGTACCAGTGTGGATCTAGGATGAATGAAGGTACTATCAGAAATCCAGTGGGGGGATAATTTTAAAATTTCCCTGGCAGATTGCTTCTTCTAGTTATGTATGTGTGTTTTCAAGTAATTGTTGATTCCTGGTGGATGCATTGATAAGTCCCTGCAATTTTCTTGGCAAGGTTTTTCAGAACTGATTTGCCATTGCCATCTTCCTAGGGTTGAGAGAAAGTGACAAGCCCAAGCTGGCTTTGTGTCTAAGGTGATACTAGAATTCCTAGTTCAGGGGTCAGTAACCTGCAGCTCTGAAGCCACATGTGGCTCTTTCATCCCTCTGCTGTGGCTCCCTGTTGCTGGTTGGCTCTACAATTGATAGAGCTTTTGGTTAGGACGGGTAGAGGAAAAAGGATGCCACACTAGGAGGAGACTCTATGGTGGAGGAACTGGACTTCAGGTCAGCAGAGGAAAAAGGGTGCCACGCTAGGAGGAGGCTGTGGTGGGGGAACTGAACTCCAGTTCATTGAATAGGGACTTCTGGTTAGAACCTTTGTGGCTCTTTGAGCGTTTAAGGTTGCTGACCCCTGTCCTAGTTTATAGCCTTATGTCTTAACCACTACATCAGACTAGCTCCCTTCTTCCAAGAGTTCCTCAATACAAGGATTAAAGAATAAAAAGCCTTACGAAAGGCTGCCAACAGTCAGGCTGGAACTCCTGCCACTCTGTAGTCTTCCCAAGCTAAGGAATTCTTAGTCTTTCTACCAGGGATGTTCCCCTCAGCTGGCCTAGGAAGGTAAAATAAAAGTGTTTTGGTGTTCAAAGCTCAGAAACACAGAACTTACCAAATCTTGTACCAATTTTGAAACACAAGGGACAGCTAAAAATCTATGGAGACTCTCAGTCATCCAGGTCATGTTTGTTCCAAAGGTGCTTTTCCAGGAGGCAACTGGAGTTTCTTGTTTTTTTCGTTTGAAGATGTTTTGCTTCTCATCCAAGAAGCTTCTTCAGCTGTGAGAGGATTCATTCCATTCCCCACTATCCTGTCAGAGCTGAAGAAGCTTCTTGGATGAGAAGCAAAAAAAAAAAAAAAAAAAAAAAAAAAAAATAGAAAGTCCAGTTGCCTCCTGAAAAAGCACCTTTGGGACAAGGGATAGCTGTGCAGGAGTTTTGGAAGAAAATGTCCTATTATTCTCTTGTTCAGAAGAAAATGACTTAATGAGAATCTCTTTCTAAAACAGACAAAGCCAATTTTTTTTTACTTAAAAGAAGGAATTTATTGGGAAAAAAGTAAAATAGAAAAATCAAGGGAAGGCAATGATCACCTGTAAGGAATTCCAAATAAAATCCTAGGTAAGGTAGTTACTCTTTGACTAATCTCTTGGGCTTCAATGCATCGTTGTTGCAAAAAGAATGGCTGTGGAGGATTCATAGGGTCTCCTGTGCAGAGGTTTGTAGGTAGGTGCTCCTTATTACTCCTCTTTAAGGACCTGTTTCTAGTTTAAAGGCACATGGAGAATAAGTAGAAGCCATCCTTATGGGTGACTAACAGTGGCCTGGCCCAATCAAAAACAATATCCATCTATGATGTCCAGGATTTATCTGGCAAATCAGGAATTATCTAAGAGCAAAATCCTTCTTTATAATGATCTTTGATAAAAATGTAAAACTAACAGCTCTGTTTTTATATAAACAGAACAGGAGTGACTGTTTTGAAAAACAGAAGCTCAATTCCTTCCTCTTAACACTAGGTATTTCAAGGGCTGAGCCACCATTACAACACCAGGGGTATGTCATGTACTGATTAATTTAAGAATACTAGGTTCTAAAATGAAAGGAATAATGTGTTGTGGCTGGTTACCTGCTATCACTTCCTTTGATGACTAATAGGGTTCCTATCCTATTTGATGTTTGGGATATATTATGACATTTCATTTTATTATCCATCCATCCACCCACCCACACATCCATCCCTCCAATGACTCATAAATATTCTCCTTCTCCACTCCCCCCAGCTAAAGTACGTGTTAATCTCAGTGGCTTTGTAAAACAACACATTCATAATGATCATCAGATGCAGACTTAAAATGGACAGAAGTAGGTTGACCCTAAAGCAATTTGAAGATACTGGTGGCCCTCACCCCTTGATATAAGGTTAGTGAAAATGTAATATGTGCTATATCTTGTCCAATGGTCAATTCCTGCAGGTGACAAAACTTTTATTTATTTATTTATTTTTATTTATTTATTTTTAAAATATTTTTATTATACATTTTCCTTTATTATACATCACATTTCCAGTTTAGCAATGACAGTGTACTGTCTGTATCAAGTCCTTGTTAAGTATACATAGTATTATACACCCTGATTATGACCATTATTCTCGTAGTCATACAGTATAGTTTCTTTTAAATACATAATATTGTACTTCATAGTTATAACCATTACTTTCATAGTTGTACCATAACACTTATCATAACATAATAATTTATCACTCTATACGTTTTAATCTATAGTCACATACAATCCAATAGCACTATTGCTTACAATATATATTCTTATATATATCTATACAACTGTATTTCTATTTTGTTAATCTTCTTTTGTTATTAAATTACTCACCTCTGCACCTGTTATCTAACCATTTGTACAATAAATCCCATGTTAAGTAATACTCTGATTCCTCTTTATCCTTAAGTTCCATCATTAACCTGTCCAATTTGGCACACTCTAATATTTTCTTTATTACCATTTCGTCTATAGGTATACTTTCATTTTTCCAATTTTGTGCATATGTGATTCTAGCTGCTGTTATTCCATGTAATATTAAATATGTGAGTCTTTTATTGTATTTCCCTGGTAGTATACCTAGTAAGAATAGTTCTGGTTTTAGACCTATTTGATGTGCTGTCAACTCTTCTAACCACCTTTTTATCTTTGACCAATATTGCCGTTGGACAGGTCCATCACATATGATATTAGGATGTTTACATTTCCAACACTCTGGAGACATATTTGGGAACATTTTTGCCATTCTTTCTGGTAGCAAGTGCCATCTATAAAACATTTTGTACAAGTTTTCTTTGTATGCTATTGACATCGTTAACTTGTAATTTCTTTCCCATAATTTTTGCCAATTATCTAGTTCTATTGTATACCCAAAGTTTTTTACCCATACTATCATGGTTTCTTTTACTCTTTTATTCTTCTTCCATTTTAAAATTCAATAAAAGATAAGGGTAAGGGTTCCCTCGCACATATGTGCTAGTTGTTCCTGACTCTAGGGGACAATGTTCATCTCTGTTTCAAAGCCAAAGAGCCAGCACTGTCCAAAGATGTCTCCATGGTCATGTGGCCGGCATGACTAAACGCCAAAGGCACATGGAACGCTGTTACCTTCCCACCAAAGGTGGTCCCACATTTTTTTACGTGCTTCCGAACTGTTAGGTTGGCAGAAGCTGGGACAAGTAACGGTAGCTCACCCTGTTACACGACACTAGAGATTCAAACCCCTGAACTGCCAACCTTTCGATTGACAAGCTCAGCGTCTTAGCCACTGAGACATAGTGTCCCTTAAAATTCAATAGGTAATTATAAATTTTCTTTATTAGTTTTTCATCTATCCCTAACGGTATCTTGTGGTGACAAAACTTTTATTAAGAGGCCTAATCAAACATAAAAAATATCAGTGTGTGTAGGTTTAGTTCAAAACTCATTATGATGCTGGTAGTATAAACAGCAGAGCAAAGAGAAATGCACCTGTCATGATTATGATTATATAGTCAATCTGTGTATCACTATGTAAGCATAAATATAATACGAAGTACCAGAAAAAGCCTTCATATACTTCATTCTAAAGAAAAAGAAACCTAGAGAGGTTCTGCACCTCTCAGTCTTTTTATTGCTCAGAGAATTGGCTGCCCATAACAATAAGTAAGGACATTAGTACACCTTTGTCCTTTTGCTCTGTGTCAGGTTGTTCTCACACAGTCAGTGAAAAATGACATAATAGCAAATTTAATTGGTTTAAAAAAAACAAAAGACAGATGGAGATAGTCAACCCCCTCATACAAACAAACAAAAAAGGACCCAGGTTATCCATTACTTCTTTTATAAGATTTATTCTTGAATCACTGCATTTGCTGATATTTTTGGGGTGTAGCTCCTTTCCTTCTTTAAAAATATTATTTCTCTAAGGTTCTGGATTTCTTGTGAGCTTGGGTCTACCTGTTGGGTGACTTGGAATCAAAGAGTCATAGAATAAAGAGTTATAAGGGATCTTGGAGAGTCCAACCCCTTTATAGGAATCAATTGTTACACCATCACTGAAAGATGAGAATCCACCTTTTGTTTAAGCACCTCCCAAAAAAAGGGCAGTCCACCACCTCCTCAGCAGTTCATTCACCAATAATGTCATATTTTCAAAACCACCTTCTCTGCAATTTAAAGCCATTGTTTCTTCAACATTTTATTTTATTTATTTTATTTTTATTATTCATATTTCTATGTCGCCCACTCTCTGAGGACTCTGGGTTGCTTACACCAAAGACAGTATACTAAATAGCATATTTCCCCCAACAATCTGGGTCCTCATTTCAGGATTCCAACAATCCTCTTCCATCTTCTACATGGCCCTGTTCAGACACTTGAAGGTATCTATCACATTCCCAAGAGTCTTGTCTTCTTCAGGTAAACATACCCAATGCCCCCAACCAGCCCCTTCCATCTTCTCCCCAGACTCCATATCATTTTGGTTGCTCAGTTCTGGATAGATTTCAGTTGTGAAAATTCTTCCTAAACACATGACTTCTTCTTGTTCTTTCATTGCCAAGTGTACCCAGAATCTCAGAAAGATGATTCAACTGGTTAAATTGACTTTTCTGCTGCAGCTTTCATGATGGTTTTGTCATCTGCTTTCCTGTGCTGCAAAAAGTTATCCTGTAAATACAAGAGGTTTGCTGATTTGCCGTTGGCCTTGTTAACTGCTGAGGAAAATGTTTGTACAGCTGTGTTAACAAAACTTACAGGATGTACATTGCACCATATTCCATTCAAACATACTGTTTACAGGACAAAAATTGGTCTAGAGTGTATTTTGGTTGGCATCTTTTAAAACCTTTGTCTACAGCCTGAAAAAACTGTATGCAAATTTCTATTCCCGTTGATAGCTTTTCTCTCGAAAACAAGAAAAAAGAGGGATTTTTTTTGTTTTGCTTCACTCAGTTGACTATTAATCCTTCAAGTTATGATTCAGTCACATTGCTTGCATAAAGCATTTTGAACTCTCTAGACACTTTTATACATTTCATCATTTTTTACAATTTATCTTCAACAGCTGCATAGTAGAGCAAAGTATTAAACTGTGGGCAATGTTGAAAATGCAGCACTGAAATCGTAACACCCGCATTAAAAATGCAACAAGCAGTTGCACAGTTTAATACTTTCTTCTGTCCCTGCAAGAAAAACTCAATTATTATGCTCCCACACAAAAGAGAGACTTTAAAGTGTAAGTTAGTGAAATTACAGAGACAAAAATGCAAATGAATGACCTTAAAGGCAGATTTGCAGGTGACTAGTTGTTATTTCCATTGGATTTAAAGATTTTGATTTGTATATTTTTGCCATGGATTCTGCTGGAAGCAAATTTGGAAATTTCTTTGGAGAGATTCCACAGCAGATCCATGATAGGAAAGATGTTAATCAATATAAAGTCTTTTTCTCAGAGAAGGATTTGCCTTGGTGGTGATGTAGGTTGCACTCAAATTTACATTCTTAAATATTTTGAGAAGGCAAATTTCTTTTACCTTTATTTCTTCAGTTAGTATTTTTAGGAAAGTTGCTTTCCTTGAAGAAGAGTTCACCAACTCCATATCCCCTTATAGGGATTATAAATATTTTTTTTCAATCAAAGCATATTTACCACTCAAATGTTTCATAAAAAGTACATGGCGATGTACAAATGTTTACAGTCATATTAGGTGTGCTTTTCTGAAATGCTTATTCAGTGCACCCCTAAATACTGAACGATATGGGGAAAAGGAAAAGAATTTAGGACCTGTAAATTATGTCAAATTTACATAATATCTGCATTGAATTTAGAAGTAACAGATTGAGAAGTCCCAATCACTAACTCAATTTCATAGAGGAAGCTTGTGTGAGAATCTCTGCTGTTTCATGAGTCATCTAACTTCATATTAGGCATGCACTCATTTTTGGAAATTTAATTTTATCACTGTGAATAGGAATATATTGGATCTGAAAAGCAACAAGCTTGGATTTTCAGAAGTGTATACTTTCCCCAGATTGAGTTCAGAAGAAGACAAATAGCCTAGGGAATGGTGGCAGCTATGTTGTGAAAAAGTCTCTGAATACAATCTGATATAGACAGAAATCGGATCGAAACAAGCAATCCCTAGTAATGGAAACCTGGGATAGGTGGGGAAATACTCTGTGTTTCTAAACAGGCCAGAGGTAATAGATCGCCTCAGAAGATAACAGAAGGAAATTGGCTTGTCAGGTCCCCCTTGCTTGACTTTATGTACTAAATCTATCAAAGAATAAAAAAGAACAAGCATCTCAATTGATGGGAAAGCCAGGAAGGTCAGATATTCTTTGAGAATGATCAACATTCTTGCTACCTGCTTCACATCTAAATGACACTCAGATCTCAAAAGCCAGATGCCTGTTGGGAGACCAGTAGTCTTTTAGAATGTCATAAATCAAGGATGAGGATAGGGCTCCATTCTTCCTGTAATGAACAGCATAAATTGAGCTTTGAATGTCACTATATTCTTAATCCGGTCATTCTTTCTAGTATGAAGACTCATGCTGGGCAGCCAAGTAAGACTCCATAGGTGGCCCAGAGTTTCATTTTTCTATTCTCTGACCTTTCCAGAGAATCTTAGATGCTTAGACAGCCAAACTTTTGCTGTTCGTCACTTGAATAATAGGGTAGAAAAGTAAAGTGAGGAAGAAAGGTCAATTGTGAAAAATTCTTTAGGCTGCTGACACACCTAGGGCCCTATGTCAGTTCAAAAGCAGCTCCAGACGTCTAAAATTAAGGATATATGAATATTATATATTATTTCCCTTCTGTGTGGAGTTGCTGGTAATTTTATTACTAAAGAACAAGGCTGCTCACTGCTGAGGCAGAGTGTTTCTTAGTGTTCTTAGTGTTTCAGGAGTGGCTGGCTTGAAGACAATCATGGTTGACGTCAGAAAGATTTTGAAAGACTTGGAGTGGAAGTGCTGATTATATGAAATTGTCCTACATCATCCCAGACACGGAGGATTGGAAGAAGGATTTCAGAGATGCTTTTGACATTGTAATTATTATTTTTGTGCTCAGAGTAAAATACTTTTGAACTATTTTTATGTAGTGTAACCCAGGGGTGAGTTCTAAATTTTTTTACTACCGGTTCTGTGGGCGAGGCTTATTTTGTGGGCATAGCTTGAGGGTCATATGACAATTATTTAGGATTTAGCAGAGGTACTGGTCTACCAGGCTTTTTTATGTTTATTTTATTTTATTTTTATGTTTATTTTTTATTTCATTTATTTTTGCAGGCACTGATCTACCCATTTATTTTTGCAGGCATCAGTCTACTTCCATAAAGTGTGCATGTAGCATGAAATCTATCTAGCATGAAGACTGATGCTTATTGGATAGTAGACCTCCACCTCCTCCTCCTCCCTCCCCTCCCCTCTCCTCTGGACTAAATACTACCCTGCCTCCATGGGATCTTCCAAAATTCAATCTTCTTAGGAATCCTTTTTAGAATTCTTTCTCTCTGCCATGCTTTTATCATAATTTTCAAATTCTTCTCCATTTTCTCACATCCACCTTTTGCCAGATAATCTCTATTTCCCATTGCTGATCATTATTCCCTGCTTCTAATTCCTCCCCCCTGCACACCGCTTCCTTCTTGTTTCTTTGACACTGCCCCTTTTCTAGGAAAATGCAGATTCTTTGATTCTGTGACTTGCCAAGATCCCTTTGGTTACTATTTGTCAGAAATACTTTTTCTTGTTGATGAAACATAAAGCGAAGAAAGCCTGAGGTTTTAAACATCATTCAGGCTGAGGGCTTATCACTTATTCCAAGCCCTGATTTTGTAGACATACAGTGTTAGGGAAGGCTATTTTGGCCATTGACTTCAATGCCCTATTTAGCCTTATGCCATAACAATCCCCACCTCTTCTGTACATGCATTATATGTTTCACACATACAAAAAGGGTATGGACCTTGTGTTACAATGCTGTGACATTGACAAAACAGCAAACTTCTTCAGAGGTTACTGTTCCTACTTTGTGCAGGAATCTAAATTAAAGCATCCAGTCTCTGCTTTAATATATTCAAATTGTTCTAGGAGCCTATTCTAATATTTTATCGTATACATGAAAAAGGCCCCGATTCTTTGTCAGAGTTAGAGAATATATTTCTTTCACTTCATACATCTTATTTTTCTATGCAGAGTTAGGCGTGCAAAAGTTTGTGCTCATCTTTTGGATTTCCATGCCCCAAGGACAGCAGGAAATCTAGCATTTTCTAGTAACATGTGACTGCATAATCTTCTTCCCTTTTGCACATGTCTTCTGTTGAGCCTCCAGGAATGAAAACAGACACTTTTAAAAAATAATGTTTGCTTCCTGTTTTATCAACCTTTTGTCATCTTGAATGTGGCGGCTTCCTTCAGGCAAATAAGCTTAGCAGGGGAGATTTTGTGAGGATCAAAAGGAAAGTCCCTTTTTGACAACTCTCGTTTTCTACTCGCTGTCCTCTTGAATTTTTCTGACCCCCCTCCCTGTGAACCCCCTGCTATTTAGCGTGTGTTACTTGAGATTAAATTTCTATTTTTCCCCCCAGTGCTAGCTGCTTGATTGTGCTCTCATTCCTAACTTTTAATTTTATTAAAGTTTATTCATTCAAATGTGGCATATGATTGCGTGCTAGGTAGCCCAAGACTTTGCCTGCTGCTTTAGTATGCTATCCATCTGAATCAAAAGGGAAAAAAATGAATTGAATTGAATATTTTATTTGGCCTAGCGTGATTAAACATACAAGGAATTTGTCTCCAGTGCAGAAGCTTTAAGTATACATTCTGTTAAAGGTAACAGAATTTTAGCTCCACTGTACTCTTTCCTTTCTAGATAAAATAATTTAGGGATTGTTCATCATACAAATCTAATGTTAAATTTAAAAATTATAGTAGGTATAAATGAGAAGTTTATTTCACTTCATCTCAAAAGGCAAATGGACACCTTTTACAAAATATAACAGATTATTGGAAATTCCAAATTTAGAGTAGATGAAGACCAAAAATAACGTTCCAGATTCAGCAAGTATGTTATATGTTTATATCTTTAAGCTAAGTAAAACAGAGGGGGAAGACCATTTAACACTAATTTATCACATTGCACTTCTAGTGCTCAATACATCCTTTCTCCAGTGGAAAAACAAATATTAATTATAAAATGCAATGATAGACTAATGTATGAGTAAGAAGGAGTTGTGCCTCTATTATGAACCATCACCTTCCATTAGTTGCCAGTGAGCATCTTGGTGTAATTAAAATGGCTGGTTATCATCTATAAAACCCTTCACAGCATAGAGCCTGGTTATTTGAGAGACTGCCTATTTCCAGAGGTGGTACTCAGCAGGTTCTGACCAGTTCTGGAGAACCAGTAGTGGAACTTTTGAGTAGTTCGGAGAACCGGTAAATACCACCTCTGTCTGGCCCCTGGACAAAATGGGGATTTTGCAGTATCCTTTCCCTGCCCCGCCCACCAAGCCACACCCATCAAGCCATGCCACACCCACCAAGCCACACCCACAGAACCTGTACTAAAAATTTTTGAATCCCACCACTGCCTATTTCCCATGGTTTCTGTCCATCTGACAAAGTGTATTTTGTTGCCCTTCAAACAAACAATTCCTTCTATTGGGACATAACAAGTTTGCCTTCTCTGACATTGTGTCTGCCCTTTGGAACAAGGTCTCTTTAAGTCTAAAATATCATGTAGCTGTCACCCCCCCATTAAAAAGAAAATAGTAATTTTGTTAAAAGTTAGAATTTCAATACTAAAAACTAAAACTAAAAGGAAGAAAAATAAAAAGAAGAAAAAGTGCAAAGGAAGAGCAAAAATGTAGAAAAGTGAAAGAAGAAAGAAAAAATATAGTAGAGAGAGAGAGAGAAAAGAAAGAATTGAAGGCAGACTCAGCCTTGTTAACCCAAAGTTTCTAATAGCTGAAAAATAGTTAATAAGCAATATCCAAACGTGATTAGAAAAGGAAGTATGCAAACCAATGGTGAAATCCATATATTTTTACTATCAGTTCTGTAGGCGTGGCTTGATGGGTGTGGTGTGGGTTGGTAAGGGAAGGATACTGCAAAATCTCCTTTCCACCCCACTCCAGGGGAAGGATACTGCAAAATCACCATTCCCACTCCATTCTGGGGACAGCCAGAGGTGGTATTTGCTGGTTCTCCAAACTACTCAAAATTTCCACTACTTGTTCTCTGAACTGCTCAAAATGTCTGCTACCAATTGTCCAGAACTTGTCAGAACATAATGGATTTCACCCCGATGCAAACTTAGTATACTTTTAAAAGCACCATCTGTGATTTGAGAAGATGGCTATCTCCTTGTCTCTCAGTGCTTAAAATCTGATGTTTAGTGGTCTCCTCATGAGAAACAATTGCTCATAGTATATGTGGACAATCTCCTGTCCTTTTTGTTCAGAAAAGTTTAAACAGCCAGTCTATTCACTAGCTATCATGGACCAGGATTCATGATGATGACTCTAAAAACATTCTCCAGAAGACACAAAGCCAAGAATCATCTGATGCTGATGAAACACAACTACCAACTGAACAGCTGCAGCAGATGATGATGTAAGGCCACCCAATCCCTGTACCAGGGGTGCTCCCAGTTTGGATCAGATCAGGCGATCTAGTAGCAATCGTGGTGGGTGGTTCAGTGATCTGATAGAGATGGCGGAGCAAAGCTCTGCCCACCCACCTGGGTGTCATTACTTCCTGGTTTTAACCAGGAACTAATGTGTTCTTTGCACACATTACTTCCTGCACATGCGCAGGTCTGCACGCACGTGTGACATGTGCACATGCATGTGAAGTGAGCACATGCACGGGGCGTGTGCACTTCCGAACTGGTAAGGAAGGTAAGTAGATTTCACCCCTGCCCTGTACTCTGTGAGTAGAGTGAAGTGCAGCGCAAATATATTCTATGAGGCTTCTTGCCAAGCAAAGGACTAAATTCTTTGATTAAAGAGTGCTTTTTTTAGCCCGATTTAAGAGGCAGCCCTAATCCATAACCTCTTGTTGGAATCAAATGTCTGACCTTTGGCTCCTGTGTAAGCCAAATTTGTATGGATTCTGCTTATGAAAATCTGACCTCTGGCTACTGACAACCCTGATCTGGGTCTCAGAACCTTGGACTGGATTTTGACTATTCTGTGCCTTCATTTAAAAAGAAGAATCACCCAGGCAAGTTTCCCCCCCAGAAAGTCTGTCTACTGTTATCTCCTTAAACATTGAGTAAAGTGCTAATTTCCATAGCAAATGTGTGACTGTATTTGAAACCAGAAATGGACATAGGCTGTTCGTTCTTTGCTGTAGTGTCAGTTCTGTATTTCATGGAGTTTTTTCAATCTGCCATTTCTACCTCCATAAGTCTCAATTACACTTTAATGATGATCCCAAAGTTTCTAAAATCATGGCTGAGGGCAAAACATTGGAAAAAAGAAATCTTGCCAACGGTACAATATTGAAAGACTAAAATTGTAGATTATATGGCAACAGAAAAATTAATTTTCTGTATGCATTCATGACAGAAATCTTTTAAATCCATAGATGACTAGTTGCTTTATATGCTTATTGCACAGCAAGGAAATTTAAGGCACTTGAAGTTAGGGATTACATAGTTCTGTATATAATTATATGTATTTATGTATTATAGGAGCCATAATGGTACAGCGGTTAGAATGTAGTATTGCAGGCTGACTCTGCCCGCAGCCAGGAGTTCAATCCTGAGTGGCTCAAGGTTGACTAAGCCTTCCATCCTTCCAAAGTTAGTAAAATGAAGATGCAGATTGTTGGGGACAATATGCTGACGCTGTAAACTGCTCAGAGAATGCTGTAAAGCACTGTGGAGTGGCATATAAGACTAAGTGCTATTGCTTTTGATAATCATTTTCTCTGATCTATTTTTCTTTGTTTCATTTTTGGTTTTTTTTTTTTACTTAATTAATAACAATAAAAAAATATTAAAACAAAAGCAAAATCAGACTTGACTGTTCTCCAAGATTTGGCATAGGGTATTTGTGGTGCTATTGGTTATGCCAGGGTGTTTGTTCATGTGCATAGATTTTTTTCAGTGGTTTATTATTATTATTATTTTTTTCTACCCTTAGTGTAAGAAACTCAAAGTCATTTTAGAGTTCAGTGCCCCCCAAAATAAAATAAAATTCATTGAGAAGTCTTCAGCCTTGAATTTACAAGAATTGAACATATGAAGTTCCTTGGGGCTCAGAGAGACACCTATCAGTTCAGAGTTTGGTAGTATCAACGTATCAATGATAGCTAGTTTTATATCTCAACCTGATGGAATGAACAGATTCACCTTTAATCTTGCCTAGAGTAGTGCAAAAGCCATTAGAATCAACAGATTATACCCAGGTTTACATAGTATTTGGTCAACCATATAAGCAAACTAGCACAGTTTGATTTACGTCAAAGTGGTCAGGTGCCAATTTTGAGTTGCTGCTCAGATAATTTTAATTTGGTTTCCCCCCCTCAGAATTATCTCTTTTAATGAGAAGATTCAAAATTCCCTAAAGGCATTTTTTAATTTCAGCTCTGAAAAACAAAACAATTAAACATCAAAGCCGTTGTAAATAATAACACACATCAGGCAAATAATTGTTATATGAAAACACAACATGTTGGATTGGGAACCAACCATTTTGTTGACTTCCTTAACTTTGACAATACATTTTTTAATAGAAACAGGGAAAATTAATTCTGTATACTAAATTATCTAGGAAATGATGCTATCCTGTGTTTAGAAAGTGCCCTTTATTGTATCAAAGGGCAGGATTCAAACTAACAAATAACAAATATTTACAAAACTACAAAACTGGGGATAAATTTTGACTAACATTTGAAAAAGCTTTTGGCATTTTGGCAACAACAACAACAATTATTACAGCCTTAAGGTAAAGGTAAAGGTTCCCCTCGCACATATGTGCTAGTCGTTCCTGACTCTAGGGGGGGTGCTCATCTCCATTTCAAATGAAGAGTCAGTGCTCTCTGAAGACGTATCTTTGGTCATGTGGCCAGCATGACTAAATGCCAAAAGTGCACGAAACGCTGTTACCTTTCCACCAAAAGTGGTCCCTATTTTTCTACTTGCATTTTTTACATGCTTTCAAACTGCCAGGTTTGCAGAAGCTGGGACAAGTAACAGGAACTCACCCCATTATGTGGCACTAGGGATTCGAACCGCTGAACTGCTGACCTTTCGATCGACAAGCTCAGTGTCTTAGCCACTGAGCCACCATATCTCTTAATTACAGTCTTAGACCAGAAGAAATAAAAGCACTCGGTATATATGCACTTAAAACTTCTAGTATAAAATAATAACAACTAAACTCTATAATAAAATACAGTGTCAATTATACATGGTCTGACTATACAATAGTTCCTAACCCTAACCCTAACATTTGAAAAAGTATTTTGGCAGTGGAGCAGTGGGGCTATGGAGGTGATGGACTGTTTTTCATGGATAGTTTCAATTTGGTGTCTGCCTGAACCCATTGGTAAAGGATCTTCTGTAGCAAGATAATAGTTGAATCCTTCCCAGTTTTAGAATTTTATGGCAAATGATAAACAACCAAATAATCCCTATGCAAGAGAAAGTGTAGGATTTATATTGCTGAAATGACCAATGTTATCCTTATATAAGTGCAAGAACAATAACTAAATCAATGAAAAATTTTCTGTTTTAAATATCAGTGCCTTTTCAAATCAAATAGTTCACTGTAAGTAAGCATATTTATTTATGGGAACAAATTACATAAGCATTGGAACAATACTAATATATTCATTGTTGGGGCTGCATTGTTTTCTTGGATGTTCCTGTTTCCACCTACTGATTTTTGGTCCATATGCCAGGTATTTATTTGACAAGAAGTAAAGATTATGCTTAGGGAGAAAGGGTTAAAGAATATTTGGCCAATGTGATAAAACTGGTGGAATGTTTAGTGTTGATCAATAAAAGTTGCAGGGCTCATTTCTTTTTTTTTCAGTTATACACTAGGAATGTAACTTCCAGGATTTTATTGGCGTCTAGTGCATATTTATTTTGTGCCTATGCTGTGAGAGACAGTGTTATAACTTACTGAGTAATGGAAGTTAATTAAAGAAGTCTCTTGTGGATTATTTTTAACTTTGAAATATCTTAAACCACTATAGTAGACTTTCAAATAGCTTGTAGATGCTGTCTTCAAGCTGCCTAAATAATTTCTTTAAAAATGCTATTTATGTGTGTAAGGTGTATAGTAAAATATAGGTACAATAGGAAAAACAGCATGTGGTATACTTGGTAGGAAAAAGTACAAGATAGAAAAACAGAATTGGAAGGGACCTTGGAAGTCTTCTAGTCCAGCGGTCACCAACTGGTGGTCCGTGTGAAAATTTTGGTGGTCTGCAGAAAAATTATTTGCATTTTTTATATTGAACTAAATATTATTTATCTTTTTTAAAAATTCATATTAGTGGTCCATGGGATTTAAAATTATGATTTTAGTGATCCCTGAGATCCAAAAGGTTGGTGACCTCTGTTCTAGTCCAACCCCTTGGTTAGGCAGGAAACCCTACACCACTTCAGACAAATGGTTATCTAATCTCTTCTTAAAAACTTCCTGTTTTGGAGCATTTATAACTTCTGGAGGCAAGTTGTTCCACTGATTAATTGTTCTACCTGTCAGGAAATTTCTCCTTAGTTCTGAGTTGCTTCTGTCCTTGATTAGTTTCCACCCGTTGCTTCTTATTCTACCTTCAAGTTGTCCCGAATGGCCAAAACACACAGGCATATTCATACACAGGTATGTATATACTGTACATACACAGAGTGGCGCACACATACACAAAAGCCATATGACAACAACATTGAGGAACTTTTCTTTTAAATTGATTGCTAAGAAGTGATATAGAAAACTATGTATACAGGTATATTGATACAAGTCAGATTTCTACAGATCCATTCTTCCTGAATACATATTAATTAAGAAACAGACATTATTTTTATTTATTGCTTTTATATTTTCTCAATTCTAGATTGTTTTCCCCAACAACTAGCTTTAGGAGTGAAACATTAGTGCCCCACTTCCAAATGCCAATTTGCTTGCCTTCCCTGGCCAGCTCCACTATGATCCCACTAGAGAACAGGTTGAGCTATCCAGCATTCTGCCAGCTTAAGGCCTTGCTGCTTTTGCATTGATCCACCATATTGCTAAATCACTGGGTCATCCAGAAAACAGTGATCCAAATCAGTATAGCTCAGGGATAGGATCGTTCTGGAGGGTATTTCATGTGGGAGAAACAAACAAACAAGCAAACAAACTGGTGTTGTTGTTGTTGGACAGAGTTTGCACAGGCAGCCAGTTGAGAATTATGCTTACTGTTAGTTTTGTCCTGCTCCAAGTTGTTTATTGGAGCACAGAACTAAAAAGATTATGGCATTCAAAGGAAAAAATTCTGAATAGCAGATGTTCCATAAACTTTGATAAATAGAGATGACAAATGCAAGTGCCTTGACTTGGAAAAAGGTATCTGGACCACACAGCTGCTGTGAAAGCTAATCGAGGTCAGCTACAGAGTGGCAGCAAAATGCACATGCTATGCAGATGCTTAAATGGAAGGGTTCCCCCCCCCACTTCAAATGAGAAACAAGCAATCTAAAAGAAATTAATCTTATGCATTTTTATAAGGAACATAACAAACAGAAAAATGAATTGGAGAGGGGAAAATAAACGAAGAGAAAAAGAAAACTAATGAAACAGGAAGGAGTATTTTGTATTTATTAAATGAAATGTGATCACATCTTTGTCTTCCCATCTTTTCAATCTCTGACAGTTCTGCTTTCTCCAGAGAGCTACTAAATGACGGGGCATCCGAAAGAGCAAAGATTTATTGTTACTTCCTTCTCAGAATGCAGCTGCAAAAGTGTCCTTTGAATAAATCAAAGCAGGCTTTAATTCAAACATATGGTTTTATTCATTTCATATCATCACCATCCACTAAATAGTACAGCGGAGATATGAGACTGCATCCCTCTTTAATTAACCACATTTGCTACTGCATTCTGTTTTACAATCAGCCCTTTCTTGCTTAGTCCATTTCTGGCATTTCAGTTTGAAAGCTACCTACTCTAATGGCAGTTGGTACTTTTGAAACTTTATTGTATGAGTAAATGAGCCTGGTTTGGCTCTGCAGACTAAGTACCGTAATTAACATCCAGCTGTCTGCAATTACACCAGTTCTAATCTCACCAGGCTCAAGGTTGACTCAGCCTTCCATCCTTTCTAAGGTAGGTCAATTGAGGACCCAGTTTGTGGGGGCAATAAGCTGACTTTGTATAAAATATACAAAAGTATGAAGGCTATTGCTTAACGCATTGTAAGCAGTCCTGAGTCTCCAGAGAAGGGCGGCATATAAATCAAATAAAAAAAAAAGTATAAAAAGAAGAAAAGATGGAGAGATAATCACTTTGTTCAAACTCTCTCTCCCCATTGACCCCATTTATTCTACCTCATCCCCACTGAGACCTAACTTGCTGCTTTTTTAAGGTAAGGGTTTAATTTCCTGCCCTGATATCTCTGTTATCTATTTGCAGTGTTATTTTGACAGGAACAATTATCATTAGTGCACTTACTGATTTTGTGCTGGTTTGTAGAGGAGATCAACCGTGGCTGCTCTTTAGAAGGCCAGGTCCTGAATATGAAACTCAAATATTTTGGCCACCTAATGAGAAGGAAGGACTCACTGCAGAAGAGCCTAATGCTGGGAACGATTGAGGGCAAAAGAAGAAAGGGACGATAGAGAATGAGGTGGCTGGATGGAGACACTGAAGCAGCCGATGTGACCTTAAGTGGACTCCAGAGGATGGTAGAGGACAGGAAGGCCTGGAGGAACGTTGTCCATGGGATCGTGATGGGGTGGACATGACTTCGCAACTAACAACAACAGCATACATACAGTGGTGGGGTGCTGCCAGTTCGGACCAGTTCGGGTGAACCGGTAGTTCCGACCAGCAGCTGGGTCTGGTCACCCTACCCTGGTGCTATCACCTCCTATATAATCAGTTGCATGGAAGGTATGCATGCTCACATTTTTTGCTTCCGGCTGAACTGGTTGTTACAGTATGTGACATACTGCATACATACCATATTGCGAGCTCTGCATACATACCATACTGAGAGCAAGGAATTTGTTCAAGTCTGAACACTACATAATGAAATTCCTACAAGCCAAGCTAATATAGACATAGGTGTGTATTGTGTACTTTATTTCTAAATATAATAAATTCTGAATTATAATAAGAAAATATTACCAGAACTGGTAGTAAAAAATTTTAAAACCCACCACTGCAAAGAATCCCTAAACTTTATTTTCTACTATAAGCTATAGTGGGGCAATGATATACCTTTCACTGTTATAAAGGAAGTAGTAGAAAACTCTTCTTGGAAGTGGCTAAATGAACATATTGCAATCTATCCAAAGAAGCTTAAGTTTCCTACTTCGGTCTGTCAGCATTTGTGCTTTAAAACATGAAGATCACAAGATTAATTTCTAGTATGGCAATAATCAAAGTAATGAATCATTCTAAGATAACAGTTTAGCTACCTTTGTCACTTCAAAAGGACTAGCTACTCAACTGAACAGACTGAACATGGCTGTAGTGACTTGGTCTGCTCACCAAGGCTACATTGGATGGATTTAGTGCACCTGAACATAAGGTATAAAGACATTGCAGAATCCTTCTGGCGGCATTTCATTGATTTCTGAAAATGAGACAATGGGTCAACAGCATATAGTGTTTTCATATTATTTCATTTTTTCTCAGAGCCAGATGTGAGATGGGGCATATTGCACTTGAGAAAAAAAGGGAGGGTTGCAATCTGACCAGACGTTGGAAAATTTAGCAATGAATAAGGTTCTATTCCCTCTAACTATTGACCAATCTACTGAAGATGGGAGACAGCAAATTTAATATCTGCAATAATGCAATTAGGTTTTTTAGCTCTCTAGTTCAGAGTCCAGAAACATCTGTGAAAAATAGAATCTCTCCAGACTTTGACAATCGTTACATAATAAATTTCTTTTCAACTTTGCTTTGAAACTTTGGAGTTTTTCATTTTTTCTTCACTACCTCTCAAAAGACCTGGCTAGCTTCTTACATTTTTTAAAAATTTTTTTGAAGCTGGATTAAGAAACAAGTGAGAGAAGCATAGGAATGCCTTAGATTGCAAGAATTGTCCTAAGAATTGCCAGTTTATGGAAAGTATTAATTGCCATCTCTGTGAAAATTCCTGGACATCAGAAATTTGAATAGTTTAAAAAGTTCTCAAGATTGTTAGTAGTCGTAACTCGGTGAGACAGCACAATCCAGACTCATATTACTTTTTCCATGCAGAGATCTGATTAAAAATTTAACTGAAACCTTCCCAAGAGACCTTTGAAGGCATGCTTGGGAATTCTTAAAAATGCTAATTCTTACTGAGTATATTTTTTTGCTGGACCTGACTAAAATATAGATGTTTTCTCTTGTATTTCTTCCATCATTCTAAACTTCCCTGGAAGTTGATATTGGGATATATAGTAACAAAATAATAAAATTAAGAAAATAAAAATGCAGAATAATAAAATGTTCCTGCCCCCCCCAAAAAACCCCAACCCACCCCAAAACGAACAAAATCAGCTCCTAGTTTCAAGTACTGTATATAGTTACATTTTGAAATCTGTCTTGTTTTTTATGCTTTTGTTATGTTTTGATGTGATTTCGTAATAGTATATGAGAAAGACCATGAAAAGTAGGGGAAGAGATGCTGCCTAGGGGTCATTCCATGTCAAGTGGTCTGGGGATCCCTGATTTCATCACAGATTTTGATGGAATTTGGTGTGAATGTGCATACATGCCCCCAATGAACATTGGTAAAGTGCTATGTGTTCTGATGCAATTCTTGCAGAGATATATTTGTGTATACCGAAGCCTTCTACGGTATGACTCTGAGGTTCCAGTAAAGTAGAATTAGTTTATCTGATATCTTATGATTTATGATTGTCTCTTATGATTTATAATTTATCAGTTTATTGCTTGTATGTATACCAAGAGCTTATGCACTGGATACAAATTCCTTGTGCATCTAATCACTCTTGGCCCAATAAAGTATTCTGTTCTGTTCTGTTCTGTTCTGTTCTGTTCCCTTCCGTACCATTCTATTCTTCTTTATTATTTCCTATCTGGTTTATCTGGGAAGTCTGACAGATATTGCAGTCTGCAGACTGCAGATATTGCAGTCTTATGCTAAAGTTCCAGATCTAATATTGGTGAGTGCGCTTAGTAATGCTTGAGGATAGGATATTATTATTTTTATGGAGGAACATTAAAATGGATGCTTATATGGGGAAAGGGGGAGGATAAATAGTAACAGCTGTGACTGTCACAACAACGTCTGTGACTAACATACTTAGGTCAGACATTGGGATGTAAATATTATTTCTTTATGCTTATGTGATTTGTCTACTGCTTGAAACCTAAGAGTTTCTAGGTAGCATGTAGAACTTACAGCATAAAAATACAATATAAAAATCAATACTATGGTTACTTAAAACCATAAAGCTCATAGTCTAATTTTCCAAATAGATAGATAAGCATTGTGCATCCTTTGCACAATGGCATCTGCGTGTTCAATGTCTTCATGACATTATATACATGTAATGTTAGGATTGCAGGTTATTGTACTGTTTTCAAGATTTTGGAGTTTGGGAAGCTTAGGAAACAAGAACATGGATTTTTGGAAATATTTATTTATTTAGGATAAAGTAGGATAGTAGGATAAAGTAACAGAATCATAAAAGCCTACCAAAATAATTCTCTCATACAAAAATTAAACAAATTAACCAATAAAATAAATTATACTTATTTTTCTCCAAATATTGATCTGGTCATTAGATATTAGTGCTGAGTTGATGGCATATAATTAATTGCTCAGTAAATATGGAGTTACTCTGAGACTCTTATTCATGCTTTCCCCCCTCCTTGGATTCAAAATCTTTTTTGGAATGCCTACATTACTCTTTTAACTGTGATGCTGTCCCTTCTGTACTGTTAAATATTTGTACCCCTCTTTCACTGGAATTAAATAATAAGCTCCTCTCATGTTCCATTTCATGAAAATGTGTGCTTTCTGAAAATGGTTCAGCAGACCCAAAATAAGGAGTGGTGGATAGTAATTTCTAATGGTTATAAAACTCAGAACTCTATGGTTCAGGATGTCTTTATGAAGAATTATCTGTCTTTTGAATAGCAAAATGATGCAAGTATGGGAAATGAAAATGGGCAAATCATCATCATCTTTAGATTGTCATCCAGAAACTCTTTTAAAGCTGCTAATTTTTGAGCAGACATGGGATATTATCATTGCGCCAAGATCTAGGCTCCTGGGAGCAAGTTCATGGTATATTCATCATCAAAGGCTAGATGTGGGGCAAAGTTGCAGTTTCCTTTTTTCCAAAAATGTTGGAAAACTTTTCTGATAAGGAAAGAGGAACAAGCAACAGAGGGCAAAGAGGAGATGAAAAAGAATCCAATCTCTGCAACTAGTAGGGTTGAAATTTTTGTCAGAGGATGTAAATAGTTTCTTGCTCCCATCAAACACCAAGATTATGTGTTTGTAGCCAGTCTGTGTCCAAGACACCTGGGAGTGCATCTATAATTGTCACAATATATTTTTGTGGTCATTTATTCTTAATTGTAGAGATTTTTTTTGTTGCTGGATGAAACCTGATTTGAGGGGTCCACCACTGTCTCCACTTGCATCAATTTGCCAACAATTGTACATGCAGGCCCAGTTGCTGTCCAATAATCTCATCTAAGAAATTAGCAATCACCCAGGAATCCAACAGAATCAACAATTATTTGGGATAAAACAAAATTTAGCTTTTGGGTTGAGCTGGAACTTTAATCCACACTTATTTCATTCTAATCTATCCTTTCTGGGTAAAGCTCTGATGAGGACAACATGAGACATCTTAGAAAAAAATATTAAATCAGAGTGCTGAGTGCTTTTGCTTCCAGTTCCTTGTTTACCCATGGAAGGCTTTCCTTAAGTTATCAAATGGTTAAATTTTATTGGAGAGCCAGATCTTTGCTCTCTACATGGGGCTCCCCTTGGGGTGCACCCGGAGGCTCCAACTGGTGCAGAATGCGGCCACGTGGGGGATTATGGGAGCGACGGGACGCTCCCACGTGACACCTCTCCTGCGTGAGCTGCATTGGCTGCCGGTGGACTTTCGGGTGCGTTTCAAGGTGTTGGTAATCACCTTTAAAGCGCTCCATGGCTTAGGGCCAGGGTACTTACGGGACCGCCTTCTGCCACCAATTGCCTCCCACCGGCCGGTTCGCTCCCACAGAGAGGGCCTCCTCAGGGTGCCGTCAGCCAGACAATGCCGGCTGGCGACCCCCAGGGGGAGAGCCTTCTCTGTGGCAGCACCCACCCTTTGGAATGATCTGCCTCCAGAGTTAAGAACAATCTCTGACCTCCCAACCTTTCGGCGGGCTTTAAAAACCCATCTCTTTCAGCTCGCCGGCCTAGCCTGATTCCTATAATATTTTATTATTTTAGTATTGTATTTTAAATATGTAGTTAGTTTTTAATTCTATGGCCACTCATATTACTATTTTATAGAATTTTAATCTTTGTATGTTTTGTTTTTTAATTGGCTGTACACCGCCCTGAGTCCGCAAGGAGAAGGGCGGTATATAAATTCAAATAAAGATAAAGATAAAGATAAAGATATAAACCTGATAGCAGAACCCTGAATGATTTTCTGTAGTTCCCAAGTTGGAATGAAAACTGTCCCTGCTCCCCAGTTACTACATTTAGATTCTTGGCAGGGAATGGTGGCTCCCAGCGGGGAGGAGCCCAGGCAAGCCACATGTTTGGAGCTCACCAGTGGCTGGTCCACCAAAGCCCACCAGCTGCACCTGTTCAGCCTGTGATTCCCAGTGGGGAGGAGCCCAGGCAAGCCGCATGTTCAGAGCTCACCAGCTGCTGGTCTGCTAAAGCGCCACCAACTGCACCTGCTTGGCCTGCGACTCCCAGCGGGGAGGAGCCCAGGCAAGACGTGCATTCAGAGCTTCCCCAGCGAGTGCATGGCGGGACCAAGAGCACTGCCGCCAGCTGGGGAACAGTGGCTCCCAGCAGGGAGGAGCCCAGGCCACAGGGTCATCTTTGCAAGTAGTCCACCACCACCACCCCACCCTCACCAGCTACTGGTCCAAACCTTCTGGGGCCGTGCAAGAAGACTGCGCAGGCAGGGAGGGAGGGAGGGAAGCCCCAGCTTCCCTTGCTCTGTTCCCTTAGGAAGCAACCACCAGGATCCCCTTTCTGCATCTTTTGGCACGCACGCCTTTGCTGGTATTTGCACATGCATGCATGCTAGAAACCAGACCAGCTGACCAGTGCACATGCAGACTCTGGAAACAGGAAGATCATCTTCCTGGAGCACGCATCCGCAATGGCCGAGTGCTCTTCCGGTTTCTGGCGCACCCATGTACATGAAACCCAGCTGGCCAACGCACTGGAACCCGGAAGAGCAACAGATGACAGCTCCATGTGCCAGGAAGAAATGGCTCTGCATGCCACTTCTGGCACATGTGCCATAGGTTCGCCATCACAGATTTAGAGTGTGGCTTGATTACAGCATTGTGATAATAGCAAAGGGTTTTAGTCTTATTTTACTTCTAACTTAGAGGCTACCACATAACGGCCCTTGCTAGGAATGAGTTTCTTCGGGCCCACTATTCAGAGAAAGAAATAAAATAGAAAGAATAGAGCTTTTTTGAAATGGAAACAATAAAAATGGAAACAAACCTTTAGAAGCTGAAGGTGGATGGAAGACAGTAGCTTTTATAGGCAGCCATGAATTATTCAATTCCATCCCATACCTTTCATACAATTTTCATTATTTCCTTGTTTTTAGAATAATCTCTAAACAAATCATCTCAAAATGCCAGTTTAGTAAAAGCTGCTTTAGCCAAAAAGCCCCTATATTGCTTGTCATTTCATTTCTTCTGGTTTCTGTTCCAGAATGCAACATCTGCCTGAAAGCAATACTTAAGAAAAAGAACATTCAGTGAAACTGAAAATGTCCATAAAGCATCTGGTTTATACATCCCTGATTATTAGGATTCCAGAAATAAAGGTTATAATTTGAGGATGTATCTCTAGTATCCTTATCCAGCATGTAAATAAATGTGGTTGGAAAAATATAGTCAGAGAACTAATTGCCCTTAAATGAGTTCATACCTCAAGGACCAGATGGTTTGCATCTTAGTGTATCTTAGCCCATGGGCTGGATGCGTCACGAACAGGCCACTCCCACCCGAGCTCTGTAAATGTGAAAAATGTCATGAAAGGTCTAGTTGAAGATTATCTTTGAAAATAATACATTATTTTTGAAAAATCTTTAAAAATAAGTGAAACCATTTATGTATGTATGTATGTATGTATGTATGTATGTATGTATTTATTATGCTTTATCAACAAGAATACAAATGCAAAAGCAGAGACAGTAAATCATACATACAACATTAATAAAAAATGTGTACAAACTAACTATCCCATTGCCATTGCTATAATATATATATAAATACACACACACAGAAAGGGGCATGCATGCAGACACAGACACATATCCATCATTGGTGGGTTGCCCCTGGTTCGCACTGGTTCTATAGAACCAGTAGTAAAACCGGTGGGAGGTTCATCAACCCCAACATCATCAAAATGCTTGCATAGAAGAGCACACGTGTGTGTGTAAAGTGAGAGCGCACGTGTGGACCCGCTGCAAACCAGAGTAAAGGTAAGTAGAACCCACCCCTGATATCCATATCATCTTTACCCAAAAGATGGGTAATTCAATTTAGTGGTCAAAAAAGTCTCTCTTTTTCAGACCTACTCAGTACCTTTTAATTTGCCTCTTTGTATATTTTAAACTATCAGAGGTTCAGAATTTCCTGACAATTCTTTGTATTTATTCTTCAACTTTTTTTTCATATTGTTTAGAGTTATTTTTATTCTTTTGCTCCCTTACTGATTTACTGTGGGACATTATACAGTTGGAAGTTATATACAGTTCTTTGGTACAATTTCAGGGTTTATGAATCCAGAACTCAGCTGTATGTTCCTTGGTGCAGTATATGTCATGAAAGAGGTCAATGGACTGCAGTTATCACTTGAGCTTCCCACAGATAGACAGGTAGATTGATATATTGATTCAAATAATCTATATATTGTTGATTGTTAATATTGTGCCTTTTGCTCCAAATTCATGGGAGATGTGTAGCTATTAATAGATTTACAATTCAAGCAATGATCTTCATCATAACCATTGAAGTGTAAGTTATATCATATGAAAGAACAATTGCATCCAAAAATGTTTAACGGTTTTACCAATATTATAAGCAATCATTAGAAAAACAAATTTGTTGTATCTTAATGATTAACATTTTTACTAAGATGTATCTTTCTTCAAATGCATGAATATCATTGGCAGACAGATAGGGGAAAAAGATAGAATGGCGAGGAATTATAAGTGGTATTAAAAAATTACAATGAAATACAAGGAGGAAGATTGAGTCTGGAAGAATTTTAAGCAGACAGAAGCCTGGTGGACTCCTTCATATAGCAGTGGACTAAATAGTACTTAGCTGCCAGCTGCCTGCAATTACTGCAAGTTCGAATCTCACCAGTCTCAAGGTTGACTCAGCCTTCCATCCTTCCAAGGTAGGTAAAATGAGGACCTGGATTATGGGGGCAATAAACTGACTTTGTATAAAAAAGAACACAGCTTGGGTGTGTGTGTGTGTGCAAAAGCCCTACTAAACAGATATATACAAAAGTATGAAGGCTATTGCTTAATGCATTCTAAGCTGCCCTGAGTCTCTGGAGGAGGGCAGCATATAAATCGAACCAATACAATAAATAAATAAATAAATGATAGAAGCATAATTACTTACACTGGACAAGGTTTGGGGTTAATGACCCAAATGTCCCTTTCCTGTTCTGGGATTCTACAAAAGCTCTTTTTCCATCTCAAACTCCAATAGCCAATCGACAGATATTTGAATTTAACAAAGCATCACGATTTTTCAAAGGTATTTCCATGTGAATTCCACCTTCCCAGGGAAAGGCCAAAGAGCTGCTTAGTGGAAAAACTGACATCCGCAATTTCCCTCATTTTAACAAAGATTTTCTGTTTTTAAGAATAGCAATGTAGCTATCAAAATGACCAACAACTCCTTCCCAACTGTCTTTAACCACCCTTGAGGAAGGAAGCCCAGTAAGGCAGTGCATAGTGACATACAGAAGAATCTTTGAGCTAAAGGAAGATTTCAAGCTGGGTTGTTTATCTCCTGATCACTAGGATGTTGCAACCATCCCAGAACAATCAAATGCCTGCCCTTATTTATACTGCTTCCAGTTTCCTCCACTGGCTACTGATGAGCAATAGGTCAGCAGGTCAGTCCCTATATTTCTCTATCCTTGGGATACACAGCTACCATCAAGCTTGAGGGCTAATTTCAGCAGTTTCAGCACTGAGATTACACTTGCTGCTTCCAATTGCTTTAAGAGCTTTGAACACAGGAGGACCAAATGCAATTTATTTGCTGGCACAGCTATTGATGAGGGCACAGGAACTGGGGATACAATAAGGAGAAAGAGCTGAGAATGCACGGATATAGAAGTAATGTACAAGTGAAAGTCATAAGGGATCAAGGATGGAGAGTCAGAGCCAGCTGGGGAAGAAATATAATAAATGCACCAACAATTTGCTGTACAAGACAGCCTTATATTTTTAATTAAATAGTATGGCCACATATTAGATTTAGATTTTATTTAATTTCTATACCGCCCTTCTCCCAAAGGACTCAGGGCGGTGCACAGCCAACAATAAAACAAGTCCAAATACAAAATTTTAAAAACATTTTTTATTACAGGCTTAATATATTGATTCATTAAAAGCTTAAGTTTAAATAAGTATGGTTATAACATCCAATGCTAGTCAAGACAATTGATGGATAAGGATAAAACTTTTCTAATACAGATTCTCTGTTTCTGGTAAAGTCCCCAATATTGAAACCTCCTAATTGCTTGCTGAGTTTATTTATTCAGATGTTTATTCAGAACTGTTGAATATTCTGGGATTTCTAAATAAAAAAAAAGGAGAATTGGTATAGCAATCTAGATCTGTAGTGTTATGTGGAAATGACCTTAGGATATGTAATGGTATAGGAAGGAGAGATGCAGACCAGTATGGAATAAAATATACCATTTCATAGCAGGAGGGAAGGAAATATTTCTGAAGGGATCTTTACTAGTTTTCCAGAGAATAAAAGGAGGAGACAAGTCTTGCAAGATTCTGTTAATGTAACCTTATATTAAAGATAGAGCTAGTAGTTCTTGTCTGAATTACTTCACAGGGCTAACAAAATCACAGGGCACTGTGCTTTCTTTCATTCATATCATTGATATACTGTGGTTAGGAGCTGTGGGGGCGCAGTAGTTAAAATGCAGTATTGCAGGCTAACTCTGCCGACTGCCAGCAGTTCGATTCTCACCAACTCAGCCTTCCATCCTTCTGAGATCGATAAAATGAGAACCCAGATTGTTTGGGGCAATAATATGTTAATGCTGTAATCACTTAAAGATGTCTGTAAAGCACTCTGAAGCAGTATATAAGTCTAAGTTTGCTATTGCTATTGCTAAGTGCTATTAAATATTCAGTTTGGTTCAGAGAGCTGGTTTGGCAATCAAGATAACACTATACACATTTTCTTTGTCCCATTTAAGTTAACTATTTATCAAGTGGATTATTTTGAACACTTTAACTTAATAAATTTAATCATTTTTTGTAATTTCAGCTTCAACAATACATAGAATACAAATAGATCATAGTAGTGTGATCATTATGTATTTACAGAAAAACACATAGTAGTGATCAATTCTGAAAATAACAAGAGATTATGATCTTAAAGGAACTATACCCCAATATATATTGTCTTGTTATTATTATGACTACTGTTATGCAGGAGTTAATTATGTTTCACACAGAGAATTGTAATTAAGTTTATTTAATGTTACTATGCTTCAAAAGAGCTTCTGATCCTGGGAGAATTGTAATATCTTATAGCCTCTTTAATTTATTAGTGCTAAAATACCCAAATATTTGTAAACCCAGCCAAGTATTGAAAATATTAATACTGGAAGTTGCATGTCCGTATCTATTCATTATTTTATTATCATATGTTGCGGGTAAATAGTTACAAATGTTCATAGTTACAAATGTATAAGAGGACCTTCAATTCTGAAGAAATTGAAAATTGAACTCATTAAGAATTCAATCACCATCAGCTTGGGACAATGAACCCAGGGCTATCCTGACATGAAATAAATCTTGCATTTCATATTCTAAATATTTCCTATATATGTCTGATGAGCTATGCCTAACTAGCAAAGCTGCTAGATTTATGTTTTTTCCTAATGATGCATTAGTAATAATTGTGATTATTAAAGAATGTAGGTATAGAGCCATGGTAGTGCAGCGTTTAGAATGCAGTATTGCAGGCTACTTTTGCTGATCACCAGCTGCCAGCAGTTTGGCAGTTTGGGTCTCACCGGCTCAAGGTTGACTCAGCCTTCCATCCTTCCGAGGTGGGTAAAATGAGGACCCAGATAGTTGGGGGCAATATGCTGACTCTGTAAACCACTTAGAGAGGGCTGTAAAAGTACAGCCCTCTCTAAGTGGTATATAACTCTAAGTGCTATTAGTGTGAAGTGGTATATAACTCTAAGTGCTATTAGAATTAATAGAATAGACACAGGAAATACATTAAGGAAGAAAGGACAACATTTTCGGGAATGTAGAATTGTTAACAGAAAGATTTATCTATAAAAAAGTGCCAAATTATTTAGACTTTATTGTTCTGCTAGATTTTCTTCAGCTATCTTAAAAAAAAAGTTCTAACATTCATGCTTCAGATTTAATGCTAGGAAGAGACTAGCCATCACACGAAGAATAAGAATAGAGCTACTATGTTTGAATAGCATGCCCTAGTCCAGATGACTACAAATGACCAAAAAAGAAAAAAAAAAAGTTATCTGTATCTGTTTGCTGCCCTCTAATGGTCGTGTAGATTTCTGCAACCTGAGCATGGTAGCCCTAATAATGAAAAAATAATGAAGAAAGTAATACAAAACCTTCCCATCAGAGGTGGGTTTCAGCAGGTTCTGACCAGTTTTGGAGAACCAGTAGTAGAAATTCTGAGTAGTTCGGAGAACTGGCAAATACTGCCTTTGACTGGTCCTGCCCCCATCTATTCTCTGCCTCCCGAGTCCCAGCTGATCGGGAGGAAATGGGGATTTTGCAGTATCCTTCCCCCGGAGTAGGGAGGGAATGGAGATTTTACAGTATCCTTCCTCTGCCATGCCCATCAAGCCACACCCACCAAGCAATGCCATCCCCACCAAGCCACATTCACATCCACAGAACCAGTAGTAAAAAATTTTGAAACCCACCACTGCTTCCCATGTTTGTCTCTGGTGTGTCTTATTTGTTTTTACTCAGCAGCTTCTTTGCTTATTGACTAAGTCAGCCTTCATTCATATGATACACTTTCAGTGTGTTAGATGGCAATTCTCATTATCCCCGGTCAGCAATTGGGACTTAGTATCTGGTACTTCTGGAGGAAGCCAAGTGGGGAAACTGATAAAAATAGTCTTTTCTATCCCATTTTATATTGCCACTTTACTGATTTTCTTTCAAATATTTGTATCTCTTGGTGTTATTCTCCATATGCAAAAATATGAGCTCATTTAAGTAAATAAGAGAACACATTTGTTATAAAGACCCATGATGAAAAGCCAGAAGCAAGAAGGTAATCTCTTTTTTAAAACATTAGCAAGTCTACTACTGCTTAATGTTCTTTACTGACTTATCATTTGGGTTCTTGATAATTTTTTTTAAACATTGCAATCTTTTACTTTTCGGAATGTAGTTAGTGTGCATAAGGAGGAAATCTAGATCTGTTCTGTGTCGATTTTTTCCCCTTTCCTCCATTTACATAGACGCTAATCATTGGCAGTGAAGAGGATTTATCATGTCTACAAGGTTTGAAACCTAGATTTTCCATGGTTCCAGCCCTGTCTCACATTTTTTTTTAGAATTAGTATATTTAGAATACTTTTATAATGCATTAAGAATGACAACAGTTATTCAAAAGAGTGTTTTATCTGAGTTGCTCCAACTCCATTCCCAGTTGGGAATGTGCAGTGTTAAAGGAAGCAAAATAAACCTGAAACATGGCAATAGGCACGTTTGACCTGGCCTTGGGGAGAGGATTAAAGTTGCTTTTCCACCTGTCTTGCACTGAGGTCCGAAACTATAGTATATCTCATCTGTGATAATTATCTTTGAAATCAATATAGCTGCTAGCTTTATACATGTTTATTTTTCCTCTAAGTATATATCAAAATAACTGATTGTGAGAATAAGTCCTCCACGTGATTTTTAAGCCTGAAATAGGCATCATGCTGCTCTATTTTAATTACATTCTACTAAGGTGTAGTGCACATTTGGGAATATTACTCAAAATGAGCAGTTATTATTAAAAACAACAACAACAAACCTACTACTTTTCAGATGTGTTATGTGTTAGAGTTTGCAGCAATCCAATCAGCACACAAGTAAATAATTCAGCAGGATTCATGTATAAATGATGCCCTTGCTGTGATGTCCCATTGCCTGGAGGCCGTACGGATCTGGATGGGGAGAAACAAACTCAGACTCAACCCCTCCAAGACTGAGTGGCTGTGGCTTCCAGCATCCTGGTATAGTCAGCTGGTACCATCACTGACAATTGGGGATGAGACCTTGCTTCCCACAGAGAGGGCCCGCAATTTGGGTGTCCTCCTGGACTCACGGCTATCTTTAGAAGACCATTTGACAGCTGTGGCCAGTGGGGCCTTTTATCAGGTTCGCCTGATCCGCCAGTTGCGTCCCTTTCTGGATCGGGATGCCTTGCGCACAGTCACTCATGCCCTAGTCACCTCCCGTATGGACTACTGCAATGCTCTCTACATGGGGCTCCCCTTAAAAAGCACCCAAAGGCTCCAACTGGTCCAGAATGTAGCCACGTGGGTGATTATGGGTGCATCTCATTGCGCCCATGTAACACCTCTCCTATGCGAGCTGCACTGGCTCCTGGTCGTCTTCTGGGTGTGATTCAAGGTGTTAGTTATCACCTTTAAAGCGCTCCATGGCTTAGGGCCTGGGTACTTATGAGACCATCTTTTGCCACCAATAGCCTCCCACCGACCAGTTTGTTCTCACAGGGAGGGACTACTCAGGGTACCGTCAGTCAAATGGTGCCGACTGGCAACTCCCAGGGGGAGGGCCTTCTCTGTAAGGGCTCCAACCCTTTGGAATGAACTGCCCCCTGATATACGAAACATCGCTAATCTCCATGCTTTCCTCTGTGCCCTCAGGACCCTGATGTTCAATCAGGCAGGGCTAAGCACATTAACTGGGAATGATTAAAATATTATATAATTCTGGGTTTTATTTATTTGGGCTAAACTATGCTATAATTTTAATTATCAATTTTATGATGTTTATCATCATAAATGTAAATATCATAAATGTAAAAATCATAAATCATCATTTATGTATCTTTTATTTTTTCTTGACTGTACACTGCCTTGAGTCCTGCGGGAGAAAGGCGGTATAGAAATAAATAAATAAATAAATAAATAAATAAATAAATAAATAAATAAATAAATAAATAAAAGAAACTTCTTTATATCTACCTATATATAAAAGCAAAATACCACTCACACATCATCACAAAATCTCCAGAACCGTAAAGCCTACAAACTTGATATTTGCCATGTATGTTCCTCTTGGCTTCTAGGTGCTCACTATGAATGGATTTTTTAAAATGACCATCACAGCATTGGTATTTCCTATATTATTATTAACATGCTCTGATGCTAAGGAGTTCTACTCCTCCTCCCCACCTGAAAAGAAATCTGTTCCAAATGCAAAACATAAGCAGAGGAGAGGAATTTCAATTTCAGTTTTACTTTCACAGCAGCAAGCAGGGGATAGGATGGGTAGACTTCTGTGGGGCAAGCCTGAGAGAGAGAATGGGGTTAGGATAGGCTTCTGTGGAGCAAGGCTGAGGGAGAGAAGGGGATAGGATAGGAGACATTTCTGTGGGGTAAGGCTTATTTGGATAATGTAAAAAGAAAGGCTTAAGGGATTGCCCAATTTGTTACCTGAGGTTGAAGGTTTGGCAAAGATTGAGGACACAACTCTTCCACACAAACTTGTTTTAATACAGATTGTAGAAAAATCATAATTAGAGCAAAACCCCAAAAACTTCAAACTATCGCTGTCTCTTTTTCTCTATCTATCCATCCATCCATCCATCCATCCATCCATCCATCCATCCATCCATCCACTAAAATTTCTTTCCCCTCACCCCCCACCTATGTATCAGGGGTGGGTTCTACTTACCTTTACTACCAGTTTGCAATGGGATCGCACACACGTGCTCGCTTTGCTCTCTCACGTGCCTTGCTTCTGCACATGTGCAGATCGCTTCTGATGATGTCAAGGTCAGTGGGCGGACCTCCCACTGATTTTACTACCAGTTCTATAGAACCGGTCCGAACTGGGGGCAACCCACCACTGCTATGTATCCTAATGGCTGAGAACTGGTTGGCACCTGTGTGATAGACTTGTCAGATCATAGTTTCTTTGCTTGTGATATGGCCAATTCTAGCCTTCGTGCTAGATATTTGGGGTGTAGGCTTTGCATGACATTTCCAAAGTAGTTTCTATGCCCTGGAACACAATTTTCTATAAACTTAACATAGCACTGTCTGTATTACTCATATTTTTGGCCTGAATTCTTTACGGATATTCATCTTGGGATGTATTATATTACAGCAATTGATAGTTTATTTATTTATTGCTTTGTGTTCATCCCTCAGAATATTAACTGGGCAAATGTAAAATCAATCAATAAATTAAAACACAAAACTAGGGTTAAAAATCTGAAAGGAACAATTTCTATTATTTGAATAAAGACATATCTATAGATTGGAATCAGGCATATCAATATTTCTATCCATTAAGTTGCCACATAACATATACTGGCTGAATTTTACACACTGCATGAAGTTGTAATATTCGTTTTGTTTTGCTTAGCATGATGTATGAATGATTTGATTTGGTAAAACTTGATTTGTGGCTTAAGAGCATTATGACTTTTTTTTTTTTTTTACAAACCATGGTTCAAATAAAAGATCAGTTAGCATAATGTGTGTGTACGAATTCAGACATTATATCTTGACAGCCTCTACTCCAGTTGCTTCACAGGTGTTCTGTTGATAATGGCAAAAAATGTCTTTGTGAACTACCAAGAAATAACTGCTCCATGGGCAGTGGAAGGCCAGTGACAGATCTCTTTTGTTCCTGTAAGCCAGCAGATCATGGCAAATTTCGCATTTATTTCTGGTGGTCCATTTCTCCTCTCCCATTCCTGTTTCTTGTTCTGGAGTCCTTGGTGCTCTCTGAACATGGTAGTTTCCTTGCATACATTTAATTACCTGGCTAGGTAATTACCTGGTTAGGCAATTATCAGTGTTATTATCAACATTTCTTGTTCTCTTTTATTGTGTTTGTTTTTTGCAACATACAGATATGACACATTCATTTTTTTTTAAAGTTAATTTTATTGCCAAATTGAAGTGTCATAATCCTGGATCTCAATGCAATTGAGAAGATTGTCTGCAAAATGCTCAACTATGTTAATCAATTTAGAACCGCTCATTCAGGCAGATAAAATGTGCAAATGGTATAATCATTCTTGAATATAAACCATCCTCAACTTGGTGATGAAGTCCAGATGTGTGGGACTTTTTTCCCCATAACCCAGTTAGCCTAGCTAATAGAAGCCCAATGAAAAATTGGTCCAAACAACACAGCTATTTATATTTTAAGTAAATTCAGTGATGGACCCATTAATCATATGTAATGCCAAAGATGTAGAATTTTATTTTGAATCTTTACATAATTGTGCTAAATCAGAACAGTTTTCTTTGTTGCCAACAGTGAAGAGTTGTTAATTTTTACAGCTATGAACAATTGATGTTGCTTGCAAGCTGCAGATTAACTCATTGAAATGGAAGGAATATGGCACCTCTTTCATGTTTACAGGAAAGCTGGTACGCCAAGAAGGGAGAGGGAGGGAGAGAGGGAGGAAGGGAGAGAGAGAGAGAGAGAGAGAGAGAGAGAGAGAGAGAGAGAGAGAGAGAGGGAGGGAGCGCTATTTCCCCTGGAATGGTAGATATCATCTTTAACTGTGAGGGAGCTCATCAACCAATCTGTTCATTCATTATGGAAACAAGATTTACTTTACAAAGACGGACTAACATGAAGTAATATTGGTTCTTTAGATTTAATGATAACACTCTTAAAGTTTACATCATAGCCCTTCTAAGACTTCAACAGCATAATATGAATCAGTTCATGGCCCTATTCTTGTCCTGGGCTATTTCCTCCTCTCCATACCGAAATCAGGTAGAAAACACTTCTTCCATTTTTTTCGGGTGCAGTAGGCACATGAAAATAACTATTGATTGTTGTTAGTTTGGCTTGCATTTCCATATGCACAAAGGAAAAGAAAAAGTCATTGTTTAGCTCTGTACCTCTTTGATACTCACTTCTAATCATAACATAGGTGTAAAATAATAGGAATACACAAAGGATCATTTGATATTCAGCCATGCCCTCACAGAGCATATTTTCAACAACTGGCACAGAAAGATTATCATTGTACCTGCTGCAGTTGTACTTATCAGCATGAGTAGCAATTATTGGCACCTGAAGATTTGCAAAGAAAATCATTCAAACTCCCTGAAATGTCAGAGACAATGAGAAATGGATGTTGGGGAACATATTAATTCCTCCTTCCTTGGGATTCCTCTCTTTGAAGTCTGAGAAGTTTTGTTATGAATTATGTGTAATGAACTTGCTTTCCTGTAACATATAACCATGCCATTTCTATTGATGAATAATATGTTGCATGCAGTTTTTTTTTCTTTGCATGTTCTCATTCAATGTGGTGAAAACTTCCCATTTAAAGAATTATGGAGAAATGATCATAGAGAGATTGTGATAGTTTTTGCACTTAAGTAATTTTTCAGGGCTCAGGATCAGGTTGGAAAAGCAATGTGAGATTTCACACATTGACATTCTTTGGGAAAGGTTTGCATGATAGCAAAATAGCCAGTTTGGTCTAATGGTTAAGGTACCTAGTTGGAAACTGGGAGAGCATGACTTTTAATCCCATTTTAGCCATGAAATTAAGCTGGGTGACCTTTGGCCAATCACTTGATTTCTGCCAGCCTTGCAAGGTTGTTGTGGGGAAAATAGGAGGAAGGAGGAGTGTAAGGTATGTTCACAGTCTTGAGTTGTTTATAAAAGGAATAAAGGCAGGATATAAATAAAATAATAAAAAATACTCAAAGGTCTAAGGCAGTGGCGGGTTTCAAATTTTTTTACTACTGGTTCTGTGGGTATGGCTTGGTGGGCGTGGCATTGCTTGGTGGGTGTGACCTAGTGGGTGTGGCAGGGGAAGGATACTGTAAAATCTCCATTCCCATCCCACTCCAGGGGAAAGTTATTGCAAAATCCCCATTTCCTCCCAATCAGCTGGGACTTGTGAGGCAGAGAATAGATGGGGGCAGGGCCAGTCAGAATTTTTACTACCGGTTCTCCAAACTACACAAAATTTCCGCCACCAGTACTCCAGAACTGGTCAGAACCTGCTGAAACCCACCTCTGGTCTAAGGAAACAAAATGAATGGGTGATGGTTGAAGGAATTTGATGTAGCTGGTCTATGATGGAGAAGACTGAGAAGAAACATGATTATACTCTTGGATAAGACCTGAAAGGCTCCAACTTTAGAAAAAGAAGACAAAAACTTGTCTTCTTAATAAGCTTAAATTAGAGGAAAATAGTTTTCAGATGAACATTAAGAGAAACAATGGCAACCATAAATTAATCATGGAATTCATTATCTAAAGAAGTGATGGGATTTCAGTGGAGATCTTCAGACATAGGTTGGACATTATCACTTGCAGATGCTCAATTCTTTGAACTGAATAGACAGGTGGATAACCTAGCCTACTAAAACCTCTCTACTTGAGAAATATTTACTAAGTCAATAAATTGGGGAAAAAAGCCCATGAATTACTTAGGACAATGTGAAAAGTCAGTGTCTGAGCTGTGTAAGGTCTTAGTTTGTGTCAGGCCTATGGAGGAATAAAAGCATTTATCGTAAGCATAATTTCATACGTACATATGAACACACAAATAATTTTATTCCTCAAATTTATTTATTTGTTTGTTGTTTGTTTGTTAATTTATCAAATTTAGAGACCTCCCATCTCACTCATAGACCTGATTATTTATTTTCAATTACTATGAAAATAAAACTGCCACCAAGTTTCTGCATACTGATGTATTTCTGATTATTGGGGATAATTTAATATTGAGATACAATTTATTTTCTTTGTACGTTCGGAGTGGGCAGTTGATACTTTATGTGAGAACTTTAACAAACCGTGATCAATTATATGGGAATTATTAAATGGACTCCAGAGGACAGTAGAGGACAGGAAGGTCTGGAGGAACATTGTCCATGGGATCACGATAGGTCGGACACGACTTCGCAACTAACAACAACAACATATAGGAATTATAATCCAAAGTATCAGTATAAGACAATTGAAGTAGATATGATATCATTATGATGCCATTGTAAACTGAAAACATTTTAAGTCCTATCACTGCGTAACTGCTTTTCCTCTGTTTCTCATACTCTGTATAAAGGAAGTTGATGGATCTATAGTACAGGTAATCCTCAATTTACAACACTTCATTTAGTAACTGTTCAAAGTTATTTTGATCCATGTCATGTGATCAAAATTCAGATGCTTGGCAATTGACTCATATTTATGATGCTTGCTATATCCCAAGGTCACGTGATCTTTTGCCCACGTGACCTTGGGATATAGCAAGTATACCACGTGACCTTCCCCATTGACAAGTAAAGTCAATGGGGAAGCCAGAATTAATTAACAACTGTATTGCTAATTTAGCAACTGCAGTGATTCACTTAACAACTGTAGCAAGAAAGGTAGTAAAATGAGGCAAAACTCATTTAACAAATGTCTCACTTAGCAACAGAACTTTTGGGCTCAGTTGTGGTCATAAATTGAGGACTGCCTGTAGTCTTTAGTGCAAGACTCAAGAAATAGCCAGCTTCATCTGGATCCCTTTGTTTCAAGATAAAAGCCTCACTTCCCTTCCAAAATGAAGAAAACAAAACAATACTTAATGTTAGAAATGAATATTAAACCATTGAAGTAAACCATGGAAACCAAGACAATTTCCTATTTTCTCTTCTACTTTAAGCACTGATCATTTACTGGTTTTGCAGTTTAACACAGTATAATCCCGAGATAAATAAGCTTTCCTAAGTTCATGCAAATCTGAATGCAGATCCTCTAGAAGCTGGTATAGTTATACCAGTTACACCTCATGAGAATAAATCATCACAGAATATTACAGGTATTATTATGGTTAAGCCATGACTTTTGGGACATTTCAGGAGATCAATTAATTACAGCAGGTTAGCAGGGCTATAATATTATTAGCAGACAGTGAAATTCTGTGTATTCCCAATAGAATAAACTAACATGTCTTTTTTTTTTTTTTTGCACGTAATGCATTTCTATAAATTGAATCCTCATGCTATACATTTGGACATAATAGACATATGTTGCAGTTAAGTTATTGATGACTAGAATTAATGTAGAAACATCACAAATTATAAATATTACATAGTATACACAATATTTTTAACTTTACATAATTTAACTTTACACAATTACATATTGCATATTAATTGTATGTGATATGCAACAACCTAAATGATTATATTACAGGTTGAAAAAAACACTTGTTTGAATGCTAATTATCTGATTATTCCATGTGTTGGTACCATGTGAGTTCTTTGGATTTCAGTAAAAGGGGAGCGTGGAATGATAGAACTGTGCAAAGCTTCTATTGGAAGTTTGGGATTGGAGATTATTCACTTCATTGGTTAGGCAATCACACTGCTGTGCTTTCCTGGTCTTTCATTGGTTTCTCATCATGTAGTGCACGGGTGTCAAACTCAAGGCCTTAAATCTGGCCTGGAAATAGCAAAGGATTGGCCTGAGGTGCTTCTGGCAGCCAAAATGGGGCATGGGGGGGGCAGCGTGTGCCTCCCACATCCCATTTTTGGCCTGGACCGCCTGCTGCAGCACCCTGTCGACCAAAATGGGGTGTGTGGGGCCCCGCACCCCATTTTGGCCAGCAGAGTGCTGCAGCAGGTGGTCCAGGCCAAAAACATCTAGGCCGAAAATGGGGTGCGTGGGCAGTCCCACCACAACCTGTTTTGGATGGCAGGGTGCTACAGGAGGCCTTGCATCATGTCTCCCCCCTCCCCCCTCCTGGCCTGGGGAGAACTACAATGCTGATTTGGCCCTCGAAGAAATCCACTTTATCTCAAAGCAAACAAGTTGTTCAAGTAACAATAACATTGTTACTATCCTGAATGCTTTATGAGATGTTATGTGCCATATTCAATGGTTTGCTGTGAGGATCAAAGAAGATGACATGAACCTAAGAGCTGAGGTTTTGAGTGCCTGTTTTGCCAAACTGCGAAACAATCTAGGTGAGCAGCAGGTAACATACAAATATGTCAAACTTTTAAAGTTCATTGTCTTTTTAGGTGCCTTTTTCTCAAGCATAATAAGAAAACCTTCCAGCTTAAAATGGCAGCTTTTCACCATGCAGAGTTTGGTTTCCCTTAAGGAAGGGGAAAAAAAACATTCCTTTCAAGCTATGAAATGTTAACTCTAATATCTGTACCCTCTGTCCTGGTTTCCATGGAGATTTAGCAAAAGTATATGATCTACCTGGCATTCAGAAAGGGGGCAGTGAAAGAGGAAGGATATATTTATAGAAATGACACTGACTTGGTCAGCTAGCTTGATGTTTGGCTTGATTCGTCCTCAGGAAGGTCATGTTTTTATTCTCATTCCATTTATCCTCACTTATTTCTTATATTAGATCTTCTGGTGATTGCTGACTATTACTGCTTTGACTGAGCACAGAAAGTAAGGCCCCATACTGATTTGAAATCCAGTAGCAAGGCAATAATAGCTTATATATGACTGTCATTCCATCAGCCTATCTTGCATCCTGCTGAGAAGTATGGATATAGGTGGAAGTAGGCCATTTAATGAATATTTAAATTAACTTTTAAGAATGGACTGTCCCCTGGAGGCCTAATTTAGTCTCTAAGTGTTAAAATGTACATAGTATCATGTCCTGAGATTAGGGAGAGGAATGAAGAATTATGGCTGACTAGAGTGAATAAGGGAGTCTATCAAAGGAAGATGTAGTGCTTAATTTTCTTCAGCAAATATGTGGCTGAACTTTTAAGGGAGTGAAATCTCATTAACTGTCTGAGGATATACAGCCTGAGTTGTTGCACCATACTTCTGTCATGGGGCATGAGTAGAATAGAATACATTGCTCATCCAACCTTTGGCAACATAAAGTTGGCTAAATAACTTGGAAAGGAATCCTAATTTTGTAATTCTCATAATTACATAATCATAATTCTCACTGTAACAACGTTGCCAAAAAAGCATTAAAAGTTGTTAACCTAATCTTGCATAGCTTCTCTGGTAATATTGAACTGCAAACCAGGGCATACAAAACTTTTACTAGACCAATTCTTGAATACAGCTCATCTGTCTGGAACCTGCACTGCATATTGGACATTAATACAATTGAACGAATCCAGAGATATTTCACGAGAGGAGCCCTCCACTCCTCTGCTCACAACAAAATACCTTATGCCACCAGACTTCAAATTTTGGGATTAGACAATTTAGAATTTTGCCGTCTTCACATACACTTATGTGCTAAGCATAGCACATAAAATTATCTGCTACAATGTCCTACCTGTCAATGACTACTTCAGTTTCAACCACAACAATACATGAGCACACAATAGATACAAACTTGTGGTAAACCATGCTAAAGTTGATTGCAGAAAATACGACTTCAGTAACAGAGTTATTAATGCGTGGAATGCACTACCTGATTCTGTAGTTCCTTCCCCTAACCCCCAAAACTTTAACCTTAGACTGTATACTGCCAACCTCACCCTATTCTTAAGAAGTTTCTAAGGGACGTGCATAAGCGCACCAGCACGCTTACCATCCCTGTCCCAATGCTCCCTTTTTTATGTATCCATTTCATGTATTCATAATTATGTTTAAACTTATATCTGTTACCTATTACATGCTTGACAAAGTAAAATAGAACAAACAAACAAACAAACAAACAAAGTAAGTTAATTCACAGAGAAATTCCTTCCTTTACTTCACTCTTCCAGAAACCATTTGAATTGGAGCCACAGGGAAGATGTGAGACTTGAGAATCAACCCAGTTTGGGAATTCTGCTCTGAGTTAAATAAATAAAGTCACTTCCAGCAAAAACAATACTGTGTGATTCCTATCATTATGGAGTAGCAATGGTACATCCCACTGAAAGCAAGGCAAAACTTCTAACTCTTGTTAGAAGTTAGCTATGAATAAATGGAGACTGAGCAGCTGCTGTTCTCTATATAGATCATACTTTTTAAGGTACCTGCTAGTTGTCTAAGAATTATAGCATTATTCAACTTGAGATCCTATTATGTAGAAATTAATGAGTGCAATGAAAAGGATCAATTAAAACAGGTCAAAGCCCCTAACTTCAGCAGGAACATCCATTTAATTATAAAGGATATATGCTGAATTTCAGGATGATTTCCTTTTAAAAATGAGATGGTTGCAGATTCTTGGTTTATTTACAAACAACCTCCTCATAACTGCTGATTAGAATGTCAATTGGCAGTTCATCATTACTTTTTAGCCTGGGGACTATATGTTACGATATATCATCATTTCTGGGGTACATGATAACATTTAGCATTTAGAGATAACAACTCTCAGACTGAAGGCTAGCCTTGTGATTGTAATCTGAGCACAGCAAAGTTGTTGGAACAATGTTGGACCTCCATTATTCTGTTTGTCTAGCTAAGCGAAATTATTTGCTTTAGCCAAATCTAACCCTTCCTATTTTATTTGACAATTTTTCCTAGTGTATTTGTTTAGTGGATGCAAAAATTCCAGTTATAAGATGAGTGTGATATACATGCAATGGCAATAACCTAGATGCCACTGTCAGTTGTTGCATCGGTAACCTTACAGCCTATAGTGACCCTTTCTTGGAACCATTTAATCTTCAATTTTTGAATCATAAAGAAGCAAACACACAATTGTCTGTGATCTCATCACTATTATCAGGTAGCTTAACTTATTAAGCAAAATAGATCCCAGAATCAGATTGATTAAGGTGAACCACAGTGGCGCAGTTGTTAGATTGTTGGGGTTAATATGCTCTGTTTATAACTATTGTCTTTTTGCTTAAATTATTGGGTTTCTGTCTGCACAATGAAGAAAATGATTCTTCCTTAACTGTCACAGTACATGTAAGGGTTGATTAGTTAATGTCTGTAAGCTATCTGCAAGATGAAAAGTATTTATTCTTAACATTAAACATAGTAGCAGCTCTGCTTTATTTCAAAGCCTCCAGCTTCCCATCCCTCACGTCAAATAAGGCATTTTTGTGAATTTAAAATAAATCTCCTGCTGACTGCAGATAAACTTTCTGTCTTTCAGATGTTCACTTTGAAAATGGGTGTATGTATATTCAATTTAATGTTGCAATTTAATGTTGCAATTTTTATGGCCAGTTGTGTTTAGAAGAATGATCACAGGACAGAATTTCAGTAACTTTGGAATATTTGAAGGTAAGGGTAGTGAAGGTGATGATCAGGCCTGCAAGTGGCAGCTACAATTTGTCTCAGCAAGGCAATTTGCACCATAGAGATGTTTCTATTTATATTCTTGACATATTTCATAACTGTCCCAAAGCCTGCTCCGACCCTTCTACTAGCTAGCAGAGGCTTCTGTGCAAATGTTGCATCCTTATATTTCTCCTCCCCTTAATAATGAAACCATTTGTGATATGCATTACTAGATGGCTCTCAGGGAAAATCAATTATATTTCATATATCACTAGGTATTTTGGCAGGAATGTAGTTGTGTTTTAAACAGACCCTATATTTTTGGAAAATAAACTACAATATGGTCAAAAGCCATCGCCTGCATCCCCACTTTAGGTTATCAATATCTGAAAGATAAGTTATTTCTATGCCTTTCATGTTGGAACAGACATCAAAAGAAGGTATATCATTGTTTCTTGCCATGTTGTACAAGACGCTGTACACAGGTTAATGGAAAAATGCATGAATTTGGAGAAAGATATAAAGGTCCCTTGGGTATTGAGTCATAAATCCTTATTGCTGGGAAGACACAGCAGACACAAATAGGCACAGCTGCTTTACATACAAATGAGCACTTCCCTTTTATTTAGTTGACAATATTATTATTTTGGACCCAAGAAGAATCTTAAGTAGCTTCTGTTATGCTGTTCTCTATTATAGCCACTTCTTAATTTATCAGATATGGTACTACTGAAGGCATAGGCTGGGTGTAAAGATTTTTTAAAATATCTTTTAAAATCAGTAATCTTCTGATGCATGCATGTGTTGTCAATGCTGCTAATTATAGCAGTGCACTGTAGTTTGAACATGCTCATCATATCTAAGGTAGTCATAGACTTCGGTTAAATAGAAAAAAACAATTAATCATGCCAGGAATATTCCCAATAGGTTATCCTCTGCTGTGACTTTCCTTAACTGTGTTTGGGTAGCTTTAAATCATGATGCTGAGCAACAGTCCATGTATGCAATAAGAACTCGTTGCTTCACTGCTTTTATTTATCACTAGATAGACTGAACTTTGAGTTCATAAATGTTTCTGTTCACTTCATTTTTTGTTTTATACTAGTATGGCTGCAGGTATCTCTTTTGCCACATCTCCTCAGTAAGCCAATGACTTTTCTAGGATTTCTGAAGAGAGTGAGGTTATTTAGAATTGTTGTGCTGCCATTCCTATATTCTGGACATCAGAACTACTGGCCAGGGCTTTGAAAAAAATTCTCAAGTGATGCTTGGAAATCATTTTTTTTAATGGGCAGTTGTGTTTAGAAGAAAAATGATCATAGGATAGAATTTTACTGACTTTGGACTATTTGAAGATAAAGGTAGTGATGATGATGATGATGATTAGAACTGCAGAAAAAACAATTGCTACCAACCTGCCTTCCATTGCAGACCTGTATACTGCAAGAGTCAAAAAGAGGGCTGTGAAAATATTTACAGACCCCTCACATCCTGGACATAAACTGTTTCAACTCCTACCCTCAAAACGACGTTATAGGGCACTGCACACCAGAACAACTAGACACAAGAACAGTTTTTTCCCAAACACCATCACTCTGCTAAACAAATAATTCCCTCAACACTGTCAAACTAGTTACTAAGTCTGCATTACTATTAATCTTCTCATCATTCCCACCACCCATCTCCTTCCACTTATGACTGTATGACTGTAACTTTGTTGCTTGTATGTTTACGATTTATATTGATATTGTTTCCTGATTGCTTATTTGTACTCTATGACTATCATTAAGTGTACCTTATGATTCTTGATGAACGTATCTTTTCTTTTATGTACACTGACAGCATGTGCACCAAGACAAATTCCTTGTGTGTCCAATCACACTTGGCCAATAAAAAATTCTATTCTATTCTGTTCTGTTCTGTTCTGTTCTGTTCTGTTCTGTTCTATTCTATTCTATTCTATTCTATTCTATTCTATTCTATTCTATTCTATTCTATTCTATTCTATTCTATTCTATTCTATTATTACATAACTGGATGTATGAAAAGAATGGGTCACCCCTATCTGCATAGAGGTCTGTGGTGCTGAATGACTACATGGAAATCAGAGAGCAATCTGTCCATAATGAGGGATTGATGGAAATGTCCATTATCTTCAGCTGGTCCAAGAGAAGAACCAAATCTAATGTGAAGCCTCAGATGGTTCTATAAGGATCATTAACTTGACTGTCTTGCATTCCTTCTAGGGAGAAAAATAGATTATAAATTGAAAGCATCATCTGCATAGTTGTTAGAATAGCTCCAAATTTTCAAATAATAATATAGAGAACAGCCTCAGAAAACCATGAAGAATTCAGATTCCCAGCAGAAAACAATGATGTACTTCTCCTGCAACTCTCTTCAAAGAATATATATGGGAAAACATTCCAAGAAAAAAAAAACATGTTGAGTGCTAGCAGGAAACAATTTTAGAAAGAAAGTGACATGAATCCAGCAGAACCAGCATACAAACAAGGGACAAAATAACATAGTTGCAGATGTGCTCCAGGTATTAATTAGTTTGGCAGTAAATTGCTTTTCAGTTCCATTGAAATCAGTAAGAGTTAAATCTGCCTCATATTGGCTGGACTTTGCATCATATTTATTTTTGAATATTTAGAGCCCTATGTTTAATGAACAGCATTGTTATTGAAATTCACTTCCCAAAGAACAGCGTAATCATGAAATTGGTTGAAAAATGTAATTAATCACTGCCTTTTTATTCTAAAGTAGTACACATGGACATTTTTTTTCCTAAAGGGAAGTTTGAGATCAGATTGTATGGTCTTTTATCCATTCTTGTGTACAATATTACAGAATGTATTTATCCATAGAAATGTCTACCCACTCGTCACTGTCACTCTCCTATTCAGAGAGCAGCTGAGACAAGATGACATAGTGAAGTATTGAGCTTTTAGTGATTAGCTGAGATGCTCTTGAACACAAAACAGCTGTACTTACAAAGCAATTAATATGGTATTTGTATCTAGTGGTTGTCATTCACTTTCCAGTTGCTTTTTAAAATTTTAAAAACTTAACTAAGTTTTGCAGTTTAAAAGCAGAAACAAAGTAAAATAAATACTATTTCTTCGCTGTTCATGGAAGCCATAACCATCTTTTAAACTTTGAAAGAATGTTAGATAGACAACATCAAACTCAATCACAAAAAATTGTACATGATTCACAATAGGTTATTCATAATTACAGGCTGTAATAGTTTATTTACTTTTGACTTGATATGTTAATGTACTTTGTATACAAATCAGTTTGTGACTTGGTGAAATGCATGACCCAGATGACTGGCTTGTTCAACAAAGCATGATTAAAATAATTTATGCTTTAATGTGAAGTTTGAACTTTATCACAAAATGTTTTAACTGGTTTCATGTTTGAAAAGGTTAGCCCAGAAAAAAATATTAGTTAAACATAAATGTAAATCTATGACGGAAACTAAAATTTTACAAAAACATTGCAGCATTCTGAGTTTAAGAAAGGCAAACTGATTATAAAAAAGGAGAGCAAAAAATGGGTTAAGCAATTTTGTTATATCTTACAGAGTACAATGGTGCTGGGAGAAATAAAAATGATTTAAGCTTTGTTTAATGATTGGTGTCTTCTTTAATACCAACATAGCATCCAATGCCTGCATTTTACCCACCATCATAATGCCTCGGCTCATTTTTCAGCTTCGGGAGCTTTCAGATTCCACATTCCAGGAAGAAAGCTTTTATTTTAAACTTGCAACAAAAAAACCACCAATTTCTGCTATAGGCAATAGGGAAGAAAACTAATCACATCAACTATATAAATCTTTCACCTTTGATAAAGTAGGTAACGAAGTACTGGATAAATGTAGTATCCATTTATCCATAAAAGGAATATACAGTATCAGTGGGCATTTTTTATCAAAGAATACAGAAGCCAAAAGAAAAATCATTTATTAGAGGTATGCATGAAGTAGCAAAAAGCATGAATTTTCTGAAAAGAAAAAAGACTGGCTTGCATTTGGGATTTCAGATGAGGGATTAGCCCAGAGAATGCAGTTAATAGATGCCTTAGCTCCCCACAACAATAGCAAGATTACAAAGCAGACAGGATTCATATAAACACAAAATAAAGAAGCAGATGGAAGAAATTTGGAAGAAAGAACCTGCATAGGATTAGAAGGAAAAGGATACAGCCATTTTGAAAAGTGGAAAACAAAACAGGACAATGATCAAATGTAGATTTGTGTTGATATGAAAAATGCTAAACTTATTTACATATTCAGGTAACTGCTACTCCAGTTGCAACTGTCTCTGAGCTGCAGTTTGAAAGCCAGATTCCTTCCTAGCACTGGATGGTCTTATTCCAAAGTTATTGGAGCAGAGGGGTTTTCTGAATTGGATGATTCAAATGACTTTTGTCAGATACCTTTAACAGATCAGAATGACAAACTGGCACACCCCACGGGAGATTCTGTTTTTAGTCATTGCCTTTTGCTATAACTGGTGCTTCCAAGATTTTTCAGTAGGCAAGACAGCTTCAGTAATTGTTTTCTTGGATGATACATTCATACATAGAATATTAATGGAAAATATGACAAAATAGTTAAAATCATTTTAAATCTACTCTATGGATTAGACCTCAGACTGAATAATGACATTATGAAATATATTTCTTTGGGCAACAAATTAAACCAGGTTCTGAAAAAAATACAACCACCCTCAACAAATTTATTATTTATTTTTTATTATTAAAATTTATATGCCGCCCTTCTCCCATAGGACTCGGGGCAGCTCACACAATAAAAACAAGAACAATGATGATGACAATGCAGTATTAAAAGCTAATCCAAAAATTAAAATCCCCAATTAAAAACCCCCATAATCAGTCAGGGAATTTGATGGGAAAAGCCATGTCTTAAGGCTGGTGTGGAATTTGCGGAGACCGGGAGCCATCCAGAGCTTGGTAGGTAACCCATTTCAGAGGGTCAGTGCCACAGAGAATGCCCTCATTCTTCAGTCAACATTGTCTAGCTGATGGCACCCGGAGGAGGGCAACCCTATGAGAACGCACAGTATGGTGGGAGGCCAGTAGGAGGTGGTTCTGCAAGTACCTTGGGTCCATGCCATGAAGGGCTTTATAGGTGAGTACCAGCACCCTGAAGCGGATCCAGAAGGCCACCAGCAGCCAGTGCAGCTCGCGCAGGAGAGGTGTTGCCTGGGAGTAACGGGAGGCTCCTGTAAAAATCCGCGCGGCTGCATTTTGGACCAGCTGAAGCCTCTGGGTGCACCCCAAGGGCAGCCCCATGTAGCGGGCATTACAGTAATCCAATTGAGAGACAATGAGAGCTTGAGTGACTGTACGGAGGGCAGTCTGTAATTGAGATGAGATGAGATATTTCCTGGGAATGATAAATTATCTCAGCTGACAGACATCTCAACACATGTACCTCTACTGAACTTGCTGTAGTCCACCACATCCTGGGATGGAGGGCAGACTTAAGAAGCAGCTTTATGGGCAATAGTGCACATAACCTCCAACATAGCACCAGTGCAAATATATGGCTCCCAACACGCCAATTATAGTGAGTACTGAAGCAAGTATCTAGAGGGTTGAAGGGATGCTATTGCAATGTCATACGTGTACATGAATGCCATTAGGGAAAAGATGCATGTAAACAGTGAAGGAGTATCTTGCTAGTGCTTAGACATGTGATGCTGATAATGTTTTACAATCTTTTTTGCAGCCTATTATCTTTTGGTATTCACAGACTATAAACCTTTGATGAGCATGATTAGAGGCAAGGAGTTTGGTTGAACAATACTTACGTTGCCATCAAATAGCAATTGCAATAGCACTTAGACTTATATATCGCTTTACAGTGCTTTACAGCCCTCTCTAAGACGTTTTACAGAATCAGCATATTGCTCCCAATAATGTGGGTCCTCATTTTACCCACCTCGGAAGGATGGAAGGCTGAGTCAACTTTGAGCCTGGTGAGATTTGAACTGCCAAACTGCTGGCAGCCAGCAGTCAGCAGAAGTAGCCTGCAGTACTGCATTCTAATTACTGTGCCAACATGGCTCTCAATCTACATCCTATTCTGTATGATAAAAATTAATCCAGTATAGTCAAGGGAAAGACTTTGCCATTGTGGATACTTAATCAAGGATCCCCAGAAACAGTTGTATTGCTGTAGGGAAAATTCAGGTATATTTTGCTGATTTAGGAGAGTTAAAACTGTCGGCATCACAGTTGCAAGCTAGGGGGCCATATAAAGGACAAGATTCTTTCCATCCCTTTTGCACTTAGATGTAGATGTACACAGTATAGCAAAGTATTAATTATCATATCCTTACTGGATGGACCTTGGAAGAGACTAGCTACCGATCAGCTTGATTTTAAAGGCTGTCACAGCTTCGTTATTGTTGCCTATTTTTCTAGATTCATGTTAATATTCTACATGCCCAATTTTGCTTGACACAGCATAGATGTGCAAGCAAAGAACACATTTTTCAGACTTCTAGAAGAAACAATGGTGAAGCCCATGGCTGTGATGGAGAAAGGAGCCAGTGAATGGATTGGCTCCTTAGAATTCCTCTCGGGAGCCAGGATATCCCACAAGTGCTCTGTATGTCAGCCTGTATATGGAAGATACAGAGGCTCCTCACAATGAAACTGTAAGACAATGGTCTCTGGTGAATTTTAATACTCCAAGAGCTAGGAGAATGTAATCTAGCCTAAACTGTCCTTCAGTGCCTTCAAATGAATACTAGGTTCACATACTTCTTCCCTTAACCAACCACCTTAGGAAATTGCTTGTTAATGGCTTTTTGGATGTTAAGAACTTTCAGAATGGCAAATTTCATTACATTGGATGAGTTTCCTTATATCCTTGATGAATGGGTAGCCTCAATGCATTTCCAGCAGTTGCATTTTGAGGACCTCTTTGTCCCTTTGGCATAATTTCAGTCTTTGGCATTAAAGCACATAGTTCTGCTTTCCAGCTAATCTCTTGCATATAAATTACACTACTAAATATTTTGAAGCTACATACAATATATATCCAGAGACAGTTCATTCAAATTTGGAAGGATAAAAATGATTATGTGGAAATAGTAATGACAACTCTAGCTGTCCCCTTCAAATGGTCTATTGGATTTATCCATTTTTTTGAATACCTTATTTTTAATGCACATAGAATCCCATTAACTTTATTGCATAAATTGCAGGTCTGATTTGCTCATTTAATGTAAGACAGCAAATGTACAGACATGGATTTGATTGTAACCATTCTCCTTGTTTGCTGAATAGACACTATTTCTGTCTCTTCTACCTCCTTGATATCATTTTGATTAGGAGTGCTGTCTTTACCAATAAAGGTGAACCATTTCTACTTTTTTATTTTAGCTGCTGACTGACTAAATAACTTCTGGCAGGTTCCCCTTGAGCCTGGCAACCCTGAAACTGAATGACACCACTTTGACATAATTGCTCTCTGCATTCTCCCCCAGGACAGATAATCACAGCATAAACATTCACAAGGATTTTGCTACCTTTTTCTCTCCAGGGTTCTCAATAAATCCTGGAATCATTCTTCAGAGAGACAGAATAGGATCTGATTCTATTTTCTAAAAAACTGCTAAAACTGAAGCTTCCTTACAAAGATCCCATTCCTACTGATCAGGATGAAAAGACCCTCACGTATGGCATTTCCCCATGCTGACACACCTGTATTGTGAATGTCTTTGCATGTATATCAGACCTGGGCATTTTACCACCTCTGGCCACATTTCATCTTTTAGCTGTCTCTGTCCGTCTCACTGAGGTAAATCAGAAATTAGAAATAAAATGTAAATAAGTGTACGCCACACACAAAATACAACTGCATTGGTTTTATTTTGAAGGCAACTACTATTTGTTTTTCAATGTGAGTGTGTGTATGTGAATGCTTACACACCTTCACGGCCTATTGGTTCAACCCTCCACAAGAGCCCCAATTTCTCATGTGATGCCTTGGGACAATTAGTTGTCCAACCCTAAAGAACATAGAACTATTTTTTCACAGCTAATACTCACATTATCATATAATTAATAATTTTCACCCAGAGTGGAGAGGCTTCAGAAATAGTAGAGATAGAGTGAAATCTAAAAGGGAATGAATAGCTTTTTTTAAAAAAATAGAATTGTATAATGTTCTAGCCTTCAATTCTTTGTAGACTGAATTTTTAAAATATTTCTTTATATTCATGACCATGACCAAACAACCTGAAAATTGGCAGTTGAATAAGCAGGAAGCCTGTTGAGAAAAGACCATACTTATACAAAACAAAATTCCCTCTCTACCTGACCCTTGACCTTCTCTGTTTCAATGCCAAATACAGTCATACCTAAATTTTGGGAAATGGAATGTTCATTACTTCAAAAACTGCCTGTTGAACATAAAAGTATGCCATAATGGCAATTTATCCTTTGCAAAAGAGCACAATGACATAAATTGCCCACATGTCAAATTAAGATTAAGAAAAAGGAGCCTGAATAGTGTAGGGGGCTAATGCCTTCTGCTAAAGGCAGCAATTAACATCCAGCTGCTTGCAATTTCTGTGAGTTCAATCCTAGCCAGGCTCAAGGTCGACTCAGCCTTCCATCCTTTCTAAGGTGGGTAAATTGAGGACCCAGTTTGTGGGGGCAATAAGATGACTTTGTATAAATATACAAAAGTATGAAGGCTATTGCTTAAGACTCAGGGCACTGTAAGCCGCCCTGTGTCTCTGGAGAAGGGCGGCATATAAATCAAATTTTAAAAAAAGATTAAAAAATAACTGTTTCCTCTGAAATGCTTCAGGTGTCACAGATTTGCCCATTATTGGGGGTGGGGTGGTGGAAACTTGGATGGAAATGTGATCAGCTCTACCTGAAATCTGCTAAACGGGAATCCATTAAATTTCAGTTTCACTTTATCAAAGACTTCACTGAGCTGTCTGTTATATATTGGTTGGCTCTCTCATTCAGCATCAATCATCAATATTAATCATGAATGAGAGATATCTTCTTTATCAAAAGAGCTATAGCAAGCCTGGAGATAGTGCAGCATGGTTACCAGTATCCATCTGGACAAACAAATAATCCAACAGGTTACAGGCCCATAATATTCTTTTTGTGACCTAAGATGTTATTCTTCCAATATCATATTTGAAGTAGAATTACTGTAATTGTAACCTTCAGACATAGAAAAGAAAACAGTACTGAAATAAAATCTTGCCCTTGTTCCATTCCCAAAATGTCTCTCCCCCCCCAAAGGCGTGACCCTCTTTGGCATTGACCCATGGCCAACAGCCTAGTGACTCTTCAGACCTGGACTAAATGTACCACTTATCCATTCAAAAGACTCTAAGAGTGGAATGACTATGAAGGGATGGGTCAGGGGCATACCCAGGCATAGAAGGTAGCACAATGCTGGCAGTGACAGAGATGGAACAAAGCAAAAATTGTCACTGATACACAGCTGCTTAGCTCTAAAGCTGCTATCATTTCTTATTGGATATAAATTCATCACTGATACAATTATTGATTGAATCATCAATTTAAGAAAAGCAAAGTAAGTAAGGTACAGATAAAATAAATGTTCAAAGCCCAACATCTGGAAAATCTAATTCATCTTTTCCAACAAATATATACAACAGTTATATACTAAAGAAAGGAAATCTAGCTGTACTCAGAATAGAAGATCAGATACCCAGAACATTAAATTCATGTAGACTTGCAAAATTTCACAAGTCCAAGAATATAATGTAGGTGATGGAATTTTGTGATTTATTTCTTATTACATAGATTAATTCTAACACAGCTTCTGTTGGGTCACTGTTGATATACTGGACCAAACCAAATCAGAAATGCTAGGGAATTCTTGGGAGCATTTAGACAAGTCAGTCACATTAAGATAAACCCCATCCAAAAGAAATGCAAACAAAAGGAAGGAAACAAACAGCCCAGAGTGCATCCCCTTAGCAGCCAATAGCCAGATTACCAGGGAATGGCCTTGTATAAACAATTTCAATTTTCAATTTAATTAAATTTATATGCCGCCCCTCTCAGAAGACTCAGGATGGCTCACAATACATTTAAAATCCTCATAAAAAAACATTTAAAAATTATAAACATTAAAACATTTAAACTCATTCATACCATTCATGACCGGATCTCGCCTGAGCGAGATCAGAAGGAACAGACAAGGAAGAAACAATCGCTTTCTTTCTTTCTTTCCTTCTTTCTTTCTTTCTTTCTTTCTTTCTTTCTTTCTTTCTTTCTTTCTTTCTTTCTTCTTTCTTTCTTTCTTTATCAAGCATGTAGTAGATAACAGATATAAATATAAACATGATTATGAATACATGAAATGGATACGAATAAAAGGCAACATTAGGACAGGGACAGTAGGCATGTTGGTGTGCTTATGCACTCCCCTTACAGACCTCTTAGGAATGGGGAGAAGTCGATAGTAGACAGTCTAAGGTTAAAGATTTGGGGGTTTGGGGAAGAAACCACAGAGTCAGGTAGTGCATTCCAGGCATTGACCATTCTGTTGCTGAAGTCATATTTTCTGCAACTGAGTTTGGAGCGGTTTACCTTAAGTTTGTATCTATTGTGTGCTCGTGTATTGTTGTGGTTGAAACTGAAATAATCATTGACAGGTATGACATTGTAGCAGATAATTTTATGTACTATGATAGGTCAGACCGAAGGCAGCATAGTTCTAAGTTGTCTAAGCCCAAAATTTCAAGTCTGGTGGCATTCTGTTGTGAACACAGGAGTGGAGGACTCTTCTCGGGAAATATCTCTGGACTCTTAATCAAGGAACCATCTAGGAAGAAATCACACCCCAAACAAGATTGCTTGGGCAAATACTGTATATATGCAAACAGAAACTCCATTCCCTTATGAAATGATTGTGATGCCTACCTATGTAATGAAGCATCTGTGAGCAAACAATCAAGTTCAATTAACCCCAAGAACTCAACAATCTAAAAACAGATGTAAAGATTGATTCAAATTGCATTTGCCTATTACATGGTTCACTAACTTAGTATGTAAATGTTAAAAGACTATAGTGGAGAATTTATAGTTAATAGAAAATATTTGTACTTCGGGTTTTAGATTTTGTCAGTGGTTTGCTCTCCAAGCTTGTTTCAACTTAGTTTCTGAACATTTCATTAGAAATATTTTGTTTTCATTTGAACGACCAATCAACAAGAGAACCAATCAGCTGCTCAGAATTTAATTATAGCTCCAAACGAACAATCAATCACACAACCAACTGACCACATGGTCACACAAGACATTTATAAACTAAGGAGAATAAGACAAGAAAATCCTGCTACTGATGTTATCTAGTCTAGTAATGAAACGTTCAGAAACTAAACTGAAACAAACTTGGAGAGCAAACCACTGTCAAAATGTATAGTTAAGCCACACAGATTCAGGAGTGCTAGATACTGTTCACTCAACAGTATCTAGCAATAAATATTATGAGCATTCTCCATATGAAATAGCAATCAACTTGGAAAATCTGCTAATCAAAATTGCAGCATCTTTTGTAAGTTCACAATTGCTCTTCATGAATAGAATAAAACTTTATTGTCATTTTAAATGTACACTAATCAGCATACATTAAAATAAAAATTTGTTCCATTCAGCTCTCAAAGGATAACCATTATACCCATGCATATACTCCCCCCCCCCATATATATATGACACATCACAGTCTAGTTCAAATATACAGGGTGAAAAAGAAGAATCCTGTGAATTTACAAGACGGATGGCTTAGGAACAAAGCTGTAGTTTTTCACGTAGTTGTTTTCAGTGGTGGGTTTCAAACTGTTTTACTACTGGGTCTGTGGACGTGACTTGGTGGGCATGGCATGGCTTGGTGGGCATGGTTGGTGGGCGTGGCAGGGGAAGGATACTGTAAAATCTCCATTCCCATCCCAATCCAGGGGAAGTTTACTGGAAAATCCCCATTTCTTCCTGATCAGCTGGGACTTGGGTGACAGAGAATAGATGGGGATGGGGCCAGTCAGAATTTTTACTATTGGTTCTCCAAACTACTCAAAGTTTCTGCTACCGGTTCTCCAGAACTAGTCAGAACCTGCTGAAACCCACCTCTGGTCGTCTCCCACACAAATTTTATGTGAAAGCTTAGCTTTTGAAAGAATATGAAATGTCTTGTAGAAAAAATAAATTCAATTTCTATTTTTTAAAGTAATACTCTCTGGGTTCAGCTGCAAAGTGAGAGAAGTAAAACAATTAAAAATTAAATACAATTAGCAACAAAATCTATATTCCGTCATGATTAGCAATCATACATTCTGCAAAGCATCTTTAATATTGCCATACACTAATCATAATGGAGATTATTAATATTACATGAACTGATAAGGTTGTAACTAAAACATATAGTTCTTACACAAAGGCATCTTTTTTTAAAAGCCAACTTTAAAAAGCAATGGAAAAAAATGGCAATTTGTTATCTTTCCCTGTAGCCAAGGTCAAGTTAAGCCTTGAGAAAAGAACAAAAACAGAGCACTGAAATGTTTTTAATGTTTCTCCAAAAGAACTTGAACATGAACTTAATGTGACAGGACATTTTTTTTTCTTTCCACATAATTATGATGTGATATCTGAGCGCTATTTGATAATTTCAAAAGAAAGACAGCTGGAGATCTGATAAAATGTTGATATTTCTTCTCCCAGGCAACATTTCTTGTTATTTTAAACTTTGTTCTAAATTATTGAATTAATTTGGTGTAATCTGAGAAAACTATGCAAGATTTGTGGTCTACCCATTTAATCATTTGAATGGATTATGCCTGCTGGAAAAATGTTGCTCCTTATGGCAAATAGGTGGAACTTCCCAATACGTGAACAAGACTTGTCACTTATATGAAAAGGAGAAATTGGAATACGGAAATCTGAATGACAAAAAATAAAATATTTTTTATTTATTTTAAATAATTAAATTGAATTGTTAAATTGTCCCATGGTGAGTTGTCCTACAGTGAGTTGGTTGTGGTGAGTTGTCCCATTCCATAAACATGTAGTTGTTTTCTGTCAAAGCCCACACTTCATGTATTGGAGCTTTCATAAAGAGGACAATAATCTCTTTTCTGTTTCTTCTGGAATTCTAATCACATGTAAACTGACCTGGCAAGAATTACATTCTATAGGAAATATTTTAACCAGAAGATTGTATCAGTTTTCTGTAAACAAATTAATGACACATCCATAGACTTTCCATAATCTAAAATATTATGTTAATGCTTACAGTATGACTAGCATAGTGAATAATTTTATTATCCTCCTACATCTCCAAATGTATGGACACTTTTCTCAGTGGCTCTTGAACGTTTTTTCTCAGTAAGGAGGAATGATGGTACAAGTTTTTTGAGTGTCATCTAGAAAAATGAACAGGCCCTAAGAAGGAATCAAAGCAGAAAATAACTATCTGTTTCTGGTTCCAGCTAAAGTTAAAGCAGCTATTGTGACAATTCCATGGTTATTAGAATCTGAGTATTGCAGAGGATGCCAAAGAATGATGATGAACATTTGACAAAAATGACATCTTGACCAGAAGTGTAAAAAACATATCTTCTGAGAACTTCTCTTGGTAGTGCTCTAAGGAAAATATGCTGAAAGATTAATTTATGTTGTTTCCCTATTAAATGATTGTGGATTAAAAGAATGTCATCCATATCCACCAAATTGTTTCTTTCATGGTGCCGAATGCAGGAGGTTCGGTTTCAATTTGGGTGAAAAATGCTGAAATAAAATTGGAAGCCAGAAACTTCAGTGAAAGCAGCATGTTTCTGGGGTGACTGACAAAAATGGGGTTGAAACAGGGATGAAATCCAGCAGGTTCTGACAGGTTCTGGAGAACCAGTAGTGAAAATTTTGAGCAGTTCGGAGAACCGGTAACAGAAATTTTGAGTAATTTGGAGAACTGGCAAATACCACATCTGGCTGGCTCCAGAGTGGGGTGGGAATGGAGGTTTTGCAATATCATTCCCACAGAACAGGGGAGGGAATGGAGATTTTGCAGTATCCTTCCCCTGCCATGCTCACCAAGCAACACCATGCCCACCAAGCCATGCCCATAGAACTGGTTGTAAAAAAATTTGCATTTCACCACTGGGTTGAGAGTAGGTGGGCTTTTTATATATTCTTTGGGGCTTTGTGATTGAGATTATTGTTCCTGTGCAAGATTATGTCCTTTAATATTTTAATGGCTGTTGCCAGATTCCAATGGGGTCAGGTAGGGGTCATGGCTGGCTCTACAGGCAAAAAGAAAAATACAAATCCCAGTGTTTTGTTTGCCTGAGCTAATTTTGTCAGCTTTAGCTTCTAGCCTATTGTGTTGCTTATTTGGAGTTTTTGGCTGCTTATGAATAGAGTGGCTCAGATTTCTGAATAGATACAAAGTATCCATTCCTAAAGACTAACCTCTTCAGGTTTTTGCTTGGTTTCCTATAGCAGGAAGATTGGAACTGCTTTCTGTGTCTTCTCCAGGGGAAATATTCTATTCTGCTTCTTTTTCAGTGGTGGGTTGCTGCAATTTGGACCAGTTCAGGTGAAAAAGTAGTTCTGATGAGCCCTGCCCTCCTGCCCCCGCTCTATTCTGTCCTATATTTCCTTCTTTCTGGCTCAGCTAATTCATGCGGCACAACTGATTTCCGTGCCTCCTAGTTACCTAGAAGGTAAGCAGCCAAGCTTCAAATTGCTGTATGTTGAACACTGCGTGCAAGCATGCACTCACAGAACTGGTTGTTAAACCAGTTGCAGCCCACCACTGCTCTTTATAATATTAAGAATAAAGAATATTTTATACTCTGGAGTGGAGCTTCCTACAATTGGGTTCCATAAGAACTTGATGGAGGTTCCATGAGACACTAAGGGAAAAAAAGAATTCACTCAAACACAAACAATCCTCTGTCACTAGAACTTTGCCTGTTGATTGGAGGTTCTTTTCAAAAACTAACAGGTTCCACAACTTCAAAACATTTGAAAACTCCTGATATAAATAATATAGATCATTGACTTTAACCTCTGCGTCCTTTTATCTTTTCTTTGTTGTTCAGGACTTTATCTTTTTCTCTTTCCCTGCTTTCGCCTGCCTTTTATCCCATTTTTCCTAGTTTGTTCCAGGGGTGGGTTCTAAATTTTTTTACTACCAGTTCTGTGGGCGTGGCTTATTTTGTGGGTATGGCTTGGAGGTCATGTGACTGGGTGGGCATGGCTAGCTGGTCATGTGACCGGGTGGCCATGGCTATGTGTATAGGGATTACTCAGAGGGCTGAAAAAAGTCATTTCTGATAGGTCCTCGCACTTATGACTGGTCCTCACACTTTCGACCATCCTCACATTTATGCCCGTGCAGTATTCTTAACAATCATGTCACTCATTTCACAACTACTTCTCTTCACCATGGTGATAAGATAGGGCAAAAAATGTAAAATGTGAGGACAGTTGTAAGTTTGAGGACTGGTCAAAAGTGCAAGGACCAGTCAAAAATAACTTTTTCAGCCCCTGAGTAGTCCATATGCATAAAAGGATACAGCAATAGAGAGGGATGAAAGAAGGGAAATGGAAGGGAAGGGAAATTAGAGTAGGAGTGAGGGTAAGAGAGGGAGGAAGAGAAGAGGAGAAGGAGAAAGGAAGAGGAAGTAGGAAGGAGAAGAAGAGGGGGGAAGAGGGGGGAGAGTAAGAGGGAAAGAAAAGAGAGAGGTGGTAGGTTTGAGGAGAAAGATTGGTGTACAATAAAAAAGATGAAAGGGAAGAAAGCCAACCCCAAACAAATATAAAGATATTAAGATAAAGAATGAATTGTTAATCTTTAAAGAATAAAAGAGAACAAATATGAATAAATAGCAATAATTAGAAACACACATACAAACATACAATGTATTTTCTTTGAACAGAGTATTTGGCTGGTTCACAAATTTAAATAGTGTTTAGTCATTTCAGTTAAATTTACAATTTCTATATTTCCTTTTTGCCATATTTATTCCTCATCTATTTTTAAAAAAAACCAATATTACCCTTCATCCTCATCTCTAATCCTAATCAAATTCAATTTTTCCCTTCTATTCTATATTATACCTCTTCCCATTGTCATCTATTTTTATATCCATCCTCACATTGGTTAATTATGTAATAGTACAGTTTAATACAAATTCAACATTTTAATATAAATCAATTAGTTATATAACTATCTTTTTTGTATATTAATCAATATGAACATGAATATTCCAATTATTTCCATGCAATCCAATTTCTTACAAATCAATTAATTATATTTATCAATAATAACAAACCAAATAATTTCCCCCATATATTCCTCCAAACCACAACTTAACCATTTCTGCTTTCAACACAATATACAATTAATAGTATCTCAATTAGTACAATTCCCTAGTTAAATAGAGCTTTTTTTCTTTTGTTTTAAAATCTTGAACTCTCCTTTTTTGCCCTAAATTTCCCATTGTTTGCAGTTTTGCACCTACCTTTTGTGGTGAGGAAAAAGAAAAAGCAATCTCTCTCTGCCTCATTTTATCACGTAGCAGCAAAGGCCCTGCTTTACTTTCAGTTTCGCTTTTAAGCATACCTAGGGGAAAAAAAAACCTGCTCTAGCTCTCTTTGCAGCTACAGAGCCCTGAGAGCAAATCAGCTGAGAGTCAGGACACCGATCTAATCAACTTGTGATAATTAACCTGAAGCTGAAAGGGGCTGTTTTTTTCTATTTTTGCAGGCACCAGTCTACTCATTTGTTTTCTTTTAACACAGATCAGCTGTAGGGCGGCCCTTTGAAGTCCCGTGGCAAGAGTTTAAGCAGTTTTTTTCCCTCTGGGACTCAGGAAGCAGCAATAGATTGGAAATGCGCAGGGTAAGCGAATGGCAACCGGGCTGGGAACCGGTTTGCGGGCATGGCCAGCCAATCTTATTACCGGTTCTCCGAACTATTAATTTTTTTTACTACTGGTTCTTGTGAAACCACCTCTGGTTTGCTCCTGCTAAGTAACTAAATAAATAAATATTGAACAATATGTTTTTCTAGATGAACTGAATAGTGTCTTTTTTTGCCCTGATCTGGGAAGTGGGATTGACTGGGAATATTTTGAGTGTTAATTAAACTGGAAACTATGCGTAGTAATTTTCCAACCAAAAGGCTCCAGAGCTCCAATTTACCCAGTTTGGAGAGAGGGAGGGTTTTTCCTTCAGTTCCATTAAAGACAGGGCATAAGAAAGAGAATTTAATCAAAGAAACTATGATGGATCACTGCTAAAGAAATAAGAAAAGCTTCTTGCACCGATAACAAACGTTGCAATTCCTTCTGTAATGATTTCCTGGGGTAGCTTATTCAAAATGTAGGCATGAAAGAAAAGTAATTACACCTAAGAAAGATGAGACACAGGACATTCAAACACGTTCCTTGTCCACCTTATAATAAGTGCAAGAGCACTCCATTCTATCCATGAGAATTTCTACCCAATTCTCTTCTCCCTTGAAATAATGTTTAAAGCAAATTCATTTTATCATATTGTATTACAATGAGAAGAAAGACAGTTTCCCTTTCTCAGCTGACATTCAATTTTATCAGTCTGAAACATTAAGCTTTTAAACATTTTAATGATATAACCCTACACTGTAGAGAAAATTTTAGCTTTAGTTAGGATATTCTGACATCCATTAGAAGAGCTGATATTTTTATTAATAAACAAGGACCGTAGATACAGAGAGGGCAGGCAGTTTTCAGCTTAGTATCAGAGTGCATTGAACTACAAAATTTAATGGATGATGTTGACATAGTCACTGCATCTTCTAACCTATTTTACAAGATTGCTAGGAAGACAAGATGTATGTTAAAATTATTTATTAGTTACCTGTATTTCTAGGTTCTTTGTGTGTTAAACGGTGTTAAAGTTTAAGCCCACCATCTGGCCATTCTGGCCTTCAGTATCCAAATCATTTTTGTTGCTCTTGTCTGCACTCTTTCTAGAATTTCAACATCTTTTTTGTATTGCTGGAATCAAAACTGAATGCTGGATGCAGTATTCCAAGTGTGGTCTTACCAAAGCAGTACAAAGTAATACTAACACTTCAAACGCTCTTGATACTAGCTTTGTGTTGCTACAGCCTAGGACTGCATTGGCTTTTTTGGCAGCTATAGCACACAGCTGGCTTATATTTAAATAGTTGTTCATTAGGACTCCTAGATCCCTCTCACAGTTACTGCTGCTGAGTTAGGTACTACTTATTCTATACCTGTGCGTTTGGTTTTTCTTCTAAGTAAAACCTTACTTTTCTTACCACTGAATTGCATTTTTGGCCTAGCATTCAAATCTATCAAAATCCTTCTGGATAACCATATCTTCTAAATTTAATTGACTGTATCTTCTAAATTTAATACATATGTAGCAGTGATGGGTTTCAAATTTTTTTACTACCGGTTCAGTGGGCGTGGCTTGGTGGGCATGGCATGGCTTGGTAGGCGTGGCTTAGTGGGCATGGCAGGGGAAGGATACTGTAAAATCTCCATTCCCTCTCCACTCCAGGGGAAGGTTACTGCAAAATCCCCATTTCATCCCGATCAGCTGGGACTTGGGATGGGGGTTTTTACTACTCAGAATTTTTAGTCAGAATTTTTACTACTGCTTCTCCAAACTACTCAAAATTTCCGCTATCACTTCTCCAGAACTGGTCAGAACGTGCTGAAACCCACTTCTGATATGTAGGGGAAATATAATGAAATGAAGGTACAAAAGCTAAAAGGCAGGGGAAAAAAATTCAAGGCTGCATCTTGCTAATAGCAACAACATAGAGAGATATTGGTTTTGTAAGGCCAGCTTGGGAGAGTCCATGAATCTGAAGGATGCTAAGAACTTAGTGCTTTTCTGCCAGGTATCCAATCCACAGAGAAATTTAGACTAGTAATTGGGCTAGTGTCAATTAATTTTCTCCTATTACTTAAAATTTTGCAGAGTACAGCATGTACTAATGTGCTTTGAGACTGGAACATTTGGTTTAGTAATAGGACTGTTAAACCCAAAGGCCTTGGGAAATGAATGACACTAGAATGACAAAATATCAAAACTCTTTCTCTCTCAAGCACCTATTTATCTTTCAGCTATGCCAGAGGCAAAGTGTTTTTTCTCCCGCTTCTTTGTGACCTGAACAACAATGGAACTTACGTATATCAGCTGCTAACCAAGTCAACGCAAATAACAATGAATATGGAACAGCAGATTTGCAGAAACTAAGAATTTTTCAGATTTCTCTGTTCCTTAATTTTCACACTGGGAATGAACATTAAAAAGGATTTTTCTTGTGTTAGTTTGGAAACAAATACTGTAAGACAGTAGTTAAGCCAATACTATTGGCTTCCCTTATTTCTTATTCAAAATATAGTTTAATTAAAATACAGCGCCAGCCAAAAACATTAAAGAAAATACAAAACTTGCTAATTTGCTTTCAGAAGTGAATAATTGCAAGAATTGTTCCGTTCTTGACAAAGAATGAAGCCCAAAAATTACTCAGTGTGGATGCAAACAAAATGTGCATCCGATCAAGGAAACAGCTGAAAACCACACACAAATCTTTTCACTTTGCCTGTGCAAAGTCTCAGAGGAGTGTTTTGCTTCCATCAAGTCTTGACAAAATGACTCCTTGGTATAGTTCTGTTAAGTGAAAAACAGTTGCCCACCTCTTAGTGCCTTATCAGAACTGCCACACTTCATTGAATCAGCCACTTTGCTGGCCGTTGATGATGTGTGCAGAAAGCATTTCCACTGAGCAAAAGGCAGGGAAAGTGGAAAGGCTTACCTTGATACTTTTGATTGGAGAGGTTGAAGCAGGGTGCCTAGCTTTCTTTTGAATCAAACCCAAACTTGAAGTGGATTTGCCCAGTAATAAAAATTCTGTTAAGTGCTAGGGGTATGATATTATAGTAAATTATTTTAGGTATCCCCTAGGTTGTGAGGGAGGGGGAGAAAGATAGAAAACTACAGTACCTCTAAATTGCCATCTAGTGGATGTTCTGGAATATTTCAGCCCAGATAGGTTGTCCTATTCCCGTGATGTCGAACCTATGGCACAGGTGGCAATCAGGGCCCTCTCTGTGGGCATGCAAGCTGTCACCCCAATTCAGCTCTGCCACACATGCACGCCCTTCCACCAACCAGCTGTCGTTGGGTCTCTGCCATGCATGTGCAAGTGGCCCATGGGGGTCCATGCGCACATGTGCAGAGCCAAGGCACATGCACAGGGGTCACGTGTGCATGTATACACACGCTTTGGGCACTTGGTCCAGAAAAGGTTCGCCATCACTGTCCTATTCATTCCATGAAAGTAAAAACACGCAGCCTTTATACTGAATCTGCAGGTTAAAAGAAGAAAAAAGCCCTTGGAGGTGAAAATTCTTTCCTTTCTTCCTACCAATTGATTTATTATTCTTTCTGTTGGGAGATTTGTGTCCATTTATTCTTCTGCACTGAAAAGGAATTACCTGACTTCAGTCCAAACTGAACCCTGTTCCCCAAAACTGACAGTATTCATAGTAAGGAAAATTTATGAGAGCATGTAAAAGTCTTATGTTCACCAATAAAATGCATAGTTTGCACAAAGAAGGTTTTATGGTTAGTCCCAAGCATCTCTAAGCAGAACTGGAAAAGATGCTCACCTAAAATTTGGAGAGAGATGCTGAATTATATGATCCCAATGAGTCATTTTTTTAACATTCTAAAGGTTAGATATATATCTAAATGCATCATATGTGCATTTATATATATCACCAATAATTGCATATAATTTATAATTAATATATGCAATAATATATTATATATTTCATTAAAATCAACTATTCCTAATCTATATTTGTAAACAATTCATTAAATCATAAGTGACATCAAATCTTCAGTCTATTGAATATTTGCATCAATAATTTTATTTTTCCAGTGTCAAGACTTGGTAATATGAAAGGTGTGGGGAATCAATTTTTGTAAATTTTCATATTCATACTTATGCAGTTGAAAAGCAGATGTATATCTGAAAAAAGTGTCAAAGTTATATTATCAGCATCCAAAGAAACTTTTTCATATAATTTATTCCATATTTAATATCATATAGATTAGGAATAAATAAATTACACATTCAGTATATTCTGTCTACCTATTCGTCCGTCCATCCATCCATCTCTATCCATTCATCACAACTTTTCTCTTTCTAGTATTATAGATCTTTGTAAAATGTTTATATAGCATTCGGATGTCCTGATTCAGTATGTCCAATTTTTATAATTGCTTCGTTAAACTTTATAGAGTATGAACATTGCAGATTATATAAGAGTGGGAGACAGATATCAGAAACTTGTTTATGAAATCACGGCTATGTTAAAAAATAGTTAATATTTAAATAAATAAATAAATATATTTCCTGCAAAAATATACTATTTTGTGGAAACTAAGGCAAAGCAGAATAAAGTTTGAGACTAAATCAGTAAATTGCAGATTGGATTTGCTAGGATGCATTTATAAACCAGATCTGAATTCACTTACTGCTTCAAAAGCCCAGGAAGGAGCTTCAGTTTTTCCCATATGTCTCTCTAATTACAGATAATCTCTGTGAACTCTCCTCTTGCTGCAGTATAACATTATCTCCTTATTTGGAGTAATCCTTGCAAGGCTTCATTTGTGAAATGCTATGCTTAAAAAATAGTGCATGGTGGTAATTTAACTACTTTGACAATATATAAAACCAGCTTAAGAGTAATAGCAACTTACCCAATATTAGTGATAATTAAAAATGGATGTTATGACAAAGTACAGCAATCATTAAATATATATAAGACTTTGAATGTATTTAAAACATTGCCATGTCATCAATTCTGAAGTCGCATAAAAATGTGGTAAGTTTGCACTATTTTAAGTATATCTGATATATTATCCTATATATTTGAATTATTAATGTGCAATACAGCCAACAGAATAGTAAATTTATCCCAGTGGCAGCTCTAGGCAATTATTGCAAAAGAAACTGTGTGGCTGCATGTGATGTGGATTAGTAAAACAAGCAATTCAGGAGCTGTTGTGTCAGAGTAAGAAACAGAGAAAACCTAAATCCCAAGTCACACTAAAAGCATAGAATTGAACCAAGAATTTGTCAACTAGCATGCCTAGTTTAAGGCTACAGTTTCTACAACATTCAAATGATATGCATCTGAATAAACCAGTCTTCCCAATTCTGAGTGCCTCGTAGATGTAATCAATCAAACCCTTATACCCTTTTCAGATCTTTATGCTGACGGTGCAGAAATTTAAAAAGCAAGCAGGTATTGGGATATGTTTGCCCACCTGTTCCAAGATACTGTATCTATTTGTAACCTTGTACAGATATCGGGATAGGATCTAGGTGTGGGTACAAAGAGTTTGAGTTGTCTTTATGCAAACTAAGAGCAAGTGCAGTTGTAGCAGCTTTGAAGAAATATTATTCTGCCACTCTTAACTGCATTTTCTGAGAAGTTTTAAAGGGAGTTTTGTGAAAATTGCAGTACAATTGGCTAGAAATAAAAGAGGATGAATGTGACTAGGCTTCAATACAGTATTAATGGATGCATCATTAGTAGACCTAAAAAAAACAGATTGGAGAAAAGCTGAATTATCATGCTGAAGCAATTTTGATCTATGTGATCACTAAGAATCAAGAATGCCATTGCATTATGGTGCCATAATGCAATGGCACCATCATCAATAATCAGGCCTAATCATTCTCTTTTCTTGATTATTTCCTGGTGGTATAAATTTATCAAAATCATGGAGCCATAATTTCTGATCCCATTTCTCATTTTTTGTGAGAGGTTTAGAGACAAAATTAGTTCCTCAAGCCTTACATTGGGAGAGGCAATTATTTCACTCATTAACCAATGAATTTCCAATTGTTTCCAATTCCAATTTCCAATTCATACCAAATATGAAGAAACAAATTTAGGCTCATCTGTTTTGGAGAAGCCAATGAGTGAAATTTGCAATGCCTCAGGAACAGAATTGGTAGTGGGTCAGAAGTAGCTTACTAACTTCAGCTGTTGAAAGCCAAAACTGTTATATATAATAGCAAGTTATAAGAGCACTCACAACTATGATTTCGTAAGGGATGCACAAATATGACCTTGCATGGTGGGTAATATGCTGAGGATCACATTGCATTTATTTCTGTGCATTCATGCACACACATGAATGAAGATACCACACTATATGAAGGCATATATAGCTGTTATGTATACAACTTCTGAATTTATGCTCAGTTCCTCACATATCCAATTGCAGTATCCAGGAAGGGGGAAATTTAAAGTTAATTAAAAATGGATCTTTTTATTTTTCAGTTATGCTCTCTAGATACGGCTGCATCCCACAGTTTGGCTTCACTATACTTTTAGGTCAGATCTTGTCTCCGCTTGGATATTAGCCTGAATATCAATCTAATTTTAATCTTGTACGATGTTCAAACTTTTCTCCAGATGCTCATCTCTGACTATCTATGTATGGTCCTTGTAGTGTACTTGGTTTCTAATTTGGCTGCATTCCTCTCTCTTTACTCATTCCAATTCCTACTGGGCAGTAGATTAATTTCGTTGAAAATCTATTCAATATTCTATTCATCTTTGCTTCCAATTTTGTAGATTGGTATATCATATTTTAGGATGTCACATTTCTAGCCTTGGATAGTCTTAAATTCCTAGTCTTATATGCAGGGGTGAAATCTACTTACCTTCCCTGCCAGTTCGGAAGTGCATGTGCCGCACGCACATGCTGCACGCTCACATCACATGCATGCACAAACCCTTCTGCACGTGCGCAGACAGTAAAAAAACAGGTTAAAACCATGAAGTACTGACAACTGGGTGAGTGGGCGGAGCCCAGGGCTGGGTTCTCTTTACCTTTACTACAGGTTCGCAACGGGAACACGCATGTGTGCTCGCTTCACTCGCACTTGTGCTTCTGCACATGTGTAGATCATCAATTATGACATTTGGGTGGGTGGGCGGAGCCTCCCGCCATTTTTACTACTGGTTCTAAAGAACCAGACAGAACCAGGAGCAACCCACCACTGGTGGAGTCGCGTGCTGCCATCACTACCGGTTCTCTGAACCACCGTTCTTACTGGTTTAGCCAAACCAGTCCGAACTGGTAGCATTTCACCCCTGCTTATATGACCTTGAAAGCCAAGTCCTAGCCTAAGGTTGGACATTGGGGAAGGAAAGATGGTTACAGAACAAAATTGTTTTTTTTTAAAAAAGATATTTGGATTGGTAACCACAAAGCTGAACTAAGACTCTCACCTATTCTGTTTCCATCCAATCTTGTATAAGATTTACATTGCATGCTAGATTTATGCAAAAGGTTGGATTCAGAGAAAAAGTGTACATAGCAGAATGACAAGAACAATATTGCAATGATACAATAAAACTCTGCTTCTTTGTGCCATGCACACCACCCACATAGAAAGGAAGGTTTGCCTTGCAATGCTACAATTGTGCTAGTGCCAGTTTAATCTCTACTTGTTTTTCTGTAGATACTGCTGGCCCTGAGGGCAAAAAAAAAAATTAAGTAAATCCTCCGTCACCTAAAGATTTGTATGCTGGTGCCATAATCTATTGAGATACTTTGACAAATAAAGCTTTTACAACTAATAGAATGCCTATTAGAGACCTTCACAATATGTGGTAAAAATGCCAACATGGAGCAATGGAGCAATCTATGTTCTAGTTTTTTAAAATGTATATTACACTTGTGATGTACACTCACACATACACACAAGGACATATAGGCAGAACTTTGATCATATTCTTGTGACAGCCATCTTGACATTTTTGACCATACATTGTGAACAGCCCTGACACTTGCAGTAAAAAATTGTTGCTTCTGTTGTCTGTGTGCTTCTATTTAGTTAAGCCATCTGTTACCAGTGTTTTGAAGTAAAGCATACTGAATATATATTGAACTGCAACACATTGTATACATGTATATCTGTGTGAATTGTATTTATTTTTAAAACTGAGGCAAAAAAGCTCTCTCTTTTCTAAGACACAATTCTATTATAGGTCAAAAATGTATCAGAAATATATAAAGTTGGTATAACATTCACACAGTCAAACATCTTACAGATTTCTTTATTAGGATTTATGAAGTTTTTGCTTAACAGTTCTATCATAGAAACATATGCAAATAAGAAGCATCTGATTGAACTACCTGTCTTTGATAGTTCCAAGAGACTTCAGCACTATATTCTTTCTGATGTTTTTGTTGATATTACATGGCTGGGATATATTTATAAATAGATAACTTCAGATAGGCCATCTTCTCTCCCAAATAGCAAAAGATATTTGTGTGAAACATTTTGATCTATGTATATTTCGCCATAATAGATTTCCATAGGTAAAACTGCATCTCCAATATCTGGAATGTCTGTACATCTTTTCTGTCATTTTGCAGACATTTTGTAAGAATCCCAAAAGTAATTGAGACATTTACACTCTTCATTTATTGTCTTTTCTGCCTCTTGAGTTCCACAGATGGTAATTCAGAGTTTGTTCTTCTATTTTTTTAAAAAAATCAACTTTGTTTTTGATGTCTCTGTTGTATTGATTTGGCATTGCTGGATTTATTATACTGGGTTTATTTAAGGCTGCCTTTTTATTCTCTGTAACTTGTTCAGGGTTCCTCTGGGAAGAAGAATGGCATGGAAACAAAACCAACCAACCAACCATTAATTCTTTGGCTCATTTTCATTCCTTGCATGTTTTCATAAAAAATATTTGGAATGCTGAGAAGGATGATATACATATCAAATCACAAGAAAAAAAATACAAATAACATGTCTTTGCTATTTTCTGCAAATGGGAAAGCAGAGGACGGTAGGCTCAGAAATGAAGTTGTAAGAAATCTATGTGGTTAATTATAAGACCTCAGACAGTTGCTTTCATAGTGCTTAGATAAATAAATGCCTCAAATCTATTGCATTTATTATAATGGACATAAGGGAGAGATGTGTGCTTTTAAAGCTGAAATTCTCACAGAGTTTGGAATTTCTTAATCAGTTGATTTCCACTGAGGTTAGGTATTCTTAACTCCACATCAGAGCAAGGTGCATAGTTTAAGAGGAAGAGTGTTTTGAAGACATGCAATAAAATAATAATCTGCAGTTGTAAATTAATTCCATTTCAGTCAAGGTATTTACCTACAACCCATCATGGACTTGCATATGATTTCTACATAATAACATCATAATAACATGAGCCATGGTAGTGCAGTGGTTAGAATGCAGTACTGCAGGCTATTTCTGCTGACTGTCTGCTGCCAGCAGTTCAGCAGTTTGATTCTCACCAGCTCATGGTTGACTCAGCCTTCCATCCTTCCAAGGTTGATAAAATGAGGACCCAGATTGTTGGGGAAAATATGCTGACTCTCTAAAATCATTTAAGTGGGCTGTAAAGCACTGTGAAGGGGCAAATAAGCATGTGCTATTGCTATCTATGCTTGAACTCTCCTGTCCCCAGACTTTCATAGGATACCCTAAGAGGTCCCAAGTTGTCTGCTTCAGGTAATCAAATGCCCTGAATAATAAATTTTCAGATTATTGGCCTCATTTAAACATTTCATCTGATTCTGAAGGAGAGTTACAAATGTTTGGTGATAGTATCATTTGGAGCAACTTATAAACATGATGATGATGAAGCTATGCATGTTGCCAAAAAAAAAAAAAAAAAGCATTTGTTGTTCCTTTGCAATTGACAGGAGACCTGCCTACTGTCAAATATGAGTAGTTAATTTAGCATTGCCTGAAAGGTTTACAGACAATGGTACTTTTCCAATTTTACTTAGAGAAATCAGGGATCAGCTTCTATACAGATAAATATTAGCTTTCTCATAATGTTTCACATTTATTTTTACAATATTTTTTTATTTTATTCAAAGGGAAATTAAAATACAAAACTCCAAAAACATAAAAAAGAAAAACTTCCACAAAACAATTAAGACATTAAAAAAGTGCATTAAAAACATATACACACGTTATCCCCCCTAACTGAATACTGATGAATACATTACTACAATATTAGTTACCACCCCAAATTTTTAAACTGGTAAATCTATGAGCAAATTATTGACCTGTTATGTATATATTATATGAATGAGAATAATGGTTAACAGGAAAAATAATAGTAATAAAAAAAGACAATTTCAAAACCTCTGTTAACTAACTATTATTGTAATCAGCTTGTAGAAATTTGCCACAGTATTGTATTTATCCCAAATCACCCCAAAAGTTAAGAGTAATGTTAAGATGTTTTGCATTTATGTCTGAAGAAATATTATTTTATGCAACTCCCCAATCTAATTTCAGATTCCAGAATATTCAATCCTGTGGTGACTGAGTCCACTTAAAACCCATTTCCTGACATGGAGCTATAGCCATTAGAAAGCCTCATTGTTTATCTTGTTCCAAGTGGAACAAAATATAGACAATTTAAAACAAAGTATATTTCTGACTGGACACTTCCTCTGCTCTGACTGCCATCTTGAGGTCATTTGAACTCTGAGGCATTATGCTGAAGGTTAATTTGGCTCCAGTATTTATGCTAAGCAGGACCATTTTCTGAACCTTCCCCATTTCATTTTTAAATATCTAACTTCAAATAGATTTCCCATTTTTATGATCTTAATTAGCCTGCTCTAGATAATGTTGTGAGGTGTTCATGCATATGTTACAACTGATTAAAAAAACCCAAAACCTCCAACCTCCTTGAGGAACACTGGTGATTAGTCTCTTGCAAATACCAACTTGGGGACATCTGTGCAAATTTAAACAGGATCAAAAAAACAAATCTAAGTCAGAGGAGTGCCTAGCAAAAAAAGAAATAAATGTACCTGAGGTGCTAAATCTCCTAAACTACCAAAATGCCCATTATATTTTAGCTTTTTGCATAAGAAAATCATTACAAACAGAGTATCAGTATCTCTTCCACTTTTCCATGAGCCGGAGGCTTTGGCTGATGGTGGCAGATGGGGATTCATAGCACAGCAGTAAACAGGATGAATGTCATTGGCCAGCATGGGAATTGCAAAGTAGTGCTGTTGTTGTAGCAACTTTTTTTTCTTTCCTTTAAGAAACCTCTTTGTTAAATGTAAAACCAGAATATATTGCTCAGTGAAATTCAACCCATGTTTTTATTAATATAGAGAGGCCCAAAGGCATTCTGGAAAACAAAAATAGTGGATATAGCTGAAGTTTCATTCTGCAGGGCACCTCCCCCCCCCCCCCCCCTGTGAATTGTTCCTGTATTTTATTTTTTTCAACTAAAGCTATCTTTTTCTTAAAAAAAAAATCACACATACACATTATTGTAGAGGTAGGACACTCTGTTCCTAAGCTTCACTTTGTGCCTTGTTTCTATAAATATAAAAACCAAAGACAAAGGAAGGGGAAAACTAAGAAGGGATTGCATAGAAACAGCAGAAGAATTGCACTAGTAGGAAGTTTTACTTTTCCCCATGCCCATCTTGGCAAGAAGAAACTTGGTCAAGGGTTCTGAGGTTCCTTCCAGGATATGCAATGCAGTATGTGCCATGCATTTTCAAGGAAAGTTGTAATTATAGCTGATACCATTTTCCTCAATTTTAACTTTTTTTGTAGTTATGGATTAAAGGGAACTCTGGCAGTGGGTGGGTGGGTGGGTGGATGAAGTCATGACCACATGATTGAATGTCTGACTTTTTGTATATGCATCAATATGTATATATACACAAAGGGGTGGGACTTCAAGTATGAGGTCATATCTCTTCCCTTCACCACCCACTTAAAACCATTTCTGGACAGCTTTTGGTAGTTCTGAAATAATTTATATTTTGCCACTTTATGTGGGTTAAAAGATTCCTAGTTAGAATAAAGATCCTTCAAAACAATAGTGACAGATTATTACCCTGTTTACACCAAAATAAGATGTCCCCTGATAATAAGCCCAATCAGGCTTTTGAGCACATGGCAATAAAGCCAAACACTTATTTCAGGGTTCAAAAAAAAATATAAGACAGTGTCTTATTTTCAGGGAAACACAGTATATAAATGTGAAGAAAACCAAATTCACAAAATAAAACAAAGAATGAATTGTAGAATACTACCTCCCAAAGTTCCTGTCATTCATAACCTGTCAATTTTACCTAGGAAAAACAATTTCAGATTACTAACAGGGCAAAAAAAAAAAAAAAAAAGATTTTGAAGCTTCTCCTTTTATTTTCCTTTAGCACTTCCCTTACTTAAATTCATCTCCCCACTTACTTTTCTAGACATAATCTTATGTCTTTCTTGAAGGACAAAAATTCATTCTCTGTTGGATTCCATTTTTCTCCTGGAGGTGATCAAAACTATTTTCTGTTCTGAAAATATACAGGTTTGTTATGAAAAAAGAGGAAGGCTGAAGTACAGCTTTCTTCAGGCATTGAACTGAATGAGTAGGTAGAGAAGAAATATATATGCTGTAGGCTCATGCTGTAGTTCATGGATTGAACATACAATAACTCTCCATATTGGCCCAAACCCTCTTCTATTAGGATCCTAGGTTATGCCAAAACCTGAATATTTGAGTTTGAGCCAACATTAGTACACCTCCCAGATGAACCTGTGAAAATTAAGAAAGTTAAGGGGTACAGCTGTGTCAACAGCCTCACTGCTTTCTCTTGTATCCCTTTTATTAAAGTCTAGCCAGATTCATGGTATTTTTTTCATGTGTGTGTCAGTGTGTGTGTGTGTGTGTGTGTGTGAGAGAGAGAGAGAGAGAGAGAGAGAGAGAGAGAGAGAGAGAGAGAGAGAATGTTTTTGGATGGGATGGGATGGGATCCACAAATAAATTCATGTACATGGGGAATTTGATTTCTATAAACTTACTGACTCTGCATCAGATAGGGCTTAAATAAATAGTACATGGAGGCCCGAGATGCTGGTAAGTAGCAATGATATTACTAGCATGCACCTGTGTCAAATGGCCAATATCAATATCAAACCCTGCACCAGTTAACAGTGGTGTCCTCCAAGGAAGCGTTTTAGGACCCACACTCTTTATACTTTACATAAATGACCTTTGTAATCATATTATAAGCAACTGCATTCTCTTTGCTGATGATGTAAAACTATTCAACACCCCAACAATGTTGCTACCCTACAAAAAGACTTTGATGAATGGTCAAACAATTGGCAACTCCAAATCTCAACCAACAAATGTTCTGTCCTACATATTGGCAAAAAAATAAAAAAAAATCAAACACTAAATACAAGCTGGGCGGATATGACCTTGTAGACAACCCTCACTCTGTTAAGGACCTTGGAGTACTCATCTCAAATGATCTAAGTGCCAGAGCTCACTGTAACAACATCGCTAAAAAAGCATTAAAAGTTGATAATGTAATCTTGCGTAGCTTCTCTGGCAATATTGAACTGCAAACCAGGGCATACAAAACTTTTGCTAGACCAATTCTTGAATACAGCTCATCCATCTGGAACCCGCACTGCATATTGGACATTAATACAATCAAACAAATCCAGAGATATTTCACAAGAAGAGTCCTCCACTCCTCTGCTCGCAACAGAATACCTTATGCCACCAGACTTCAAATTTGGGGATTAGACAATTTAGAACTTCGCCATCTTCACTCAGAGCTAAGCGTAACACATAAAATTATCTGCTACAATGTCCTACCTGTCAATGACTACTTCAGCTTCAACCACAACAATACTCGAGCAGACAATAAATACAAACTTGCGGTAAATCGTGCTAAACTTGATTGCAGAAAATACGATTTCAGTAACAGAGTCATTAATGCGTGGAATGCACTACCTGATTCTGTGGTTCCTTCCCCTAACCCCCAAAACTTTAACTTTAGACTGTCTACTGTCGACCTCATCCCATTCCTAAGAGGTCTCTAAGGGGCGTGCATAAGCACACCAGCGTGGCTTATATCCTTGTCCTAATGTTCCCTTTTGTATGTATCCATTTCATGTATTCATAATTATGTTTATACTTATATCTGTAACCTATTACATGCTTGACCAAACAAACAAACAATCAAATAAATAATATACAGGTTGTATCCATAATTGTATGTCTACAATCTTTTCCATTTTTTTGCATTGGTAGACACAGTGGGTCATACTACAGATAAATTCTCCTTAGAGCAGTGTTTCTCATATTTGGCAACTTTAAGATTTGCTGGGAACTGGGGAAACGCTACCTCAGAGCAAGAATCACTCCTTTAATTTTACATACACTATTCACAAGGTTTGTTTGGTTTTAGGATCAAATGTAATATTTTCTTTGAGGATTTGGTTTTAGACCTCATTTTTTTTTGCATGGCCTTCATGAACTGTAAACTGGAACCAAACAACTGACAGTAGATTTATTGTAATACCTTTTACAAACTCCAACATGTTTATAGCTGTAAAATTCTAAGCCAGGATGTAAAATCATGCTTATAGCCTATGGATATATTTCTTCTTTCCTTCCTTAATCAAAGAAGCAATCTAAAATCTGCAGAAATTTTAAATTAGAGTGAATATATCAAAATGGTTAAAGAGATGACTTATAACTTGGTGTCAGTTAAATGGTACTGAAATGAGCTCTACTCTTGGTAACGAGATGGACAAATGCTTACATTTTCTTTCTTTTTTAAAAAAAATATTTTTATTAAACAGTTTTAACAAATGCTTACATTTTCACAGGCCTTAAGTAATAACTCACAGGTCTTTGAAGGACTTTCTGATACCTTTTTGATTTACATTATCTGTTGCCCGTCTCTTTTTCATTAACTATCCTTAAATGTATGTCTAAAATCAAGGGTGTCCAACCCCCCCACGCCCTGGCTGTGGCCCTCTACTGGGCTGTGGCCTGTGAAAAATTGGGCTGTGGGAGAAATGGGCAAGTGTGTGCATGTGAAACTCCACTCATGCATGTGGAGGGCACTTGCACTCGTGAGTGAAGCTCCAGTCATGCAAATGGAGTTTTGCACATGAGAGCCCTCAGCTCGTGCATGTGCAGCTTCACGCACAAGCACAAGTGCCTGCCCCTCACATGAATGGAGGTTTTGGGTATCCGCTGCTCACACAAATGAATCAGAGTAGGTTCATTTACCTTTACTACTGGTTTGCATTGCGCCCATGCGTGCACTCTTCTGCGCATATGCAGATCACTATGATGACGTCTGGGTCAGTGGGCAGAGCCTCCCCCCCGGTTTTACTACTGGTTCTTGCAAACCAGTCTGAACCAGGAGCAACCACCACTGAAATGGATCTGTGCATGCATGTCTGCACCTGCCACTTTCATGCCCCCCCCCCCCAGGCAAGGCCGGCCACCAAGCTGGAAAGGTTGGGGAGTGGAGACCACTGTCTTAAATGACACAACATGAAGAGTCCAGACTGGATTAGCTTTTCACATCCCATCTAAAATATTGCTTCGAAGAATGTACATGTATGTGAAAAACACCATTCTTCTTTGCATAACACATTAATTATATACAGGTAGTCCTCGACTTAAAACAGTTTATTTAGTGACCATTCAAAGTTACAATAGCACTGAAAAAAGTGACTTATGACCGTTTTCCATGTTTACGGCTGTTACAGCATCCTCATGGTCATGTGATCAGAATTGGCTACTTGGCAACTGGTTCATATTTATGACAGTTGCAGTGTCCCAGGGTCATGTGATAGGCTTTTGTGACCTTCTGACAAGCAAGGTCAATGGGGAACCCAGGTTCACTTGCTAAGTTGTTACTAACTTAACAACTGTAATGATTCACTTAACAACTGAGTGGCAAAAAAGATCATAAAATGGGGCAAAACTCACTTAACAAATGTTTCACATATTAACATAAATTTTGAGCTCAATTGTGGTTGTAAGTCGAAGACTACCTTATAAGTTTATTCTGCTTTTCAATATTGCCAGCATAACTTCAAAAATTATAAAGCAATATAATTAATAACCACCCAGAGTTGTTGGGAGTTAGGCAGCATATAAGTTTAGGAAATAATAATAATAAAAATCATACATGCACACAAACTTTCTAGTTTAACCCCAAAGTGTATTTCTCTTCCTCTTATGCTTATATGAATGCTTATATATTACAAAATAATATGTTAGCAAAGCTGGATATTTGATAACTCAGGGCCTTACTTTCTGTCAGATATTGGTTCTTCAGTCCACCATACAAGTCACCAAATGTTTGGAAAATTAATTTGGAAAAGCTGCAGAAAGTAAGCATGTGTACAATTGAACTTGACCTACAGCCACAATTGAGCCCAAAGTTTCTGTTGCTAGGCAAGACAATTGTTAAGTGAGTTTTGTCCCATTTTACAACCTTTCTTGCTATTGTTGTTAAGTGAATCACTGCTGTTCAGTTAGTAGGCGAATCTGACTTTGCTTGTCAGAAGGTTACAAAAGTTGACCACATGACCCTGGAATATTGCAACAGTCATAAATACATGCCAGTTGCCAAGAGTCTGAATTTTGATCTCGTAACCATGGAGATGCTGCAATGGTTGTAAGTGTGAAAAATGGTCATGAGTAACTTTTCAATGCCATTGTAACCTCAAATGATTGTAAGTCGGGGATTACTTTTATACAGGTATGTGTGTTTGTTGTACACAATCATATATATAGAGTACATCTCCTTCTTCTCACATTTTGGCATTGCAGTATTCAATCAGCAGTTATATTTGAGGCTTCATTCTTGTCCATAATAAAAGATTCTAATCTAACTATATCTGAAAGTTTTTTGCCAGTTCTAGATGAGAACTAAACTAAGGGCAAACTATCTCCAGGCCTGTGATCTAATATCATGTTTGAATGGAAGCCTTACTTTCCTGGTTAAGGCAGAGGTGCCAAGTATTCTTCTTAGATAAAGAATGGAATAGAATAGAATAGAATAGAATAGAATAGAATAGAATAGAATAGAATAGAATAGAATAGAATAGAATTTTTTATTGGCCAAGCGTGATTGGACACACAAGAAATTTCTCTTGGTGCACATGCTGTCAGTGTACATAAAAGAAAAGATACATTCATCAAGAATCATAAGGTACAACACTGAATGATAGTCATAGGGTACAAATAAGCAATCAGAAAACAATATCAATATAGATCGTAAGAATACAAGCAACAAAGTTACAGTCATACAGTCATAAGTGGAAGGAGATGGGTGGTGGGAACGATGAGAAGACTAATAGTAATGCAGCCATAGTGAATTGTTTGACAGTGTTGTGGGAATTATTTGTTAAGCAGAATGATTGCGTTTGGGGAAAAACTGTTCTTGTGTCTAGTTGTTCTGGTGTGCAGTGCTCTATAGCACTGTTTTGAGGGTAGGAGTTGAAGCAATTATGTCAAGGATGCAAGGGGTCTGTAAATATTTTCACAGCTTTGGGGGGCCCCTGTGATAATTGTACAGGTATCTGATGTGATTCTGCTTAGCTTCACCTGCTGCTTCCTTTTTGTTAGGAAGCTTATGATCCACTTACAAATGTGTTCAGGTACCTGTAACTGGTTTAGCTTAGTTAGAAGAGTGTCTGGAATGCTGGTATTGAATGCTGAACTAAAGGCTACAAAGAGACTTTAATTCAGCCTTGCGTAGGTTTGTATGTGCATTTATGTCTTTTGTGTGCAATAGTTGACTGTAGGTTTGGAAAATGAATGTAGTAAGATACTAAAGTACTAAAAAGAGATCCCCTTTAATTGAATCTGGCCATTCACCTGATTTGAATGCCATCCGTTTTAGAATTACAAAACGTAGCTGACATCTTACAGGGACATTTTCAGCATAAGTGATGAGTAAAACAAAACTTTCGTTGTTTTGTGTGTGATGTGTGGGGTGTATGTGTATGCTCACGTGGTGGTGGTGTGGGGAGAATGGATTTGCAAGACCTACTGAAATGGATTCTACTATAATATTGATTGCAGCATTTAATAGTGTGTACTTGTGCACATGTTTATTAAAAAACATCAAACGTTTTTATGAGCAAAGCCTCTGAAACAAAACATGTTTCTGAAGGTGAAATAGGAAATAAATATATTTTAAAAAAAATAAATAAAAACTGCTACCCCTAACCTCCCCTTCAACATCTGAATATTAAAATAATAAAGGATGGCATTAAGGAAATTTTAGTTTATAATATTACTTGGAGAATTTAAATTGCATTTATTATGGTAAATTCCTTACAAAAGCTGTGTATATTAACAATGAGTGAATGAAAATAGATGTGAATTTAATGGAGATGTTAACATGCTCCATTAGCAAACCTGACAGGCTAGAATACTAACTAATATGGGCAGTAAAATTATTATTCCATACAAGATAGATCCTGTAATTGTGGCAAGTATAGTTATGTAGACACAGTTCGATAATTCCACATATGTTAAGATGAAGTTATTCAAGTTCGATAATTGTTTCTTTTTGGAAATAAAGAGAATAAACAAAAGAACACTAGGGCATCATGAAGAAAGAATACCTCTGGCAAAAGATAATCATGGCTTATTTTTTCTAAATTCCCATTCATTTGAAGTGCATGTTATTCATAGACATCTGAATGAGAGTACCACGTTATTCTAATCTAGACCAACCTTCTGGTAAAAAATGCATATAATTTAACCCATTAGCCCTTCTGTTTCAGTTTTGAAATGCAAATGACTCCATTAAAACCCAGTTTCTAGAGGATACTTTAAGGTGTTTGTCTATAGTAACCAGAGCACTGAAAAAGAGGCCTCTTCTACTATTTGATATGAGTAATATAGGCTGCCTGCAAATGGCCCATTAGATGGTATGGAAGTGTGTAGATATTTTAAAGTAGAGTAAATGACAAGAAAGAATATTACCCATTCAGAGCTGATATAGAAGTCAGCCTACTGATTTATAGCTGACGTTCCCTATAGCAAGGAAAGTGACATGACAATTTTGAAGCTGCAGACTGAGGCAAATGATATGTCAAAGAGAATATAAATTTTCAGTTATAATGCAAAGTGCAAAGATATAAACAGGAGTGGTAGAGACTAGATGTAGTGTTGAGACAAAGATTCACAGTGTTAACAACTGGGCACCATAACTGTTGTTTTTCACCACAAGGTGAAAACACCTCTTCATAAATTAGGAGGAAAAAAACCCTTCTGATACATTTCTTTAAATAATATAGTCATATAATTAGCAATTAGCGTATTTGAAACAAAATAGTAGTGATTAAAACATATTCCCATGATCACTTTATACACAATTTTATACATTTACTCATAATTTTGGTTAACAAAATGTATATATTTTAAAAGATTTTCCTCTGCTTTCTAAAACAGATTGATCCTTTTGTGTTTTTGTGTAGATCAGGGGTGTCAAACTCGCACCGTCACATCATCATGTGATGTATCATGACTTTTTTTTTAAAAAATTGATTTATATGCCGCCCTTCTCCGAAGACTCAGGGCAGCTTACAATGCATTAAGCAATAGCCTTCATACTTTTGTATATTTTATATAAAATCAGCTTATTGCCCCCACAAACTGGGTCCTCATTTTACCTACCTTAGAAAGGATGGAAGGCTGAGTCAACTTTGAGCCTGGGGAGATTCGAACTGGTGTAATTGCAGACAGCTGGATGTTAATTACGGTGCTTTAGTCTGCAGAGCTAAACCAGGCTTCCCCTCCTTCGCTAAACCAGGAGTGGACATGGCCAGCATGTGACGCATCTGGCCCATTGGCCGCAAGTTTGACACCCCTGGTGTAGATCCTACCACCACCACTGAGACACACTTGAGCATCCTGGATAGATCACCTCAGAGTGATCTACTGTGTCCTATAGTTGAGCCAGCTGTTCGTCCAGTAAGCACTCCTGCCAGTCAACACTTATACCCAAGTTTTCATTACTTTGTAATATTTAGTGAGTCTTACCAAGTAGACCAGACCAAGAATCATCTCCATAGAATTTCTATGGAGATTTTCAGTCATCCAGGTCATGGCTATGAAAAGGTGCTTTTTCAAAAGGCAACTGGACTTTCTGATTTTTCATCGAATATGTTTCACTTCTTGGCAGAAGAAGCTTCTTGGATAAGAAGCAAAATGTCTTCAAAGAAAAACCAGAAAGTCCAGTTGCCTCTTGAAAACATCTACATAGAATGCTTTTATTTTGTTCTATTCAGTCATGTTTGATTCCTGGAGTTTGCCTGAACAATTCCCTGTAGTTTCCTTGGCAAGGTTTTTCAGAAGTGGTTTGCCATTCTTCCTTCCTAGCATTGAGAGAAAGTGACTAATCCAAGATCTCCCAGCTCGGAATGGGACAATTCACTGCAGCCAATTTACCTTCCACAACCATTTCACCATGGTAACTTCTCTGTGGCCAACCCACAGATAGCATTTATTACATTGAGTTATGTAGTGGAACTGACCACTGCGAATTGTCCCATGGCGAGTTAACCACAACAAGACGGCTGCGGCAAGTTGGCTATGGTGAGTTGTCCTAGATTCCCCCTCCCCCCAGTTGGCTTTATGCCTAAGACTGGGATTAGTCTCCTAGTTTCTAGTCTGATTCCTTTACTACACCAAACAGGCTTTCTTACGGAATGCAAGACCCCTTTAACTAAGAAAGAATATAGGTACTTTTGTGAGATGGGCAGGTATATACATTAAATAAACCAATAACTTTGATTGTATTAAATTTACTTATCTTTTTATATCCATGTAAGTTAAGGAGGTTTCTGTCTGTGCAACTTCTACATGCTTCCTTCTTGTTTTGGACATAAGATATTTTTTCTCTTTTTAATTTGGTGACTGAACCAAAGTCCCTCAAGGTCTTATTCTTTACTCACCTTATTTGCCAGATAACAGCCTAGCCTTCCTCTTATCTCCCCCCCTCCCATTGCTATTTTTACTAGACCCTAGAAGATTAAGGGAGTTTACTTCCCTGTGGGTTAAAAAACACACTCCCATTCAACACCCTTTTAAAAATGTTTATTTTTAATAGTAATTTTATTAAACATTTCAATTATAAGGATAAAATATAATACAAACTAAAAAAAACCATTGAAAAAATAGAATCTGCAGAAAATTAAACACAGTTATTACATAAGCAATCTTTTCTGCTCATATCCCATTTCTTATCTAAAAATAAATCTTTAAAAACCTCTTCATTTCAGTCATCATGCCAGCAAAAGTCCAGAAAAAGTTATCGGAGACAACACTATATCTACTTTAACCTTAATCAACCAAATGTATGTTCGTTTCTTTCAACACTCTTGGTTTTTAATTCCTTCAAATAATGTTCTTGATTTCTTTTCATTTTTTATTTGTCTTTTCTTACAAAATTTTTCAAAGCTTTAACAAGAATCTTTTATAAATCCAATATAGGAAAATATTCCATGGTACTCTCTTGGTTTATTATTTCCATGTCCCTTTTAATTATAAGGATACTAGCTGGTTTCATTTTAATGTCCATTATAGTATCTTTTTCCATACAATTCTTGTAGTCTGACATTTTTAAAACTACTTTCAGACCTGTCTCAATCTTACCAGATAATACTTCCTTCTCTTTCATAACATTGTTCAACCACAATATATCTATAGAGGCAGACAGTCTTAAAATTAACGTTTGGGTCCATTGTAGAAATATATCCTTCAATAAGTCCATTGCTAAATTATTTTGCTTCATTCTGTGATAGTAACTGAAATTTAAGTATTCTTCTCCTTTAATTGTAATCTTTAGTTCCTTCTGTTTCCTTCTAGCCTTCAAAGACTCATCCTATCATATATGTTTTAAAAAGAGTTCAAAACAAAAGCATTTTCCTATGGGAAGGATTCTTATAATTAATTCCAAAAATGTATTTGCAATTCATCTGGACCCTTAGTCCCTTTGTAACTTTCCAAAATCAAAGTTCTAATCAACCTTTTGTTGTTTATTCTAAAATAAAATTTGTTTAAGCTTTTAAACTTGTATTTAAAACTTCTTTCATTGAGGATTGACGGGAAGTCATCTAGTGCTATAAACTTGTTAATCGAAAGATTCCTAATAGCTGAAAAGCAGTTAACAAACGATTTCCAAAAGAAATTAGAAAAAGAAATATACAAAACCTGTGTCCTTTTGAAGGCAACAACCATGGCTTGAACAACATGGCTATTCCCTCATCTCCTAAAGCTGTACACCCACCTGGCATTGTGACCTTCTTAGACCAAGCCAAGTCCAAAAATGCTAGGGAATTTCTAGAAGCCTGGCACTCTGACAAATTAGCATAAATAGACACATAGGCATAAACAATATCTATATACTATGCAAAAGAGACAATTAACAAATCAAAAAGGGAACAAAAAGAAATTAATTTCTTGTGTGCCCAATCACACTTGGCCAATAAAAAATATTCCAATATTCCAATAAAACCACCTCCCCATCAGCAGTCAACACCCAGATGAGCATAGATTAATTCCAAGATTAGATCAACAATAAATTAAACAATATCCCACTCAGGAAACTGCTAAATAAGTCAACAATAAACAACTCAACCAAAAAACTAAGATCTAAGATCACAACCACCAACGCTGACAGGGTTACTAGACTATAAAGTTAGAGCAAACCCTACTCTTTACAACCACTGATGATGTTACCTAGTTTGGATAATGACTCATCTGCAAAAAAATAACCAGGCTCAGAGAACACCAAGGACCCCTTACTGCACGGGTGTCAAACTCACCATGTCATGTTGCATCATGTCACGTTTTGTGATGTTTCCCCCATTTGTGGAGCTGGGTGGGGGTGGTCTGCATGTGACACATCTGGCCTATGGGTTGCCAGTTTGACAACCCTGCCTTACTGCTATCTTGTAGTCTCTTCAGAAACATCTATTGTATCAAGCACTTGTGGGCAATTCCAAGAACTTTCCTTGTCCAGAGAGGAATTTCTAAGAGCCCGTCTATTTACTGGCTCTTCATTCAGCCACAGTCATTATCCCTGTTTTAGTGGCAGCATCTTTCCTCCACAGTTTGATTAGTTACTTAGAATTAATTATAAGGGATTTTCTGCTTTTTCCTAGGAATATGTCCTAATAAGACTGTTTTTTGTTCTCTCATAGGCGTTATCAGATATCCTGCTAAGGGTAGAAAAGTGAGACAGCAATGGAAGGCAGGCAGGCAAAAGAATGATAGCAACTTGCTTTTTTAATGTGATCACCTCTCAAGAGATATATAAAAAGGAAAAGAGTCTGCAGATTTTATTCTTACACCCAGTAGGAGGTGGCATGCATCTGCGTTTCAAGGCTATTGAGCCAATGCTGACTGAAGATTTCTGCAGTCTTGTGGCCTGCCTGATGTCGTGAGTGCTGTTTCTTCCCCACCAAATTGATTCTTATTTATCTACTTGCATTTGTATAGTTTTGAACTGCTGGGTGGACAGGAGCGAGGCAAAGATGGGTGTTCACCCCATTAGGTGATGCTCCAGTCTTGAACCCAAGCTGTTGACTTTCCAGCTGACAAACCCAGTGTCTTAACCACTGAGCTATCAGGCTGCCCAAAGAAGTATATAAATACCGAAAATAAATAAATATATTTCTTCTGTTGGTAATTTTGATAGCTTTTTTTAAAGCTGACTTTATCATAATCTGGTAATTATTTACTTATTTATCAAATTTATGTGTCTGTTCATCTCATGTAATGTGACTCCTTCTACAGACTTATTTTAAGTGCATACTGTATATACAGGATGGCACAGTATTAATTTGATCATATATTCAAATGTACCTTTAATGATTGTTTGTGCCAGGACTGAATGGTCTATTACTTGTATTAGTGCTATTATTGAAAGATTCACTTCTTTTAATGTGTTATTGTTGTTGTTGTTGTTATTGTTGTTGTTATTTTTCTCTATAGAATACGCTCATTCTGAAGTAATGCTCTAAAGTTAGTACTGGCAAGTCCCCTGTATCTGCTTCTAAGATAACTTATTCTTTAGCTAAAAAGTAATATAGCAACAGTGATTTATTTCCAGCAGAATTATTGAAGATAAATGTTAGCTAGTGGGCTCCAATATTGCCCAAACTTTTTACTCACATACACCATTCATTTTAGAAGCCAGCAGACTGGACCAAATCCATCACTGTCCCATTATATTAAAAGGGGAACAAAAGAAATCTAGTGAATTATCACACAGTTTGCTGAGTATTGTAAGCAAGCTTTATTCAGGCAAGCCTCTTGGAAATTGGTGGCCTGGATGCCGCAAGATAACATTTTAGTGGAGGAACAAGCCAGATTTAGGAAAGGTAGGTCATCTTTAGACAATTTCCCAGTCCTTCAGCATTTAGATGGGAAAATATGGTACTTATCCTTGGGAAATTTTTATGTAGCCTTTATAGCTCTGAAAGCATCATTTGATTTGATTCCCAGGAACAGGTTCTACAAAAAACTGATTGCTTTGTGTATTGTCTGGCATCTTCTTTCCTTAGTTTTATGAAACTCCATGAGAAAACAGCATGAGACAAGGCAGATGGCACTCAAGGGTATTTCCCCCCCCCTCACTTTTAAGCAAAGGGTGAAACAGTACTGCATTTGGCACCTACAGTACTTTTATCACATAAAAGTTTTAAGAGTTCTCTAGACCTCTGTGGAATAAGTTTTCAAGATCCTGGGTAATTGGGATAAATTTAGACGTAAAATCCTGTGACTTTTCTCCTCAAAGTCTAAGCCCAATCAACTTCGAAAAAGCCTATCAAAACCAAAGAAGTGAGTCAACCTCAGATCTATGGAAAGGTCTAAGTTTCAGCTCAAAATTATATAACTCAAACTTACTTGGAAAACCTTCCCCAGCGGCCTGCGGTTTTGCTAACATCTTTTGCTTGTGTAAGGTCCAGCTTTGATATACTAACTTTATCAACTCCAGAAGGGAGATTTAATAGTATTCTCATGTCCACACTGTGATAGATAAGAGTCTAAGATCTTAAAAACATCCAAAAATTAGGAGATTAACAAGCCTTTACAAAACAGCAGCACACACAAATTAAGGCATCCATATGCTAAATAAATACATGCATTACAGGTAGTCCTTGACTTTCAACAATTCATTTAATGACTGTTTGAAGTTACATTGAAAAAAATAACTTATGACTGTTTCTCACTCTTACAATAGTTGCAGCACATGACCAAAATTCAGATGCTTGGCAATTGACTCATATTTATGACGGTTGCAATATCCCAGGATCATCTGACTTCTGACAAGCAAAGTCAGTGGGGAAACCAGACTCACTTAACAACCACATTATTAACTTAACTGCAGTGATTCACTTAACAACTGTGGCAATAAAGGTGATATAATGGGGTAAAACTTACTTCACAACTGTCTTGGTTAGCAACAGAAATTTTGGGCTCAATTGTGGTCGAAAGTCGAGGATTACCACTAAAACCTTGGCTATGGATCTGTGAGGGTATTATCACTTCTTTTTATAAATTATCCTCCTCCTCCTCGTCTTTGCCAGAGTAGAAAAAAATTCTCCATGGCACATCTCAAAAGTATAGCTGCAACAGGAGTGAAATCCAGAAGGTTCTGGCAGGTTCTGGAGAAACGGTAGTGGAAATCTTGAGCACTTTGGAGAACTGGTAGCAGAAATTTTGAGTAGTTCAGAGAACTGGCAAATACCACCTCTGGCTGGCCTCAGGAGTGGGGAGGGAATGGGGATTTTGGATTACACCACTGAGCTGGAATCCCCTCATAGTTTCATGGATTGTTTCTTTGCGTCAGAAGCATCACAACAATTAAAATAAGGCATACTATATTACAAAAAATAAAAATAAAGCATAAAATGTAAGATTAAAATAAGTGCAAGTTAAATAAATCTTTCCCAGAACCTAGCAACATTAATTGCATTCTGTTATGTTGCCAGGAAGTCTTCAAAGGTATATCGATCAGGTTATACATATTGTATGTGTTATTGTCTGCATGTCACCACAATCACAACCACCCATTTGTTCAGGGCTTCTTTGAATCTTGTACCCGTGCATAGTTTACCACATGGATTATTAAAATGGAGAGATATCTATAATAAATGCGTTTTTTTCCTGTATGTTTTATGAAAGAAGTTCTGAACTACCTACAGCAGGGGTAACAAACTTGCAGCCTGTGGGCTGGTTGTGTCACGTGCTGGCCACATCCCTGCCGGTTTAGCGAAAGGGGAAAAAAGTCCTGATATGTCACATGATGTTGCCGTGATGATGCAAGTTTGACACCCCTGACCTACAGGAAACTGAGCCTTACATTTCAAAATGTGGGTAAAAACAGATGGTAGGTTAAGTGGGGGAATAGCTGCAGGCACATTTTGGAAAAAAACCCGCCAAGAATAATAAGAACAAGTTGCTTTGTTAATTGCCATGAACACTGTTCTTTTTTTCTTTTTTGCCTTGCTCATTGAGAATTCAACTACTACATGGGATAAAATGAAAAAGACCTTTAAGCATTAATTATCTATTTTTAAATTCTAAATTTATTACATATTTTTCCAAAAATAAAAATAGTTACTAGTAATGATAGTCTTGGATATCTTTTTTTTGTTCAAGCAATGAAGCAAATCATCCATATAAGGTACAGGGTTAAATTTTTGGCAGTCTTAAATTAGTATGCTATTAAAACTGGGTAAAGCTTTTAAAAATGCAATTAAAAAGTAAGCCTAGATAATTTATCTACAGTTAGTATTTTCATTACCTGGAAAGGAAAGCCTAGATTCACAGAAAGCAAATCCATTTTTTTTGGACACATAGTCATTCTAATGACTATTCTGAAGTAAAGTCCATTAAACTATGTGGAACTTACTTCCAGATCAAGTAAAGATAAGAACGAAGGACTCTAGTAATTTAATTTTCTTTTTTGAAAACAGAACAATGGGATAGTTCTTGAAATGTATGTTTGCTATCCAATCCCAGGTGCATTTATTTATTTAGATTAATTTCTTTGGAAAGTTTTTGAAAACTTGGAGTGTTAGGTACATTTTAGAGGTAATTAAAACAGCTAGACTGGGATTTGGGGTTTAGGAAAGGGTTCTTTGAGGAATGCCACAAACTTAGATTACTTATAGACCAATTCCCATTAGATTTCCCACCCTCCTTTTTATTACAAAAACTGTGTACAAAATAAAATTTTCTCTTCTACAAATTGAAGCATGATCTATTATTTACAACAAAATGGTTTAATTTTATTGATTTGTTTGTTGCCTCCTGTTTGCCAATACTTTTCAATTTCATCCTTCATTTAGTTACTTTAACTGTCTGTAAATTCTTAAATCATTGCTTGCTAATATGCTAAGGGTTGATTTGAACTTGGCTGGGTTCAAGCTGCTGAGTGCAGGAAACTAGATTTTTCCTCATATTCCATTCCTTTCAAGCAATCTTAGCCACCATTAGGCAATTGATGCTGAGTTAGTCTAACTGGCTGGAGATTTTTGTTGGTCCCAGCTGGGGCCTGATGTTATCTTCACCAGGGTTTCTTCCCTTCCTCACTTATATTGCTGGCTGTCCTGTCTGGTTCCTGCCTCTACTGTTATTTAACTTCACCAGCCATTTTCACTGGCCAAACTTTTTTGCCACAGTTGTTTTTCTGAGTTGGCTGACTCATTTTGCCATTGCTCCACTCTACTAGTTGGGCATGCTAGTTAGGTTTTTTGCCAGTGCTTGATTCTGTGCAGGCCACGGTCAACCGCCCTACTGGCTTGTGTCTTCTGTTTACCATCTCTCCAGTGGGTTGTATCCTCCTTGCCTCTTCTCACAAACTATGCTTGAATCCCACACTGAGGCCACTATCAGTCTGTGAGCCAAACAGCTACTGCTCAACTGATGAATACTTCTCACCCCCCTTTGGCTCATGTCATTGGCCTCCTTTATGTATCTTTGATCTTTTTGTCTTGGCACTGAAAGAGGCTACCTGGAAGTCTTTGGCCTTGTCTGCTGGGATCCTGACACAATCTGGACACAGCATCCATACATAGTCTTCGCCAGCCTCCTCCTTGCCTACAGCAGCTATTTCTGGTCAACCAAGCTGCATGTACAGTTATCTGGCTTTATCTCACAAGTCACACCACATAGGATATATGTATAGGATTTCCACCCACCCCCACTCCCATTGAGCTACTAGCAATGCCAGAATTCCAGCAACTTTTCTGTTAATATTTTTTCCCCATATTGGAAGCATTCACAAGTTATGAAGCTTTACTTTAATGAAAAATGCCCTTCAGGTCATTTCCAATATTAGACTCCCATAATTTTATAGTAGTCAATTAAATTTTGAGCATGCCTAGAACTCTCTCATATCTCCTTTAAAGGGCAGATACAATATTTTCCAGGCCTGAAGGATTGTTTATAACTGCAAATTAGAAGGTTATCTGCTGTATTACTAGCTTGCACTGCTCTTTTCAAACTGGTATACAAGCTATGTTTCGAAACACCAAGGTGATATTAATAAAAAGGAGTTACTACACAACATACAGTAATATTGGAAACAGATTATTAATATATTAGGGCAAATGGTGTAATGGTACAGGTTATTAGTACTGTAGCTTCTCACTTGATATATAATTGGAAATGAATATAAGAGGTGGCATATGAATCCTCATTGATTTACACTGAATCCAAAGAGCAGTGATAATTTCTGCCAAAGGTTGACTCATTTGAAAGAGAACAAAAAAGAATTTGCCAACAGTCTGTTGAGAAAGATGCATTAAGAATATTACTGTGTTTGCTCATAGTTCTGCATATGCATTAGAATGACAGGATGATTTTTTTTTAAAAAAGAAAGAAAGTCAGCTAAAGTTTTAGCAACATTTTAATATATTTCAAGTGAGAGGCTCTGTTGAGCACAGAACTTCTCAGGACCCTTGCATCAGTATTACTAATTTTTTTTCTTGATGATGAAATACATCAAGTGATAGATTTAGGAAAACTGGATACCTTATAAGGCTTGTGTAGTAAGTGCTGGATTTCATTTCAAGTGACTTTAACGTAGCCAAACATTTTGGCTTACAGGGGATTGGTCTATATTCAATAGTGCATTTTATTTAAAGGCAAGAATAACAGTCAATGTGCTATCATGAGATATCAGAATGAAACAAGGCAGTATGATTTTTTTTAAAAAAAGCTCTGTGCCTACTTTTATATGCATTTTAATGCTTTGCACTCTGTATATAAATTCACTTTAAATTTGTCTCTCTCTGTGTATATCTGTAAACAGAAAGTTAAGCTGAATTTATATAGAGAAATGTAAAGCATCAAAATGTGTGTGTGTGTGTGTAAAATCCATCCACCCATCTTCAGGAAGAAAGGAAATGAACTGGCAATTTCTTTCTTGGAACAGAACAGTAAGAGAACACAGCAACAGGCAAATCATCCAATAGGAGAGTTTGGTAGCCTCTTGTTCAGATTTAAGGCTTTGCAAATTATTGACAAATTGTGCCTGTCTGCATAGGGGATATTATTATTAATAACAACAGTAATAGTAAATAATATACAATCTGACTCCTTATGACTGGGCAGCTTAGAACTGTTAAAACACAACATGCACATACACAAAAACTTCCCAAGAGAGAAGAAAGAACAATGATGGCAGAAAAGTAAACTCAGAAGGGAAAAGAAAGGAAGAAAGGAGCTTAAATCATGCTCTCCAAAGACCTGGGTGAAGAACTGGTCTTGAATGCCCCTCAAAACACCAGCAGGGTAGGAGCTGTTCTCTGGAGGCACTTCATTCCAGAGGGCAGGCACTGCTAGGGAGAAAGCGGGCATCCAGGCACCCAAGAAGGATGTAGAGCACATCAAGCCTGCTAGATCGAACTAGCTAGGCAGATACTTTGAGAAAATTTTCTTAAGCCAGTTTAAAATCAAAGTGACACAAGTCCAAGAAAAGAACAGTTGAAGTGCTAACTGCAGATATGCTCTGAAGATGTTTTTTATATTGTGGATGGGCATTGCCTGTATTGCTGAGTTTAATGTGTTTGATAATAAATGCTGTAGGGCTTCATGAAAATTTTTGCCTTATTACTTTTTAATTATATCTTATTGCATTTGTTGAGTTTTATTAAACCATTTTTAGTCTTAATGATGTATTTTTATAAGTCACTCTGAGAGGGTCAAGAAATATCTAGAGAAATAAATGTTGTTTTCTAGAAGAGGTTGGTTTTACTAGAAGAAGGGTGGCTATTTACTTCAATTCATTTTAAATGGACTTGTTCTAAATTTAGACAACATTTATTCAGAATAAGAAACAATCCTCCATTTATTAGTCAGAAATAATTATTTCCAAAATAGCAAATTCCATACAGTGTATAATTATGCATTTATTCATATCACAGTTAAAAAATTCTTTGGATCATACATATAGATGTAACTTTGCTTACACATGGAGAACCAAGGACCCTCTGCAGACTGATGCTCTATACAATTAAGTAATACAATTGCTTAGACTAGTTCACATTTGACAAAGTGAAAAGGGTCATTGGAATTAAGAAATATAGATATTTTAAGGGTAGAATAAGTCCCAAGTTTGAGGAAGTAGTCAACTTTCATAAAATATTGCATTTTCTTTCACTATTACATATGTATTCATACATGAGAATTGGTCTATGAGTTATCTAAGTTTGTGGCACCCCTCAAAGAACCCTTTCCTAAGTTCCAAATCCCAGTGTAGCTATTGTAATTACCTCTAAAATGTACCCAACACTCCAAGTTTTCATAAACTGCCCAAAGAAATTAATCTAAATAAATAAATGCACCTGGGATTGGATAGCAAACATACACTTCAAGAATTATCCCAGTCCTCTATCCCCGACGAGGATAGCCAGAATGTTCAAGAATAAATCAGAGAAATGTTGGAAGTGTCATCAGATGCCAGGATCTTATTACCATATGTGGTGGACATGCACAGAAGCAAAGAGATATTGGACTAAGATACACACATGGCCAGGAAAAATGATAAAGAGACATATTGACTTTAAATCAGAGATATTTTTATTAGGGATATTACCAGAGACATATAACAAAGAATTGCAATATTTAATTGTGAATGTTTTAACAGCGGCTAGAATCGTATTTGCTAAAAACTGGAAAGGAGAAAAGATACCTATTGATGAAGAAGTTATCAAGAAAATGATGGACTGTGCTGAAATGAGTAAATTGACATTTGAAATAAGAGCACAGGAAGATAAACAATATTATTTGATATGGGATTTATTTTATCAATGGATAGATAATAAAATATGAAGATAAATATGAAATGTGAATTTGATGTTGAGATAAAATAAGTGAAATATTTTATTTTGAAAATAAGCTTTGGTCACATATTGATATTTTGAAGATGTGTTTGAGCACAAAAGGATGTTAACCAATCGATGTACTGTCTGTAGTTGTTTGGAATGATGATGGTTTTATGGGGGTTTTTTTGTTTTAAAATAAAAAAATGTTTTTACAAAAAAAAAATTATCCCAGTTTGTTTAGTGACTGTTCAAAACTACAACGCCACCGAAAAATGTGACTTATGATGGTTTTTCAAAGTTAACGGTTCAAACCTTTGCAGCATCCCCATGATCATGTGATCAAAATTCAGATGCTTAGCAACTGGTTCGTATTCATGACCATTGCTGTGTCCCAAGGTCATGTGATCAACTTTGTGATCTTCTAACAAGCAAAGTCAATGGGGAAGCCAGAGTCACTTAACAAAAGGATTACAAATTTAACAAAAGGATTACAAATTTATCAATTTATCAATGATTCATTTTAACAACTGTGGCAAGAAAGTTCGTAAAATGGGGCAAAACTCACTTAACAAATATCTCACTTAAGAACAGAAATTTTGAGCTCAATTGTGGACATACATCAAAGTACATATCCCTGTCCCAGCAAAGCACAAAAAGCATACAATTCCATAACTTTCTGTTTACTGCAAATATTCTTTTCTGGGAAATATATTTTAGGAAAATATTCAAAGCTATTGTGTCATCACATGCTTAGGAACAAGTCCTTAATCTCAACAGAGACTTTAACAGAGATTTTAACAGAAATATGAGATCATTTGCATTCTTATATGTAGGTCCAGGGTCTTGGGGAGCAATCTTGCCTTTATCTGGGATTGGTTTGAATCTGTGGGGCCTGAGGAAGTGGCCAGGGTTCTTTGATACCTACTTATATATTGTACCTGGTGAATTAAACAGTGCCATGGGTGTTTTATCCTGGTGCCCGGATGCTGTGAGAATCTGGATGGATCAGGTTCAGCTGAACACTGGCAAGACTGAGTGGCTTTGGGCTGTAAGGTCTGCCATTTCTAGAAATCATTGCTGCTGGATGGGATTGCACTGTCTCAAACAGACCAGCTGGTCCTCCTGGACTCATGACACCTGCTTGAAAGTCAGATGGCAGCCATGGTTAGTGGGGGTCTTTGCACAGCTTCTTATTGTGCAGCAGTATTGATCAGTGGGCTCTGGACATGGTTACTCGTGGCTTAGTCTGTCCCATCAGATCTGGCAGAAAAGACATGTTGCAGATCCCATCTGCTAGGAAGCTACAGGTCACAGGAAGTGGGCCTTTTCTGCCATGACACTTGCCTTATAGAACAGCCTACCCCCACCCCCACCCCAAAGTGAGACTGGACCCATCCCTGTTAATTTTGTGCCACAAAACCTGGTTATGCCATCAGGACTGGGGCCCCAGGCCTGGGGCCACCAAAGTACTGAGGTGGCACCATTGTTGTTAACCTCTACTGTCCTCTCTTAGCCTCTGTGGTTTTTAAATTGTTTTTAATTATAATTGTTTTTCTGTCAACTGTTTTATAGTCTTATTGTACATCACACAAAGTTTTTTGTGTGCAGCCATTTAAATGTAATGAATAAATGTGATGAATAAAGGCAAGATATATTTATAAAGCAGGTAGCCTTAGTGATAATAAAGTGACAAGTAAAAAAAAAATCCATTATTCCCCTAAATCAAATAGCAAACAATAACAACAGAGCTTTAATACATGTAGCCTCTTCAGTGTATGTGGTCACCACATTCCCAATACTTTAGAAAAGGCAGCATGGGAGGAGAGAAAAGAAAACTACAGAGGAGTTTTTATGCACTGATAATTTATTATCTAATAAACTCTAGCCTACCTTCTTATTCCCAGTGTTCTCATTATCTGTATACAACTTAATGTCCCATTGCTAGCAGCAGGGTTGCAAGGATATTATTGAGCAAATTTTCTACTGCTTTTCATCAGTAGTTACATGAGGGGGTGGTACTTACGTTGGAACTGTGTAGATCCAGGACATGCAAATGAGAAAGTCCAGAGGCTGTCAAGTAGTGGTAATGACTAAATCCCTTCCTTTTTAACTGAGGCTGCAGTTAGTGCAGTGACAAAATAAACCTTGTTGGATCATTATCAGGAGTTTTGCTTATATTTGTCTAAGGAATCAGAATAATTGAACTGTGATCTAGTTGCTATCGATTCACATAGTTAGACCTTTTACAATTGGCCGGTATGTTTTAGTAGGGTGCCATAAGTCTATTTCTCATAACTCCTTTGTCTTCCTGTCCCATTTTAGCAGCATATGATTGCTAGAACTGGGCAGTAGTTGGCAGTTGCCTGCAAAGCAACAGTCTATGTGTTCCCCTGATCCTGTATACAAGGCTTGATATGAATGGTTCTGTTGGGGTTATCAGCATAACATTTTACTGATTTGTGAGAAGCTCCAAAATAATGAACATGTCCTTGTGAAACTAAATTGCACCAGGCTAGGATGCAATGATCTTAACGCTTCTTGAAGTACTCCACTCTAAGTAGCTTTAGCGTGGCTACTCTAAGGCAAGGTTTAGGATTGCCCAGGTCATTTCACATCCAGATGACCTAGTTCTGGCTCCAATATTAAAATTTCATTTGTTAATTATCAGGACATAAATATCGAATGACAGTGGTAAAGTATGATACTAGTTAGAAGGAAATTTTACTGTGAGACCTGGTAAGTTTCATCTCCTTTGTAATTTGGTTCTATGACTGAACTTCTCAGGTAGAAAATTTTCTCCATAATCACCTGGATTCTGTGTTAAATCCTTTATTCCACATCATTTACTCTGCAGTGATACAAAATATATTGTCTTCTGCACAACACTTTTATATAACTCTCCTCTCTCCTCTCAGTAATTTCTTTTCAACATCAAACATATTTAGTTCTTCAAATCTTTCTCATAGTTCATAGTTTCTAGTTCCCTGATCAACCTTGTCATCTCTCTTCGCAGCTTCTTAGACCCTTCTTAAAGTATGTCCAGAAGTGGAACCAATCCCAAGATTAAAGATCTATACTGTGGAAAGCAAAGTAAATTGTTTGAGGAAGCTGTTTTCAGTCAACTATGTTTTATTTCTCTTCCCAAATCATTCCCTCTCTTTTTTTCTTTTTGTTCACATTCAGGGGAGCATGCAGTTTCAATCCTTCTTATCTAACTGTCTATGCTTCCTTTTCCAAGGTGATTCTGTGTGCAACAGTGGAGCAATATTGACAGCTCAGTACAATTGCATGGTTGCTCTCTTTCTCTCTACTGTACCCCCTAGCCTCTACTACAAGTGGTGGGTTCCTCCCGGATTGGGTCTGGTTCCGCCAAGCCGGTAGAAATGACGATATGACATCACCAAACCGGTTCTGCCTCCCTGCCCCCACCCCCGTGTTATTCTTACCTTTTATTTGGCCCCACCACCAATCTATTGCTGCCTTCTGAGTCCCAGCTGATGGGCTATAAGGAAAAACTGTTTTAAACTCTTGCTGCAGGGCTTCAAAGGGCTGCCCTACAGCTGATCAGTGGTAAAAGGCAGTTTGGTGGTAGACTAGTGCCTCCAAAAACAAATGAGTAGACCAGTGCCTGCAAAAATAAATAGTCACATGACCATCAAGCCACGCCCACAAAATAAGCCATGCCTACAGAACCGGTAGTAAAAATTTTTAGAGCCCACCCCTGCCTAACCCTAACCCTAACCCTGCCCTCACTCCCCTATCTACCAACACTTGTCATATTTACCAGCTAATGTTTGGAGCACCATGTTCCCAAGAGACACAACTGAGGAACACTGAGTATACTTATCTAATATCTGGACAAAAAGGAAAAAATGGTTATATGAACAGATCGTAGGAATTGCCACATTCCAATATGGGCAATAAATAACACTCATTCTTCATGGCATAATAGATACTGCAGTTCTTGATAGATAAAATGTGCAGAGATTATATTTTGTTAAACAATGCCTGCATTCATATATCATGCTAAACCATAAACCATGGTTTACATTGCTCATAGATGCTAAACAAAAAATCATAGGGGGTTGCACTCAACAGCTATAAGACTCACTTTATACTTTACTTCATGACTGTATATGAAAACAGTCTTCGTATGCTGGTTTATGGACAGTCAACTCATGAGGTGAATTCTTTGAAAGTGGATTAGACTTTACAAGTGGGTAAATATGTTAGTTCCCAAGATACTGTATGAAACTCTTAGAGAAAATAGAATTTTAACACCCTTAAATTGGGCTGGAGCATGCCACAATATTACAAAATTAGATTGCAAAGGAAAAGATCTATTTATTTCCCCTTTCTATTATGCAGAAACATTTCCTATATATTTGATTAGAAAATGGAACTTTAATGTCTCCCTGTGTATGAGAAGTGAGTTTCAGATATTTGTTAAATTGTTTGTGTGGATTAACAGTTTCTCATCAGCTAATACTAGAATAAGTTTTTGTGACTAAAATTCCTTTTTTTAATCATGTATGACACTAGGAGTAACTCTCACTACAGCACTTCCCACCCCAAGGGGTGGAAATTGCATCTAACTCGTTCTAAACTTCAAGTAGAAAAATCAATCCCGACCATTTTAAAATCCTAGAGAGACAGAAGCAGTCATTTAATCTGTCTAGCCTTAAAGTTGCTGAAAGTGAAAATACAATTTCAGATTCTATATTGTATGGAACTTTGGGATTTGATCGTGAACCATAACACAATAAGTTTCTGAGATCCATGCACTTTTCGAAGCAATATATCACTTGCGCCATGGAAAGGGAAGACAAGGAAATATTTGTTAGCAGTGCTGTCTGCTCATCTCCAGATAGCTTAGTAAGAGAGTGGAACTTTGATTTGAACTACAAAAGACAATTAAACAGACAATCTGGGTCCTTCTCTGTTGTTGCTTTTTTGCACTGATATTCATAATGTCCTCAATGACTTCTGAAATGGATGTAGGGATTTCTTTTCTGTTTACTCAGTGATTTGCCAAGTAGCCTACTGAGAAAGAGAAATGCAACACTGCTATATGGGCTAAATTCTAATGAAGACTGAATAGAGACAATGATAATTACATAAAAAAAAGAGAGAGACAGAGAGTCTACATTAGAGAAAGTTGCATTTTTAATACTTTCACTAGGACAGTTGACATATCAAAGAATAAAAACCAGGATAATTTCCATTAAAATGTTCTGGGCAATTTTCATTAATAGTTAAGTATATTAAGGGATATACATAGAAACCTTTTACTATGATGCATTGCAAATGTAAATGATTATGGAATTTTCTACATTTCTTAAAGGACAAAAAAGAAGACATCACACTAGAGTATTGTACAGCAGACAGGATTTTTAGTCATTTGCACAACTCTACTCTTTACTATGTTGTTAGTAGCACTTAATACTTCATAGTATTATAGCTGTACTAAACAGTATCTCATGATTACCACTTTCATGTTTTCTGAACTTAATGATGTTCAAGATACTGGAGTAGAAGATAGATGACCCAAATCCAAATCCACTCTGACAATGTTGGAAAATTTTAGAGCAGTCTTTATTTCTTAATCCAATCTACCCTGCAGGTAATTATTTTGAAAAATATGAGAAGAGGGGGGAATAATGTGTGTGATAATATTCAGCGAACAAACATATAAGAATTTATTCATTCATTTATATTTTATTTATTTATCAATTACGTATAAAATAACAAATATAAGTGTAAACATGATTATGAATACAGGATAAGGATACAAATAAATTATTTATTATTATTTTATTATTTATTAAATTTATATACCGCCCTTCTCCTAGTGGACTCAGGGCGGTCTACAGCCAAGAATAAAAAGCACTCCAATACAAAATTTAAAATATTAATAAAAGAATTAAATAATTTTGGCCCAATAAATTTAAAAAACCCAATAGGCAATTAAAATTTAAAACCCATAAAACTTTAAGCTTAAAAAAGAGGGGGGGGGGGGTTACGCCAGCCCAGCTTGACAAAATAAAAAAGTTTTTAGGGCATGGCAGAAAGCCCGGAGATCAGGTATCGTACGGATCTCCGGGGGCAAATCGTTCCAGAGGGCTGGTGCTGCTACAGAGAAGGCTCTCCCCCTGGGTTTCGCCAGCCGACATTGTCTGGCTGATGGCACCCTGAGGAGTCCCTCTCTGTGGGACCGAACTGGCCGGTGGGAGGCTATCGGTGGCAGAAGGCGGTCCCGCAAGTACCTATGCCATGGAGCGCTTTAAAGGTGGTCACCAACACCTTGAAGCGCACCCGGAAGACCACCGGAAGCCAATGCAGCTCATGCAGGAGAGGTGTCACATGGGAGCGCCCCCTTGCTCCCATAATCCCCCGCGCGGCCGCATTCTGCACCAGTTGGAGCCTCCGGGTGCACCTCAAGGGGAGCTCCATGTAGAGAGCATTGCAGTAGTCCAGGCGGGAAATGACGAGTGCCTGAGTGACTGTGCGTAAGGAGTCCCGATCTAGATAGGGACGCAACTGGCGTATCAGGCGAGCCTGATAAAAAGCCCCCCTGGCCACGGCCGTCACATGCTCCTCCAAAGACAGCCGTGCATCCAGGAGGACGCCCAAGTTGCGAGCCCTATCCGTGGGGGCCAATGACTCGCCCCCAATGGTCAGTGATGGAGTCAACTGGCCATATCGGGATGCCGGAAGCCACAGCCACTCGGTCTTGGAGGGGTTGAGTTGGAGCCTGTTGCCCCCCATCCAGATCCGCACGGCCTCCAAGCATCGGGACATCACTTCCACGGCATCGTTGGGGTGGCCTGGGGTGGAGAAGTACAGCTGAGTATCATCAGCATACTGATGGAACTTCACCCCAAAGCCACGGATGATCTTGCCCAGCGGCTTCACATAGATGTTGAACAGAAGGGGCGAAAGGACCGACCCTTGCGGCACTCCACAAGAGAGGCGCCTCGGGGTCGACCTCTGCCCCCCTGCCAACACCGTCTGCGACTGGTCGGAGAGATAGGAGGAGAACCACCGCAAAATGGTGCCCTCCACTCCCAACCCCTCCAGCCGGCGCAGCATGATACCATGGTCGATGGTATCAAAAGCCGCTGAGAGATCTAACAGGACCAGGATAGAGGAGCAACCCCTATCCCGAGCCCTCCAGAGATCGTCCACCAACGTGACCAATGCCGTTTCCACGCTGTACCCGGGCCTGAAGCCGGACTGGAGCGGATCCAGATAGACAGCTTCATCCAGATACCCAGGAAGTTGATGCGCCACCACACTCTCAACAACCTTCGCCAAGAAGGGAAGGTTGGAGACTGGATGATAATTAGCCAAAATAGCTGGGTCCAGAGAAGGCTTCTTGAGGAGAGGCCTCACCACCGCCTCTTTCAAGGCAACTGGCAAGACACCCTCACTCAAAGAAGCGTTAATAATCCGCTGGAGCCAGCCTCGTGTAACCTCCTGGGAGGCCAGCACCAACCAGGAGGGACACGGGTCCAATAAACATGTGGTTGCGTTCAGCCGCCTGAGTATTCTGTCCACGTCCTCGGGAGCAACAGGATCGAACTCCTCCCAGATGACATCCTCAAGACCGGCCTCCGTCATCCCACCGTATCTACCCAGTTGGAGACCAGACCATCCCGAATCTGAGTGATTTTATCGTGCAGAAACTGAACAAAATCCTCAGCACGACCCTGCAATGGGGACAGTAGGACAGGGGCAGTAGGCACGTTGGTGCGGTTATGCACGCCCCTTTACAGACCTCTTAGGAATGGGTTGAGGTCAACAGTAGACAGTCTAAGGTTAAAGTTATGGGGGTTTGGGGAAGTAACCACAGAGTCAGGTAGTGCATTCTAGGCATTGACCACTCTGTTGCTGAAGTCATATTTTCTGCAATCAAGTTTGGAGCGGTTTACCTTGAGTTTGTATCTATTGTGTGCTCGTGTATTATTGTGATTGAAGCTGAAGTAGTTATTGACAGGTAGGACATTGTAGCAGATAATTTTGTGTACTATACTTAGGTCATACTGAAAGTGGCATAATTCTAAATTGTCTAATCGCAAGATTTCAAGCCTGGTGGCATAAGGTATTTTGTTGTGAGCAGATGAGTGGAGTGGAGTGGAGGAGTGGATCCAATGCAAGAAAGCATCATAATCAGTTTTCAAGTTCATCATGTATAATCTGAAAGACAATGACTTTGAACATTTTAGTTAAAATGTCTAATAATAAATTAAGTACAGATTACAAAATTTCAAAAGCACTATTTCTGTTTTCAAGGATTACTAAGGTGTCTTCTATCACAAGAAAACATGGCAACTTTTACAGGAGTGAGACAGTTAAGAAGAAATTGAAGCAGATCTGCTATAATATAACTGTTGAGGTATTATGATAGTTGAAAACACAGAAAATATATCTACACATCTATCAAATGTGGGCTTCACAGACCCACAGAACACTAATGAATTGCAGAAATTTAAAACGAGGACTAGCCTGATGGGGAAGATCTGGAAACCAAGCTGAATGAGGAATGATTAAAAAATTAGTTTACTTTAGCCCCCAGAAGAGGCTGAGGGAAATATGATAGTCTTCAAACACCTGAACAGTTATTGTAAAGAATAGGGAGAAGATTTATTTTGTGTTGCCCCTCTAAGCTAAATTTACAGGTCAATAAGTTCAGAATAGATGTCAGGGGATTCTTGTCTATACAAATTGCCAGTCTGTGGAACAGGCCTCAACAATGACATCGTGATTTAACCTTTAGTGGAGATCTTCAAGCAAAATCTTGGATACTAATCTATCAGAGAAACTTTAGTGAATTTTGCACTGAGCAGGATATTGGATTAGATGCCTCGAAGGTATTTTCTAACTCTTATGATTCAATGAGAATGAACAATATTTATATCATGACTGAAGTTATTATAAGGGCTACTTATGATGAATCAGATTAAGAGCTGCCATCAGACCCTGAGCCATGCTGAACAAAGAAGGCTAGATACATTCAAAGATGCATATGGCGAGTCAGTTGAATCAGTTATCTTCATACTCACACCAGAAGTGGGTTTCAGCAGGTTCTGACCAGTTCTGGAGAACCGGTAGCGGAAATTTTGAGTAGTTCAAGGAACCGGTAGTAAAAATTCTGACTGACCCCACCCACATCTATTCTCTGCCTCCCAAGTCCCAGCTGATTTGGAGGAAATGGGGATTTTGTAGTAACCTTCTCCTGGATTGGCGAGAGAATGGAGATTTTATATTCCCTTGCCACGCCCACCAAGCCACACTCTCAGAACCGGTAGTAAAAACTTTTGAAACCCACCACTGACTCACATCCTCTGGAGTCACAGGTGGATATCCATAACATAGCAAGTCTGTGACATGGATGATATTTTGGCCTTAAATGAGGAACAGAGGGAAAGATATTTTTCCCCCTTGTTGAAATGTACATGTACCCTAGAATCAGTAGATTTAATTTTTCACGTTATTTTAATTTGGTTTTTTTTAGGCTTGGAGGTTTTATTATTGATTCAACTACCTTATTGAAGATTGCTTTTTTTTTGTATCCATCATGCTGATTTCCTTTGGGAAGGATAAGAATGTATTCCTCCTCCCCTTCGTCTTCCTCTTCAGTGTAATACACATTCAAAGTCTTGAATCTGACTTCAGTATTAATGAATTTAATTTCAAAATTTAAATCCCAAAATTCTCATATGAGGCTTTTTTTCTCCTCTTAAACGAGGAAAAATGTTTACTTATATCCTTTATGGATCTCTATTTGTATGGCCCTCGGTAAGCACCATAAGCAGCTGTAAAGAGATTAGATTATCATCTTCATTACAGAGTAGATGATAACAGTGGTGAAATCCAATTTTTTTTTTACTACTGGTTCTGTGGGCGTGGCTTAGTGGGTGTGGTTTGGTGGGTGTGGCAGAAGAAGGATACTGCAAAATCTCCATTTCCCCCCCACTCCAGGGGAAGAATACTGCAACATCTCCATTCCCACCCCACTCCAGGGAAAGGATACTGCAAAATTCCCATTCCCTCCCTACTCCTGGGGGAAGGATATTGCAAAATCTCCATTCCCACCCCACTCTGGTGCCAGCCAGAGGTGGTATTTGCCGGTTCTCCAAACTACTCAAAATTTCTGCTACCGGTTCTCCAGAGCCTGTCAGAACCTGCTGGATTTCACCCCTGATTTCCCCTCAAAGTGGAGAAGGTGGAGAACTGCCTCAAACTGTTCTCTTAAATCACTGGTGAGATGATAATTGTTATTCATTTAAACTATGGTTGTTTATACCAAATGTCATATATAGTTATTAACTTAAGATAAACCAAACGGTAACAATTATCAACCTTTTGAATATGGAGGTAAAATATAAATGGAAGATATGGTTTTCAATATCAGAAATCTTCTCCATGTTATGCTTGTAAATGAAACATTCTGTCCTTTCCAATTTCTTAGTGAAAGAATTTGTGTGACATCTATGCCTGTATCAAAAAGCTTCTCCTGGAAATAAATTCATGTGGTGAGTCATTTATGTATTGCAGAGTTATTAATGAAGAGCTAGCATGGGTCAGATAACCGAAGACTGCTGTAATTTGTAATTATTTATTGCATTTGAGCGTGCCCATGAAAGTTGTAGTTTCATCAAGGTTTTGGGAGGGAGGGATTTGATGCATAAAATCTGAGTGAAATTGTATAGCAGATAATTATAATGGAGGCTTGATGTATTAGATGGTAAACATTGCTACTTAGAAAACTGCTATAAATTATTTATTTCCATTCTTTACAGCTTTATGGGCTTGCTGATTTGTATTTAATACTGCAGAAGAATCACTGCTAGGCAGCAACTAGACAACGTAACATTTCATGAAGCGATAAGTGTACTATGGTTATGGTATGAAATAAAGCTAGAAATGTGTTTTGATCACAGATTGGCTGGATACTGCATTAGATGGAGGAGGAATATTTGTGGCATAATGTATAGAAGAATTATTTAAGCCCACCAAATAGTTATTATGAAACAGCCTTGTTATGAGACTTACTGCCAAGCCCCCTCTCTCCAAATTCTCTATTTCTATCTCCAATTTCTGGTTCCCAGAATAAATCCGTAATAATCATATTATTATTATATTTTTTGCTCATTCTGGTGGAACAATGACTGTAAAGGCTAAAAAGTATAAATCCTGGTTTCACTTCCCGCATTATTATTACTTACTTATTTTTACTTACTATTATTAGTTACTTATTACTTACAATAATAAGTATAAGGCTAACCTAGTTTTACTTCCAGCAGAACTACAAAACCAGGATCTCCTATTGTAGCTTTCTTTCCCCACTTCATCTGAGGCAATCAAGAGAACCACATTGGAACTGTTGTCTTCTTATGGTATGGGCAAACTTCAGCTGTTTTAAATACGTTTCCAATCTTTATGTGTGGGTTTGCTGGAAGTGTGTTTTGTCTCCCTATTCACATTCCAGTTCAGAGATAAGTGACAGTTGACTTTTTCATCTTTACCCTAAAAGCCTATCAAAAATCAAGTACACAAAGTAAATTTGGAGGGCCAAAAAAAGAAGAACAGTGGATAGCAAGTTCTCCAGTGACTCTGGAGTCTCATAGATACTTCTCAAGCTATACATTAACTTTTTATTTCATGGATGTGATGGAATATGCATCTGAGAAGCAGTGAAGAGGAGTTTTGGAAGCACAGAGCTTTCTCAGGGAAGTGGCCGTAACATACCACCGAAAAGCCCAAATTAAAACAGTCCTGAGCTGGCTGAGAGGGAGAGGAAAGAGGTTCAAGGTAGCCACACACTATAATTTGTAGGATATATCTACTATGGTGAAGGATTATAACTTTAGTTTGGCAGGATTTTGTTCATTAGGTGTAAGCAAATAAAGCAGTGGTGAAATCCAATTTTTTTTACTACCGGTTCTGTGGGCGTGGCTTGGTGGGCATGGTGTGGCTTGCTGGGTGTGGCTTGCTGGGCGTGGCATGGGAAAGTTACTGCAAAATCTTCATTTCCACCCCACTCCAACGGAAGGATACTGCAAAATTCCCATTCTCTCCCTCCTCTGGGGCCAGCCAGAGGTGGTATTTATTGGTTCTCTGAACTACTCAAAATTTCCAATACCAGTTTTTTGAACTGCTCAAAATTTCCACTACCTCTCCAGAATGATCAGAACCTGCTGGATTTCACCCCTGAAATAAAGGATTAGATTTTGCTGGGTTGTCTTAGCTCTGAGTAGTCTGACCGTCTTGAACATTTGTGAAATTCAGAGAAGCTGGAGGAAGGACATTCCCACCTTCTAAATTAAGCATAAGGAGTTAATGGCAAGTAGTAGAAAGATTTTTGTCAGGGTGGGGAGAACTGCTTGTAGTCCAAATAGGTCCAATGCCTAAATCCATTTTGTGAGAGCGTCCACAACATACCATACATTTTAAATGTATGAACAAAGAAAACTCTTTGAAGTAGATAATAACCTGATAGAATGAATATAAATACAGATAGATATCAAGTCTATAGATATGCATAATTGATCTATTATGTAAATTTTTGTATTTATTTTAAACCCATCTATTAATATTTTTATTTATATTTGCATGGAGAAAAAGATAGATCTATGAAGTTATTTTACTTTTAGAATCTATATCAAGACATAAAATAATTTCCTGTCCCTCCTACAAGAGACAATATTTCTTTTATGACAACTTATTATATTAAAACTGCCTTTAACATTTTAAAAAATGATAGCCAATTAACCAATGGCCCTGTTTTAGAACAGCATAATTTTTAAATGGTTTTAAAAAACTAGTTAATTAAGCAGTACTTTCCCAAGTACAATGGAATCTTCATTGCTACGAAGTGGTCATTCATTCTGTGATCCGTTCTGAATAATTTTTGGATGGCCCAAATCCTGTCAGAAAGAAAAAAAAAATGACTCAGTTATACCCTATTTGACTGGTTTTAAGCTACTGTCTCCATAGCAGAACACATTCTGAGGTTGTTATAAATGCAGTATGTCTCAGTCATTCATCAGGGATGGTGATATGAATGTTGGATGTCTTGTAATAAGTTGCTCCATTGGGTAGAAATCCACCATAACTCCCTCATACTTGCCTGGAAAGAAATGTTCAAAATTGGTAGACTATGTGATTCGGAAATGGGGAATGATTGTACTCTCAATACACAAACTACCTGGATAATAACAAACATATCCTCAAATAACAATTAAAAGCATTGTTAAAGAATTGCTTCACTCTACTAACTTTCAATAATTACTGAAGCGATTGCAATAGAATTTGCGCACTGCTGTGGAAGATACCTATTAAGACTGTTCTCTGAGTTTTTGCTATTGCAAGGAAAAGTTAATTGAAGGTACAGAGCTGGTATTAATTGTCTCTTTCTATAAAGTTGTGGCTAAACTATTACACAGCACTGACCTTAGCAATCAATTTCTTTCCATTAGAGAATCAAGTGATTGTACAGTATGGTGCTTTGTTACATATAATCAATAATGTGCAACCAATTGAGATAGTACTGAAATGAAGCAAGCATCCATACCATCTCTCTGAAGGCTGCATCTGATTGTGAAAAATGATTTGTGCATTCAGGTGATTAGGATGGTAATATTCTAATGACACAGAATGGATAATATCATTTTTATCCAATGAGTTAATGGTCTGATAACAAAGGGTTAATAAGTTGCATTGGAGGTGGAACCTAAAACAAATACATATGCAAGACTAGATGCAAGATATTACAAGATATGAAGGGACAGTGCATTTGTGAGAATAGTTCATTTTGATCATATGGACATCTATCAGATCTTGATATATCATAATGACATTTGAATATCCCATCAAACAAGCTGAGGTAATCCAGCATGATTTACAAAAAAGAACTGGAGGGAAAAATACTTCAAAGCCCCATCTTTCTCTCCATCAAGGCCATTTAGCCATTTCAAATAAATTTATCTTACCTATATATTAAAATTGTTCGCTTTGTGTAATTCAGATTTTGAGAACTAAAAATAGACAGCATATTCTAACCAGTTCTTGGCTGAAAATATCAGCCAATGATTCATTTGAGAGAAAGAGTATCGACAACTATATGCAAGGCTGTTCTCCATTTGAGTCTTCCAGGAATTGGCATCTTTTGGAATGACCCATCAATCAAAGTCAACACGCAAACAAAACCATGATAAAATAGTAGCCTTCCTGATATCCACACAAGGATTTTGAAGGATACCAAGAATGTGGATATAAAACACTACTAAAAAAATCAAAGGAATCAAGGATATAGTTTTGCTGATTTAGTGCAGGCCCTTTTTCTGCCACATAGAGTATAGCAAGACCCCGTAACAAGGGTACATCTGCATGAATAAAAGAAAAAGATCAATGAGATGCACTATACCACTGACTTTAATTTGCTTTAAAAGGTAAGATCTTTCCCACCAGTGGATGTTCTGCAAATGCCTGAACAGCACCTTCAAAAACCCTTTGCTTTCCACTTCTATTATGACTTGAAGGAAGATGAATGTTTTAAATATCATCCAGTAGTGAATGGAGACTTTCAAAGAGATTTATCTTTTTCCTTTTCTTTGCAGAAGAGATGCCTTGATTTACAAGTTAGAAGAGAACTGAATAGAATAATAGGGCTGGAATGGACTTTGGAGTCTTCTAATCCAACCCTCTGTCCATGCCAGGAGACATTATATCTCCTGCCATGATATCCTGCCCCAGGACCCGTGATGGTGAACCTATGGCATGTGTGCCAGAGGTGGCACGTGGAGCCATATTGGTGGGCATGTGAGTGTTGCCCTAGTTCAGTGCATGTGCGCACTGGCCAGCTGATTTTTGGGCCTTCTGGGCCCACCAGAAGTCGAGAAACAAGCTGTTTCCAGCTGCCAGAGGGCCTGTGGGGTTGTAGTGATGGGGAAGGCCATTTTCGCCTTCCCCAGGCTCCAAGAAAGCCTCTGTAGCTTAGGGAGGGCGAAAAATGGGCCTACTGGACCCACCATGCCATCGTGTGTCAAAAGCGTGGGGAGCATGTGGGGGTCACACAAGCATGCGTGGGGGGGCAGGGCTCATTGAATTATGGGTGTGGGCATGCACATGGGTGACCCCCCCCCTCCCAGCACTCTCCCCACTTTTGGCATGTGATAGCAAAAAGGTTCACCATCACTGCCCCAGACAAATGGCTGTGTAATCTCTTCTTGAAAACCACCAGTGATGGAGCATGCACAACTGCAGGACACAAGCTGGTTAATTGTCCTCACCTCAGGAAATTTCTCCTTAGTTCCAGGTTGAAGCTCTCTTTAATCCACCCATTGCTTCTTGGCCTATCCTCAGGAGCTTCGGAGAATAAGTTGACTTCCTTCTGTGGCAGCCCCCTCATGTACCGGAAGATAGCTATCATTTCAGTAGATGTAACTAGTTCTCTTAACTGTTCTTTGTACAATTTATTCTGATCTCTTATCATCTTACTTGCTCTTTTCTGTACTCTTTGTAGAGTCTCAGTATGTTTTTTGTATTCTAATGATCAGAACTGGATGCAGTATTCCATGTGTGACCTCACTTGTGCAGTATAAAGTAGTGCTATCATTTCTTGTGATAACTTTCATCATATCTACAAGCCAAACAGCCAATCTGGTTTAATAGTTAAAATGTTGGCCTAGAAACCAGAAGCCCATGAGTTCTACTCCAGCCTTTACACCTGAAAGCTGGCTGGATGACTTTGGGCCAGTCACTCTCTCTCAGTCCACTTGTCTCCTAGGATTGTTGTGGGAAAAATAGAGTATGCAGTATTAGGTATATTCACTGCCTTGAATTATTTATATAAATAATAAAGTCAGTACATAAATAAACAAATATTAAATAAATAAAAATACACAATTCTATTTAGCTAACAATTAAAATAAAGTCAGAGTAAAAAAGAAAAAAAAACCCCAATCAACATTAGGAACAACACCAATAACATAGAATAACAGTCAAGAACACTCATGACATAACCCCTTCAATATAACCACAACAAACGATTGTGTTACTAATTATAAAGTAACATGAAAACAATTTGAAAAGCAGAGTGGAAATACTTAGTATGAAATAATTATCAAAGTTTGTATAGTCATTTCCAAGACCTTGTTATAAGAAAGTTGAGTGTTTGGTGGACAAAAAGATCCTCTCACATAAGCCTTTAAAAGGCTGCACGTTATATCGGTATTGTTTGTTTTTGTTGCTTAAAAACCGCTTGTATTAATTAAAGATGTATCACGGAAGGGATTCATATACCCACTGGTTTGTGAATTAACCTTGCATTAGAGATCATATGGGGACAGACATATATGGTTGAAACTTTGCTTCCCACAAAGCTTTCCTTATTTGGGTTCAATTTTTATTTTTTCTGTTATAAATATAGATAAGGTTAAATAGCAGAAACAAAGAAACAACAAAATTCACAACACACTTTCCATTTTGAGATTTATAATTCTCATTAAAAACACTTTTATTTGGCTAGCTGCACAATCCATGTTAACAAGACAATTAGTATGTGAGGAAATTTATTATCTTCAGCATGTCAAAACTGGGGTTGCTTCTGTTACTAGAACTTGGAATCAGGCCAGGGTTCATTTCGTAGTCACAGTAGAAGATAATATTGAATTCTTGTGTCCTGACCTTGACAGGATATAATTAATACTGCTTGAAATAAAAGAGAGAAAAACACAACAACCTGCTGGGGAAGAAGGTTTATTGTTAATGACAATATATTTTTGGGGGGAATCACTATTCAAAAAAGATTGATGGCTGGGAGCAACCAAAATGATGATGGCAGTGACTTAAATATCAACAGCAAAGCACTTAGACTTATATACTGCTTCATAGTGCTTTACAGCTCTCTCTAAGCGGTTTACAGAGTCAGCATATTGCCGCCAACAATCTGGGTCTTCAGAAGGATGGAAAGCTGACTCAACCTTGAGCCAGTGAGAATCGAACTGCTGGTGGATGGCAGTCAGCAGAATTAGTCTGCAATACTACATTCTAACCACTGTGCCACCATGGCTTTTAAAATTGATATTGTGTCTGTTTCTGTTGAAAATTGTGTTCCAGACATAGATAGGCTTCTATCATTAGTATTAGAAGGAATAATAAAGTATCATAATCATCCAATAGTACCTGACTAGACCTTTCAAAGCAATGAAAAAGTTGGAATAAAAATATCTCGTTTTTATTGATGGATTTCTATGGAATCACAAGTTTTCAATAATAAAAAGCAGGTAATAAACACTACAAACTTTCCAGTTAAATTACAGTATGAGAGTATTCAATATTTAGCCTATGGGAGGCTTCATTTTTTTTATGAATGCATTTTAATACTGTAGATTGATCCCTGAAAGAGTGGCCCTATTATGGATTCTTCCCATTGTAGATTCTATGTAGGACCAATGGAATGAACTTTTGGCAAAACAATTAATGGATTCAAATTTGACATCAGGATTCAAAACCAGGACATAATAAAATCAGGACATTTCAACCACCTAGCTGTTGAACTCTCCAGAGTAGACCTTAAAGTGACTGCTTTAGAAAAATGGGTCTGACAGCAAATCAAATAACAAATAGTAAAGATTCACATATATATCAAAAGGCTTCACAAAACCTCAGAAGGTCTCAACAAAAACAATGGGTTTTTAAGACATTATAAATCTTAGGTACTTCAGATCTGTCTCACATGTAACCTGTATAACCAACCTGTCTTCTCTATTTTCTCCAATCTCATCCCATTTAAATCCTACAACAATTCAGTTACTTTGTACCTGATAAAATGAGCAGCAGTTCATAAAAGCTTATACCTTTAATACAATTTGTTAATAAAAATTGTTCTACCATATTCCTGATTTCTTGCTACCATAAAGTAACGTGGTTCTCCTCCTACAATGCATGTAGTGTATTTGTAAATCAGTGTTTGCTAGATCCATTGGCTATACCTCAACCCAGTTCTCACCAATGAACATATTGGTGGGAGATTTGAACAGGAGTACCTAAGATATATTGTGCAATATATCACATGTAACTTTTTTATGAAGATTTACGGTTGTTGGTAAAGCTGAGAAAAGTTAAGTAAAGGTGAGTTTATGCTAATTTCATGAGCCACACAAGGTACTGCATCCACACCTGGTAAAATATGTCCTAAAAATAACTTCACATGGATCTTGGTCCCAAATATTTCTGAAAGCAATATGCTCAAAGCCTTTCCTGTCTTGCTTGGTAATTCATTCAGTGGGAAAAGAGACAATGGAGGTAGAGAGCAGAACAGTAGCCTCGGGGTCTGGTCAGTAACCCTGGGGTCGTCACAGCAGGTCTTGCTTCTTTGGGAGGTGTTGCCCTGTCCACAACCCTCCTCTGCTGACTTGGTCCTCCGCCCCCCGTGGCCAAAATTCCCATAGCCCAATGTCCAGGTCTATCGCTGCCTGGAATCAATCGGCTACATGGGGTAGCAATCCCTGGTATACACATGCTTGCTGGAGGTCCCAGTCCAGGCCTATGCAAAATTGTTGGACCAATAGATGCTCTGGCCATATTCTCAGCCTCCTGGTGATCTTTCAAAAGCCTTTCATGTACTCCTTTGCCGACCAACCCTTTTGCTTAAGTGCTACAAGCTCCTCCTCTGCCAGCTGGGCCCAGGACTTGTCCTCAAACCTTATCCTCATCGCCTCTAGGAAAAGTTCTGTGTTTGCCAATTCTCGAGTATGGTCACTATGTAGATCGGCCACCCAATCTGCAGCCTTCCCTGTGAGCACCACCGTGACTGCTACCACCATCGCCTACTGGGATGGGTAAAAGCGCCCACCCAGATCCAGGTGGCTGATGATCTGACTGAGGAACAGTGCCACCCAGTCAGAGCTTTCATCAAACATGACCTGGATTGGTGGGGGCCCCCAAAGCACCTATTGAGGCCACAACCCTGGTGTCCACAGCGGGGCTTGGTCGGGTGCTCGAGTTGTGCCTATTGCCTGACTATTGGCCCGGTGGGGCCCTGGTTCTCTCCTCTGGGCTGACTGACCCACCTCCTTATCCATGGGGCCCCTGTGTGGGGTCTGGTCCATGCCTCATATCACCTCACCTAGAGAGGAGGCTTGGTCCCAAGTGCATTGATGTTCTAAGTACCTGGGCCTGCTGGGTGAGTCATCCAAACACAGCTTCAGACTGGCAAGACAGAAGTGGGTGTCTGAGCTAGGACTGGGGGGCCCCCCTTGCCACATAGTTGATGGATCCAATCTTGTTGTCCAAGGCTGCTAGGAAGGAACATTGCGAAAGCTGGCTTCTCCAAAACGTTCTCACAAGACATCCATAGTGCTGGCACCAGGACTCCTGGAATAACTCCACTCACCCTCATCATCCTCAGTCGACCATCTCTCCTCCATCCCTGGAATGGGGCGCCAACATGAGGTGGTGTAGGGCCCAATAGGTCCAGTCAAGGCAGAGGTATGCCACTAGTCCCCTGTTGACGCATGACTAGTCCCAGGCTCAGGGCAGCCCAGCCCTCTGTAGAACACCCCTCACTCCTGTTCTTACATTCCTTTGGCCTCACCACAGGCAGGTCCCTTTCCTTTGGAGCCTCCATCTCTTGTTCCATCTCCTCCTCCTCCTCCACAGTCTCTGTTTCCACCTCCAACTCTCCGAATGACGTTTCTCTGCCATACCTGGTAGCTCCCAGTCAGCAAGAAAAAAGAAGGGAAGAGCGCTGACTTTCTCTTGGCCTGGCTAAGCCAAGTCTGTGCATGTATACAAAAAACCCAGGATCTGACTTCAGTGATGCAGAGCTTTATTGTTGCTACAAGCCCGGTCCCAGCTCAGGCCAAGCCACAATGTGAATTAAAGTCAATGCTGAGTGCTACCTTCCCTCAGTGCCCTTTTAACAAATTATACAAGACACCCCACCAGCAAATCTGCATCCGGCACCCAAAAGCCCTCCCCCTCACAGCTATTCGGTGGTGATTTGAGTGGCCCGCTCGGCGTGGCTCTCCAATTCATGTCAGAAGGCTGTGACATTATCTGCCGTCATCTGGGAGACCTGCTGAGCTTGCCTCCATGCCATTGCCCACATGCCCATTGGGACTGCTGCGGTGCCACTGCCCGAACACCTGTCCGGTATTGCTGCTGTGCTGTTCTGTTTCTCCCACCACCGTAAGCTTCAGCTGCTGCTCTTCCCGATCCCCCCAGATGTGTATTGAGCTCTGGACTGGGGCTCGGCAGCATCTATGATGGAGGTCTTTTAGTAAATGGGAAATACTTGTAAGAAAGGGAATGATGACTTTTGAATGGTGGATTGCCTTTGAAAGAGCTGAGCTCTTTCCTGAGCTTCCAACGTGACCATCCTCTCAACCAGGTCAATGAGATTGGTTGACTCAATCTACCTATCATTAGGCTGAGTTGTTTTGCTATTTTTTAAGTACCGTATTTTCCGGCGTATAAGACGACTGGGCGTATAAGACGACCCCTGACTTTTCCTGTAAAAATATAGGGTTTGGGCTATACTTGCTGTATAAGACGACCCCTCTTCCAACGCACACCAAATAAAAATTAAAAAACATCAACTGGCTCACCCACAATGTAAAAGCAGCTGTGCTAGACCCAAAATGGCCCCTGCAACAAGCAGGAACCTCACACAGCCACAAAAAGCCCAAAAAAACAACTTTCACACTTTACACACACAAAATTCCACATATAGCTTTGTGAGATTTTGTGCGTTTGTGTAGTTAGAGTGAAACTCTACAGAGACACACTAAATCTCAGAAAGCTGCACAAATTTTATTATTTTATTTTATTTTATTTTATTTTATTTTATTTTATTTTATTTTATTTTATTTTATTTTATTTTATTTTATTTTATTTTATTTTATTTTATTATTTTATTATTATTTTTATTTTTATATGAAAGTTAAATTTAAAACTTCCTAGCCTAAAACTTAGACCTAGCCTTTAAATGGCTAGGTCTAAAAAAGAACAACTAAAAAACCCCCCAATTAACTATTTTTTTTAAAGCTCCCAAAGGGGAAAAAAAACTTATCCAATAGAATAAGGGTCTCCAACCTTGGCAACTTTAAGACTTGTAGACTTCAACTCCCAGAATTCCTCAGCCAGCTTTGCTTTGCTGGCTGAGTAATTCTGGGAGTTGAAGTCCACAACTCCCTGCCTGCTTGATTGCAGGCAGGGAGATTTAGTTGCTTACTGATGCAATGGATTGCAGGCAAGGCAAGCGTTGCGGCTAGCAGCTAAGGTAAGCAAGCTGGAGGGGGGGGGGATTTTTGCTACGTATCAATTAGCAGGCAAAAATTAGCAGCTGGGGTGGCCAGCGTTGTATAAAAGGAAAGTTTTTCCCTTTTAAACGGGGCTTGGCCATCCAAGCTCTGGCGATCAGGCAACTCAGCTGGGATGGCCAGCCTTGTGTAAAAGGAAAGTTTTTCCCTTTTACACTGGGCTTGCCTGTAACTCAGCTGATTAGCGGCAACTCAGCAGGCAATTCAGCTTGGCTCCTTAGAGCCATTTAAGGCTTGTCAAAGCCTTTCGGACTGGTCTGCCTGGTTACAGGAGACTGACATCCGGCGTATAAGACGACCCCCGACTTTTGAGAAGATTTTTGTGTGTTAGAAAGTCGTCTTAAACGCCGGAAAATACGGTATTTGTTTTTAAAATGAATGTCATAAGGTGATGAAATAATTGGCTGCTAGTAAGGCTTTGGTAATCTTTGAATGGATTCATCACTTCATTGCAGAATTGATCTAAGAGTAATTTCATAAAGGAAAATCATGTCTCAGTTGAAGGGAGTGCACTTCACCAACAGCAATTTTTGTCAAGATGTAGCAATTTATTTCCATGCAGTAAAGCATGCCTTGATATGGATCAGACACAATGTGATAACTATTAGAAGTTATATTAATCTTTGCCTTCCTGAAAATTGTAAAACTCAGTCTTAGCAGCTCCAGAGACCACCAAGGAGGTGTTCTTGGAGTCAATGGTTTAGTGACACCCGAAGGACCAGCAATTTCCTGCTCTAATTTATTGGTTCCATTATTACAATTACTCTGAAATGAATATTTATTTCAGTAGCTAGTTTACAATGGAGATGGAGAATAAAAGAGATGAGTTAATTAGCAAAGATGTGCAGCATCAAGTATAATAAATTTATGTTTTGAATGTATGCATTTGTTGATAGCTTTACTTCAGAGTTATGTTTTCAGTAGTGTATAATCCAGGAAAATTACTACTTTCGTAACCAGATCATAGTATAAGTTGCATGGATACACACAGATACATAAAATACCAAAGCTGTGATATGTCTAATGTTTCTCCTTTTTCTGATTTCTAACTCTATTTTTCCCTGCCCAACTTTTTTCATTAAAAACTATTGGAAAATGATGATAATTAACTTGGTGAAAATGTAAATTTTAAAAGAGTAAACATTTTTACTTCGTGTTGATGCTTCATAATTCCCTTTGACATAACAAGCAGAGATTTTCTGAGTAGTTGAGAAAAAAGGTTTGCTTTTATATGTGTAGCAATTCGATAAAAAAGCAACTTGCTGACTCAATACATTTTTTATTTAAATTAATTAATCTTAAATTCATGTTTTTACAGTTTACTCTCTCAAAATTGCCTGATTGTTTTTTTTAAACTTAATTTGTTGTTTAACAACAATAACAATAGGATGTCTTTCCAATCACCCAATATCCCAAACCTTGTAAGAATTTGACATTTCAAAATATTATTTTCATTGATTCTGGAATGATGTGTGATGTTTATGTTAATATAATTTTGGATACTGAAGACATGCTGTGATACCAATCCCAGATCTTCAATAGGAATTTAAAAAACTACTTTAGACATTTTCTCTTTCTTATCTTAAAGTATCTTTTATACATATATTTCTAATATATCATATATATACCATTATAATATATTATATTATTCTAATTATTTTATTTACAATATGGATTACTAAAGCGAAACTGTTGAAAAGAAGATGTAAATATCTGTTCTTGTTTGTTTTTTAAAAAACTGTTTAATAAAAAAATTTAAAATAAAAAAAACCCACTACTTTAGATTGCAGGCCTGTGTGTGTGCCTTCCCAACCTTATAGATCACACATTTCTCTTTTCACCTAAACACACACCTAAATATAAATAAAGATATACTTTAAAGTATTGTATATAAAGAGGAGCTAAAGGGTTTCTGCTTAATATGAATAATTTGCAGGTAGACATCCTGTAATGTTGTTACATAGGTAGGTTAAATTTGGCTCCTGTTTAGTTTGGTTTGAATCTGACAAGTGTAGTCTTCTGACTAGCTACATAAAATGACATATAGCAAGGTCAGAAAAGTAACACAAGCAAGAAATGGGTAACTGTCCTTGTTCGAACTTCAGTGTGCCCAAATATCTTATGTGTCTACTTAGTTGTAAAAATCCTGCTTTCTATTGTGACAATAAATGATTGGAGAAGGAATTCAGCCAACCTTTTAGTTAAGATTCTGGGAGATTTCTAAGTCTGATTTATTTAGACTGGCTTTCAGCGGCTCAGATGGTCTGGTTGCTAAAGGTGATTAATTGGACCTGTTGGCAAGGAAAGAGGATTTTTATTATTGATGTTCATTTTATGGTTGCCACTTCTGATTTTTTTTTTTGAAATGCTTTTCTGTTTCATTATGGCTTTTATTGGGAGCTGTCTGAAACAAAGCAAGAAGTTTGAGCAATTTGAATGGATTTCAAATAACAATTTACTATTATCCCACTTGATGGTAGGAAATTTCACCATCCTGGAAAATTCGAAGATATTTGTGATATGATCTCCCTGAAGATTGTCACACTTATGACTGTTGCAAAACCCCCATGCTCACTTGATCAAAATTCAGATGCTTGGCAACTGGCTCGTATTTATGACCATTGCAGTACCCTGGGGTCATGTGATCATCTTTTAAGACCTTCTAACAAGCAAAGTCAATGGGGAAACCAGATTCATTTAACAACTCACTAAATAACAGTGGCAACAAAGGTCGTTAAATGGCAAGACTCACTTAACAAATGTCTCAGCAATATAAATTTTGGGCTCAGTTAGGGTCGTAGATTGAGGAGTAACTAATTCATAGAACATCGTAGTTCAGAAAATCATTGCAATTTGATTAACTAGGGCAGATTGGTTGGAATCACTCTTCCATGTCCAGCTTGGACAATAAAAAGTCTTGGCGCTAACTTTTAAAATCCCTATAAAGCTTTACTGAAGGATTACCTGCTTTTGGAATCCAAAACGGAATCTGCCTCCCTTCACTCCCTGGCATTTAGAATCATACAGATAGTCCTTGACATATGACATAATTGAGCCAGGATTACAAATCATAAGTGATGGTGGTCATTAAATGGGTCATGTGACCTCACCCAATTTTACAATCATTTTTGTTAAGTGAACGCTGGGCTTATTAAGCAAACATCATGGTCATTAAGCAAATCTGCTTTCACCAAAGGCAAGAAATCTGAAGTAAATGCCAGAAACGGGCCAAAAATGCTGCAAACAGCCATAAATGTGAGCCGGTTGCCAAGTGCCTAAAATATAATCATGTGACACTGGGAGGAATGAATACAGTGTTCAGAACTTCAAAAATGGGTCTAATAGATCTGGTGAATTCAGTGGTAACTTTAAAAAGCCTCTAAGCAGCTGGTCACTAAGCAAGGACTACTTATAGTGCATAGTTCAGATGGCCATTCAAGTTAATTGGGAATATGAAGGGGAAGCACTAAACTAACATATCCGGAAATAGCCACTCCTCTTCTTAGATCAAGAAAGATACAGGATTAATACATTATATTGTTTTGATGTCCTAACCATGTCAGCTGATAGGAGTGGTTCTATGATTTATACCCTCCTGTCAGGTACTGAGATCATCTTTGAAAACTTTCAAAATTTCTTGATATCTCAGATAAGAAATCAAAGAGGTATTCCCAGTGACGGCACTCAATCTAGTGAATTTTGGTTCCAGGGCAAATATGTTAATCTTTTCCAATGCCAGTTGAACATGTACTTTAAAATATAATATTAGAGATGGGAGTTGACATGGATCAACAGTTGTGGTGAAAACGAGGTTACCAGATAAAACATGGTAAAGATGGGCTACTTGGGTATCTGTATTTTCTTTGGTTATTTGTCAGCACTGCAGCAACCTCCTATCATCCTGGTTCATAGACCTACAAAAAACATGGGAAGTATATTGCATGGGTTGCATTAATGAAAATAGACTCTGCAAAAATTCTCCAAAAGGAGTTGCTGTTGCAGTACAGTCCATTCAATGGATGACAGAAGATGTTTTCTCTCTTTTCATATGGTTATTATATTTATTTTTAATACCTGTGAGAAATGACATTTGGACTTCAAAACACCGTGCCAGCCATAATAAAATATTAAAAGTTGCTATCAGAGGCATCTGAGTTGCAACAATTTGGATGACTGCTAGGTGGCGCAAATAATAAAATTTTGCAATAAATCTTTCCTGCCATCTAGTGATAATCTTGAGAGCCAAAATATTATTGAGGCTCCAATGTGGATACTTTATTATTGTAAATTCTATGTAAGAAAATAAGATAAAGCCCATGGAGAGCATTAGTACAACTGGCAGCCTTTTTCAGGAATATTATTTCTCACCTGGTGATACTCTAATAATTTAAATGATTAACCATTAGTGTCTGTATTTGTAAGATAATCACTGTTGTTTTTTTTAAAAAAAACATGAATTGCAGAAAGTTGTGTGTTGCTTAACTTGCTTTCCTTGTTAAATAGTATGGCAGTCAGATTAAGCAGAAACTATCGTCTAGTAAAGTTATAGCAATGATAGTTTCTATAATGAGAGAGAGAGAGAAAGAGAGGGAGGGAGAGAGGGAGGAGGAGGGAGAGGGAGGGAGAGAGAGGGAGGGAGGGAGGGAGGGAGAGAGGGAGAGAGAGTGGCCAAGGTCACATAGTTGGCTTTGTGCCTAAGGCAGGACTAGAACTAGTGCTCTTTTGGTATAGAGGCCATATCCAGGTAACATCTCCCACTTTTTATTCTAAAAGGAGTAGAACAACTGAAAAGTAGGATTTTTGTCATTTCAAATGCATGTCATTACTGCTTGCTTCTTCAGTCAGAATTTGAGTCCTTCGGGAGAAGGGCGGTATACAAATCTAATAAACTTAAACTTAACTTAAACTTTCAATCATGTTTTCCATGCCCAAGATGATGGCACATTTATTTTCATCTATTAGCTCTTGCACTTCTACTCTAAACTATCCCTGCCTTAAGTTACTTGCCTTTGAAAAGGGTTGTCCAGAAGCATTATGTGTATAGTACAATTATTGGCTGCTTATATTTCATGGATGCTAGGATTTGTTTACTTATTAAATTTAAAGGTATATCTTGAGGTTCTAGAAATTAGAGGAAGAGTATGTAGAGTTGACTTTATTTCAAAAAGTCGTAAGCTAAATGGGGACTTCACCTTTTGCCCTGAAGTCTTGGAATGATGGCGCCATTCAATAACAATTTTGATCATGCCCCTATGTCAAATAGTTATGTTCTGAAAAAGCCCTGCCAAATTTGAACCCTGCTGAATTTGAGCAAGAGCCTTCTAGCATTTTAATTCTAATAATCAGTGAGAAATCCCTGGAAATTCTTAAATCCTTAAGCCAGTCAACTTCAACTCCCAGAATTCTGATGGTTGGAGAAAAACTGAAAGTCATTCATCTTAAAGTTGCTGAGATTGAGAGACACTGGTTTAAGCAGTGAAGGAAAACACATCCACAAGAGGCATTAAAACTATATTGCCTATGAACAAAATCTACTTGTTGTGCCCAATGGATAATGTTAGACCTAGCATTTATCTATTCCTTAAAAAAAATCATTTGAGCTAGTTGCCAATATTATGTCTTATTGAAGTGGGTTTTTTTTTTTTTGTTAATTACAGATTGTGTGATGAAGCATGAATATTAAATGGAGCAAGAGGGACAGCTTTTACTTCAAAATATTGGTTTGTTTGTTTTTTAATCTCAGGGTGTTGAAGTTCCTTAGGTTATAAGGTTGTGCATGCTTCACAAATAATGTGGAAATAGATCTTTGGATTTCATATGAACTCAGTACTGCTGTGCTATTCAGTAAAACAAGCTTACATTTTCAAGCTTTGTGCAACTCTGAAAGAATAATAATAATATTAATTTAAGGAATTTGCTTATCAAATCTAATACAACTCTTTAAGTGGTGACTTTTTAAAAGGTTCATGGGGAAGCTTGAAAAAATTGGGTTGCTTTAATGAATAGCAGAGGGATCTTGATTATTTATATGGCTTACATATAATGATATCATGGTACAAGTGATGCATTTTTTGGTTATTTAAATCATATTTCTAATTACATCATTGCAGAAATAGCAATAGCTCTTAGCCCTTAGACTTATATGCCACTTCACAGTGCTTTACAGCCCTCTCTATGAGGTTTACAGAATCAGCATACTGCCCCCAACAATCTGGGTCCTCATTTTACCGACCTTGGAAGGATGGGAAACTGAGTCAACCTTGAGTCTGTGAGAAACAAACTGCCAAACTGCAGGCACCCAGCAGCAGAAGTAGCCTGCAGTACTACATTTTAACCACTGTGCCACCACAGCTCAGATAACAAAAATCACCAAGAGATTTGGTACACTGCTTGTGAAATCCATCATACCAAGTTCTGATTAATCGGGCTTTCAATGTATTTCACCCCAATCCCATTTGGTATAGTAGTTTAAGGTGCTGAATGAGGCAGTGGGTTCCAGTCCTTCCTTAGGCATGAAAACTGTCTAGGTGATTCTGGACCAGTCACTCTCTTTCAGACCAACCCCACTCAGTTATTTGTTGTGGGGAAAATATCACGTCTGTGAGACGGGCAAGTATAAAAATTTGGTAAATAAATAAACAATAAATATACTTATTTATTTATTTAGAATATTTATATAGCTGTCTACTTGCTCATGGCGATTCTAGACAAATCTAGACATTAACAAAATAAAGGTGGCTATAAACACAATATTTGCTAATGTTTTATTGAAATTTTGAACAATTATACAATTTCTTTCCCTGTGGAAAGGTTTTGTTTTCTTTTTTTCCTATTTCCTTAAAGTATTGTTGGATTTCTTTCAGTAGCATTTTTGCTTCAATGTTCTGAGGTGGCAGACAAGTGTTGTTGTTGCTGCTGCAGTTTTCTGTGACATATCTCTCCATCACTCTGCAACTACATTGGTTATTCTCACGTCATGTCCAGAAAGAGAGAAGTTCCCTCATTGTGTCTTTGCTTCAGATTTAGGGAAAGTAAGAGCCAGTTTGATCTAGTGAAGAGCCAGATTGGTTAAAAACCTGACTAAAAACTCATTTCTTTTGTATTCATATTCTGATGTTGCATTCCAGGTACAAAAAGGTGGAAATTGCATTGCACCATGTGAAAATTCTTTCATCATTTTGATGATCACATCTTGGACATTTCTAAGATAAGGGCAGGAATTTCAAACTCAGTTCACAAGAATTTTAATTGAAATGATATTCTTCTTTTTTAAAAAACCTACAAAAATATTTCCCATAAATTTGAATGAGAATAGTCAAATAGATTGAATAAGAAGAAGAAAAAAAATGAACCGGTATTATTAGATCTCTCTAGCATACTTTATTTCAAAGATGTCATCTTGATCACATCCCAGAAGGAGCTACTGTGAAATATTTCATTTTATTGAAGTACAACTGCCAAACTAAAGACAGTCTTATTAATAATTTTGCATCTAATTCAGTTGGTAGAAAATGAGATAGCCAGAAATGCAATGCATAAAACTAACGTATTTGGGAGTATAACACTTGAAGTGGAGACAAACAGTATAAAAGATCCTTGTTAAAGGAATATGCAATATCAGAGAAAGAATTAGAATTGGAAATGTCTGTCTATATGGTGCAACTTACAATGAATGAGCTATGTCATAATATTACCAAGATTAGTTCTTTTTATAAGGAGAGAAGCTATTAAAAAAATGAGTTCTTTCGTGCATTACCTTTGAGCACAGGGAGCTCACTAACCACTATGTAATATAAATGATCATTTGAGTGTTTCATGCCAAACATAACATCATTAGGAAAAGAGTGCAAGTTTGGTCTAGTGCAGAGGTCTTCAAACTTGGCAGCTTTAAGACTTGTGTTCTTCAACTCCCAGAATTTTCCAGCCAACCTCTGGTCTAGTTGTTAAGGCATCAGGCTAGAAGCTAGAAGATTTTTAGTCTTCTAGGTTCTAGTCTTGCCTTAGGCATAAAGCTGGTTGGGTGACTTTGAACCAGTCACACACTCTTAGCAAACAATGACAGGCTTAGGCAACCAGCCAGCCAATCAATGCTTGTTGCAACCATTGGATCAACATTTGATTGATCAACAGAAGAAAAAGTGGGCTCAGTACTTGTGAGAAAATGGTAGGAAAAATAACAAACAAACCAAACTTACAGCACCCTGCTTGAGAAGGGTGTTGGACTAGAAGACCACCAAGGTCCCTTCCAACTTTGTTATTCTGTAAGCCTATCATGTGTATTTAGGGAAATATTACTGTGTTTGGTAGGAATCTTAATGGTCCATAGGACCTTGGAAGACAGGGCCAATGTTCAGACTGCATAGCCTGCAATTGGATAGTGGCAGGGGTGAAATCCAGCAGGTTCTGACAGGTTCTGGAGAACCGGTAGCGGAAATTTTGAGTAGTTCAGAGAACCGGCAAATGCCACCTCTGGTTGGCCCCAGGAGTGGGATGGGAATGGAGATTTTGCAATATCCTTCCCTTGCCATGCCAACCAAGCCACATTCACCAAGCCACACCACACCCACCAAGCCACACCCACAGAACCAGTGGTAAAAAAAGTTGAATTTCACCACTGGATAGTGGGTAGGACAAGAAGCTCAGAAGAGTCTTCCTAGTTTCCCAGGCTATAGAGGACACAGCAGGAGAAATGTACTTTCAGACTTGTAACTGTTAATATAGCTGACAATAAAGTAGAATTAATTCATTGCCATGTTTCTTGCTGGTCTACCTAATAATACTTACATCAATCTTGAAAATGACAAAGAGGAATTTCAGGAATGGGCTCCAGTTCTCAAGGAACTCCATCATCCATTGAGCAACTGGCAGCAGCATTGTTTCAACAAGTGGACGCACAGATGATTTGCAGTTAAGGCTATTTGCAGATAGCCTTGATATAGTTAACACAATAGCTGGGGCAGAATTTGCCCTAAGCCACAGCAGTAGAACAGTTGCAACTCAGCCAATGCTCCTGCATTTCTATGGGAGCTTGCTAGAAATGGTAAGAAGGGAAAGTTTCAATTCCAGACAAAGTGAAATGTTTATGGCAGAATGCTGGAGTTTCCAGAGTGACTTTTGTTATGAATTTTCAGAAGGAAGCAGAAGCTAAATGGCCCATGGCCATTTATTGAGGGGAACAATCTGATGCTGGACAATTATCAGGATTTCATGTGTGAACTCAAAGGGCATTTTCTGGAACTGGGTGACCTTGTGCTGGTCACTCCATTTCAGCTCTAGGAAGCAGGCAGTGGCAAACCACTTTTGACACCTAGACAAGAAAATTGCAGAGACTTGTTCAGGCCATTACCAGGAGACAACCCTGACTTGAAAGCAACTAACTAACTAACTAACTAACTAACTAACTAACTAACTAACTAACTAACTATCTAACTAACTAAATATCAGAGCTTTACAACTTCAATGGCTGATTCTTTGCTTCCCTTAAGAAAAGAAATCTGAAATTGTAAAATTCCAATTATCTGTTTCATCCTAGCATTTAATAAAAGTATGTTGTTAGCAATGCACAGTGGAAAATAGATTGCGGATTTGGTTCCTACTACAAACAGCAATCAGCAAACTGTAATAGAAGCTTATTATGGTGCACAGAAAATTACATTTTTTTCTTCATAAAAATTACTGCCAGCTACATAAAAATCTTGTCTATTTTACTTTGTACTATTTGGAATATTTTGAAGCATAACATTCTTGAACCCTGTTTTTGCACCAGTATGAATATATATTCCAGAAGTGGTCCCTTCTGAAAATATTGTTTGAAGAGTGGCATAGAAAACTGTAAAACGAGTAATTTTTACTAATACGTTCCTTTTTAAAACAATTTTCTCTGACGCAAACATGTAATAACAGGAAAAGTGATCTATGTGTAAAAACTGAAGGATAATCATATTAGGCCTGCATATTTATTCGAGTAATTTGAATGAGGGTGGATTGTGTGAACCTGTGCACCAAATAAATATCTCTTACTTTGTAACTAAATAAGTTCAAAGGTTTTGTCCCATTTTCTCTCTCTCGCTCTCTCTCATGTGTGTGATAATATACTTAAATAGTTTTTGAAAACAATTTTATCAAACACAATGAAATCTCATTGGAAAAATGCAATCCTTTAATAGTAAAAATATTGTGAGTGTATACAACACAGTGGTGGGTTTCCAATTTTTTTACTACCAGGTCTGTGGGTGTGGCTTGGTGGGTGTGGTGTGGCTTGGTGGCCGTGGCAGGGAAAGGATACTGTAAAATCTCCATTTCCTCCCGATCAGGAGGCAGAGAATAGATGGGGGCGGGGCCAGTCAGATTTTTTACTACCGGTTCCTTGAACTACTCAAAATTTCCGCTACCGGTTCTCCAGAACTGGTCAGAACCTGCTGAAACCCACCCCTGATACGAAAGAGAGAGAGAGAGAGAGAGAGAGAGAGAGAGAGAGAGAGAGAGAGAGAGAGCTCTTCATCTGTACAAGATATTTTAGTGGAAATAGCTACATGATCTTTTCCAAAGGACAGTCCTCCCTTTGGAAGCATTTTCTGTTTGAAGTTCTGCCTCCTCCAAGCTCATTAATTAATTAACTCATTTATGAGGAACATTTGCAGGGAAGTTAGAAAAATCTAATCTCCCTGAAATAGATACATAAATAAATACTTAAACAAATTCTATATTAACATAACATAACATAATATAACATAACATAACATAACATAACACAACACAACACAACACAACACAACACAACACAACACAACACAACACAACACAACCAATCACCCAGTTGATAAAATAAAGAATTTAAAGAAATGAAAGCAATTGGCTTGAATACCAACCTTTTGTACCAAGCTTCAACAGTAAAATGAAAAGTTCTACACATTTTATAAAGTACATGCTTACTCACTAACATTGCCTCCATTTTGCAGTGCTTGTTTTTATTATTGTAATCCATGTAGACTGTGGGAGCTACACATCAGTCGGTCAATAAACCTAGCTCATTTTGTTTTACATGCTTGCAGTTGCCCATATTGGCAAAGTAATGACAGAACAGTTGCAAAGAATTGATTTCACATAGAAAATTTATCCAGGCTGTTTGTGTGTTGTTTTTTTAAAAAAGAAGATCAAGGCAACACATGCTGCCTTATTAAATCCAGATAGGGATGTTTCCCTACTTTCATTTTTTCTCCAATGGTGACTTGTAATTATGCTTCTCGTGGGTTTTTTTTTTGTGCTAATTTCTGACTTTGTAAAAAGATCAGTTGGTATGGAGAGTAATGAAATGAATGGACAAGATATCCATGAAAGATGATAGTCAGTAGACATCAAAGAATTACATTCACAGGATAAGTGAGGTTATTTGTTTTCCAAACAAAGCCATATAATACAACAATGTCTTCCTAATTGCTTCCAGTTTTAAGTAGATAATTTACTGCTCTATAAGTTAGAGCCTTTATTGTTTGTGAACTTAAAAAAATCAGAGTTTCTTTAGTTTGGGTACATTTCAAATCTGCTGCTTTTTTTGGGGTGGTAGTGGTGTCTGAAATGCAGTTTGATAATATACTACACCTGTACTAAAGAGAGAGTCTTTTCAAAGTTTTAGGTGTCCAAGGTTTTAGAAAAAGTTACTATCTTATAGTCAATGGCAGATTTAAACCTTCTCATTTGCTCAAGATTATTAAATTTCTTCCTGTATTATCAAATCATTATTTAATGATTTTGTTTGATATATTGATTTCAATTCCAGGCAACAGGATTGTCTATTGGTAGCCCAGATCCTATTCGGCATGGAACGGAATGCAGGCTATCTACTGCTAAAGTCCTATACTAGTAAATGGGTATGGGATATGGATATGGATCAGTGGTGGGTTTCAAAAATGTTTACTACTGGTTCTGTGGGTGTGGCTTAGTGAGTGTGGCATTGCATGCTGGGCATGGCTTGCTGGGTGTGGCACGGGAAGGATACTGTAAAATCTCCATTCCCACCCCACTCCAGGGAAAGGATATTGCAAAATCCCTATTTCCTCCCGATCAGCTGGGACTCAGGAGGCAGAGAATAGATGGGGGCGGGGCCAGTCAGAATTTTTACTACCGGTTCTCCGAACTACTTAAAATTTCTGCTACCAGTTCTCCAGAACTGGTCAGAGCCTGCTGAAACCCAGCTCTGATATGGATATGGTAACTAAATACAACCTCATAACTGCAGCTTGGCAAAGGAAGAGGCATGGGTAAGGGGGAGTTAAGAAGGGCAAAGAAAGTCAGAAAGACACAAAACATGGGAACTTAGATAAGAGAAAGCCTATATGCAATAAGGACATCAAGATGGCAGGATGATTGTAGAGAGAGAAAGCAGAAATTCTTCCTAACTGAGGAAGTCATAGAAAAAGAGTCTAGGTATAGCTGGCTTAATAAGGGAGAGAAGATGGAAACTCATGGAGGAAGAAGCAAGCAGAGTCATCTTAGAATAACCAGGGGGTGAGAGTCTGTTTTGCAATTAGGAGAAAAGAGCTTGTTAGGGCTTCTCTGGACTGGAGAACAGGATTGGTAGGAGAGAAAAGAGTCAAAGTTTAGCTTCCTTCAACCTTGTTATTACATAGACTATTTGTTGCATTACTTTAGAGTCTAAAAAGCAGAATTGCATTAGTAGTGAGAACCAAGAAAGGTTTATATTACTGAACTTTATTTTTATTAATAATGTCTTGTATGGACATTGACCCATGAGTTTTCAATAAATCCTTTCTTTGAGAAAAAAAGAGGCAGTGAATACAATGAAACTCATTTTTGCAATAAACCACAAGTTATAACATTTTTATCACTTTCTTTATACAGCATCCTATTTCAAAACAATGATATATTTATAACATACATTGTTATCATTCTATTATTTTGGTATCTTAAAAATATTGAATACAGAGAAGAGAAAAGAAAAAGTGGATATTCTATCAACACAAGTTATATTTTAGAATAATAACATTTGAAGCATTATAATTATTTGGCTTTTTCATTCAAAATTAAATATGCCAGCCAATATTTGTGTGGTACCGTCTAAATTCTTAGTTATCCATATAACTGTGAAAATTTAGGTGCGTCTTATATACTGAATGTCGCCCCGCCTACTGGCCCCCACCCTTTGGCCAGCAGCAAAGAAAAAACAAGCAGCAAGAAAAAAAACAGTTCCTTTCAGCTTCAGCACAACCCAATTAGCACAAGTTGATTGGATTGGCCTCACAACTCAGCTGTTTTGTGCAGGCTTCTGCTGCTTGCTGCAAGGAGGTAAATTGCTGGAAGCAGATTTTTTTTCCCATTGTGCTAATCAAGCTATGCTGAAAACAAAAATGAAAGTAAAGCAGGCTGTTTGCTGCAATGAGGCAAAATTGCTGGGAGGCAGAGGCGGAGGCAGACTTCTTTTTCTTGTTTTCCTCACCAAAAAAGTTAGGTGCGTCTTATAGTCTGGTACATCTTATACTCCAAAAAATACGGTACTTTTTTTGCAGTGATTCTTCCTCCTTGCTATCATCAGAGCTGAGACCTCTGGAATATAGACCCTCACATCTGCACTCAGCCAGCCTTTGGGGAGTTGAGGTCCACATCTCAAACTTGCCAAGGTTGAGAAAAACTGCCCTAAAAGATGAGTAGATTGACTCTTATATTTCTCTGCAGCTGAAGTCAGAGAAGACCTATTCTATTGTTCTCTGTGCTCTGACCTTTAACAAGGACCTGGAGAAGCTAGAGCTACTAAGGTGATAAATCTGAAAACTAAATCCTGTCAGGAATGGTGAAAGGAGCTAGGTTTGTTTAGCTTGCTGGAGAAATATAAGGGATAATATAACAGCAATGTACAAGTATCTAAAATAACATAATGTGCAAACAGGTTGGATTGATTATCACATGAAACCAACGTATGAGGTAAAGACCAGTAGGCTGAAATGAAAAGGCAGAAAATTTTGATCAAATATTAGGAAAAAATTCCTGACAGGAAAAGCTGTTAAATAGATGGATTACTAGAACTTTGATGACTCCCCCTAAAGTGAGGTTTTCAAATGGGGGAGATGACTATTTCCCAGGAACAATTTAATGGATTTGTGGACTGAGCAAGGTATTAGACTAGATTATTGGTTTTCAATATTTTTAAAACCATGAATATATTAATTAAAACCACATTTGTGAGAACACTTAAACAAGAGGCAAAGTGATAAAAGATTGATTAGATTTGAATGAACTCCCCCCCCCCCCCTTAGCCATCCTTGGAACCTCATCAACTAGGGTTCTGCAGAAGATAATTTGAAAAACAAAGGACTAAATGATTTATAGGATTTCTTCCAAGTCATTCTATAATTCCACGGTCCCACAATTAACTTCTATGTTCTTGTCTCAAAATTGCAATGCTGAAACTGCTGCCTGCTGAAGATTGGAATCTAGACCTATGCCTGTTTTTTCAAACAAATTAGAAACAGTGCTTTGAAGGTAAAGAAAATGAGCACAGCATCTTTTTAAAGCCGATGTATGTTTTTTCAGACTTCTGTGCAATGCATACTATTAAAGGCTGACTGATGAAAACTGCTGTGCTTTAATACGACTCCTTGAAGCAGCTGCAGCTTCATATAACCTGAGGGTAAGGAAATGAGTTTTTTTTTAAAACAGGTGCTTCAGCCATGTTTCTGCATTTTCTGAAACACCTTTTCTAAATTATTTTCCAAGCATGCATAGAAGAGATTCCACAGTAGGACTCCTGGACTATAAATCTCTGAATAAGGCTGATTTAATGAGCTATCCTTTAATAAGCAGATGAAGTTATAGCTGCTAGATATTTTCTTGGAAGATAACACAGCACCTGATGAAATCCCCAATTAAAATGAACAATTAAAATAAATGAGAACTCATTTGTATCCTGTTCTAGGTAGACTGGTGTACAGATAATTAGAATGATGCTTAGTGGAAGTGACAAAGATGTTAAACTGTTTTAGGATAAATACATTTCATTTTATACAATTGCTGTTCATGAGTCTCCTCACATAGCCCTTTTGAAATTTATCACTCCATCAGTTTTTCTTTAGTGACATATAGAAGGAGGCTTGAGTTTAAATATATATCTTCATATCTTTGTATTCAGCATATACTTAACAATGTATGATCGCTAATCTATATGAATTAATATATTGGTATTTTAATTGGTAAACAACTTAAATCTAAGGGCTTCTCCAGCTTCAGTTAGGGGCTTTTTAAACATCTGGAGTGTTTGTTTGTTTAGGTAAATAGGTAGCTTTCATGGATATCACAAACAAAATGACAGGAATTTTGAAGGAACATGTTCCTGAAATGCCAAGGATGCTGAGTGTCCTCCTCCAAATATTTCTCATCCTTTTAAAAAGGTGTTTATTAGAGTGTCATTGCTCCCATACAAAAATATTTGCATTTTGAAGTTTTTCCTTTTTCCTTCAAGATACAAAACAGAAATGATACACAATGTTCTCTAACAGGAAGTTAATCATGCTGTTACTGGGACAATACCAAGAACAATTTTAATGGAGGAGTGAAGTTTTTTGGCACACTTCTGCAATAGCACTTCACTTCAACTAATTACTGCTATTAGTACAGTTCTGCTGATGCCTAGTTAATGAGAATTCAAGCCCAACTTTATTTAATGTACAGGTAGCCCTTGACTTATGACAGTTTATTTAGTGACCATTCAAAGTTGCAATGGCACTGAAAAAAGTGATTTATGTCTGTTTTTCACACCTTATGAGCATTGCAGCATCCCCATGTTCACATGGTCAAAATTCAGGCACTTGGCAACTGACTCAGATTTATGACGGTTGCAGTGTCCTGTGTCGTGTGATCACCTTTTGCGACCTTCTGACAAACAAAGCCAATTGGGGAAGCCAGATTCACTTAACAACCATGTTACTAATTTAAGAACTGCAGTCAGTGGTCGGTTGCTACCAGTTCACCCTGGATTGGGTGAATCGGCAGCAGAGGTAGCGGGAGGTTCCGCCCACCTACCCAGACATTTCTGCACATGTGCAGAAGTGTCACGCGCACTCAGCACGCACATGCCAATGAGCAAACCAGTAGTGGCCAAACTTGAAACTCACTACTGGCTGCAGTGATTCACTTAGCAACGGTGGCAAGCAAGGTTGTAAAATGGGGCAAAATTCACTTAACAACTATCACACTTAGCAACAGAAATTTTGGACTCAATTGTGGTCATAAATCATGTACAACCTATATTGAACATTTTTGTGCTTGTGCAGTGAACGTGACAGTTGTCAATTGCTGAACCAACTTCAGATGAACCTTTGAAACTGAAGGTGCCAAAGAGATTAATAGAGTGGAAGAGAAAGTGCCTCACAAAGAATCCATTTATAATCGAACCAAAACACATTTATTTTAAAACTCAGTCAGCGATGATGTTAATGGCAGTTTGTTGGAATAGATTTAGCAATTTTCTGAGTGATGGTTATGAAGAGATGTCAAGAAAATAATCTTTTAAGCAGAAGATCATTCAGGGAGAGCAAAATGCAGCCTGCCAGATACTGCTGCATCTCAATTATTAGCATGGGATAATAGAATAACAGAATAAAAATCTTTTGCCTCCACATTCAATTTGCCTAAAGAAGTTATGATTAAATTTAGAAAGATCTAATGAGTCTAACAAAAATCTAATAAGTCCTATAAATTCTAGTATAGTTATATTAGCTAAAACCTAGCTAAAGCCCGTGCCCCCTGAAATAATTAAGATATAGTGTTATAAAGTAATATTAAATTGAAAGGCCAGGTATGTATTTCTGCGCTGATGTTTATGGATTCTCCCCCAATATGAATAACTGAATAAGTGACATAGCAACTTTTTAATTGTTCTTTCCCTAAATATTTGTCTTAAAAGAAAAAAAAAGAAAGTGACAGAGAAGATACTTAATGAATATTTTGTTTTGTACTCTTTTTCATTCTTCTATTATTTTCTTTTCATTCTTTCCAGGATACATTGGTTCTTGGCATCTTCAAAATATAGAAAATAAAACATGACATAATGAAGATGCATGGTGCATGTTTCTCCTAAATTGAAAGGCTGGCAAGAAACTGTCAGCATTTATCTCTTTTTATTTAAAATAATAAAAAAGTTAAATGCAGTAGTTTTTCTCTCTTTTCTTAAATAAGCAAAATAAATAAATAAATATAGGAAAACAATGGTCATTAATGATAAATTAAAAAACAAACCCCACCAATCAGAGACGCTAACAGCAAGAAAAGGCAGTTTCCAAGCTTTCCAAGAAGTAATGTTCTCTGAAGCCAGTGTGATAATAAAATGAAAGAGTATACAATTTGCAATTCTTTAAAAATAATCCAAATATGTGCATGTATACAGTATATCTATACATCATGATCTGAACAGGAGAAGCAATTTAAAAATTTGAAATCTCGTCTTTTTCTTAGATTTACAGATAAACTCCTTATCAATTCTTCTTTAAGGTAAACTTCTTATTTAAGTATATGATATTCTTCAAACTGACAACATCACACTGAAATCAAGAAGAAGGTTAATGGTGAATACATTAAGAAGATGGCAGAAATACATGAAATGATTAACACCTGGGCAATTCCAGTCATCAGATATAGAAATAGTAGAATAGTAGACTGGATATAAGATGAACTAGAGGCCCTGGATAGGAAGACCAGAAAAATAATAACAATGAATCATGCCCTTCATCCATGCAGTGATGTTGACAGACTCTATTTACTAAGGAATACAGATAGATGTTGCAAGTACATTAATTGTTCAGCTTCATCCTGAGTGCACAGGGCTAATTATTGCTCAAAAGCTATATTGCAACTAGCTGTACATATTCTGGGGGCTAAGCTGTTGTCTTTTGGTAGTACATTCCCATATAATTTATGTCTAGTGGCCATGAAGGACAAAATATTATTAGAAAATTGAAAGGAAGGTACTGGCTTACACTGGGCAAATATACTTTGAAATATTTCATAGAGAGATATTTGGCAATTTAGATCTTAGAATAACAAACAATGAAACATTCTCTTCATTTTTCTCCTCATTATAAACGAATATTAGACATTGGAAGAAAACTTCAGTAATTATAGTCATAGTTATAGTGATTAGATATAAAAATAATTCAAAGTGTCTATGAATTGTGAAGGACTGAATGTTGAATATTTTGTTCCTGTTAAAGTTGGTTTCTGAGTAATTAGAACATTGTAGGCACTTTTTAAAACAATAGGACCGTGCCATGACAGATTCAATTCCTAAAAGATGCTTCAGAGTGCATGGCAAAAAAGATGAAACACCTCTGCAATTTTACAGAGAAGTTAGTCTTCCTTGGTAAAAATGAAGCTGATTAAAGAATTGCAGACAGATGCTACTTTCATATTTCCATATTTTCCCAACTCTCTTCAAAGAATTGCCTCTTAAGGACTGCACTGTCCTACAATATAATTTCAGCTCAATTAATAAATTGTCAAGAATTTCTCTGTCTCGTCTATTACGGTATAGATAATTACTGTGATATATTGCTATTTTGAGAAATACTAAGTAATTGCATTTAGTTTTATTGAGAAAATATATTCCCTTGATCACTATTATGGATAGTTAAGAAAAAACCTATTAAAATTTGTTTAAAGAGATATGATACTCCCCTGCATTATGAATGATATTATACATAATGAATATTTGTGCCATCAAATTGGTGTAGACCCTTAGTGACCAGACAGATAGAGTAGAATGACCTCCCTCTGGCCTGTCGGCTTTTTCAATGGTGCAAGTATTAATGCTATAATGAACTCCATCCACCTTGCTACTGGCCATTCTCTTCTCTCTCTTTCCAATTTACTCAACATTAATGGCTTTTCCATAAAGCTACATTTTTACCTAATGTACTGTATGTGTGAAGTATGATACTTTAAGCTAGTCATTTGTGCCTTGAATGAGAATTCTGAATTGATTCGTTCTATGATCCATGTCTTTGTTTTCATGGCTGTCTATAATATTTTTGGAAGTCTGCTCCAATACTAAAGCTCAAAAATATCAGTACTCTTTGTATTTTACTTCTTCCAAAGTCCAACGTTCACATCCATGAGAAAACTGTTGCATGATTCTGATTTTTGTAGATATAGAATATCTAGGCATATGGATATCTTTTCCAACAACTTCACTGCTACTCTACCAAATGCTAGTCATTGACAAATTTCTTGATTGCTGATGCCTTTACTCTTGATAGTTGATCTTAAAAGACAGAAACACTCTCTTTATTGTCACTTCTAAAGCTGGTTGCTATATCATTTGTTATTACTTTGATCTTCTTTATATTTAATTTTAGTTCTATTTTTTTCTTCACTTGGCTCCTTTTATTACTAGAGCTTCCAGATCATTGGCATTTTCCAGTGTGTCAATCTAAGGTCATCCACATTATTACTGTTTCTTCTTCCAATTTTAAAACTACATGCATCTTCTCCAAGTCTTTCAAGTCTTTTCTACTTTCAGCTAATGAAGTGTTACCATCTGCATATCTCAGATTATTAGTATTAAATAAATTTGCAGACCAGCAAAAGCTGGCTTCTTCTGAGGCCAGCTGTGCCTTATATTTCTTGTTGCTAAGCAATTCTGAGCTTTGTGTTCCACCCAATAACATTTGATGGGATTTCCATTCATGAAATAGGACTTCTTCCTCTCATACCTCCATGATATGCAGTAGAGCAGGGGTATCAAACTCATGTTGTCACAGCGACACACACACATGTGACATATCAGGACTTTGTCCCCCTTCGCTAAATGGGGCATGGGCGTGGCCAGCATGTGACACATCTGGCCCACGGTCTGGGAGTTTGACAGTCCTGCAGTAGAGGTTTTTCTGACTCCCCAGAACAGGAAGGAGGCTAGAAATGCTACAAAAAGACAGGAACTAATTTGCCAGACATTGTTAGGTTTTACTTTAATTATTATTATTATGAATAGAAAAGAAATAAACAGTTATAGAAAGTGCTTATCAAAGAAAGCAGTATCAGATTTCTTTTTTTTCTATTGATCCTCAGCCCAATATTATCTTTCATCTCAATTTAAAATAAATACTTTTTCAGCTATTGAATGAAAGATAGGAAATTAATGGATGCATTTATTCCTTTATTGAAATTAAGATTCACTCCTGGGTTATTTCTTTGCATCTATGCTTATTAATATCTGCATAGCAGTCACAAGGAAACATGCTCAGTTTTTGAATTATTGAGAAATGAGTGGGATTTTTTTTTCTTGTCATGTTCTCTGCACCCCAGAAAAGAAATCCAAACATCTCAGAATTGGCTACAGCATTCAAGGGCCATTTTTTGTTGGAACTGTCACAGAGAAAGAATTGAATGCTAATTGTTTGTACCCAGTGGTTTCTGGGTGGTAGTTTCTAAACAGACCTAATCTCAACTATTTAACTCTGAAGGAGAATAAAGAGATTTTCTACAATGTCCCTTTCGCATGTATGATTCATTTCCTATTTTCACTTAATCCTCTCTCTGGGTTCAGCTGAGCTCCAAACTCTTCTCTTTCAGTTTGCATTAAGTATTGCAAATAGTATCACAGAAATACTTGCTTCTCTGCTGGAGAGTGCTATCCTGAAGAGTCTGTTGAAGAAGTAAAAACTTCCCCCAATTGAGAATAAAGATCTAGCAGAAGTTCTGGAACAGATGGGGAAGAGGAGCTGGAGCTATGCAAACAAATCCCCCATTCCTTCTGAGCCTTTGCTTGTTTAATAACTTTTTTGTATTTATCAATCAATATTTATTATTTATCAATCAATATTTATTCAAGGCTGCTATGTTGATGCCACATCTAGTTCAGCTCTATTTGAAACACAGGCATAAGATGTTGTTGTGGTCCACCAGCAGCCTGCGGAGCTGGCAGTGGAGTTGAATAGTGAGGAACTGTGCTGGGGAGCATAGTGGAGTTGAACAGTGAGGAACTGAGCTGGGGAGGAACATGGGCTAGTCTTGGAGTCTTGGGAAGGCTCAGATGAGGGCTTTGCATTGGAGGCAGAGATGGGGCCGGGGCCATCTGGGAGTTATGTGCGGACTTTGGAACCTCCAGAGTTGGACATCAGACAAGCAGAGGAACAGGAGAAGCCTATTCCTAGTGTGCACATGCACAGAGCTGCCAGAAGGCAAGAACAGTTAAAAGGAATGACTCAGGAGTAAGGCCTGGAGATGATTGGCCTTTCCCATAAGGCTTAAAAGAGGAGTAAAGGCACGTGGGCCCTTTGCAGGAAAGCAACATTGTTAATTCTGTTCCCAGTTGGCATTTCTGTTTGATTCTGGACTCCATGTGGCTTTGCCAAGTAGGTCTTTGGCAGTGTGTCAAGGGAGATAAAGGTTGGTGATTATCCCGAAGGGCTTCTCCTGAAGGACTTTTTGCAACTAATTGGGTCTCAGCTGTGAATGAACATAATTCATAGCTGTTGCAATAAAAGAGGTTTTTGGGATTACTCATGTGTTTTAATGACTCAGGAAGCCTAGATCACAACAGATGTTGGGAAAAAGGATATTATGGGAATCATATTCTCACTGAGAATAATATTCAAATTATTTATTCATATCCTTAAAGGAACTTGGCCAGTTGGAATGAAGCATCCTATTATAATTCGATTGTTTATTGGCATCCATTACGCATGCCAATATGTACAAATCACAGCCAGGGAAGGGACATGTTTTCTTACAGTGAGGAATCAATGAATTAGATCAAAGGCTGGAGGATGCCCAATCCTGTCTTGTATCAATAATGATAAATGATTGAACACATTATGGACTGGGATGATTTGATCTCAGAAACATTAACATTAAATGTGTAATGGAATAATAAACATATGTTATGCCTACTTTTACTCTAAATGCCCATGAACAGAATATCTCAAATGGAAGGGAAGGGGGAATGGTAGCTTTCATTCATTCAATTTTCTTGAAAATGTGTTCTATAAAGTCATGGGAGATTTTCAGAGATGTAGGGATAGTACAGGAACCTGCAGTAAAGGTAGTAATGTAATTACTATGACTAACAAACTGATAAAATTTTCTGATTACACGGCCATTAATGAAAACTGAAAAAAAAATCATGGAATAATAATCTTAATATTAGTTTAAAAGGGGAAATAAATTCAAATCACCAATCTCTGTTTATTCAATCTTTCATTCAACATTTTTTCTGATAACCATATAAATGCAGGCAGAAGGGTAGTGGAGGGAGGTGATCAGCCATGAACTTTTAGTGAAGCTAAATTAGCTAAATCTTAAATGCTAATTCCTTATGATTGCCTCATATATCACTATACGTTTGAGTGACCAAACCAAAATGACAGTGACACACGTATATGTAACCCAGTGGACATGCTAATAGACTTGGACTAGAAAAGGACATTCAGCTGCAGGTTATGCATTCAGCTGCAGGTTATGCTATGAAATTCAGACTACTACTGTATTGAAATATACAACAGTTATAGTGAAATGCTCCATGTGCTAGTAAGGCCATTAGTTAGCATATTTATGCTAAAAATGTATACCAACATTCAGGGAAGAGGCCGTCACCTAGTTGTTATCATCCCATTCCTATATGACTATTGTAAGCTTTGCCTTTTCACCAAGCTTGTTCCTTTTATCAAGTAAAATTCAGTTTAAGACTACTATCTGAATCCTTAATTAACCAACTTCTGCAACAGACCTTAGCCTGTTTACTAACTGACAATGTAAGCTATTCCATGGAGGTGATGCATCGAGAAATGGAATACCCAAACATACTATTCTTATAGTATTATGACTTTATAATGCCTTGGTAAGACCATACTTGGAATATTGCATCCAGTTTTAGCACTGGAGGCTAAAACATATGAAAAACAGTTTCAGAAATTGGGTATGTCTAGTTTAATGAAAAGAAGGGCTAGGGATAACAATGATAGTAGTGTTCCAATATCTCAGGGGCTGCCACAAAGAAGAGGGGATTAACCTATTCTCCAGAGCACCTGAAGGTAGAACAAGAGACAATAGATGGAAACTAATCAAGGAGAGAACTAACCTAGAACTAAGAAGAAATTTCCTGACAGTTAGAATGGTTAATCAGTGAAGCAACTTGTCTCCAGAAGTTGTAAATGCTTCGTCATTGAAGGTTTTTAAGAAGAGATTGGATAACCATTTGTCTGAAATGTTACAGGGTTTCCTGCTTGAGCAGGAAACTACTTGGACTAGACCTCCAAGGACTTTTTCAACTATGTTATTCTGTTATTCTAATGCACGGGTGTCAAATTCGCCACTTCTCATTGCTGTCACATGACATATGATGTTTTCCCCTTTGCAGAGCTGGGGTGGACGTGGCCTGCATGTAATACATCTGACCCAGAGGCCGCCAGTTTGACACTCCTGTTCTAATGTATTGAGTAAGGATAGGTTACAAGCAAGCCCTTTGAGTCAAACACACCTTCTGGTGATTTCATGGACCTAGCAATTGAGTTTTTCTTGGTGACAACATTGAAGTGGTTTGCCATTGCATTTTTTTCAAACTTCCCAGTTTAGTCTATGGCCCTAGAATTCCTTCCTGAAATCCTGATAATATTTACCACAGCTAATGCTCTTTCTCAGCTTAGAAATGGACTGTCATCTACTGTCATATAGACCTAACAGTGATAAGTAACAGTTATCTAGGATAGGAAACCAAATTTCTACTTGTTTTTCACCTATTTATTTATTTAATTTTTATACCGCTCTTCTCCTGAAGGACTCAGGGCAGTAAGCAGTTAAAATAACATGCAAATAAAATGTGAATATAAGATGGTTAAGCCAATTTGGCTCATCAGTTAAGAATCTTCAGCATAAAGATTTAGAACAATTAGAAGGGATTTATGCCAGCCCGGCTTGGTGAAACAGAAAGGTCTTAAATGCACAATGGAAAGATTATTTATTATTTACCTATGATAAATAAGTGTGCCTTTTCTGTCATTTTCAGTGGCTTTACTTTTTATTTTCTGATGTCTAATTTAAAAGTTGCCTTTGATGAGATTGGTGACTATATCAATTTAATAGATGGATGGACAGACGGACAGACAGACAGACAGACAGACCAGAGCAAATTACTATGAACAAAATCACACTGATGAAAGCTGAACAAGATGGCTGGAAGCAATCAAAGCCTTCAAACACCTCCATTATCATATTTACCTATGATCTTGTGAGTCATGCCCTCATCATCTCTTGTTTGGACTACTGCAATGCACTTCACATGGGGCTGCCCTTTAAGAACACTCAGAGAATTCAACTGGTGCAGAATGCGGCCACGCGGGTTGTCATGGGGATGTTGCAGTACTCCCATGTTACACCACTCCTGCGCGGTCTGCATTGGCTCCTGGTTGTCTTCTGAGTGCAATACAAGGTGCTGGTGATCACATTTAAAGCCCTACATGGTCTAGGACCAGAGTACTTGTGAGACCACCTCTTGCCATCACCCGGTTTGCTTCCACAGAGCTGGCCTCCTCAGGGTACCTTCTGCTAGACAATGTCGACTGGTGATCCCTAGGGGAAGAGCCTTCTCTGTATGAGCCCCTACCCACTGGAATGCATAATTCCTGGAGCTCCGGATAATCCCTGACCTCCGAACCTTCCGCCAGGCCTTGAAGACCTGGCAATTCCAACAGGCGGGCATGGGTTGATTCTATACTGATTTTTATATTCTTTTTATATTCTTAAATCTTTATAAAAAAGGTTTTTATATTCTTAAATCTTTATAAAAAAGGTTTTTATATTCTTAAATCTTTATAAAAAAGCTTTTTATATTCTTAAATCTTAAATTTGAGTTGGTATTCCCACGTTTAACTTTATTTATTGGATACTCTGTTTTAATTTATCTTAACTTTTGTATTTTCTGTTTCTTATTGTTGTGAGCCACCCTGAGTCCTTCAGGAGAAGGGCGGCATATAAATCCAATCAATCAATCAATCAATCAATAGTTGACCCTGAATCCTAAGGTCAATTTGGTGGGCCTGTCTCCTGATATGTGTGAAGAAATGCCAAAAGCAATAGCATAATCAGAGTTAGAAGTAATGCTTTCCTTTGGTGGATCATTTTAAAAATCTCTATTCACTGATACACAAAGTAACCCTGCAGATTAGTTAGATAAACAGATTATTCAGAAAGGAAAAAATACACTGGGTTATTCTTCTGGTATGAGGTACACTGTCCCTCATTTTACTCTCGCTAAAGGAAAACCCACAGAACTACAAAGAATCTTTCCCACTCCATTTGATTGAGTCTTCAAGTTGAGCAACTATAACTCTGAAATCTTGGGCGTGAAAAACATCTCTATCCAAGATTTATGTTCCTGGGAAGGAGATAGAAAAAATTAAATGTTAATATGTGGCTGTGTCTGAATGATTGTGAATCTATTTCAGAGCCTGTCTTTCAAGCAGAAACAGTTTAATACTCTGTCACTTTTCTCTTATCCTGAAACATTAAAATTTCTGTTTTTCTTTCTTGCTTTCCAGAGTACCTGTATAGTTATGCTGGATGCTTGTTTTGTAAAGGCCCGAAGCTCTGGTCCATTTAACAGCTGATGGAAAAAGGCCAGCACAGACACAAATCTATCCGGGGTCTTCAAAATTGCTTTTTCTTTCCCCTTGGCCATCAAACAGAGTCCCCTAGATAACGTATGGTAATGAATCAGCACTTGAAGATGCTAAATAAATTAGTCCTATGGAAAGAACTAGCTGTGAAAACCATATAAACACTGTTATATTACCCCAAGGTTTCTAATAATTGCTGTTGATTGGTGGTAGTAGTGGTGGTGCTAGTTGTGAAATAGGCCATTTCAGAGGAGAAAAAAAAAACAATTTGTTTTTTTGGCCATCAGTTCCCAGATTTATTAACTCACATATTTATCCATGGGTATTGTAAAATATGTAGCAAATTCAGCTGATTTTGTGGAGCAATTTGCTCTCTTGACTATATCTTTTTGAGTGTATTTTAATTACAACGGTTGAAGGAAGAATTAGACTGCTCTGCATTTGGAAATTATTCTTCTTTAGTTTGCTCTTTCCAATCCTAATCTGGAAACCATCAGTTGATATGGAATATATATATCGTGTATCATTCCTCAGAAAACCTCTAAAGGCTATCCAAAATGGAATATATTATCCATGGAAGAAAAGCAATTTTCAGTGCTATAGAGAAATCAGTTGATAAATGATAAAGACATGCAACGGTTTCACAACTCAAAAAAAAAAAAAAAAAAAAAAAGAGGAAAAAATTCTGTTGAGTGTATTACTATACCTACTTATGAAAAAATAAGCATATCCAGATTTATCTGTGGATTTCCCATTGACCTGATGCAAAAATGCAGAAAACCTTGGAAGGAACAGGGCCAGGTTAACTGTGTTTAATCTATGATGAAATTCTAGTACGTTCATATGATGTGTTCCTAAAAAAAAAAGAGCAGAAATATCTGCAGGGATTAAAATGTACACTTTAATGCTGTCTCATCAGCTAATCTTAATTATGAATTCAGATCCCTTAGTGACTTTAATTTCAGATTTTTGCTTTTCAGGCTTAGAGTTTGTTTTTTCCCCAACATTTTTAACTCCCATGTTTTTGATTGTTTGAATCTGATTTTCATCCATTTTCCAATGCATATAAATAATCTATAATATCCAAACTTCTTTCAAATCATATTGAAGAATGTACAGCTTTATTATAGAGTAAAAGTGAGTGAGTGTGAGAGAACTCTGATTATGCATTAAGTGTGAGGATAAGACAAATGCCTTTTAAAATAAACAACCAATGTATTCTCCTGCTTCAGAATATGCAAAAGTGGTCATATTGCTTTCATATTACAACAGTTTAAGAGCTGGCAACTCTTAAAGAAGCTGCATCTTTTCCTGGGCTCATAGAATGGCAGCTTCCCAAATCTATGAAAACATAACTTTAATATAAAGAGGTACGAACAGATGTGATATGCAGAACTGTGCATGCTCCAAATCATCTTTCCCCATTTGTATTTGGATCTCTTCACAGTCCTAATCATTACTCAAATTTATAGCATTTTCTTTTTAAAGGTCTGTTTTTCTTTTATAGTACTCATTAGGCTATAGTTGGTGTTATATGAAGGTAGTTTGTTCCATCTTAAAATAGTGTAACATCTGGATTATAGAACCTTATGCTGACTGAGATAATTCTTTAGGATCTTTGGTAAGGGTGTGTGTCATTCCTTCTCACAGAAAATATCTGAAACTTCTGCATACAGAAAACCCTATGAATATAGTGTTTTCCACTATTGGATAAAGTTATGATTGTTCCTAAAATCAAGATCACATGAAATGTTAATACCACTCTATAATTCTTTGGTAAGACAACCATTGGAATACTGCATCCAGTTTGGTTGCCATGATGTAAAAAAGATGTTGAGACTCTTTTAGAAAGAGTATAGAGAAGAACAACAAAGAAGATTAGGGGACTGGAGGCTAAAACATATAAAGAATGGTTGCTGGGGTTGGGTATGTCTAGTTTAATAAAAAGTAAGGACTAGAGGGGACATGATAGCAGTGTTTCAATATCTAAGGGGCTGTCACAAAGAAAGTGTGTGTGTGTGTGTGTGTGTGTGTGTGTGTGAATCTATTCTCCAAAGCACCTGAAGGTAGGACAAGAAACAATAGATGGAAACTAATCAAGGAGAGAAGCAACCTAGAACTAAGGATTAATTTCCTGACAGTTAGAACAGATCTAAAGAAGCTTCTTAGATGAGAAACGAAAAGCCTTCAAAGAAAAATAAGAAGGCCCAGTTGCCTCCTGAAAAAGCACCTTTGGGACAACCATGACCTGGATGGCTGAGACTCTCCATAGACAGTTAGAACAATTAATCAGTGGAACAACTTGCCTCCAGAAGTTGTGGATGCTCCAACACTGGATGTTTTTAAGAAGAGATTGGTCAACCATTTGTCTGAAATGATATAGGGTTTCCTGCTTGATCAAAGGGTTGGACTGGAAGACCTCCAAGGTCCCTTCCAATTCTGTTATTCTGTTAAAATGTTCAACTTTTCATATCCTTCATCTCTATTCACTCACTATTAAAACATCATTTAGTATCAAATAAATTAAAGGATCAAAGGCAATTAAGGATAATTATTGTGTTTTATAACATATGATGTCTAGGAAAAAGTATGGGAAGATGATTTCTTTGTCTCACTGTGCTAGAATTTGAATTTATCCAATGAAATTATTGGCAGAAATATCAGCAAAATAAATGTTCAAATTATACAAAGAAGACATATTTATGGAATTTTCTGCTCTAAGATAATATTGACTGGGAATTTTGGAAACTATTTATCAAAGTTGGTATCGTCCCCCCCCCTTCCTCACAGAAGGGCTCTGGGTAGTAATATAAAGGCACCTTTCATCATATATGTAAAATGTATTAAAAAGCCAACAAAAATCTTTTTCTCTCTCTTCTACTTTCTTGGCTTTTTTTTTTATTCTGTGTTAATTTGTGTTACATTTTTATGTTCTCTTTAAAACTTTCATATGTGTGTGTTCGTTGTTCTATTACTGGTTGTTATATATAATGATTACATGGAATTGCTAAATTCAGAAAGTTTGATATTTCCAAATACTGTAATTTTTGGACTATAAGACGCACATTAGCTTTAGAAGAGAAAAACAAGAAAACAAGAAAACAAGAATCTGCCTCTGCCTCCGCTGCTCATTCGCCACCATCGTAGCCCATTTGCCATGTCCTGTTCGCTGCCACCCAATTGCCGCAGCCTGACCGCCATGAATAGGCAGCAGCGGCAGCGATAGGTGGTGATTCCCACCGCCTAGAACAGGTGATTGGCCCCACACCAACCCCCTCCCCCGCTGCAATATTTGCTCTATAAGATGCACAGACATTTCCACCCACTTTTTGGGGGGCAGTGGGAGTGCGTCTTATAGTCTGAAAAATATAGTAAATATCTATCTCTGTTATTTACTGTTTCTCACATTCTTGGTCTTCAATTTCTTGGAGGCAACTGGTTGGATAATGTGTGAACCAGAAGACTAGCTAAGATGGACTTTTGGTCTCATCTATTTTATATACTTACTGAACACTCCTACATAATCATATTTTCTTGCAGTCCTTTGGATAGTTTTCAGCTCTTTAGCTGGTCTCCTGATCCCTATGTAATGACTGAGTGCTCCTGTAGTTAATTTTAACATTTATGTCTTCTACTCTCGTGTTCTTTGGGTCTGTTAAGTTTTATGTGTTGGAAAACTGTTTATGATTCATGGTGACCCAGTGCTGTCCTAGCTACAAGGTTTACTGTAAATTCTAAGCTTGGTCTTCCATAGTAAGTTTTATGTTTTTTTTTCTTCTTCACCATGTTAGCAGCCAAGATTGGCAGAGAATGTAATAAAGGACAGCAGATACAGCCAGTATTTTTAGGTCATCTGAAACAAGTATAGCTAATCAGAGCGAGATATATTTGATTAGGGGGAGCTGTCTTCATACTTAGCTTAAGTTAATTGTTAAGTACAAGTCTTATTAATGACAGTATATATTACACAAAAATATGAGTAAACTAAACTTTCAGGAAAAAGGGGTTTATACATCCTTTGCTGTTTTTACTTTGTTGTTGTTAGTTGCAAAATCATGTCCTACCCATTGTGACCCCGTGGACAACATTCCTCCAGGCCTTCCTGTCCTCTACCATCCTCTGGAGTCCATTTAAGATCACGCCGACTGCTTCAGTGACTCCATCCAACCACCTCACTCTCTGTCGTCCCATTCTTCTTTTGCCCTCAATCTTTCCCAGCATTAGGCTCTTCTCCAGTGAGTCCTTCCTTCTCATTAGGTGGCCACAGTATTTGAGTTTCATCTTCAGGATCTGGCCTTCTAAAGAGCAGTCAGGGTTGATCTCCTCTAGGACTGACCGGTTTGATCACCTTGCAGTCCAAAGGACTCACAGGAGTCTTCTCCAGCACCATAGTTGAAAGGCCTCAATTCTTTGGCTCTCAGCCATCCTTATGGTTCAGCTTTCAAGCCATACATTGCAACTGGGAAAACCATTGCCTTGACTATACACACTTTTGTTGGCAGGGTGATGCCTCTACTTTTTAGTAAGCTATCTAGTTTTGCCATAGCTTTCCTCCCCAGGAGCAAGCATCTTTTAATTTATTGGCTGCAGTCCCCATCTGTGGTGATCTTGGAGCCCAGGAAAATAAAATCTGTCATTATCTCCATTTCTTCCCCATCTATTTGCCAGGAATTGAGAGGGCTGGATGCCATGATCTTAATTTTGAGTTTCAAGCCAACCTTCTTCACCTGCATCAAGAGGCTCTTTAGTTCCTCTTCACTTTCTGCCATTAGTTTCTGTCTCAAAAACAAACTGTTCCTCTAATTTAAAATAAAAATAATGATATAACCTTTCTCAAAATCAGTCCAACCAATCCACTGAGTGGATCAACTGAACTTATTTAGCAATAGTTTATGATCAAATAGGCAATAAAGTATTCCAAAATAGTCTGTGTAACCAGATTACAGTGTTAATTGATCAAGCAATGTTGCATTATTATAATGACTACTGTGCTGTTGCTGTTGCTGAAAAAGGAGATTTGGCTTTTATGAAATTAAATGTTTTGCACAGGAAAACCAAATTAAGAGCTCACAGAAAAGAGCACAACATTATTATAATTTTTTTAAAAAATGATAACTAATCATTATGACTCAACACTTCTTAGTGGCACATAATCAACCAACCAACCAACCAACCAACCAACCAACCAATTCAATTCAGTCAATCCAATCAGTTGTGAATTTCATTTGAAATAAAGCGAACACAGACACCCTCCTTTCACCTCCATTTCTGATATGAGTCATTCATTCTACTTCATTTCAAAACCCATACATACTTTGTATTGTGTTCAATCTCTCCTAGCCTTTAGCTTCTCTCTGAATTACTTTATTTGGATAAGTCAGATGGCCACATCCCACCAAGGAGCCTTTGTTGTAATACTCATTGAGCCAAACAGAACTCAAAAACTAAACTGAGAAAACCAGCTTCACCAATTTAAAGGGTGCTCCCTATTTGAATAGTTATCTTAAATCTACATTTCCTTATTTGAGGAGATGAGTTTTGTTCCATTCCTAACTGATCTAATTTCATGAGTTTCTTTTTTCAATACCAATGTTATTAAAAATTACAATTTACAACAATAAAAATTAGTGCAACTACAAAAAAAGAATAAAAAATAAAAAAAACATGAGAGAGAAAAATAGAAAAAAATAAGAATATAGTAAAAAAAAGAAAATATATAAAGAAACAACTTCTCCCTTTATCACAGCAACTGGAAACAATTGTAGTAACCTATCATTGTCTCTTAAAATACAATGAATAATCTCTTTTTCATGTATCACAATTCTTATCTATAAACAAATGTATAAAACCTCATCATTTCATGTCAGCAAAAGTGATATAAAATGCTTTTACTCTATTGAAAACAGCATAATTATAAGTTACAAAAAGTATGATAGAAAATGGAATAATTTTAATATCTTCAGGATGTGCATGTTTTCATTTCAGATAGCAGTTTTGAATTTTTTTATTCTGGAAGTCAAAAATAATATGCTAAAATTAGAATATACATTTCCATTTGTTTTGGCATTAGAAAATTACTTGGTGTTGCAGGTCTTATTTGTCAAGCAGAAATTCAAGGCAGATCTCACTACAGAAAATATCTGCCTGACTCAGTTGTTTACCTCTTGTCAACAATTTGTTAGCATGTCTTTTTCCTGATCCCTTCTAAATTACCTGAATAGAATGACAGATTCTGGGCAAGAATGAGACAAACATTTGAGGCACAGTTGCAGAATCTGTGTCAGGGACACACAAGGGAAGAACGAAGGAGAAAGTGGGTATAATTGACTTACTATTACCTACCCATTTTTCTTAGCCATGTCCATTTGCTTATTTTTTCCTCTCCCACTTTATTCTGTTACTATTGTTACACTGTTACAGGGGTGAAATTCAGCAGGTTCTGACAGGTTCTGGAAAACAGGTAGTGGAAATTTTGAGTAGTTCGGAGAACTGGCAAATACCATCTCTGGCTGGCCCCAGAGTGTGGTGGGAATGGAGATTTTGCAATATCCTTCCCCCAGGAGTGGGGAGGGAATGGGAATTTTGCAGTATTCTTCCCCTGCCATACCTACCAAGCCATGCCCCCAAGCCACACCATGTGCACCAAGCAGGGGTGAAATGCTCCCGGTTTGGACCAGATCGCCCGATCTGGTAGCGATGGAGGCGGGTGGTTCAGAGAACTGGTAGCAAAAATCTCTGCGCCCCTCCCCCATGCCCAGCTGAGCTGCATAATTATCAGAGGCTTTTTTTTACTTTTAAAAGCATTTTTTCTACAACCTCTTCGGCCAAAAAAATGCTTTTAAAAGTAAAAAAAAGCCTCTGATGATCGTGCGGCTCAGCTGGAATCATCAAAGACTTTTAAAAGAAAAAAAAAACCTTTTCTTTTAAATGCCTCTCACAATCCAAGCTGAGTTGGATGAGTTTAAAAGAAAAAAGTCTCTGCTGATCAGGCAAGTTAGCTTGGATCGTCAGAGGCATTTAAAAGAAAAAAACCCCCTTTTTTTCTTTTAAATGCATCTGATGATCAGGCAACTCAGCTGGGATCATCAGAGGCATTTAAAAGAAAAAATTCTTTTTTTCTTTTAAATGTCTCTGACAATCCCAGCTGAGTTGCCTGATCGTCAGAGGCATTTAAAAGAAAGAAGTCTCTGCCGACCAGGCAACTCAGCTGGGATGATCAGAGCCTTTTGAAAGCATTTTTTTACAACCTCTTCACCAAAGAGGTTGTAGAAAAAATGGTTTTAAAAGTAAAAAAAAAAAATTGGCCACACCCACCCAGTCACATTAACCCCCTCCCACCAAGCCATGCCCACAGAACTGGTAGTAACAAATTTTAGATTTCACCACTGCCACCAAGCCACGCCCACTGAACCAGTAATAAAAAAAATTTGAATCCCACCACTGCACTGTTACAATTACTAATTTTAATTTTAAATCATTAATTTGAAATAGACAGCATCTGGGGAAAGAGTAGAGAAAATTCACCCAGCCCATTGACTATGTTACTATTCTGCCTTTTTTTGAAACATACCAGGTTCCTTATATTCATTCCTCATCATTAATTTTGCTTTCCTGTAAATCCATAACAGTTAATCTATATTGGTTTTCCAGCTGAAAGCACTTCTGCCAATACAGTTTTGGTAGGTCATTTTCTGTTTCCTAGGTATAATTCCCTGTTTATTTTTATGGTTTCTTATTTCTTAGTGGTGGTTGCTGTTTATTAAAGATGGAAGATTGTTTTAGCAATAGCAATAGCATTTAGACTTATATACCGCTTCACAGTGCTTTACAGCCCTCTCTAGCCAGTTTACAGAGTCAGCATACTGCTCCCAACAACCTGGGTCTTCATTTTACTGATCTTGGAAGGATGGAAGGCTGAGTCAACCTTGAGCTGGTGAGAATTGAACTGCTGAACTGTAGGCAGACGGCAGTGAGCAGAAGTAGCCTGCCATAGTGCATTCTAATCACTGCGGCACCATGGCACCCCTGTTTTAGGCAGGAAATCAGCAAAATAATATTTTTTTATCAATGAAGCAATTAAATCACCATATCAAAGCATATTCCTGAATAAGACTCTACTTTAAACCAATCAATAAAATTGGGCATCCAATCAAATTGGGTGGTTTGGAAAGCTTCATTGTCTTTTAACTGCCTTTGCAGTTAAAAATATGATAATTTTTCTGCTGCATCTGGGTTGTTACAGGCAATATACAAGTTTCAATCTCAGTTCCATATATGGAGAATGATGAAAGGTGGAATAATATGATGGACACTTTCTGATATGTCACTGAGGGCAATCATCATATAAATACTCTGCTAATCAAACCTCTTTAAAATAGCAAGGAAAACATTGTTTTGAACTTCATTCACTTCCTCAACTCTCAACTACTTTAATGTGCCAACTTTGGGTTAATATAATGTTATATTTTGGTGCTGAGTGATCCAAAACAACTGCATTTTGGTCTTGAGGTAAGCTTTATTTCTATATTCTGTAGGATGGTGACAGTTGTAAGCTTCTTGACATGGATGAATGGCAGGCCTGGATTATCGAAGCATTTTCTTTCTGCTTTTATGAATGATCTTTTATGTTTTAAAGGTCTACAATCCCCAATATTTCCTCCCATTTTACCAAAAAAGGGAAGCAGCTACAGACATTTTGATGCTTCCCCATTATTATAATCTGTGGACAATCCTATGTAGGGTAAAATCTTGTATCTCAAAATTACTTACTGTAATTCAGGCTTTATCCTTGAATTTGAAGTCATAAACTTCAACCAACTCAATTTTAAATCAGGGCTTAATTTTTTTTTACAGACACAGGCCGTCTGATTATCAAGAAAGTATTTAATGAACTTTTTAAAATTTGACTATGAAATCTGCAATATATGGAAAACTATATTTGATGCTAAATCAACAGAATTTGAGAAAAGCAAAGTCTCATGATAGATCAAATACACACTAGAAAATTTCACGGTCATATTTCTCCATGGTGTTGTCTGGCATCTGAAGCCTGCCACATACAATTTTATTGACTTTCATTATCAGTATTGTGGACATTTCCCAAATTGCTCCAATATGCAACAGATGCAACTTGTAGAAAGCATTCAATGGCAAAGAAAACTCAGTATCTGGGCCAGTGCTTTACCTAATGGAAGTTTAATTGCCTAGCAGCTGCTCCTTGAATGTTGTTGTTGGACCTGTATAGTTCCTAATTGTCAAGTCTAGCATTTGGTTGTTCAGATCAACCAAGGTGGCTGACAATTCCCTTCCTTATAAAACACATGCATTTTGCTAATTTTTCTTTAGTTTAGAGGAGTCATTGCTTTTTGTTTGACTGAAACACTTCCTTTTCCTCTTCAAATTAGCTATAATATAACAGTGCTCAAATAGCAGATGTTTTAGCTTAGAGAAGTCAAAATGTGTATGCAACATATTACGTTATACAGGGTGTCAAACTGGTGTCCCGCAGGCCAGATGTATCACACGCAGGCCACGCCCACCCAGTTCCATGAAGGGGAAAAATGTCACGATATGTCACATGATGGCAACGTGACACTGCGAGTTTGACACCATGCCTTACCAAGCATGATATAAAACAATGTTTGAGTTTGGGTTTTGAAATACATGTTTTACCATTTATGTCCTATTAAATCCAACAATATTAACTGTTCAAAATCTTCCTAAAATGTTTTACATCAACATCAATGACCATTTTTAAATCTATTTCTATATCTGCTTAAAAAATAAATGTTTCTTATGAGAAAAGCAAGATGAGTACACTTTTTCCTGCAATTATTATTATTTCTGAGGTTGATTATGTTTATGATTTTGCCATATGTAGATGCACAATGCAACATTTACCTTGATTGCTGTAATTTTATTCTATTTTTAAATTTCTCTGTATAAAATACAACATCCATACGGTAATTATTAAAATCCCTTTAAGAAGCCATTTATGTTTCCCCAGGAGCCATTATTATTTCATTGTATAGATTTCATAGTTGGATTCATACAAAATGCACTGAATATTAATAAAACAACACTGAAATTCATTGAAGTGTATTGCACAATTATTTCTCTAATTGCTTGGTGAGGGAATTATTGCTTTGCATTGCAATAAAAGAAGAATGCAGTGGTTTTGATAAGATCTCCAGGGCAAATTTTACCAGGTTGCAACCTTGAAATCCATTCTCTTTCCCTTAAAGAAGTTTATACCTCTTAAAGAACTATACTTCTTTCCAACTGTAGAATAAGATATTGATGACTTAAATTGAAAAAAAAATACTAGAAACTAAAATAAATAAATAGAAAGATGCAGTTTGCATTCTTGAAATAACAAAGGAGTAAATCTGATATAGAGATGACATCATATACCATACTTTTCGGACTATAAGATACACTCCCCCCCCTAAAAGTGGGTAATATGTGTCTTTTACACCAAATGTTGCTGAAGCCCTGCCCACCCTCTGGCCCCTATCTTTCGGCCATTTTTGTCCTCTGCACACCTCGTTTTAGACCCATTCCAGCTGTGGGGATTGCCCCAGCACATCGCACTGATAGCCGCTGATTGCAGCCTCTGCACATCATGTTTTCGGCCTCTGTGTGTCAATTTTTCAGCCTCCTAATGCCCCGGTTTTGGCCTCCATGTGTCGCATTTTTGGCCGCTTCTGGGTTGAGGGGATTGGTGGTAGCGGCAGTGATGATCCCCACTGCTTGCAACTGGCTGAAAATGCAATTCACGGAGGCCAAAAATGGGGTGTGCAGAGGCCGAAAAGGTGAGGTGTGGAGGTAAAAAATGCAATGCATGGAAGTGGCAATTAGCAGCGATGTGCTGTGGTGATCCCCACAGCCTGGATCGGGTCTAAAATGAAGCATGCAAAGGCCAAAAATGTGATGTGTGGAAGCCAAAAACACAACATGTTGAGGTGGCGATGGGCTCTGGCGATCCCTACAGCCTGGAACAGCTGATTGGCTGTGTTCTGGGAGGCCAATCCAACCACCAATCAGCTGTTTGTGCTAAATCAGGCTGCAATAAGATGCTGAAGCTTACCAGGCTGTTTGCTGCAAGGATGCTAGCCAGATGAATACTGATGGATGCTGGTAGGCAGAGGCAGAATTTTTTTTGCTTGTTTTCCTCCCCAAAAACTAATGTGCATCTTATACTCTGAAAAATACAGTACATAGTTATTTTATTTAAAATATAGGCATGAAGGCAAACATTCCTTAGCTTAGGCCCTTATTCATTGATTAATACTAAATTCTGAATTATGTTAATTGGATCTACCACTGAAATGGTGAGTGCCAGTAAAATAAGAACCCTACCAATGAAACAATTTCCTCCATTTTCTGCCATCTGCCATTCCCTCAAATCTTTGGGGAGTTTTGCAACAAATTTTCAATATATAGGAAGCAGAAAGAGGAAAGGAAGAAAAGCAATCACATGACACCACCCTTTTTCCTTCTTGACAAGACCAAATCATATTTTTGTTTTATGATTAGTTAAGAGTAATCATTTCTCTTGGTTATGTATTGGTTCCGATGTAGATCTAAAACTTTTTCTCTTCCCAAGTTGTATTTGGTTTTACCTACTATATGTCTCTCCTTCATGGATTACTGCCTTATCGTGGCAAAGCAGCTTGTGTAGCTCAGTGAAGCTATGAGCTATGCCATGCAGGGCCACCCAAGATGGACAGATCATAGCAGAGAACTCTGACAAAATGTGATCCACTGGAGAAGGAAGTGGCAACTCACTCTAGTATCTTTGTCATGAAAACCCCATGGACAGTACCAAAAGGAAAAAGGATATGAAGCCTCAGGTTGGAAGGTGTTCAATATACTACTGGGGAAGAGCAGAGAGCTAGTACTAGTAGCGCCAGAAAGTGAAGTGACTGGGCCAAAGCCAAAAAGAAACTCAGCTGTGGATGCATCTGGTGGTGAAAGGAAAGTCCGATTTTGTAAAGATCTATACTCCAAAGAAATCTGGAATCCATGATCCATGAATCAAGGCAACCTGGATGTGGTCAAACAAGGGATGACAAGACTGAACATTGCCTTCTTATGAATCAGTGAACTAAAATGGACAGGAATAGGCGTCCGGCTGGAAGCCATCTTTTGTATTAGGCCTTCAGGCCTGCCATGTTTACTACTGTGGGAAACTGGGAGCGGGATTGTGTTGAGTATGGGTGATATATAGTCATAATAACATTCCTTTCTCAAAGAGTCAAGAACAACTTGCCCTGCACCTGGAAGGCTGGAGCTGGGAGGCATCTCTAGTTGGGACAATGTCTGATTGGGCCATGTGATGGACTTGTGGGTGTTGGGCAGGGACTTGAATTTTTCTTTGGGTGGGGAAAACCTGGAAACTTTCAGATTCGAGCTTTCCCAAATGTGCCAATATGACATCTCTAATAAAAAGTAACTTTGAGGAAATTCAAGCCTCAGAATTTTCTTTCGTTGGGGGTGTTACTTGGAATCCTGACATTGGGTGAATTTAATTCAGATGAGCATCATGTATACTACTTCTTGTGATCCGCCAGCAGCCTATGGAGCTGGCAGCAGAGTCGGACAGTGAGGAGGCTGGGGAAGAACAAGGGCCAGTCCTGGAGTCTGGGGAAGGCTCAGACAAGGGCTCTGCATCGGAGGCAGAGATGGGGCCAGGGCCATCTGGGAGTTATGTGTGGACTCCATAGCTTCCAGAGTCAGATATCAGAAAGACAGAGGAACAGGGGGAGTCTGTTCCTAATATGCGCATGCGCAGAGCTGTCAGAAGGCAAGAACAGTTAAAACAAAAGAGATGACTCAGGAGTAAGACTTGGAGATGACTGGCCCCTCCCATAAGACATAAAGGAAGAGCAAAGGTATGTGGGCCTTTGAAGGAAGCAACTTTGTGGATGGTGTCAGTTTGTACTTTGAAGCTCCATTTTTGACTCTCTGTTTCCGTGTGGTCTTGCCAAGATAATTGCCAATTAGGTCTTTGGCAGCGTGTCAAAGAAGATAAAGGTTTTTGGGACTAATTGTGTGCTTTTTACTATATCAGGAAGCCTAGGTCAGAACACAACTGTGGGCAAGAATCCCTCAGAAGAAATGGAGTAGCCTTCATAGTCAATAAAAGAGTAGGAAACTTGTACTGGGATACAATTCCCCAAAATGACAGAATGATCTCAGTTCAAATCCAATGCAAACCATTCAACATCACAGTAGTCCAAGTCTATGCCCCAATCACTGGTGCTGAAGAGGATCAAGTTGACCAGATCTATGAAGCCCTACAATACCTTCTAGAATTAACACCAAAAAATGATGTCCTTATCATCACGGGAGATTGGAATGCTAAGGTAGGAAGCCAAAAGATAATCTCAATAACAGGCAAATTTGGCCTTAGAGTACAAAATTAAGCAGGGTGCAAGTTTGTAGAATTTTGTCAAGAGAATACAATGGTTATAGCAAACACTCTTTTCCAACAATCCAAGAGACAACTCTACACATGGACATCACCAGACGGTCAGCACAGAAATCAGATTGATTATGTGCTCTGTAGCCAAAGATGAAGAAGCTCTATACAGTAAGTAAAAACAAGATCAGGAGCTGATTGTGGCTCAGATCATGAGCTTCTCATTCCAAAATTTAGGCTTAAATGGAAGAAAGTCGGGAAAAGTACTAGGCAACTCAGGTATGAACTAAATCATATCCCTGATGAATATACAGTAGAGGTGACAAATATATTTAAGGAATTATAGCTGATAGACAGAGTGCCTGAAGAACTATGGATAGAGGTTTGCAACATTGTACAAGAGGCAGCAACTAAAACCATCCCAAAGAAAAAGAAATGCAAGAAAGCAAAATGCCTGTCAGTGGAATCTTTGCAAATAGCTGAGGAAAGAAGGGAAGCGAAAGGCAAGGGAGAAAGAGAAAGATACACCCAATTGAATGCAGAATTCCAGAAAATACTAGAAGAGATAAGAATGCCTTCTTAAATGAACAGTACAAAGAAATAGAAGAAAACAATAGGGAGGACCAGAGATCTCTTCAAGAAAATCGGAGATATGAAGGGAACATTTCATGCAAAGATGGGCATGATAAAGGATCAAAATGCCAGGGACCTGACAGAGGCAGAAGAGATTAAGAAGAGGTGGCAAAATTACACAGAAGAACTATACAAGAACAAGCTTAACCTCGATGGGGTAGTCACTGACCTCGAGCCAGACATCCTGGAATGTAAAGTCAAATGGGCCTTAGGAAGTATGAGCAACAACAAAGCTTGTGAAAGGAATAGTATTCCAGCTGAGCTATTCAAAATCATAAAAGATGATGCAGTAAAAGTGCTACACTCAATTTGCCAGCAAATTTGGAAAACTCAACAGTGGCCACAGGATTGGAAAAGGTCAATTTACATTCCAATTTCAAGGAAGGGCAATGCCAAAGAATGTTCAAACTGCATTCAGTTCACATGCTAGTAAAGTTATGCTCAAAAGCCTACAAGCTAGGCTCCAGCAGTATGTGGACTGAGAACTACCAGAAGTCCAGGCAGGATTTCGAAGCACCAGAGAAAGTAGAGATCAAATTGCAAACATACGCTGGATCATGGAGAAAGCTGGGGAGTTTCAGAAAAACATCTACTTCTGATTCATTGACTATGCTAAAGCTTTTGATTGCGTGGATCACAACAAATTTTGGCACTGGTGGGAGTACCAGACCATCTTATTTGTCTCTTGAGAAACCTATATGAGGGTCAAGAAGCAATAGTGAGAACTGAACACGGAACCATTGATTGGTTCAAAATTGAGAAAGGAGCTTTGGCAAGGCTGTATACTGTCACACTACCTTTTTAACTTATATGCAGAGGATATCATGAGAAAGGTGGGGCTAGATGAATTGTAAATTGGAATTAAGATTGCAGGTAAAATATCAACAACCTCAGATATGCAGATGATACTACTCTAATGGTAGAAAGTGAAGAGGAACTAAAAAGTCTCTTGATGTGGGTGAAGGTGGAGAATGAAAAACTCAACAGTGGAGGTAGTGACAGACTACCTGGGCTCTAAGATCACTGCAGTTGGGACTGCAGCCAAGAAATTAAAAGATGCTTGCTCCTGGGGAGGAAAACTGTGGCAAACTTAGACATCATACTAAAAAGCAGAGACATCACTCTGCCAACAAAAATGCGTATAATCAAGGTTATGGTTTTCCCAGTTGCAATGTATGGCTGTGAAAGTTGGACCATAAGGAAGGCTGAGCGTCAAAGAATTGAGGCTTTTGAACTATGGAGCTGGAGAAGACTCCTGCGAGTCCCTTGGACTTCAAGGCAATCAAACTGGTCAGTCCTAGAGGAGATAAACCCTGACTGCTCTTTAGAAGGCCAGATCCTGAAGACGAAACTCAAATACTTCGACCACCTAATGAGAAGGAAAGGCTCACTAGAGAAGAGCCTAATGCTAGGAAAAACTGAAGGTAAAAGAAGAAGGGGACGACAGAGAGCGAGGTGGCTGGATGGAGTCACTGAAGCACTTGGCATGAGATTAAATGTGGGATGGTAGAGGACAGGAAGGCTTCGGGGAACATTGTCCATGGGGTCGTATGGGTTGGACACAAGTTTGCGACTAACAACAACAACAACAACAACAACAATTATCATAATAAGCTCAAACCAAAAACAACTGGATCACCACTTGAATACTATTAGCATTGGCCAATTTACCATCAATCAATTGCAAAAGGCAGCTTTGCCAGGTATAGTTTACATACTGTGATGATATCTCTAACAACATCAAACATCAACATCTGCCTATCATGGGAAGGACTTGAAACATCATGAGTTTGTCCACTCATGGACAAAAATGCCAAATCCAGTCTGAACATCTGGCTGACTGTGTGACAAACAATACATGAGTGAAGAATCTAGAACCCAGAATCATTCTGAAAATGAGATGGGCAGTATCTACATTTGTTTGATTGATAAACAAACAAACAAACAATGGCTAAAACTAATTACTGCATCCTAACACCATTTGCTTTATCTTTCAATATTTTTCTATTTTTACAAACTACCCTTCTTTCCACTATATCTATAAAAATGTCATTTTTTAACTTTCTCATTCTTTTTTAAGATGTCGTTGACTCCATCAGCAATCATTTTTTAGTCTTTCTCTTTTAATTCACCCATTTACTTGACTTTCATCAAAAAAATTCACAATTCAATCCTCAGTCATTTTCTCTACATGAGTGATCTACTTCAGTATTCCCTTTTTATTTCTTTATGTTCAGCAACTGTTCATTTTTGTTCCTCTCTCTTCTTTTTCACCACGAATGTTTCTTAAGTATTCAGTTCTAGTGCCTTCAATTTTATGTTCCCTTGACATACCTAACTCTTATTTCCATTTAACAATATGGGGAGAAAAATGCTCTTATACAAAGCCATTGTTACTTTGTTGGCATTCATTCTTTACAATAGACAACATAATACCCAGAACATTTATACTAAGATTTACACATTTTAACATTTTTGGTTACCTTGTCTGTTTACTTTATATTTTATCCTACCTTCAGTTCTGGTCAACTCAAGGAAGCATATATATAGCTTAAGCTCTTGCCTCATATTTTCCTCAAAACAAATGGGTTAGGTTGAGAAAGATCACTGACCCAAAGTTACCCAGCTGGTTTTCCCGCCAAAAGAGAATTAATGAATTCACTAGAATTCATAGTCTCATGGTTCCTAATTCCTGTATCTTAGTCACTATACCAAAATGTGTCTCTTTAATATTTATATTCAGTAAGCATGAACTTCACAAGCTCATCTACTTCTTCAGCTTTTGCTATTTAAGCCTAATTTGAAATTGTTCACACCAGTGGCAATACCAAACATAATTATCTTAATCTTTGACATACTAATTTGCACAACCAAATTCCATCATGTAATATAATAATTTGTACCATCTATATTCAAAAATATACTTACTTATCACCACAAGTATTCCCTAGACTGTTACCCATAAATGCAATGAATAAGCAAGAAGACATCGCACACATCTTTAACACATTCCCTGCTTAGTGCTGAACAGCAAGTATCTGGTTTGCTCTCTCCTGTCTTGTAGAAATGCAGTGCACTTCCAAAATTATGGCCTTCTGATCACCATTCTGCCAATCATGTAGCCCACTTGTTACTAGATATTCAGAAACACCAATACCTAGTGCAGTCCTTGTTGACCCAAGTGACAATCAATCCAGTATGGGTGCCATGTTATTTATGTAAGAGACATTCTTTGTCTGGCTTCTCTGATGAGACCTTCCTCAGAGCATGGAAGCCCTACAACCACATCAAGGTGTTTCACTATGGGATTATTATTATTTAAATGTATTACAGCCATCCACTCCAAAACACTCTGGGCAGCTTATAACATATCATATATACCATTCATAACATAGCAACGAAGCATAAAAATCCAGGCAAAGCAGCCGTAACAGTAAAAAATCACAATAGGGGCCCATTAATACACTAACTCCAGGCCTAGGAAGAGAGACAGTGCTTAAGGGTTTTCCAAAAGTCTAAAAAAATGGTTGTCATACTTGGTTGTCTTGGTGGATAATAGTAGTAGTAATATCCCTTTACTACTGGTTCGCAACGGGGCCAGGCGCATGTGCACACTTCGCTCACTCACGCGCTCTTCTACGCAAGCGCAGTGGCATTTTAGTGATGTCAGGGTCAGTGGGCGGAGCCTCCCGCCGGTTTTACTACTGATTCTATAGAATCGGTGTGAATCAGGGGACCACCACTGGTACATAGACTCTGGATTCTTTTCCCAACAGCATACATCAGTAGTGGGTTTCAATTTTCTTTGCTATCAGTTCGCTATTGGGAGCATGTGGTGCTTCTGCGCATGTGCAGAGTGTTTTTTATGACATCCAGGCAGGTGGGCGGAGCCTCCCACCACCACCACTACCGGTTTGCCCAAACTGGGGTGAACCAGTAGCAACCCACCACTGGCATGCATGTATCATAAACATGATATAGAAAGACCATGAAAGCTATTGCATTCTCTTTCTTTCCTTATCACTCTTTCATCCTGTTTGTATATAAGGGATTTAATGTTCTCTTTTGTTCTTTGTTTTAATTCCAGGGGGGAAGGTTACACCATTGAATCCTTCTCACAAAAAGCTCAAATAAATGCATAAACCACCATCTGCTTAAAGGAAATGTACATTTGAATTTATATGATATTTGTTTAAATCTCAGTCTAGTTTGTCAATGCTTGAATTTCTCATCTGTGAGTGGCCACATAACACTATAACTGTTCTGAGCTGACATTGAAGACTATTGATAACTACACCTTTGGGATATCATAAATGCATCAAGTCTCTGCCAAATATGGAAACTTCCAGAGATAAGACTCAAGATTTGCTTTATTATTCAAGTAAAGCAGTGGTGAAATCTGGTTTGCTGTGCACGCATGTGCAGTGTGCACCAAATGTACACTGTGTGTGTGTGTGCATGTGCAATGCACACCAAATGCATGCTTTGCACACATGCACACCGCAGGTGCTACTGCACAGTGCTGAAAAAGGAGGCTTAAGAAGGTAAGGTAAGTAGAACAGCGAGGGGGGGGGAACAACTGTGCCGTGTGATTTAGATTCACTAGAAAGCAGGATTTCCTGCTTTCTAGCAAATATAAATTGTGCGGCACAGCTGATTGTCGGAAATACCGGTTCATGCGAACTGGTAGCATTTTTTTACTACCGGTTCACCTGAACTGGTAGCTTTTTTTACTACCAGGCGAACTGGGCGAATCGGTCTGAACCGGTAGCATTTCACCTCTGAAGTAAAGGCATTTGGAATTAATTTGAGAGTAAAGTTCTCAGAAGCCTATTTATCTTTGTTTTAAAATGAAAGAAAAAACAATAAGAACATTACCCTTTTATCCATTTGACTATAGAGTTTATGTTCATACCCCCATTTAAATACAAAGCTCGTCTCTTGTAAAATGAGCTTTCAAGTACTGAGCTGACAAACCCCAGGGGAAAATATGTCTTTTATTAACAACTGCTAGTTCAATTCTAATGTTTAAGAAAAACCTACTCTTGCAGGAGTAAAAGGTATCCTCAGATTCAGAAAACTGCTGAGTGAGATGGACCAGGTTGTTTCTGTTTAGTGTTCTGTGTCCAGGGCCTGTTATCTGCTTCTTTCTTGGCTGATTGAATTTAAATTGCCTCGGAGAAAAACCATCAATTTTCTATGTTATTCAGTTTCTATTATCTGAATGATGGGATGAGTACACAGCACACCTTGCTGCATTATGAAAGATAATGCATGCAAATATCCTCAAATGTGGTTTCTATATGTTTCTAAAAGTACGCAGGCTTTCCAAAGCAATGTGTTATTAATGAGGAAAGATCAATAATGCCAAACTATCCATGGCAAATGCATTTATTTAGGAGAGATTCAAAGTCCTGCTGGATCAGAATAATGGCCCATCTAGTCTAGGGGTGTCAAACTTGCATTATCATGGTGGCATCATATGACATATTGGAACTTTCCTCACCTTCATTAAACTGGGCAGGGGTGGGGCCAGCATGTGATGCATCTGGCTCACAGGTGTGAGTTTGACACCCCTGATCTAGTCCATCATTCTGTGTCAACAAGATTCAGTCAAGAAGCTCAGAAATTCTACCAATGCTCATTAGAACTGATATTTCAGATATTAAAAGCCACCTTGGTCTATCACTTAAGGTCCCCTGATATAAAGTAGGTGACTGTGAGTTTAGTCCCACCTTAGTCCCATGATGGTGCAGTGGTTAGAATGCAGTACTGCAGGCTACTTCTACTGACTACTGGCTGCCTGCTTTTCAGCAGTTCAATTCTCACTGGCTCAAGGTTGACTCAGTCTTCCATTCTTCTGAAGTCAGTAAAATGAAGGCCCAGAATGTTGGGGGTGACATGCTGACTCTGTAAATCACTTAGAGAGGGCTGGTAAAGCACTGTGAAATGGTATATAAGTCTAAGTGCTGTTGCTATTGCTATTGAGGCATGAAAGCTGACTGGGTGATTTTGGACCATTCACTCTCACTCTCAGCCCATTGCGACGAAAATAGAAGGAAAGAGTATTATGTATGTTTACTACCTTGGGTTATTAATAAAAATAATAAAAGCAGGATATAAACAACAAATGCCTATAATGCAAGAGGCAATCTAGCTAAAGTAGTGGCCTTTGATAGCCATGAGCAAGAGCCATTGCTATGTAGCCTCTGATTAAAGAGATTTAGTGACATATGCTAAAACTATGAGAACTATCTGAGCAGAATGATATTAGTCATTCCAAATATGCAAGTTTTGGCCAAACTATTATCACTACTTTTGATTTTATCCCCTTTCTCGCTTTCCTGACTTTATTCTTTCATTTATATTTTAGTTTTAAAATATAAAACTATATTTTAAATAGTTTAAAATATAGTTTTTATATTTCAAAACTATTTATGTTAATCTAGTTAGAATTTATATTTGTTATGTGAATTTCTGCAAATATATTGCTTTATGTTACTTTTGTAATATATCATTTAGGTACAAAGTGCTCATTCTAAAGGAAAGGACCAACAAAACTATATATTGGGGGAAATCATTTGTAAAAATGAAGTGTTGCTATCTTTCTGGGAATTTTTGTAATATATCATTTTTAAAAATTATTTTCGCTAGCACTATATTTTTGTCATCATTGGCATCCTTCAGTCTCAAAAGACTGTGGTGTCATGCTCTGGAAAGAGGTCCTAAAACAGCATCTAGTATGATTAAAAAGGCCAATTCAAGAGTGGCAATCCCTTCCACACTGAGGGCAGATACATTCTATCCCCTGCCCTGCCGCCAGATTTCACTGGTTCCGGGACTGCCTCTTTGCCTCAGTCTGCCAACCAAGTATCTCTTTGAATGGGAGAAGGCCAGGCTGCGTTTTTAGCCTCCAAGCTGAATGACCATAGGTCACGTTTTCCCAGTTGTTAATGTCCATTCTCAAGGCGTTTAGATCCCTCTTGCAGATATCCTTATATCGCAGCTGTGGTTTGTAGATTTCTCTTTAACATAAAGTCTTGGTGAGCACTTTCTCACAATGTATATACATTTTGGTGCACAGGTTTTGTTGAGTTGTAAATAATGGAAAAGCGCCATTAACCCATAGATTTCATTCAGTAGGGTAGGTGCCCTACAGAAGAACTTTCTATTATAAGGAAAAAAAAAAAAACAATTGGCCAAGTTAAGTTAAGTACATTTCTTTGGAGTCAAATTGAGCCATGTAGCTATGAGATGATTTTATATCTGCCAGCTCTAAGAAGCTTATGTCATTGTTGATTGAGAATGTTTCTGAAGAGTCTGGTTTAGGGGGGAAGGCTTTCTGGCAATCTTAAGTAATTACTTTAATTTCACTATACTTTGAACTAATTTGTAAACAAGCTGCTAGCATGTAGCTTGTGATAAACTTATTAATGTAATCTTCATGTTGTCTTTCCTAGCAATAGGCAATTTTGTCATAGGCACATGCTGTAGGCTGTCTTAATTTTTAAAAAAATCAGAACATTTAGTTAAGCTGTGAGCCTTAACTATTGGTGAGAACAACAGTTATACAATTATATGGCAACATTGATTTCCATGTAGTACAACTGGTTATTGCCAACTAACATAAATCTTGGGGCTCCTGGTGACTAAGAATATAGAAGTGAAATTTTCTTCCATTTCTTTCCCTTTCCTTTCTTTTTGCTGTTAATAAAATCCATTTATGCACCAGTACCATGCTGTTTTTCTTCTCTTGAATCTATATGGATAAAACCTTTGTTCTGTAAAACAATATGTATATTCAAGAAATGGAAAATGGATGAGTTTGCCCAGAAGTGAATAGAATTAATCTATCTGCATTCCTTAGATTTTAAGAGCAGTATTTTTCTCCACTGCCAATTTTGTAGTATTTTGGAAGGAAAGTATGGAATGATGTCATAAGCAGCCACGAATAACAGAGGAGAGAAAAAAAAAGAGAGGAAATGGTCTGCATCTTTTGTACCAAAAGCTCTTAATGCTTGATGATGATGATGATGATGATGATGATGATGATAAGAACCGGTGATAAAATCCCTATTTGAAAAGTAATATTTGCAAACCTTTTCAGAAAGGATTGCAATAAATTCAAGAATAATTCAATGTGGGGGCAAGGAAAACTGACAGATTCAGCCAGCTAAGCAAAGAGCCTGAGTGCTTAGCTCATAAAAGTCAGCATTTTAATCTCTGTGTATTGAGACACATTTATGATGCAGGTTCCTCGTCTTTAATAGCTTAATGGCAGATAGGCTGTAATCGGTTTGTATCTCCTCTATACCTGCTGAATTTGGCTGGTGCAGATGGGCAAGCATTTTATGTGCCTCATTTCTTGATGCAAAGTTTATTTGGAAAGTCCTTGAAAAGGCACAGTATGTAAAAGTGAGAGTGTTAAAAAATTAGAATGCAGCAAAAAATGAAAGATAAATCCTTTCCTAGCTGATCGAATACAGAACAGAGAAAAGAGCAGCAGAAGCTAGGCCTGCTCTACCAAGGACAACTCCACAGCACCAGAGTCAACATTTCCAAAAAGAGGAGCATATGGAGTAGTGGTGTGCTGCTTTGTGTAATATGTAAAAGCAGTAGTAGGGCTATATAGATTTTGGAGATTTTGGAAAGGGTGCTTTATTTTAATGAAAATTCAAGCAAAACTGCTTCTTGAAGCAGCCTTGGGAAGTGATGCTTAAGAATAGAGTAAAATAAAGCAGCTGTGCTGCTTTGGTTTGCCTACCCAACTAGCAATCACAACATCCTCTTCTTCCCCAAAACTGCTACACATCATGACGCCTCTTCATCAATTCATCTCATCTAAGTGATGAATGTTGCCTTTGGGGTGCAAAGCTGCTTGTCAAGGTAAATTGAAGCCACTATGCGCAGGCCTATGAAATAGCTACAGCCAAGGTTTTGTTTGTTTATTCATCTTATTTCCATATCCACCCATCTCAACAAGTTATTCTGAGGGATGTACATCATTATAGGATTCTACTTTTCCAAAGGCTTAGAGTTACTCCATGTGGACAATCTTTATTTGGTTATTTAGAAGCGTTATAGCCACCCAACTCCAACTGACTCTGAAAAACGATCTTATAAATTCATTTCAATGCATATGAAATAAATACGTTTATTTCAACCACAAGGGGATGATTCCAGACCAAGCACTCATTCTCGTTTATCCTTTTCCAGATTCACAAGGTAACCTACATATATACAATTCTAAGTGCAAAAGTGGTACATCTGGGATATTACTGAAATAAGCACAGAAAAGATTGAAATTAAACATTTGTGGCAACACCATATATAGCAGATGCAGCATTATTGTGCAAGCTATCTTCTGCATTATCTCTCCTGCCCATCAGCAATGACATATTTAAGAGTAGCATTAAAGAATGGTTAGATAGTCAGTCAAATAACCTGGTAGAAAAGGCCAGCATCAAAAGGTCCCATCTTTAACTTTGTCCCATGTAAACTGCAAGAAAATATATCACCAAAAGTTTGTTTTCAAATGATTTTCAAGAGCAGATTCATATAAAGATGTTTTATTTTTTTTTAGTTTTGATTTTTTAAAAATGACATCTTGATTATATACACAATAGTAACAGATATTAACATAAACATTCTTTCCTCAATCTTCTTGTTTCCTACAATTACTTTTACCACTAGGAATTTACCTGCACTACATAGCTTATAAGAATTACACTCTCCATGTATTAGTAATATGAGGATTCTTTTTTTTATATAAAAGTTTTTTTTAAAACAAACAAACAAACACATAATATATCAATCCTTCCATTTGTCTTGGTGTTTCTTCCATGACTACTTCTTTTTATTACTCCTCCTATCTTCATTTCTCCTTGATAATTTCCATTTCTCTGTTACGATATTTCCCTCCAAATTACAATACATTTAATATAACATTCTCCTTATTTAATTATATTCTCTTTTTTAACCAATCATAAAATTGTCCCCATATCTTATAATAATCCATATCCTCTCTCTCTTTAATCATCAAAGTTAATCTGTTCATTTCTGCACAATCTAAGGTTTTTTTAATTACTTGCCCTTCCAAAGGGATTTTCTCTGCTTTCCATCTTTGCTCAAATACTATCCTCGCTGCAGTTATTATATGCATAATCAAGTATATATTTTCTTTACTAATTTTCTCTGGTAGTATACCCAATAGGAACAGGTCAGGTTTTTAATCAATGTGTTGTTGGATCATTTCTTCTAACCATGTCTTAATTCTGCATAATATTCTTAATTCTTAAATTCAGTAGTAAACATTATTCTACAAGAGTTTTGGGAACTGGGCATAAAGTGCCAGTTCTGCCACTATTTTCTGAGTTCAAGTGTTTAGAAGAAAGAAAGCTATCCATGGAGCACAAAGTATAACAGACTTTTTTTCATCCCAAGTGTCTTCATTTGCAATTCAGGTCAATGAATAGCTATCAAATGCTGTAAAAAATATTTAGTTTCTGCATCCATGATTTGAAACTTCACAATAAACTGAGGGCAAAAGGTGGGCAATGTGTTAAGAAGGTTTTACACTTAATTCTGTAGCGGCTAAAAACATACGCTCTATAATCAGATCCTGAGTGTACAGCATGAAGTTGGATTTGTTGCTGAAATGTGATTCCAAGAAAAACTGAGAGAACATTGGCTGATAAATTTCATGGTCTTTAGACTCTAATGCTCAGGGTATGGGAAATAGACAACATGAGTTTGAAATCTCAGTACAATGAGATTTGATATATGATTTAATAAATATTGTGGAGAACTGGTGACATGACCATGGCTGGAACATAAGATAACATTTGTCCAAAAGGAATAAAAGTAATTGAAAGGATGGATGAGTTGCACTGCACTTTAAAAAAAAGTCCATCTCTACTGACAAATCTGAATGTATGAATTTGGAATGCTATAAAGAGTCTATGAATCGTAAGCTGCCCAGAAACATTGATTGAGATGGGCTGCTATAGAATCTGAATGAACGAACAAACAAACAAACAAACAAATAAATAAGTGTTAAAATAAGTGTCTATGGAGATTCTCAGTCATCCAGGTCATGGTTGTCCCAAAGGTGCTTTTTCCAAAAGGCAGCTAGACTTTCTGGTGCTGTTAAAATAAGTGGAACAACAAAGAATAGGTTTGAGTTAGTATGGTTGTATTTTGATCCAGCTCCCCAAACATGACAGACCTTCTGACGGGAACTCAAAATATTCCTTTATTAGGAAAGCTGGCAGCGGCAGCCCCAGCAAAAAGTTTACCTCACAGGCTAACAAACCCATCTGGCTGGAAGATGAATAGTTGTCTGCCATATCTATTCATCTCTGCCCCTTGCCTTTTATCCCCAGATCTAGGGTGGGGTCTCATTAGCAGCAGTGGCTCTTCCTTCCCCAGGATTGGGCCATGGCTTTCAATTGCTGATGCCTTCTCTGCCTTCTGCGCAGCTGTGCATTGTGCACTGGATCCAGCTGTTCCTCTTCTTCTTCATCAATCACCTCCAGACTGGGGGCTGCTGACTCTCCATCTGGAGGGCTTACAGACTGCCCAGGCTCCACCTCTGTCTCTCTCTCTCTGCCAACTCCATTCCCTCTTCTCCCTCAGAGTTTCCAGGTTTCCCTGATGCTGACCCTGACTCCCATGCTATCTCCTCCTCTTCTGATTCGACTGCTGGAGGGGCCACAGCCGACAGGGCATAGCAGGTTGTCTACTATCTGGTCAGCACCCTTCCCTTCCCAACAAATGTGGATGATGAATTTAAAAAGCAAATTACAGATCTTTCAAAAAGGCATGATGCCATAGTGAGGGGAGACTTTAATCAACAGTTTTCTTCTTCAGAAGATGAAGGAAGAAACAGGAATATGAATTAACTCAGGAAGCAGAAATTGTTATTCCACCCTAGATTTTTTTTTTCATTTACCAAGTAGTACTGATTTGTTCTTTCAACACAAAATACTCTCAACTATTTAATTCAGTGCCACAATTAAAAGACAATAAATTTTCTTCATTCGTTGTCAAAAATTACAATGCATTTTTTATTGTCAGTGTATGTCTCTGCAATTTAACAATTTGCCTAGATTTGTCATTGCTTTTCTCCCAAGTAGTAGTCATCTATAGATGATGGCTATACTCACCATCACTTTGAGATTTTTAGCTTTATAAGATAGACTGTTTCTTTCCACTTATTTATATTGGATTCTTACTGCCAAAATCTTAGGAACTTTTGCACTCTCTTCTTTCACCTTCAGCATGAGATGTCTTATGTTCTTCTCACTTCCAGCCATCAAAGTGTATAATCAATTCAAAATTCTTCCCATAATTTTGATTCTGATTTCCAGGCCAGTATCTTTCATGTTACATTCTTTATAAAGAAAATAATTAAATATATTGATAACATATTTGGCTCACTCTTTTTTCAATTTTCAACTATGTCAATTTTTCACATTGCATCCTAGAAGCAACTGTTAGTTTCAATTGTAATATAAATTCATCAATAGACAGATTAGATGGTCCTGTATACCCAGGGATGTCCATAACTTGTTATGATCTATTAATCAAGTGTGTATAATAGAATAAACAAAAATAGAGGTATGTTTTTCTGCATGTGTGTGCATGCTGTAAAGCTTAATGAGTAAGCTTGATTATGGATTAATCAACATAAAAAGAGTACATACCACCCTTTAAAAACACTTTTATAGTAGCTATATGTGCCTAAAAAGTTTTTGGTTTACACATATTGAATTCAATTAGTAGTTACTGAAAAATTCTCTTTTATCAGAAGAGAATCCAAATAAAAGCCTTCTGCTTTTCCTAAATAAAATATTTCAGACATGAGAAGTAGCAAAATAACTCAGAGCACTACTTGACAAAGTAAACAAATGCCTGTTCCTGTCTCTGTTTTCAGTCTGAACTCTTGGCCCATGCTAGCTATCTGATGTACCCTATTGCCCCTTGCAAGAGGTTTCCAGTGGAAAAGAGGGAGGTTGAAAGGGCAGTCTTGTACTTTCCAATATTTAAAACATTTATTCACAGATATTTACTTCCAGAGACAGTGGTTCATGCCATGAATCCATTATGTAGCACAAAAGAAAGTGTTGTGAAAAAAAGGTGAGAGTCAATAATAAAAGATTCTGTAATAATTCTTCCATCCATGCAGTGCAACACTCGTCACCTTTCATACACATCTCCTGTATTGCCTCCTAAATTTTAATATTACATATACAGTAAAAGAGCCAGAGAAATGTTTTGCTAGGGAAAAAGTATCCTATGAACTATACCAAAAGCCATGGTTATTCAGTCCCCTGCGAAATTTAATGAAGACATTTTTTCTTAATTCAGGATGAATTATTATCCATTCTGCAAGATGGATATTGCAGAATGTCATTTTTCTGCTTTGTGGTTATCTAGCCAAATCTGGATATAAGTATTTTGACATTATTATACCATTTTCACTTTGGTCTCATAACCAATCTCTTCATTCTTATTCTTTTTAGAATGAAAAATAATTGATGGAACCCCCTTTCTAGATTTTTGTTATATTCACTGAAAAGTTACACCTATAAAAATTCAGTTCAGCCCTAATAAGAAACACAGAAGGAATAACACTCTTTACATATTGCTGTGACCCATCTGTTATATATTGTTTTAGGCAGAGATGGGCTGCTGCCAGTTCACACCGGTTTGGGCGTACTGGTTGTTAAGATTCGGCACAAATTGGCCCCACCTTGCCTTGAGTGACATCGAGTTGGCCACATCCACTCAGTCACATGACCCCTCCTCCCAGCTATACCCATCCAGTCTGTAGGACAAACTGTTTGTTAAATTAGTTGAAGCCCACCACTGGTTCTGGGTATATTTTTTGGTGTAGTAATTAATATGCTGGACCAGATTAAAATCTTTCTCAGCCATGACAGTTTACTAGAAGACTGGCCAAAATCACTCTTTCTTAGTTCAACCCACCTGAAAGACTAGATGTGGGGATAATATGAATGGAGTACCCTATATAACTCCTTCGGGAAAAATGTGATGTCCTCATATGAGGCACGAGATAAGTATTCTTCCTTCTTTAAACAATGAAAAAGAAAAGAAAGAACAAAGACACCCTGTTATCCCAGAAGGCAGCCTACCAACAGAAGCAAAAGGAACAAATAACCATGATGAGACACACTCATTTTTAGAGACTTCTGAGGTGATGAGTCTTCATTTCAAATATCACTCTTTAACATCAATTCACTAGGTGGTGTTACTGTAAATGTTCCATTTGTTATTCTTGTTCCAGCTCTTCCATCTGCAACACAAGGATAAAAATACTGACATATCATCCAAGGCAGTTGTACCAGCTGTTGAATAATATATGCACAGTGCTTTGAACACTGGAAATGTGCTCTAGAAATGCTATGTATTATTAAGACAGCTAATGTTTATTCCTGGTTCATCTTTCTACTATTTATTATATAATTTGATCCCAAAAATTCATTTAGGTTTGAAGCCATGGAAGTAATTTCCAGGAACATGCTAGGATTGTATTTATCTACATGCTGGCCCTTCCTCCTTTTCTACCATTCAGTGACAGATTAGTTATGTATCTGAATCCCTGCACTAAATTTCTCCATTCCTCCTTTGCCATTCTTTTTAACTGTAAATTCTCAGAGATGCTTTTCTCATGTTTATGTGTTATAGAAGCAGACAACTGTGGCAAAATAAAGGTTAAAGAGTGCTAAGGTAAATAGGCTTCCTTTAAAAAAATCACAGATTTTGGTGTTTGGAATGTTTAACCTCATGTCCCAGGGAAAATAAATGGACTTTTATAATAGGCATTTCCAGAATCTGATTTGCTTGCTTTGATGCTTTTTTTATTGTGAAGGAAACTATAACATAAGAGAGTTTTAATTGGCCTTTTAATGAATGGCTTCATTGCAGATGAGTACATGTGTATGTGTGGGAGAGAATTACTTGCAAAAGTCTCCTCTACACTCAAATCACAAACTATGCATCAAACACAAAAGAGATGCTCTTAAAAATCTATTCTTTTTTGTTGCTGGAATTATGGATGGATTCTATTCATGGTAAATTAATCTCATAGTCCTCTCCACTTCCAGGCGTAAACATTTATAGATACATTTCATTCTCCCATGTTCTAAAGACATCAATTTGAAATAGAATTGCAAGTTTTAATTTGTTTTGTTTGTTTCATCCTGCCTTTATTACTTTTATAAATAACTCAAGGCACCAGGCATACATAATTCCTTCCTCCTGCTATTTTCCTCTAAATTTATTTTATGTTAGCCAACCTTGAAAGAACATTCCTACTTATCTCTGTAGGCTGGAGAGAGACAGAGAGAGGGAGGGAGGGAGGGAGGGAGTGGGGGAGAGAGAGAGAGAATATTAATTTGATTACTATATCATATTTTTCAGTAAATATTGCTATATCATATTTTTCAATATAGTGACCTGAGCAATGATCAGTAAATTAGGTTCACTATGACAGAAAATAAATATATTTACAGGAAATATATTGTAGGGATATGCAAACCAAGTGCAAGCTAGCTATATTCAAACTGGAGAAGATTCAAAACCATGCCTTCTATGTGGGTCTGGGAACAAAGGAAGAAGGAACTGATATGACATTAACAGTCTCTTAGACAAAGAACAGCAGAGAAGATAGGTCATAGAATAAGCCCTTAATTTCTTATTTATATCTACACTGTACCTTGTCAGTAGCATGTTAGTACATATTTTGTGAGCAGACAGGCTGTATTCACACAGAAACTAATGGGGATGTTGACTATACTGTATGAGCTTTACGAAAATACAAACTAAAGGAGAAAATTGTAAACATTAATGTACCTTTTTACTGACTGGTTAGTTTACACATGAAGTAAAAGCTTAACTTTGATTTCTTAAACAATCTAGAAGGTGGATGGATTAGTACATAATGATAGGCTAAAACATGGTTCAAAAACCATATAGGGTTGGCTCACCTCGCATGACAAGTGAAAACCAAACAAACTACTTAATTGGTATCTGTAAGATTTTTGAGTTGATGGACATAATTGGAATTTTGAAAGCCAAGTATGAGTCTGTTCACAGAATGGTTCCATGGTTGGTGTGGGCAATAAAAACACTTAAAAAAACCCAGAAAGCAAACTACTGCTATTATTTATTTATTTATTTATTTATTTATTTATTTATTTATTTATTTATTTATTTATTTATTATTTATTTATTTATAGGTTCGATTTATATGCTGCCCTTCTCCGGAGACTCAGGGTGGCTTATAATGTGTTAAGCAATAGCCTTCATACTTTTATATATACCTGCTTAGTAGGGCTTTTGGGCCCCCCTAAGCGGTGTTCTTTTTATACAAAGTCAGCTTATTGCCCCCACAATCTGGGTCCTCATTTTACCTACCTCAAAAGGATGGAAGGCTGAGTCAACCTTGAGTCATACTGCAATATGCTTGCTTTCTGTCAACCTCCCTACTGTCAAGGGTATGCTCTATTATATTATCATTCCTGTATTTGTTTTCTTTTAGGCAGATGGGCAAGCTTAAAAAATGTGGGCAGCAGCCATACACCAAATTTTTATTTCCAAGAAAATAAAAATAAACTCTAAGCATGTCCCTGAAGAAATAGAGAGAGAAAGAAATGGGGAATATCCAGTGGTGAAATCTAAAATTTGTTACTACCACTTCTGTGGGTGTGGCTTGGTGGTGGTAGGGGTAATGTGACTGGGTGGGCGTGGCCATTTTTTTTTGCTTTTAAAACCATTTTTTCTACAACCTCTTTGGTGAAGAGGTTGTAAAAAATGCTTTCAAAAGGCTCTGATGATCCCAGGTGAGTTGCCTGATCGGCAGAGACTTTTTTTCCTTTAAATGCCTCTGCCGATCAAGCAACTCAGCTTGGATCATCAGAGCCATTTAAAAGAAAAAAATGTTTTTTTTTCTTTTAAAAGCCTTTGGTGATCCCAGCTGAGCCACGCGATCATCAGAGGCTTTTTTTTTTAATTTTAAAAGCATTTTTTCAGCCAAAGAGGTTGTAGAAAAAAATGCTTTTAAAAGTAAAAAAAAAAAGCCTCTGATGATTGTGCAGCTCAGCTGAGCATGAGGGGGTGGGCAGGGATTTTCGCTGCCGGTTCTCCGAACCACTCATTTCCATCGCTACCGCATCGAGCAATCCAGTCCAAACTGGGAGCATTTCACCCCTGGGAATACCTGTTTTGGTTTAACATATCTTATTTGTGTTAAAAAGAATCAAGGGAAGAGAAGAGAAGAGAAGAGAAGAGAAGAGAAGAGAAGGGAAGGGAAGGGAAGGGAAGGGAAGGGAAGGGAAGGGAAGAGGGTAGGGTAGGGTAGGGTAGGGTAGGGTAGGGTAGGGTAGGGTAGGGTAAGGTAAGGTAGGGTAGGGTAGAGGAAGGAGAGGAGGGGAGGGGAGGGGAGGGGAGGGAGAGAGGAGGAGAGGAGGATAAGATAGGATCAACTGGGGCAAATAAGTTTACACTTATGATGTGATTACATTGCAATCGTGAGACCTTTCTTTTCTTTAATGCACTTTTATTCATTTATGCAATTTATTTATGCAATTTTATTGTTAGTAATCTTTCTGCAATAGGCTTTGTCCATTGTTCCTTATGCAACCATTCTTATATAATGGATAAATTATTTGCTTTCATCAGAATTGTCATGTCTATATACATTGGCCCAGAAGTGGGCCAATATTTATAATCTAATCATGCTGATTAGACTAGCTTAGTTTGGTCTTGGTTTCTAATCTCCTGCAGCATCTGAACACCTTCTCTGACTTCAGCTATGTATGTCAGCATCATTCCTAAGAACAGGTAGCAGGGGTGAAGTCCAGCAGGTTCTAACAGGTTCTGGAGAACCAGTAGTGGAAATTTTGAGTAGTTTGGAGAACTGGCAAATACCACCTCTGTCTGTCCCCAGAGTGGAGTGGGAATGGGGATTTTGCAGTATCCTTCCCCTGCCATGCCCACCAAGCAACGCCCACAGAACCAGTAGGGAAAAAATTTGAATTTCTACCCTGACTGGTAGCATAAAGTAAAAGTTAGTAGAAGAAGATACAGGTACTTTTTTCTATCTAAACTCATTTAGAGATAACAGCAAAATTTTATCATGTTTTGTTACTATCGCAACCTCTTCTGGGCTAACATTTTTTTTAATATAGTCAGTAAATCAAGACCAGGCTTTCCTGCCCTCCTGCTCCTTTTCCTTTTGGCTCCCTACTGAAGACTTAAGGTACTTTTTTAAAAAAGTAAGAGAAAATAGTTTTGTTAATGACTAGGAGATATAGTTTATTTTTGACAAGGGAATTTGAAGGTAAGTTGAAGGCAGGTTCTTTAAAAGAGTTCATTCAGTATGTTGAAAGAGCAAAGGAAGTTAACTCTGCCCAGATTACATTCAAGCATACTTCTTTTCCCTTTTTTCATATATATACTAACAGATAAGGTTGAAAAGATCAGATAGTGTTTTATTTTGCCGGATAATAAATTATGCTCCAATATTTTCCTTTCCAATAAAAAAGTTTTTTTCTTTAATTCTATTTCATAACCTCTAGATGGAGCTTATGTATGGAGACTGCTGTGTAAAACATATTATAATATTTCCTATTCAAATTTGAAAAACAAGGGTGCTGTCAGTCTAATGGCTCTACTCTGTAACATATTTCACTGCTTTGCAAACTATATTTCCATGAATGTTAATGTGACCATTGATTTTACAGTGTTTGCAATTTGTTTTGGAAATCAAATTGATCCTATACTTGAGTTATGCCTTCTGTAGGGGATGAAATTGTCCTTCTCTAGTTGAATAAATGTAAGCATAGCAGGATATTATATCTGCTAGATCTTTATTTCAGTATTAGATCTTTAATAGCACCTGCTTGGCAAAATATACAGTATACAATGCTTTTTATTTCATTACATATGGGGATTATTTTAATGGACTCTAATTGAATCCAATAAAGAATATGACAAAAGTGTTGGAAGAAGGGGTGAATTTAACTTGCCTGCAGTATTTTCAACTTCAAGTGAGATGGAGAGAAGATCAGAAAATTGGACTAATGTTACATGAAGAAGATTTGGTGACTCAGATGAAATGTAAAGGGCCGGTGCATATTAAGCGAGTGTATAACTTATTGTTAGAACGAGATTCAGAGGGTGAATTAGTTAAAGATTGTATGATAAAATGGGCACAAAATTTTGCAGAACAGTAATGTTGGAAACATGGGAAAAGATTTGGGTCCAGAATGTTAAATTTACACAAGCGCAGAATCTGAGGGAAAACTTTTACAAGATGTTTTATAGATGGCATTTAGATCCCAAAAAATTATCATGTATGTATCCAAATGTTCAGCCTAAATGTTGGAGGTGTGATTGTTTGGATGCAACTTATTTTCATATTTGGTGGACTTGTAGGAAATTGAAAGCATTTTGGATTAAACTTTGGTGGGTTATGCAGAACATTTTGAAGAAGAAGCTTGAATTTTCTCCTCAATTTTTTTTATTGGGGATAGTTAAAGATTGCTCATCGACTGAAACGAGATTGATTTTATATATGATTACTGCAGCTAGATTACTGATTGGTCAATATTGGAAAAAAGATAGCGTACCCACTATAGAGGAATGGATATTGAAGATGTCTAATTTTGTAGAAATGGCTAAGATTTCTGCATACCTAAAAGACAGGACCCATGAAGTCTTTGCTAAGGAGTGGAAGAAATGGGTAGAGTACATGCAGATTAAATATCAAAGTAAGAAGTTTCAATTAGCATTTGATTCTTAATTATATCCATTAATTATTTTATTAAATATTTGAATTTATATTTCTATTATTTTTTATATTTCTATTAATATCTAGACAAATTATAATGTTAAAAATAAGTTTATATATCTGATAGATGAGTTTTACTTTTATATATATATATATTTAAATATTATTACTAATATCTATTAATTATTTTAAATTTGATGTAACTATATATTTCCTATCTTTTTAAAAATATTATTAAGATTGAAAATTGGGAATTATTCTAAAAATTTATGATGCTCAAAACTGTTTTTTCTTATATATTTGTTACACATGTGATATTTGTTAGATTGTCATGAGTTCTTATAAAGGATTCATGATTACTATATATTTTAAGGGGGCAAAAGATATTAGAAGGCTAGATTATTTTTTTATTACTATTCAGGTTAAATTTGTTATATTTGTTATATTTTTACCTGGATCTCACCGGGTTTCTTTTTTGTTGTTTGATGTTGATTGATATATATGATTGATTAATAGTGGAAGTCAGGGGGGGAAGGGGGGAGGGATAGGGGGGGAAAGGGAGGGGGTGGTTGATGGGGGGGGAGTGGGGAGGGGAAAGGGGTATAAAAATTGTATTGTAAAACTTTTTCAATAAAAAAAAAAGAATATGACAAAAGTGAACCTGTGATTGGGGCTTTCTAGGGATGAGCAAAAACATTTTTGAGACATACAGGTGCCTAGCTATGTGATCAAGAACTGATCATAAATGATCAGTGAAATAATATAGAGACCCATGTTATATTTCAGTGAATGCAGACTTTGAAAAAAAATTGTGGATATATTGAAAAAAATCGAATGCATATAAGCTAGTGAGAGGATGCTTCTGTTTGTAGGAAGCCCATGTAGTTTAATACTCTGATTCTCCTTGTTTTCCCTAGCTCTAGATTTCAAATTTCCAGTATGTCTGTTACAAAATTTCTCCTCTCCTCTCCTCTCCTCTCCTCTCCTCTCCTCTCCTCTCCTCTTTCTTTGTAGTCTGTAGTTTCTCTGACTCTGAACCAAGATTAATTGCCTTGGAAATCTTGTGACTCTCCAGTCTACCTAAATAGAATTTAAGGTGGAAGAATGATTTCTCAAATGTTAAACTTCTTGGAGTTTGAATTGGACCCAAAGTTGTCTCAAGTATTCTTTGAAAGGGGGCAATGGAGATGTTAGGAAATTAAACAGAAGGCAAATTGCTGATCTTCTGAAGGCTTTAGGTTGCTAATTATCTCTTTAATTTACTTTGCTTAATGATGAAATTCTGCTTGGTTAACTCTGCTTGGGAATATCTTAGAACAAGAAGTGCACCCTGCTGAAATGACAATTACCCTTTCCAGAAAGTTCTGTAGAACATTCTCAAAATTCTCAATGATGACAATTTTTTTTTTTTTGGAATTTTTACTTTGGGTCTATCTATACTTGATTCCTTGGGACAGTGTTTTGTAGTCTATGGTCTAGTGAAGAACATTGTGTACAATCGCAAAATAATAGAATAACAGAGTTGAAAGGGAGATCTTCTAGTTCAATCCTTGCACAAGCAGGAGACTCTATGCCATTCCAGACAAGCAGCTATCCAGTCTCTTCTTAAAAGCTTCCAAAAGCTTCCAGTGATAAAGTAACCATAACTTCTGAAGGCAAGCAGCTCCACTGGTTAATTGATCCAAATGTTAGAAAATTTCTTCTTAGTTCTAGGTTGCTTCTCTCCTTGATTAGTTTCCACCCATTGTTTTTTTTCCTGCCTTCAGGTGTTTTGGAAAATAGATTGACTCCCTCTTCTTTGTGGCAGCCACTTAAATATTGGCATACTGTTGTCATATCATCCTTACACATTACACATGTGTAATGTGTAAAAGAAAGATTTTGTTCATTTAAAGCAGTCTACTACTCCAATAATGTTAAGTTTTTTTAATCTCCTAGCAAGGGAAAAGAAGCCATGTGTGGCAATTGAACAGATATGAAATATGTGCTGAGTTATGGTGAACGAGTTCAGTTGCTGTGATATTTCTTTTTCAGATCTACCATTTCTAGACTTTATACAGAGTGAAAGAATCAGGACCTTACACCCAAAAGATAGATGGTATACATTTTACTCTAATCCTCAAGAGTCATGGTCGAGAACCAACATGGCATGGGTCAGCAGAAATCTTGGATTAGAAATAGGAATGGCAGAAATCAGCCTGAATACATGGGCAGATCATAACCCATTAGAAGTGAAGTGGAAGAGTTCACAGAGGAAGAAACAACAGAGATGGAGGTTCAATGTGAAATTGTTGAGCGATAAAGAATGTGTATAAAAACTTAAAGAAGAATTAAAGTCCTTTTTCAGAGAAAATGAAAATCAAGAAACTCCTCATGGGATGCAATGAAGGCCTATCTAAGAGGAGTTGTGATACCATATAGTGCACATAAAAATAAAGAAAAAAGAAAGGCTCTTCTTAAGTTTTGTACTATATGTGTTTTAAGTTTGGCTGCTCACCGCCCTGAGTCCCCCTGGGGAGAAGGACGGTATATAAATTAAAATAATAAATAAATAAATAAAGATCATCTAAACCACTTAGGAGAAGCTGAAAGGAAACTCCAAGAAAATCCGGGAGATAAAGTAGCAAAAGAAAGTTGGCTGATGTGGAGGCATAAATTGAATATCATAGATCAAGAAGATCTGGCACATAAAATAAAAAAGAACAAAACAATACTATTTTGAGAATGCCAATAAGCCGGGCAGATGGCTGTCTTATAAATTAAAAAAGGAAAATGAAAAAAAGGAAAATTCACATATTAGAAGACTCCAAGGGTAATTTGTTAAACAAAGAAGAGGAGAAATTAGAAATAGCTAGGGAATATTATGAAGCCCTATACAAAGAGGAGGAGATCCCAGAAGAAAAAATAGAGCAATATCTGGCAAGCGAAGAGCTTCCATGGATAACAGAGGAAGAAAGGGAAATGCTCAATGGAAAGGTAACAGTTGAAGAATTAAAAACAGCACTCTCTAAACTTAAAAACAACAAATCGCCAGGCCCGGATGGATTCCCAGGAGAAATATATAAAAATCTAGAAGAAATTTTACTATCAAAATTAGTGGAAATTTATAATGAGGCATTGATGGGTTCCAAAATTCCAGATTCATGGAGGGAAGCACATGTCACACTACTGCCGAAAGAAGGTGCAGATCTAAAACAAATTCAAAATTACAGACCAATTTCTCTTCTAAACACTGACTACAAATTATTCATCAGTATAATGGTGGAAAGAACCAAAAAAATATTAAACACTCTGATACATAAGATCAAAATGGATTCCTCCTGGGGAGGCAAATTAGGGATAATCTGAGAATTGTGTTGGATATCTTAGAGTATTATGAAGAGCACCCAGGAAAGCAGATGGCCTTAGTCTTTTTAGATGCACAGAAGGCATTCGACAATTTAAATTGGAATTTCATGATTAAACAAATTAAGATAATGGGATTTGGAACAAATTTTGAAAAAATGATAAAAACTATCTACGACAATCAAAGGGCGAGTATTCTATGAAATGGAGATAGGAGTAAAACATTCCAGATCAGGAAGGGGGTAAGACAAAGATGTCCCCTATCACCATTATTATTTATTTTGGCTCTAGAAGTTCTGCTACAAAAAATTAGAAATAATGAGGAAATTAAAGGCCTAAAGATTAGGAAAAATATATATAAAATGCAAGCATTTGCAGATGATGTGACCTTGATCTTGGAAGACCCATTAGAATCCGGACAAAAATTTTTAGAGGAATTGGGCAAATATGGAGAAGTAGCAGGATTTACATTGAATAAAACCAAAACCAAAATATTAACTAAGAATGTAACTGAGGTGCAGAAGAAAGAGATAGAAGAAAAGTTGGGACTACAGGTCGTTACAAAAATAAAGTACCTAGGAATCTGGATAACTCCAAGGTGTTCATCCCTAAAGGAAGATAACTATATGCCCTTAATTAAGAAAATAAAACAAGATTTGGACAGATGGAAGAAAATACAGTTGTCACTCCTATGCAAGATAGCTTCGATTAAGATGAGCATCCTCCCTAAATTATTATACTTGTATCAAACCATACCTGTAAATTTAGATATATTTTTTTCAGAATTAAATAAAAGTATCAGGAAATTTGTGTGTGTGTGTGTGTGGAGTTGGGGGGAGCCAAGGATCTCCTTTAAAATCTTACAGGAAAAAAGGAATATAGGAGGATTTGGACTCCTCGATTGGGAAATATACTACAGGGCAGCCAAATTAGTATGGATAAGGGAGTGGGCCACTCTAGAAAATAAAAGGATCCTAACTCTGGAAGGCCACGATCTACAGAGAGGGTGGCACGCATACCTATGGAACACAGAGAAGAAAAAGAAAACATACTTCCATAGGCATAAAATTAGGGATACATTAATACAAACATGGACTGGAATCAGGCAACAATACAACACAAAAGTCCCAAAATGGCTCTCCACGATGGAGGCTCTGATCTATCCCAACAGATGGGGAATGGAGAAAATGTGTAGGTACAAAGATATTCTAGATGGAGGAGGAAACCTTAAATCTAACGACGCCTTGAAAGATCAAGGTATTAATATAGACTGGTGCACTTACTACAAATAAAGTCTAGATACCAGAAAGACAAGGAAGAATGTAGCTTAGAACTAGGATCCAATGGGTTCGATAAGGTCCTGATGGGAACAGATAAAAAAGATACTGGCCAAACTATGTAACTACTTATTGGATGATGACAGTGCAGAAGGTATAATCAAAAACCAAATGAGCGCATGGGAGAAGAATATTGGACACAGCATAAATTTAAATGAGTGAGAAGAGGCATGGAATAAGAATTATAAATTGACCAGAACAGTGACTTATAAAGAAAACCAGTATAAAATGCTACACAGGTGCCATCTAGCCCCTGTTAGCCTAGCAAAGATGTATCCAAATATACACCCAAATTGTTGGAAATGTGGGCATGGCCAGGGTACTTTCTTTCACATGTGGCAGACATGCCCCGAAGCGAAAAGATATTGGAGTAAGATTCGGAGATGGTTACAAGAAATAATCAGAGAAGATATTGAATTGGCACCTGAATTATTTCTCCAGGGAATAGTAAAGAGGACCTATGGAAAGAAAAAGAACCATTTAATAATACACATCACTACAGCTGCTAGACTGGCATACACACATTACACTGGAAAGAGAAAGCTCTGCATCAGAAGAACATATAATTAGGAAAATAATGGAGTGCGCAGAGATGAGTAAATTAACCCATAAAATAAATGAGGATGAAAACTCAGACTACTATACCGTTTGGGAAAGGTGGTATAAATGGATGAATGATAAAATAAAAGGAGTAAAACGTGTGTCTAATAAAAGGAATAAGTAGCTAAAGAGACACCAGGTATATATCTTGTATATATGTATAAACACTGCACTTCCGATGTTAATAGAAATGTTATTCTATGTACTTTCATAAACTTAATAAAATATTGAATAAAAAAAAATCAGGATCATAACTTCTTAGTCTATATTTTACTTCCAAATAAGAGAATAAGAAAAACTAGGCTAGATGAAGTCAAAGCAGGGGTGAAATCTACTTACCTTCCCAACCGGTTCAGAAGTCACGTGTGTGTATGGACCCTCTGTGCATGCGCAGAGGGTGGAGCCCCACACTGCCATTGCTACCAGTTCTCCAAACCATCGGCCACCATTGCCACCGGTTCAACCAAACTGGTCCAAACCGGGAGCATTTCACTCCTGAATCAAGGGCTGGTTTATGTTACATGACAAACATGTACCATGCATAGACTAGTGATTGTGGATCAGATATAGCATTAACAACCCTATCCATGCATAAAGATGTAAGCATTACCAAATTGTCCATTGTTGAAATGGGACTCTTTACTCTATTTAAACAAGTTTTAGAAGTATATATTGCCTTCTTTAAGGCAGTGTTTTACATGGGCAGTCATATCAGTCATTGGCGAGACTACTAAATGTTTCAAACTGCCAGGAAAATGAACTATGTGCTTCAAGGCAAGTTGTAGAAGACTAAAATAGATGACACACATACTATTATTATTCTGTAAATTTTGAGAACAAATTTGTTGGTCAGGGAGCATATGAAAACAAATTATGTAATCATTTATCTGAAGTTTAGGGACAATTTACAAACTAAAATAAGAAATGTACAACTTGACAAAAGATTAGGCAATAATTGCCTTTAAATAAAAGGAAGCATATCCAGAGAGGAGAATTTTTCATGTAGTAGCTGAGCATTGTTGTGTAATTAACCAGATATTTTATATTCTTAAAGAATTGGAGCTATAAAACCACACACAGCTTCATTATTAATACCGAGATTGCCTTGAATTTTCCCAAGTTGTCTTCCCCTGCAAAAAGGCTTCTGCATGTGTACTTGAGAATTATTTTGGTATTTCCCTTGATAGTTTTTTTTTTGAGTTAACTAATTGTTAGAGGAGGCTCAGATTACTACTGCTGCATTGTCACTTTATCAGATAGAATGATTGGTTTTGAAAACAAAAACAAAACTACGCCATCATAGATGTTTACCTTAAGCCTTCTTTCCAACAAAAATCTTAATGGAAGAAAATACAAGTAGTCCTCAACATACAACACTTAATTTAGTGACTGTTTGAAGTTACAACAGCAACTGAAAAAAATAACGTAGGACCATTTTTCATACTTACGATCATTGGAGCATTCCCATGGTCATGTGATCAAAATTTTTAACGCTTGGAAATGGTTCATATTTATGTTGGTTGCAGTGTTCTGGGATCATGTGATCACTTTTTGTGACCTCCTGATGAGCAAAATCAATGGAGAAACCAAACTGACTTAACAACTATGTTACTAACTTAACAACTAAATAGACTAGTCTAGACTAGACTAGACTAGACTAGACTAGACTAGACTAGACTAGAATAACAGAGTTGGAAGGGACCTTAGAAGTCTTCTAGTCCAACCCCCTGCTTAGGCAGGAAACCCTACACCACCACTTCAGACAAATGGTTATCCAACATCTTCTTTAAAACTTCCAGTGTTGGAGCATTCACAACTTCTGGAAACAGAAGTTGTTCCACTGATTAATTGTCCTAACTGTCAGGAAATTTCTCCTTAGTTCTAGGTTGCTTCTCTCCTTGATTAGTTTCCACCAGTGCTTCTTGTTCTACCCTCAGGTGCTTTGAAGAATAAGTTGACCCCCTTTTCTTTGTGGCAGCCCCTGAGATATTGGAACACTACTATCATGTCTCCCCTAGTCCTTCTGTTCATTAAACTAGACATACCCAGTTCCTGCAACTGTTCTTCATATGTTTTAGCCTCCAGTCCCCTAATCATCTTTGTTGCTCTTCTCTGCACTCTTTCTAGAGTCTCCACATCTTTTTCTGCAATGATTCACTTAACAACTGTGGCAAAAAGTTGTAAAGACCTTAACAACTGTTTCACTTACCAACAGAAATGTTGGACTAGATTGTGATTGTAAATCAAGGACTACTTGTATATGACAGATAGTGGAACAGAGGAAAGAATGTGCAAAATGAGCCTTTTTATAGTGTACAAACTGGCCTTGCTGAAATGAGTGGTTCTTGTTCTTTTAAAAGGCATATCCTAAGTACAAACCCTTGAGTAACTCTGCCCCTACAAGAAGAGCTCTAAAGTCTATTCACAACCTCTTGCTTCTCTACCATTCTTGGGAAAGATCCAGATGTTGGGAATGAAGCTGCCAGCACTTTTCCTTAGAGGAACCCATCTCTGACCTTTGTTTACTCAGGGGGAAAAAAGAGGGAGTCAACCTATTCTAGGGAATCAAGCTATTCTCCAATGTACTTGACAGCAGGACAAGAAGCAATGGATAGAAACTAATCAAGTAATTTAAAACTAAGGAGAAATTTCCTGACAGAACAATTAATCAGTGGAATGACTTGCCTCCAGAAGTTGTGGATCCTCCAACCCTGGGAGTTTTTAAGAAAAGATTGGACAACCATTTGTCTGAAATGGTATTGCCTGAAGAGGGGATTAGACTAGAAGACCTCCAAGATCTCTTCCAAATCTCTTCTGTTATCTGATAATGGCTAGAATAAGAAAAAAATATGTGTTAAATGAGCACCCTTTATTCATTAAGAGTTCATCCCTTTATTATACATATCAAATTTATGCCAAGACCTGGTGGCCTAGAGGTAGAGCTCTTGCCTCACAATCAGGAGGTTGTGAGTTCGATCCTAGGTAGAGGCAGATGTAGGATCTCCTGCTTGGGCAGGGGGTTGGACTTGATGACCTGCAAGGTCCCTTCCAACTCCGTTAATCTGTTTAAAAAAAGTAGAAAGAAATTGAAAAGGCACAAAAAAAGAATGAAGAAGAGTGAGCAAAAGACAATGATTTCTCGAGACCTTGAATTCAGCATCAGATCCTCCACCAGGGTTCTCTCCCACTCGCTTCCCCAATATAGTAAAAATTCCAGGCTTAAAAATGTAATCTATGACATAAATTGCTTTATCTAGCTTTTACTGGTACACTGCTGTATTTTGATTTCTATGGGTTGGAGGCTTCTTTTCTAACCTAAGTTTCAGCCAGCCATAGAGGAGAGATTATTCCCAAGGGAGAAGAAAAAAGAAAATTGAGATTGCCTACCAGTTAAGGAAAAGCCCACCTGATTGATCCTTACCTTGAGATTGGTTAAGAAGGCTTTAAACTTAATCTTGCAGTTGGGAGAAATGCATACTTTATAGTCAGGAATTCAGATAAAAGTCTTTGTGCAGTAGAAAGTAGGTCAGTTGCTAAAATGTGCTGCTTAAACTATTCCAGGAAAAATCTGAAACAACACTGGTTTATGGTTTATATTATCTAACACCAATGTTCAGAGAATGGGAAACAAACGAGATAAAGTTTGAACTCTCAATACAATAAGAGTTTAGGAAATAAGGCAAACATGTCACTGGAGAATGAGTGGGATGGCTCATTTGCTGGAAAGTAGGATAACATTTGTTCAAAAATAACAGAAGCCATTGAACTGGAGGATGAGTTGCACTGTATAAAATATATCTAGTCTTGCTCAGAAATCAGAATTAAGGAACATGGAGATGCCAAATAGCATGTCTGTTAAAACAAGTGGAAGAACAAAGAAAAGCAATACTGCTGATGCCGTTGTCCACTATTTCCTTCTAAACAAAGATGTGGATGATTATTTGAAAGCAAATTACAGATCATTCAAAGAGGAATGATGTCATAGTGATGGGAGATTTAAATTACTCCAACATCTGTTGGGAAACAAATTCTGTCAATTGTGAACCTTACAAGAAATCTGACTTATTCTGCTGACAGTTTCTTCCTTCGGGGAATAGATGAAGATACTGGAACATGACATAGATGAGGAAGTGGAAGAAGCAGGAACATGCAAGAATATGACTTTATAATGCCAAAATTCTTGAATCAAAGGGCAATTAAAATTGAAGACAGTCAAATATGCATTTCAAACTGGAGTGGGTTTTAATCAACTTAGAGTAATGATCAAAAGTAATGACCATGGCCGGAAATGCATTATGGTAAAAGAGCTCAGAAGAATCAGTAGTGAGTCATGTTGACTTTTTTTTTTCCTTTTTGCATTTTGTGGATTGCTTCCTCTTTAATGATGTCAATCCAGAATTCTTCAAGCATTCTACAGTAATGGCCAAAATTGTGGAAACCTTTGGGGAAAAGTGCATTTTCTAAAATTAGCTAATAACACCACTATTTTGGGAGAAATAGTATGGGGTGAAATGGTCCCAGTTCAGACCGGTTTGTCTGAACCAGTAGTGATGGTGGCTGGTGGTTCAGAGAACTGGTAGTGATAGCGGTGCAAGGCTCCGCCTACCTACCCGGTCATTGTTACTTCCTAGTTTTAACCAGGAAGTAACCTGTTTTTTACCCTCTGTACATGTGCAGAAGAGTTTGTGCATGCACAGAGGGTCCACGCGCAGGCAAGTAAAGGTAAGGGAAGGTAAGTAGATTTAACCCCGGAGTAGAATCATAAAATTATATATCAATGGAAAGATAATTTAATCAAGAATGTAATGCAATAACTTTTATGAAGGATTTGCTATTAGAATAGCAGTTACAGTATAAAGAAAAAAAGTGAAATGTAGAAAAAATGAGGTATACAAAAATTATCACCATAGAAAAAACGAGATATACCAAAATTATCACATCAGTTAATACATAGTTGGGTAACCTTTAGCATGAATTACGGCCTTACAATGTCTTCCAATGGAACCAAGTTTTTTAGTTCTGCAGCTGTTATAATGTGAAACCAAGCTTGAATGATTGCTTCTATTAACTGGGTTTTATTGATGGATTGCTTCTGACTAACAAGTTTCTTTAGTCGGTTCCATAGATTTTCAATTGGATTAAAGTCTGGGCTATTCTCAAGCCATTTCAACAGTGGAATATGATTATCTTGATTATCTTGAATTATCTTGAAACTTATCTTGAAACTCAAAAAAAAAAAAAAGTGGTGTTATTAGCCATCAAACTTCAAAAATACACTTTTCCCGAAGGGTTTCCAAAATTTTGGCCACGACTGTATTTATCAAATCATATCAAATCCATTACATCTATTATTTATTTTAAACACATAATCATATAGAATATTCCTCATTTCCCATCATGGATAACTCTTTTGGAAATATACTCTTCTAAAAAAATAAATAGCTCACTGGAAGTCCTTACTCCTTTACTATTACAGGGTAAAAATTCATAAAGGAGTGGCTTTTCTCATTCCTTTTGAAGGAATGTTCAAAATAAAAGGAAAGCAATCAATAAACCATCTGCTCAATTAAGAAGGCAAATAGCTAACAGTTCCAAAAGAAAAGGCAGAATTTTCCTTTCATTTTTTCTAAATCCCACCAGGGAATTTTAAAGGGGTATGACTGGAATTTGAGAAGGATAGAAAATGGCCAGGAATGCCTCTTTATTAAGTTAATTTTTTTAAAAAAACCAGATAGTTTGATTCCTGGGATACTGTTGGAGCTGATGGTGTGGCTCAGGGTTGAAATCCAGCGGGTTCTGACAGGTTCGGGAGAACCAGTATTGGAAATTTTGAGCAGTTTGGAGAACCGGTAGTGGAAATTTTGAGTAGTTTGGAGAACCGGCAAATACTACCTCTGGCTGGCCCCAGAGTCAGGGCAATATCCTTCCCCCAGGAGTGGGGAGGGAATCGGGATTTTGCAGTATCCTTCCCCTGGAGTGGAGTGGGAATGGAGATTTTGCAGTAACCTTCCCCTGGAGTGGGGTGGGAATGGAGATTTTGCAGCATCCTTCCCCTGACACACCCACAAAGCCACGCCCACCAAGTCACGTCCACAGAACCAATAGTAAAAAAAATTGGATTTCACCACTGGTGTGGCTGAATGTATTAACTTTGAGAAATCCTGAAGAAGAGGTGAAGGGTCAAATGACTGGAGGAAACCAATTAAAAAAAACTAAAGCTCCAGCAATTACAGCCTACTCAGTCTGATATCGACACCTAAGAAGATTTTAGAGTAGATTATAAAAAGGTTGATGGTGTCTTGGAAATAATATGCAAATTGGCATAAATTTCTCAAGAACAAATCTTGCTGGTTAAATTTTACCTTCTGTTTCTCAGATTACTTGATAGATTATAAGAACTATATAGAATTTTGTAGAGATAGCATATCTTGACTTAAGCGTTTGACAAGCCACCCCACAACATGCTGATTGACAAGCCCCTTAAGTGTAGAATGGTGGCATGACAAGTTAGTGGATACATAGCTGCTTCAGAAATCATAGTTAAAAGTGCTCATAAGTAGTTCATTCTTTTACAATGGAGAAACTGTTTTAGTTTTCATTGATAATCATGAATTGTCCAGTATTGGATTTTAGTATAGCTTCACTCTTGAAATAACAACAATTCTACTCTGTTGGCCTTGAAAACCTGGCTCTTTTCTTAGTTGTTGTTTGGCAGCTCTAGCATGGATGCATTTGTCTGATGGTCTGTATTTTTAAGGAGCCTCAATGTATTTTTAGTTGTTAGTTTTTATTTGTTTGTTGGCCAGAATTTCTTGAATAGAGGGACAACCATATAAATGAATAAATAAAGAAACAAACAATAGAACACAGTGGAAAGTGAGCATTATCACTCTGTGCAGTCAAAAATTAATGAGAGTTTAAAAAACTGAACAGTTTTCTTTCTGTATAATATATTTATATCCTTTTTCTTTTCTCTCCATTTTTCTGATTTTCCCTTTATTGTACCTTAAAACACCCTGCCTAAGAAAACCCCTATCTATCATATCAAAACAATCATATCAAAACCATTGTGAAAACTAACACACACACAAACACACCCACACCCACATACATACAGTTTCTTGTGTAATTTGTGGATTCCAGATTTGTGTTATTCTACATAGAAGCAGGGATTAGTACCAAGAGCTATTGAAGATAGATTACTATAGGCTTATAGGAAACTATGCTCCATATGTTTTGCTAGGTTTTATTTATTCTTGCAATATTTAAGATGACTTGTATCAAATAGCTCTCAAAGAAACATTTAATGCAATGTTTACCAAAAGTGGCTTATTTCCACTTTCCTCAATCCTACATTGTAGATGTATGTATATTATAAATCAGTAATATTACCACTTAATGGGATGCCTTAGGTCAGTCTTGCCCATCTTGGCCCCTGCTGTACATGTTAAGATTGAAATTTCAATTTCCACAATTCCCATGAAGTGTTTTAATTTGCATTATCACTATTACTGGATTGTTGTAACATTTTACAGACTACCATAAAATAGGAACAAAGGAAACAAGCCAAATAGAACTTGTGGTGGAGTTTCCACCTCCCATAACTGTGTAAGAAATTGAAACAAAGAGGTTTTTCTAAGTACAAGGTTAGTTTTTTGGTGGATAGCTTTGAACTGCGTCTTCAATCTATGTTTTTATGCTCGATTGGTAGAGTCACTGGTTTTAGTTTTTGTTTATTTTTTTCCTGCAGGTGCATCATCATCATCATCAACAATACCTTATTGCTCTATGATGGCAAATTGTGAAAGTTCCTCTCCTGATTGAAAATTCAGTTGATGCAGATGGGTAAAAGTTTTGTTTGGCTCATGTTTTGATTAAAAAAGTTTTAATTGTATCATTAAAAAAGAACAAGAAGGAATGAAAATTAAAAAGAGCATAATTAAAAAAAATAAACAACACCTCCCCAAATTATTCAATATTGGCTTTTTTTAATATGCACTTTGGAAATTGATGCATTTATATTTTTCTAGAGCTTTATATCTACAGCTATGTTTTGGGAAATTAAGCTACTTGGTTGACAAGGATTTTGGACTAGTAGTGCAAAAATAATAAAGTTAATAATCTTTCTGCAAATGCTTCAGTGGAGTTGAGCCAATTTTTTACTGCTTAGGAGTTGAATTTTTTTTTTATACTTTCGGAAATCACTGTTCATTTTGTCTCAGATCCTTGGTATGTGCCTGCATACCCAAACAATCAATAAGAGCAACCACCACAGGGCAGTAGAAATCATTACACTTGATTTGTTTCATTACAAGCCTTGTAATAGGAAATAATCTTATCACTCTGTTGGTAATGTTTTGATATTCTGCAAGTTATAAATAGCACAGCGGCTGCACGGAATGGTTTTCGGAAATTTTAGATTCACAGAAAGCTTGTTAACAACAAAAATGCTCATTGTATATAAAGTAGCTGAAGCAGCCATGGAATTTTTGTTCATGATTATAAATTATCAGAATATATGATCCATAATGCATACTGATCAAAGGAGAGAAATTGAACCAAATGTACTCAACCAGGAATGTTTATGAGATAAATTCTTTCTTTGAGGAATTGATGGTCAAGAGTTTGATAAAAAACAAAACAGGTTAATAATAAAGTAGAGAGAAGAAAAAGATAACAGTTTATGTAATACTAGTTTGACTGTTTTCTCAAACCTGGATATTTTCCAGATATGCTGGATTTCGTTGCCCATAATCCTCCAATCAGCATGACCTTAACTATGTTAACTGAAATTATGTGTGATAAGGTCAAACATATCTGAGGGAACCAATGCTAGGGAAATAAATATAGTTTGTCTTTCAATCACGTTGTTGGGGAAAAAAAAATAAAGAAATAAATACCTCCTAACTCATGATACTAGGAACAAATTAAAAAAATTGTCCCCAGGAGAGGTTAATAAATCCAGTTAGTGCAGAATCTTTAGATTTAAAAAAAAAAATCCATACAGTCTCAGAGATTTGTTATTCAAACTCATTATATTAAAACAGGTGATGTTAAGTGTGACAATGTGGCAAGGAAATCTCCCTGCCACACTCAAAAGTGCACATCAGAACATGACATGAGTTCAATTATATGTTGAAAATTACATATTAATAAGGGCACCACCACTTCTTCCCATCAAGTACACACACACACACACACACACACACACACACACACACAGCAAACCTAGAACAAGAAAAATGAAGAAAAAAGGGGCATCAACCAGCCTCACCAAAGGCCTAGGTGAAGAGCCTTTCAGGGCCTTTGAAATACAGGCCCACCCCAAAGTTTAATTTTCTGATTTGGTCACACCATAAAGACAGAATCTTGTCAGACTAAACCTAGTCTACTCTCACTCTAATGAATATATCTAGCAATGATTCTAGGAATGGCTATCCTAACTCTCTTGCTCTGTCTCTGAGCCATGTCCGGGCTGTGTTGTCTCTTGTTTCTTCTCATGCTTGTATGTGGTCCCTCATTCCTTGGAATCTGCCTTTTTAGTGTAATCCTCATACCACCTTCCCTTCTGTAGGCTCCATCCATCCCAGTTGGTGGGGGACTATATAGACTTCAGAAGGAACTTCATTCCAAAGGGCAGATGCTACTACAGAGAAGGCACACTTCTTGTTGTGGTCATTCATTAGGCAGAGATGGGGCCAGGGCCAGGGCCATCTGGGAGCGATGCACAGACTCCAGAGCCTCCAGAGGAGGAGGCAGAGAGGCAGAGGAACAGGAGGAGCCTGTGCCTAGTGCACGCATATGAAGAGCTGCCAGAAGACAAGAGCAGCTGAAGCAAAAAGGACGACTTGGGATAAGGCCGGAAGATGATTGGCCATTCCCATAAGGCTTAAAAGAGCAGCAACGAGCCGTTGGGTCCTTTGTAGAAAAGCAATGTTGATTCCAGTAATTCTTATCAGTGTCTCTTGAACTTTGTGGGCTTTTTGCCAAGAAAAGTCTTTGGCAGGTTGCCAAAGACATCAAAAGTTGGTGATAAGGCCTAAGAATTTGTTTTGGACTAAAGCTGAGAATGAATTAATTCTCAGCTGTTTTAATAAAATAAGGTTGTTCAGGACTGAATTGTGTTTGGTAATCACTACATGGGCCTTGGTCACAACACTTCTGAAACAGTTGATGGCGTTGTTTAACTGATGGAGCCCAGGGCATGACAGCCCTAAAGATTGAACCAGCTGGGCAGATATTATGTGAGATCAGTGATTTCTCAGGTAACCGGTCTCTATGCCATATAGAGTAATATATTTAACAACCTACACTTTGAATCACAGCCAGAAGCTAGCTGACAACCAGTGCTGCTTGGAAACCCAAGGTGTCCCCTAGGCACGCCCAATACTGTCTGTGCCACCACCTTCTGGACCAATTGAATAGATATAAAATAACAGATATGATATAATAGAGACACATACATGTTTATCCTCTCTCTTCCCCCACCCCCTTTCTCTCTCTCCCTATGTATACATATGCAGGTAGTTCTATATAGATCTATAGTTATTTACATCTGCTGCCAAAAGATTAGCATATGTTTCATAATTCACCATCTGCTTTACAGTTGGTTAGATTAGTCCTCAATAAGCTCCAGGCTTCCTTTAAAATCACTGTCTGTGCATTTCCTGTGCTCGGCAGTCTTCTAATGTTGCCAATAGATCTAGGTGACAGCCCTGTATGATTTAAAGAGGTTCATTAGGGATATGGTAAGCAGCACAAGCATTTGTTTATTCACAGTTAGCAATTCCACTTTTTCTTCCTTCCCCTCCACCCCCAAATACTGTACATGGAATATATAAACCAATGAGATTTTAGGGATATACTTAAGCCATACTAATTATTCATCCAGCCATACTAAAAACAAGAATAGGAACCATATATTAAGATCATTGGACCATCACTTAGGATCTCCTAATGAATAATAACAACAACACTAATAATACCCATTTTTATTTGATTACCTTTTTGTAAATGTTTGCCTTTTTATTTTAATAATATGTTAAATTGTCTAACATTGAAGTGCTCTTTGTCATCCTGAATGGCACATATCCACTAAGAAGGGACACAAAATTGTATGTAAATGAAATTCCCCTTTCATCAGCACAATTACTGTATTTTTCGGAGTATAAGACGCACTTTAGTTTTTGGGGAGGAAAATAAGAAAAAAGCTGATTGGCAGGTGGATCACCCTCCAGGAATACCCCCAATCAGCTCTTCCAAGAGATGAGTTTTAGCAATAGGTCCTTTTTTTGTGAGCTCTGTGCCTTGCTTTTTTTTTTTTTTTTGCTTTTTTTCCTGCCTCTGAAACTTCTGAAACTCTGTTTCAGAAAAAAAAACTTTTTTTCCTGCCTCTGAAAGCCTCCAAAACAGCTTCAGAAAAAAAGCCTCTGAAGCTCTGTTTGGGGCCTTCTTTTCTGAAGCTTCATTTCTGATGCTTTTTTCAGCCTCTGAAACTTCCGTTTGAGAAGCTGGGCAGGGCTACATTCAGAGTATAAAACACACCCAGATTTTCACTCTCTTTTTTGGGGGGAAAAAGGTGTGTCTTATACTCCGAAAAATACAATACCTCCACCTTATACAAAGAGACTTAGCCTACTGTTGTTACTTTCACTGGCCCTGTTGCTTTCTATGGTATCAATTTTCAGGCGCTGCATAGATGATATTATCAAAGCTCTGGTAGCCTGCTCATATATGGCCACCATGTATTTATCAGGAGGAATGTAAATTATCAAATTTGAATGTAAACTTAACATTAATGTTCTCATTGTTGCTATTGGAAATACTGATGGTTTCCTTTCCTTTCAGTTGTGAACTGCATGTCCCAGAACTAGGACTATCAACATAGAAGACAAAAAGGTAGATATCCATAAATTGATTTAGGACCTCACTACATTGGTAAAAATAGTGGTGCAGTCTAATAGTCAAAGCCATACAACAGACAAACAGCATGTTATTGGCAACAGTAGAAATAACAATACAAGGGTATTGACAAATGCCATTTCATTTTTTTTGTGTGTGTGTGAAAGTTATTGACATTTACTCTGGTGGATTTCCTTGAGAACAATATACCATAGTGACGCTACAGATGTATTAACTATCATACTCTTTAATAGCCATGTATGTAAACAAAGCATGTTTTGAAGAACTCTAAAGGATTTATGGTAGTTCCAATAACTTTGTAAGGAATATTGAGAATGGGCTGAAATACAAGTTAGTGCATAACATAGAACATGTTATAAAGTCTACATAATTATGGTAATTTAATGTGACATTCTTATCTACTCTATCAAACTCTGTCCAGATAGAATTCAGTGAAGCTTTCACTGCCTTCTGTGCCCTTATGGTTCAATATGGCAAGCTGAGATTTCTTGATAACTATAATTGGCTGAATTTGTAACAGCATGCTATTCCATAAAGCGTGGTTTCCAGACCACAATGGCCAAGTTTCACACTTTGCAGCATGCCCCAACCAAAGAAGCCACATAATGGGTCTCTGTATTGTGTGAACTTTGTCACTTGATGTGCTCCTGATTTCCTGGACCACACTTTTAACTTCTTGTTGTGTGCCAGGTCATGCCCTGGTGACATGGCAACTGCTTAGGAGTATCCAAGTGGCAGAGACTCTAATTAGCAAAAGAAAGAAGCACAAAAACAACTATACAAATTCAGCACTTATTAGCATGGGGAGGGGAAGCATGCAATTCCAAGAAGGAGAAACAGCTCTCTCTCTATCTATGTGTCTGCGTGGATTTAAAATATAGGAAAATTATTTCTGTAAAGGAGGGAAGTAAAATGAAATTGTTCTTGACATTAGAACTGGGATACGGACCCTTCACACACTGCTAATACTGAACAGAGGGGATCTGAGACGCCATATGATACAGAAGGACATACAGCCAGAACAATTACCATAGCTAAAGCTCCTTCCCCCCCCCCCACATTAGGATTCTCATCATATCTCTTAGAGCAATATTAACCTTTTGAATTTATTTAGAAACTCATTAGTGGTTTCTACATAGTCCATTCTTTTCTTGATTAGCTCTCCTCATTACAATTCAAATTTCTTTCTGCTACATTTACCACATTGTCCTGCTTCTTTTCATCTCTATTGTTGTTCGGCTTAATTTATTGAGGTAGTGAAACAGGGGCAGAGAGGGAAGGGAAAAATCAGTTGACACTGCAAGCTTCATACTTATTCCCAGCCTTCTCAGGGAAGTCAAATAAGGAGGTTTGCAGAGAAGAGGAGGGGAAAGCAAAAGCAAAGCGGCAAAGACTGTTAGATTTTCCCAATCTTTTATGTCAGTAACCCTTCTTACTCCATTTGCATTACATAGATCGAATGTCTACTAAAATAAAAAACAAGCGGCATATAGCCACCCTATTTGTACAAAGAAAATGCCTAGGAATAAAAGTGATCCTAATAGCAGAACCTTCTGGGCACAGGATGTGAGTGAATTTCCCATCCCCACAATGAGCTAATGAATTATTTTACTGGCTCAGACAGGGGCTACTCTTGAAAATAGTGTGTACAATCTTCAAGTGATCAAAGAGGTTGTCATAAGATGATTATACCAGACTTGTCTATACCATTTTTTTTACCCACACTGGCAATGGTTTTGCTTTTAAGTTCACATTCATATTCAGGTTTAGAGAACTTCCTTTAGAGACATGCTTCCAATATTTCTGGCAGAATCCCTAGAACCTGGTAAGGAGGCAATGTGTTTCTGAAAATGTCAAAGATGACAATGAAGATTTGGGTTCTGGAGTAGAGACATTCTCATATACAATTCCTTAGTAGTAGAGGATGATGATCATTAGGAGATGATAAGAGAAAAGGGACTAAGGCCTTACAAACATTAAAATAACAAGTAGGTTAGATAGGATGGGAGATTCTACAACAAGCCACCAAACTGTATTACAGCTTAACTTGTGTCACTGGTGAGATCCTGATCTGTTAGCCTTCCTTCCTTGTAGGTTTCAGTTTACAAAGAAAGACTAGATGAAAGGTGGTAGGCTTACTTATCTAAAGGTCCTGCTTTTTAAATTTAGTTCAGTTATTTATAAAACATCTGTTATCTAGGATTTGTTCGTCATTGAAAGTGCTGACTTGACATGCCATATAGACACTTGACTGAGAGAAAGAGGGAGTGGGGCTTAATTTCATCCAGTTCTGTCACAGGATGCTCTGTGATGCAGTCTAGGGCTTGAGAGTGAGGAGATAGTATGTCTGTAGTTTACAGGTACTTTAATTGACCAGAAACTCCATCTGATAATCTGGCAGCATTGAATGTTTACTGATATTTGGAAAGCTGGTTATATAATAACTTAGCTATACTATTTATATATCATCCATAAATTCTGTTCCTGAATATCTGGAGTGATCTCGGGCATGATAGTGACTTGTACTTGATTTTGAGAATTCAGTGTCCATGTTGAGATTGTTTACAAGTCATTCTAGATTTCAGATCTATCCTGATCACTACAGATGTGTCCCAACTTGTAACTAGCAACATGTATGCAGCAAACACATGCTGGATTTGTTATTCTTTTTCATTGGTACTAGTGCTCCAAAGAAAAGAAGAGCTTTCTGAAATGGAAGACCAGTTAAAATATTTCTATTGGCACCTGATGAATCTCAATGCATTTGAAAAACTTCTCTCCATCCATAAATGATATTGTTGAGGTTCCGAATGATCTTTGTAACATGAAGATGATCTTGGCAATTGACAAGCTGGCAATTGACAACTCATCGGACACCTTGGATTACTATAGAGCTGAAAACAGAGAAGTAAAGATTTCAAGCACAAATGGAGAATTTGTGCAATGAATTGTACTGGAATTCAAGTGGACCAGTGGTAGGTTGCCCCCGGTTCACACCGGTTCTATAGAACCTGTAGTAAAATCGGTGGGAGGCTCCATCCACCGATTCCAACATCATCAAAATGCTTCTGCACATGCACAGAAGCTTCTGCACTTGTGCAGAAGAGCATGTGCGTACATACCTGCGTGTGGCCCCATTGCGAACTGGTAGTAAAGGTAAGTAGAACCCATCCCTGAAGTGGGCCCTTGTTCATGCCCATTGAAAATTCTGCTTCTTGGCTCTGGCTGCAGCAGAAAAACCTTATTTTTAATCCTTCTGCACAGAACAGGTTGACAACAATTTACATATTTTATATCTTCCAGAAAGTTGCTGAAAAAAGATGGGAAGGATATTTGGAATCTTGTTGGGAACTTTCATAATTCTCTGCAGAAGTGATCAGATTTGCCTCCATTTGGTCTACAGCACAGGTGCAATTGTAGAGAGAGAATATTGGCACTTGTCAGTTTCATATGAATTGTCTTCATCAGATAGATGTCAAGGATGTGGATAGGGAATGTGCAAGTATGCTCAACCTTTTATCTTCCTGGCGATTAAATTGATTAGGTTAGGATTGTTGCCAAGGTTAAGGAAGCTGATTATTGCTTCCTTAATGTAGGATATGTCCTTGCCTTCTTCAAAGAGGCAAATAGAACACCATTATCAGGAAAGCTAATAAACACCCAGATGATCTTTCTAATTATAGGTGACTTCAAATATTCCACTCTTAATTACAGTGAAAAAAAAATCCTTGCAGATCCCAATACACCAGATGAAAGTAATTTTCTAGTCCAATTTTAATCGGGTTGCATCCAGGAAATGCTATTGAGATTGCTTTAGTAAAAATTTTGTGCCCAGAGCTATAAGCAGGGAGTGTGACCCTACTCAGTTCTCTGAAATCCTCAGCAGTTTTCATTATCATCAGCCATTGTATCCTTATGGGTCATCTGATAGAGAGATACTGTTTTTGCGGTGATGTAAAGCATGTTCTTGATAGGGATGCCTTTCACTAGACAGGGCAGGTTTTCAGTTTGGGAATGGTCCTTGATCTGCATCTCTCACTGGATTTATAGGTGGTGGTGGTGACTGCAGCCTGGAGTGCATTTGTATAATTATAGCTAGTGGACCAAATGCAACATTTCCTAAATTATTCAGACCTACTTTACCTGTAACCTGTCTTGATTACTACAAGATAGATTACAAGTAAATTCTTTTTACCTATAACAACTTGTCTTTCCATGAGATTATTTTTCAGAAAGTATCTGGAATTGCCATGATAGAAAATGTGACAACTGGTGCAAAATATAAGGAACATATGATGTTTGTGCATTGAAAGATTAGCACTGGCTACCAGTTGCCTACTGGACACAATTTAAATGGTCAGTGTTGCCCTTTAAAACCCTGAATGGCTTTAGGCTTGATTTCCCAGCCCATCCTAACTCTTGGGGTTACTATGGTGGGGGAAAAAAATCAAGAAGTTATAGAATAGACTGCTTTATGTTCCTAGAGGAAAGATGCACTATTAATTTAAGCCTTAACTTCTGGTCGATATCTACAATGTTCCAGAGCAGACAGAGCATTGTATGAACACCACAGAGAGAGACATAAACATAAATACAGGCACTCACAATTTTGAGTACCCAAAAAACTGAAGATTGTTATCAAATTTATATCAGTACAGAAAACTTTGGTGATTCCAGGCATATCCTGTTGTCATTTTGGAACACACTTGTTTTTATGTCTTAGAAAAACAAATCTAATTTCTCGGAAATTAGATACTCTCTATTTCATTTTCCTTTGCTTTCTATTGGGAAGGTAAATTTTACATTCAATCCAAAATTAGCATCCCTCCCTGAGATTCTCCACCACAACTATAAGATTCACCTGCACAGATATTATTTAAGGTTTATTCCTTTATCAAAATTCTGAGGATCTCATCTAAATCATTCATTTGAATTAAGAACAACATACCTAATCAGCAACAAAAACAGCCTGTATTTGGTTGACAGCACTAATTAGAAATAACCAGGTGGCTGTTGTGTATTGTCACACATTTATTTAGTTTCATGCAGCACTGTAACATTGTCATGAGAATACCAATGCATTTTTTGGTCGTGACATAAATTGAGAACCCAATAGCTTACTGTCAACTGCATCCTAATTCCCCCACCCATCCCCAAAACAAAATTAAAACTTGATTTTTATTTATTTATTAAATTTGCTTCTGCCTGCAAATTTCAAAAAGTTAGAATTTCTTCAATGATGAATTTAATGTTAAACTGGCTGCAATATTAAAACAAACAAAACATTTAATTGGATCACTCATATTTATTCCATAGATAGAATGTATTGCTAATTCAAATGAACCAAATTCCCTTTTAATTCTTCATACTCTTGGAATGAGACAAAACATGGAATGGATTGAACTAGGGCTACCAGAAGTAGGCTGCAAAATTCCAGTTGACCACCAGATGACAGCAAAGAGAAATATTTTCTGTAGACATTTCAATGCCAGTCTAGTTAACATCATCAGTGATTGGAGGAATGGAGTTTGTTGGCTGTTTCTATTTGGTAATTTGTCCTATCAATCTTGTTCAGGGTTTTGCTTCTGACAATCAGGTGCATAGCTTAAACAACTGGATAACTGCAGAGAAAAATTCTAAACTCATTAGAATCACTTGCAAGGTGATCAGTGGTAGTATTCAGCAGGTTCTGACCAGTTCTGGAGAACCAAGAGCGGAAATTTTGAGTAGTTTGGAGAACTGGTAAATACCACCTCTGACTGGCCCCCATCTATTCTCTGCCTCCCGAGTCCCAGCTGATTGGGAGGAAATGGAGATTTTGCAGTAACCTTCCTGTGGAGTGGGGAAGGAACGGAGATTTTACAGTATCCTTCCCCTGCCACGCCCACCAAACCATGCCCACCAAGCTATGCCCACAGAACTGGTAATAAAAAAATGGAATCCCACCACTGAAGGTGACACTTAGATGAAAAAAAAGGGGATGAATATGTATCCTAGGTTTGGCAGAAGCTGCTGCTGGAACCAGAAACTTCCAGTTGGGATCTAGAGCAAGGGAGCAGCAGCCAAGATAGCCAAGAACCAGACAATCCATGGCCAAGAAGAAGATACCTGAGAGCAGCCTGAGGAAGCTGAAATTAGAGAAGGAATCTCCAAAGAGGCAGTAAAAATGAAAAGACAGCTTTGATCTGCTGATAAGAACAAAACAAGAATGTCAGCTAGTTCTGGAGAACAGGACAAGAGTGAGTTAAGAAAGAGCAAACATGGGACATTTTTTTACTGTAAGGTTCAGTCAAGCAAGAAAAATTATTAGCGTTTATCAGCCTGAAATTAAGCATGTGTGGGAGGAACGAAGAAAGTAGGATTTAAACATTTGGATCATTTAGTTAAAGAGCCTGCTAGTTTCCTTATCCTTAGATTTTATTAGTGTCCATACTTATATATTTTGAATACATAGGCACATGCATACACATACATAGACAGACATATAAACATTTATCACTAGGATTATTGCAAATAAAATTTGCTGCAATCTTGCATAGTGATACTTCACTTACTTCTTAGCTGTGCCTGCTTGATTCCATGCAAGCCGTTATTGATAGTTTTGTGGGTTGCCTAGCTGATTTTTTATATAATAGTAACAAATATGTTATCCACATAACAGATACATATTTGGGGTTATATCTGTGGAAACATTATTGTTTTCAGATTCTACTATGAATCCTGAAATGCGTGATTTCATGGTAGTTCTTTTGATCTGTTGGTATATTTGTCCATCAAATTAGATATGGGTGATGAGGCTGAAGTTTATAAGTTACATTTTTTAAAAAAATGTTCTGCTATTCCTGGTAAGTTGTGTAATACTAAAGAAATTGATTTTTTAAAGCCAATTTTAGATCTATGGATGTGAAGAATGACATGATATTGAATGAAATATGATTTCATTTTTTCAGTTATTAGGTCTTTGATTTTCTCTGGCCACTGTAGTGGTGATTTGACAGACAGACTGTCAAATCATTTCCTTCTATGGGATATCTGAGTTTCTTGTTGAGTTCTTTGACTAAATTTGATGTTCGAGTCCAGGATATCGATAACAAACGGGTAGTGTGGTATGCCCAATTCATGTATTTTGGGGCAGCCATAGAACTGTGGAAGTTTTATCCATTATTTTTCATGTACCATTTTTGTCCCTTTGTGATTTGAACCAACAACTCAACCCTAAATTATGTTTATTTCCAACCATAGGATACTTTTTTTTGTCAGTCCAGAGTGGGTAGTTCTAAATTGAAGAAAAGAAGTTTAATTGATATTTCTTAATTGAATGCAAATTTATTCATTATCAGCATAAAAACATCTCCACTCCTACCTTAAGCATTGACTCTGTCCATTCTGCTGCCCTCCATGTATGTTGAGATTATTTTCTTTATTTATATATTATAGAAAGTATACCCACCTTTCTCTTTATGTGTATTAAATATTTTTTTCCATTATAGATTTCATCCTCTGCTTTTAAGTTAGTATTTGTCACATATTTTCTTATGGGGATGGGAAAAAGAGAATCTTACTTTGCATAGTGCCTTCAAGAACCCAAAGAAAATGATAAAAATATTTTTAATGATCTAAATGCAAAAACTTGAAGTCCAATGGAAGCTTAAAACCAGCAAGATAATTATTTCTCAGAGCTCAGTGCCAGCTGGGAAATGAATTGCTCTAAACAACTAAGCTTTTGAAGATTAATTGAAATTAAATCAGAGAGTAAAGATAATCTAGAAGTGTTCTCCTTCCTAGCCCCACGGAAATGGGAGCCATAGAATTCAACTGACTTGAACATCCTTGGGATGATTGTTTATATATGCTGTTCTCTCTAGGAGACAGAACATCTATGGAATCACCATGCTGAGTTGAGCTTTGGAGTTTTAAGGCAATATGATTCCCTCTGTGAACACAAATGTTGCAGTTGTAGTTGGGGTCTATACACAGTGTCTCTGTTTTATCCTGACACAGAACATTCCCATATCTTTAATCCAGGACAGATCCTTGATGGAATGTTTATAGAAAGGCCATTGATAAAAGTCTATATTCAGTCAGTATTATATTCACCATAGAAGTGTATACTTAATTTTTCTGAAGATATAATTTTTAGAAAGCCTGTATGAGCTAGATTTTTTATTTTCTTCTCATTTATCTGAAAAAGTCATTATAGATGTCTTATAGTCAATAAATAACTTTTTAAAAAATTAGATGATCCAATTTGGCAAGGTCTCAAAATCTTGTGAGATTTGTGGCAAAATGCCCAAAATCTCATATACAGTACTAATAAAATATCTGTTCTGTGGATGCTATATGAATGTTTGATAGGTGCTTTATCATTGCATTAAAATTAATAAAAGATCAGAGTATCAAGACTGTACAATTTATAGAAGAGACCGGAACATGTGTAAACATTTTGAGTAGTCACAAATCAATCTATATAAAAAGGTAGTGCAAAATTAACACTTCTGGTTTTCGCCCCTATCTTGCCAGATACTAACACACATTTTTCTTTCATTTTCCTCATTCCATGAGAGAAAATGTTCTTCAGATTTCTTCAAATATGACTTTCTCCTATGCAGATTCATTGCATAGCTTATGCAAACTTGCATACTGAGTTGGCAAATATTTGGACACTCAACAAACATTGTCATAAAGTGAAGTGATTCTTATCAGGGCATAGGCCTGAACATAAAAGTGCTGAAATGGCAATCTTGCTTTATTTAAAAAGAAGTCACTGCTGTTAGGAAGGAATGCAAAAAGAAATGCAGAAGAGCTCGAACTACAAGTATGATGAATAAGCTGCATTCACATCCATCAAATGTCTGTGACCCCGAGTTTTCTTTTCTTACATTCTTTTCCTAATTTAATTTTCTCAATTTAATTTTTAATCAAATTATAGTTTCTTTTTGGTGTTGCCAAACATTAAAATGTTCACCCACATTATGTAGTTGTAACCCTTGCATCAATTATGTAAATTACACTGATTTTCTTATGCATCTCGTGTGACGGACAAGAAAAAGGAATCTGAAACTGGAAGAAAAGGACTTCCTTGAGGCTATATAATGAATTCACAGAGGCTAGATTTCCACTGAGGACATCCTGAGTTTGCAGTTCAATTTCTAGAACTACTGTATGGCATTTTTTTTTGTTCTCCTATTTTTATAGCAACTTCACAGTTGTTACAAAACTGATAGGACTTTTCCTCACAGTTGAATTAAACTGCTCCTCCCCAATTCTTGAGCATGTATAAAATTATTAGCAGAATAATTTTCCATGGGCAGTCTCTATCCTGTCAAACACATAATGCCCTCAAAAGCTTCTGACCTTATATACAGGATTAGGGTTAGTTGGAGGGGGAAGGACTTAGTAGAAAGCTTATTTAATCGTTCAAAGTTGTTTTAAATTCTTTTAAAGTTTTAACTTACACTTTTAAACCTAATTTAAACTTAAGCTTACACACATATTTTAACTTAACATTGGGAGAAGAAAAGAAAAAAATAGATAGTAGTCCTCATCTCTCTCCCCCATCTGCCCTCCTTTACAGGTATATGGTTACAGTGGTCTAGGTCAGAGGTGGGCAACTATGGCACGTTTATGACTTGTGGACTTCAATTCCCAGAATTCCTGAGTTAACATGGCTGGCTCAGGAATTCTGGGAGTTGAAGTCCACAAGTCATAAAAGGGCCATAGTTTCCCACCCCTGGTCTAGGTTGATCATATATACCCTCTTAATCAGGACTCTTCAACTTGGCAACTTTATGCCTGGAGGACTTCAACTCTCAGAATTCCTCAGCCAGCTGGTCAGAACCTGGGAGTTGAAGTCCACCAGATTTAAAGTTGTCAAGGTTGGAGATTCCTGCTCTAAATCAGAAGTGGGGAATGATGGTCCCTTTTTGACAGCATGGCCGGCTCAGGAATTCTGGGAGTTGAAGTCCATAAGTCATAAAAGGGCCATTGTTGCCCATCCCTGCTCTAAATCAATGTTTGGATCCCCAACTACTTTAAGATATGTGATGTTAAACTCTCAGGATTCCACACTATTCTGTGTCGGGGCATGTGAACTGTTCACAATTATTCATCCAAATCATATTGGACTGGTGAAAAATGTAATATCCAACTCAAAACGTAGCCTCCAATCACTCTTCTGGCAACCCATTCATGTTTGATCTCTCCAGGTTTTGCGTGCTATGCTTAAAAATGTGCTGCCTCACATGATTTTTTCTTCTTCTAAGCATCGTTATTTAGAAGTATATCATAAAATCCCTTGCTGTTGTTCTAACTATATTTCTTCCACCCAATAAAATATTACTGGGTCCCCTTAGATGTCATTGCAAAGATGGTCATAATGAATGAAAATAGTTTTTCTTTGTTTGAATCCCTGTCCTAACCTCAACAACTTTTCTAATTTATAGCAAGGTCCAGGAGGAGAATAAAAGGCACATGATCCCCTGTCTACTACTATCATCCCTTATTGGCTGCAAAAATGTTTGTGCCCAGAGCTATCACTTTGCTAAAATGTAAGGACACTCTCCTTTTTTTCTTTTCCTTTGTTTTAAACTACAAAATTATTAAACTTACTGGGAAAAAGAACTGTTTAATTCATTTTTGTAATATTCTTAAAACAATAAGAGTTGATTAGCAATTTGAATTGCATTTTTTCATAAGTCCTATTATACAAAATTAATGCTGGAGCTTTAGGGCATTCTGCACAGGTTTCTCAGACAACAAGAAACTTCTTGAAGAATCGAAGTGATCCTGCCGCTATTTGATGAATACAACAGGAAAAGCTTAAGATACAATTTATTTCCCCATAAGTACATGATATGGAACTCCTTAGCATAAGATTTAGCTTTGTAAAGGAATGCCCTAAGACTGCCATACTTTATTTATCTGGGAAATTAGATGCAGTGAACTGAACTTGCTTTTATGTAAATAGAAATAAGATTTTATTATAGGAGCTGATTTTAGGATGAAACCATTTACTTTCTGTGCTGTAGACCACATTATACAATCTGCTCTCCAAAAGTATATTTTCCTAATAAGTACCAAGTACACACATTTTTTTTTTAGAAATAGAAAGTATTCTTTGTGTTAACACTGGGAAAATGGGCCTGATCAACTCCTGGGACCATTGCTGGAAAAAGCCCCCCTTTGTGTAATTATGTATTAGGGACACAGTGGCTCAGTGACTAAGACGCTGAGCTTGTCAATTGAAAGGGCGGCAGTTCAGCGGTTTGAATCCCTAGTGCTGCATAACGGGGTGAGCTCCCGTTATTTGTCCCAGTTTCTGTCAAACTAGCAGTTCGAAAGCACATAAAAAATGCAAGTAGAAAAATAGGGCCCACCTTTAGTAGGATGGTAACAGTGGTCCGTGCACCTTTGGTGTTTAGTCATGCCGGCCACATGGGGAACCTTTACCTTACCTTTATGTATTAGAAAGACTTCTGACAAAAAGCCAGACATATCTGATCATTCAGTTTTGTAGGAAAGGCCTTTTGGGGAAAAAAATCCTGTTCATACCTGTAGTTCTTAGCAATCATAGAGATTTGTAACGAGGGAGGTGATCCCTTCAGTACTCAGGTCCTAAGTAAATGAGAACCGTTGGAGCTTTTTCAGTGTGTGAACCATGCAATCCTTATATTGACTACTGCTTGACAACTTGGTTACTGCATTTTGCATGAATTACAACTTCCAAATGCTTTTAAGGGTCCCATGTGGACTCATGACAATCAGGTTGATGCAGAATTTATAGATGCTGCAAAAACACACAGTTTATCTTTTCTAGGCTGGAGCAGCAAGATCAACAGATGAACACTGAACGCTGTTCCATGCCATTGAGTAATTCTTGAAGAAATAGGGAAATACGTTTGCGTTTGATAGTTCAGATGAGCAAAGAAGAAGAAATGTGTTATTGTAGATTATCCAAGAAACTTTTAATAGAAGGTTATATAATTTCTATGTTAACCAATTAAAGACTTCCTGCTTTTGGCAGAAAAACATAAATGACCACTAGAGGACAGCAAATTGGTATGGGAAATTTCTAGTCTTTGCTGCCATCTCAAGACTTTGATTTTTGATTTTTGCAGCCCCAATCAAGTAGATTGATTTTATATTATCATAATCTATTTTACCATTTTATTGATTGTATTATATCACCAGATTTCAAATGATTCCCTGCAAATTATGTCCTGCAGAACTTACAAAAAGGGAAAACCAAGATAAAGTAGAACTAAGCAACTAAATAAAATAGTGACAGTTCTCTCTCCAAATACCCTCCAGAATTTCTTTTAAATTTCTTTTTAAAAAATTGTTTTTAAAAGCAATTTCCGTATTACTTCCTCATCATCTCCTTCTGAGAGATGGAGATGAAAGAGTGCCAACAGCATTCAGTTTCTTTCTTCAGAAAGAAAATCAGTTGGATAATCATAAAAAGCAAGCAAGGTAAGCAGAAACACCATCATTTTTAGTGACAGTGTAGGAGGTGACCAGGCTGGGCTTGTGGGAGGGGACAAGTGCATCATCAGTTTTGAATCCCTTCATGCTCACAAGTCCAGTCCATCTTGAATTCTGTTGACTTTTATTTATCACCAGTTTGCTTTGACTGTTGGTAGTTTAGATTCTTGTACAGAATGTTAGCATGCAATAAACATTTATTCATTTGAACTGCCTCAACTCCTGATTTCCTGTGTTTGACAGATAGCTTTGTCCTAGGCTTAATTTCAGTGGAGCAACTTGCTTGAGAAAAAGCCCAAAAATTGCTCTCTAGTGCTGCAGTATCTATCTGTTTTGCAATAGTAGTAAAAGTCTACTATCCATTGGTGAAATCCAAAAATTTTCCCTATCAGTTCTGTGGGCATGGCTTGGTGGTCATGTGACTGGGTGGGCATGGCCAACTTGACATCACTCACTGTTAGAGCCAGGAGCTGCACATTCTGAAGCACATTCTGCCCTTCTGAAGCTCCTAATGCTTTGAGTTTCCCTCTGCCATCTGATTTGACTGCCTAAGCAAACCTTGGAACCTTTTCTTGCCCCGTTTTCCATTCAAGAGGGCCAGACATCCCCCCCGCCAATCCTCCATACAAACCACCTGCCCTGTTTCTGCAAAGGCAGAGCCCACCCTGCAGGGCAATCCAAATAGGGGAGAGGGATGCTGCAGAAAAGGCTGCCTTCCACCCAACCACCTGTCTGCTCTCTTTTACCACCAGCGCCACTCTGGGAACTTGGCCCATGGTGTCCAGCGCTCTGGGGGAAGAAGGCTTGGCCGCAGGACTGCTTCCTGCCAGCAAAGAAGTGGAGCAAGAGGTGTGGAAGCCACTAGTCGCCGGAGGGGTGTCAGCTCCCCATACAAGGAGAAGGCCAGGCCTGTCCATGCTGCCATGGAGCCCATGGTGCTTTCCCTTCTGCCTGGGCAGCAGCGCTTACCCAGGCAGGCCAGTGCAGGTAGCTGTTCATCTTGCCAAAGACCAGGTTGCTGCACTAGTAGTCGCACGGCCAGCTTGAGTGGTAGATGGCATGGGTGGAGAGGCCGATGCAGCCCCCACCGAGGCTGCCCTGGCAGAGCAATCCCCGTGCCTCCCCAGCAACAGGTGCACCAAGGCCACCTTGCCTAACTTCATCTCCATGCACTGCACTTGGAAGGGGCTGCCACCACTGCTCTCCCTCCCCGCCTGGATGCAGACATCTTCCTGCCCTCCCAAAGCAACCCCGCCGCCATTCACTTTTGTTTTGCGGTGGGAGAAGGAAGAAAGTGAACGGCAGTGACACGGTGGTGCTCTGGGAGGACAGGCAGGCTGCAGACGTCCTGGGACTGCTGCAAATGCAGATGTGCATATGCTGTGGTGGCGCTGTTCATTTTCTTCCTTCTCCTGCCATGAAACGAAAGCAAATGGTGGCAGGGTTGCTTCAGGAGGACAGGAGGACATCTGCAGCCAGGCGGGGAGGGAGAGTGGTGACAGTGACTCTTCCAAGCACAGCGCATAGAAGTGAAGGCGGGCAAGGCAGCCCTGGCATGCCAGTTGCTGGGGAGATGTGGGGATCACTCAGCCAGGGCAGCCTCGGTGGAGGATGATTGGCCTCTCCACCCGTGTCATGTCCCACTCCAGCTGGCCACATGACTACAAGTGTTGTGATCTGATCTTCAGCAAGATGAAGGGCTACCCCCACTGGTCTGTCTGGGTAAGCACTGCTGCCCAGGCTGAAGGGAAAGTGCTGCGGGCTTTGCAGTGGTGCAGCCAGGCATGGCCCTCTCCCTGCATGGAGGGCTGCTGCCCTGCCAGCCTCCTGCAGCTTTCATGCACCTTGTTCTACTTCTTCACCAGCAGGAAGCTGCACTGTGGCTGAGCCTCCTTCCCCTGGAGCTCCGGACTCCACAGGCCAAGTTCTAGGAGTGCCACCAGCGGTCAAAGAGAGCAGGGAGGTGGGAAGCCAGTAGGCTGCTTCAGAGCCCCAAGCTCCACAGAGCTGGCATGGGAGGCAGGTGGGCCCACGTGGAAGGCAGCCTTTTCTGCAGCATCCCCCTCCCCTCTTTGGATCCCCCTGCAGGGGGGAGCTCTGCCTTTGCAGAAAAAGGGTGGGGCGGGGCAAGCGATTTGTGACCAGGAGACCGGTTCGGGGGCATGGCCAGCCAGTGGTCACTACCAATTTGGTGACCCAGGCCACATGCCCTCTACCAGTTCGTCCAAACTGGGCCTAACTGGTTGGATTTCATCCCTGTTACTACCTAATATCTATATGTCTGCTAGATGGAAGCACTGAGTTACAGTTGCTGCTACTGTTATTTTGCCTCGGTCCCAGCAAAAAGGTATGCTCATATAACATATGCCCAACTCAGTGGTGGGATTCAAGTAATTTAACAACCGATTCTCTGCCCTAATGATTTCTTCCAACAACCAGTTTGCCAAACTTCCCAGCACATTAACAACCGGTTCTCCCGAAGTGGTATGAACTGGCTGAATCCCACCACTGGCCCAACTCCTCAGTTCTTACTAAACTTCTTTATAAGCTAACCCCTATACCACTTGCTTGGTTCTGTTCATTAGGGCTTTTCTAGGATAATATAATAATACTAATTTATCACTATGTCTTTCAATCTCCGCCTGCTATCTTTTGAGATTGGGTAATAATTTTATAGAAATCTGACATGGATTACATATTCATTATAAGATTTCCTTATGAAATCACAGAATATCTGCTTTAAAATGTATATTGTTAGATGTTTTTTAAAGCTTCCAAATTATATTTCTGACTAGTTGCATTCCTTGCATGTTTTGAAGCAAACATAAGAAAATATGAAATGCACTGCTGTATCAATCCAAAAGTTTAATTTAACTTAGCATATTGATATTCAGTGCACTTGTGATATTCAAGCACTTTCTCTGAGTGTGCTTTTTTTAGTTCAGAGACTGCAGAGATACCTGTGATGAAGGTTTTCTGGAAAAATATGAGACAATTCAGTGCTGAAAAAAACAGAAGGTACGACAAAGAAGTCAAAACAATCCTGCCTTGATAATCTTTGGTATCAGAGGGGGCAGAGGGAAACTGGAAAGCTTTTAACATTCTGTTATAATACCATACAATAATAACTAATTATTCCTGCAATCCTTCTGCTATTTCCTGACCTGACTTACTTCTGTAGCTCTTCAACACAAGACCAGACTTGGAAGCCAAAGTCATGCAAGCCAATATTACTTTTGTTATTAGGTAACAGTAACGGAATCTTGGAAATATTTATGCATTTTCTCCCTCTCTCCCTCCCTTCAGCTTCATGAAAACTAGGTCTTGTTGGAGACCTGCTTTAAACTCAGGTTTCTTTTACTGACCATTGTCTTGGTTGCAGCTCTTCTTTTTATGCATAATAGCAATAGTACTTAGATTTACATAATCCTCTAAACAGTTTACAGAGTCAGCATATTGCCCCCAACAATCTGGGCCCTCATTTTACTGACCTTGGAAGGATGGAAAGCTGAGTCAACTTTGAGCCAGTGAGAATCAAACTGCTGAACTGCTGGAAGCTGGCAGTCATTAGAAGTAACCTGCAGTATTGCATTCTAACTACTGAGCCACCACAGCTCTTAAGATTATTATGATACTTGAAACTAATAAAGCTTAATACCTTCAGTCTTAGTGATCTTCAGAAATGTTGAAACTGTAACTCCCAGAATTCCTGGCTAGCAAAGATGCATCGATAATGATATGTTTATACTATTTGATTATTCAAAATATCTTCATTTGTTTTGAAAAGATATAAAATATCCTACATAAATTATTATAAGGAAAAGTTTGATCTTGGTAAATGTCTGAAAGATATTTCACAGCCACTGATACATTGTTGACACAAGCATTATTTAAAATAGATTATTGCCATTTGTATTGCTATCATTACTAATTTGTTGTTGTTGTTAGTTGCAAAGTCGTATCCGACCCATTGTGACCCCATGGACAACGTTTCTCCAGGCCTTCCTGTCCTCTACCATCCTCTGGAGTCCAATTAAGCTCATGACTACTGCTTCAGTGACTCCATCCAGCCACCTTGTTCTCTGTCGTCCCCTTCTTTTAACTTCAGTCTTTCCCAGCATTAGGCTCTTCTCCAGTGAGTCTTTCCTTCTCATTAGGTGGCCAAAGTATTTGAGTTTCATCTTCAGGATCTGGCCTTCTAAGGAGCAGTCAGGGCTGATCTCCTCTAGGACTGATTGGTTTGATTGCCTTGCAGTCCAAGGGACTTGCAGGAGTCTTCTCCAGCACCATAGTTCAAAGGCCTCTATTCTTTGGCGCTCAGCCTTTCTTATGGTCCAACTTTCACAGCCATACATTGCAGTTGGGAAAACCATTACTAATAATAAAAGACAAGTTGAATCTTTGGAATGCTATTGTGTATAACAACTCTGCAGTAGGATTAGCAAGTCATTTTAAACTCAGAGGGTAGATGCCACCAAATGCTTTGTAGACTAAACTTCTGTTCATCATACATTCTGGCCTTTGGCACTAGGTACTCCCCTTTCTTGCCCACAGCAGTGAATGAATTGAATTGTTTCAATGTCAGGAGTGAACTACGAAGAGAAAGAAAGTTAGAAAAGTAAGAACTTCAGTTTCTTTATATAAATATATTCACAGACATTTCTCTAGCTGAGTCTCCTAGGGAACAAGCTGTGAATAGAAGGTGAACTTTTTCCTTACAAGCTGGAACCAATTCAGTAGATAGTGTATGAATAGTTTGAGAGAAAATTGTTGGATGGTGTGTGCAGAAATTCAGTCAGATTTTTAAAAGCATGTGTAATCATCAAGTATTTGTGCCATTTGAAACATTATTGTTGAGGAAACAAGGAAGAATATAGAAAGAAATGCATTTTTCTACTTTAAAGAATATTGTAGACGATCCAAACTGACATTTGGTCTTTGACTTTATGAAGAATGTTCTCATTTTGGGAAGTTCAGATTAAACTGATTTCCTCTGGAGAACCTATTATTTTGTATTTTTCCCCCTAAAAATGTGCTTTTTTCAAAAATAAAAGTGTTAGTTCTTTTGTTCAAGAAAGGTTGATATACAAATTTGTTTTTAAGGGAAAAAAAAGCCAATCCAATAGATACAGTAACCTTTGTGAACACAACTATTTGAGAACTAAAGACTAGACTAGGCAAAAAAATAAGGGAACTTTGAGAATACTTTCTGATAGTTCTTTACTTGTAAACTTTATTTATTAAATATATTTTATTGTATGCTGGAAACTATCCAGTCTTTTAAGTATATAACTAACCAGTGTGTTAATCAGTAAGCAAACAAATTGACTGATTGGAATAAAATTCCCAGGATTTAAAAAAAATATGAGCAGACCAATATTGCTAGGGGAATGTATTATAGTTTTAGTCATAACCTAAAATAAGAAGCAGAAATTAAATGTAGTAGTGAATGGTTATTAAAGGAAAAATACTGGAATTCAGTCCTGGCTTAACCATTGGACTAAAGGGAAAACTTTGTAGGCTAAACAGTCCCTAATCTAACATTTTTCAAACTTGGCAACATTAAGATATGTGGATAACTCCCAGAATGCTGGCATGGGAATTCTGGGAGTTGAAGTCCAGACCTCTTAAAATTGCCAGGTTTTAAAAGCACTGCACTAACTGAAAAACCCTATACTGTTGAAAGCATGCAAAATAGTTTATGGTAAAACAATTGAAAATGTTTCCGTACTATTTTGCATATTTGAAAAATTAAATCATACCTTAAAGCAAAATATTAATACTAGACAGAATTTGTTAGTGGCATCATTTGTCCTATCATAGAGCAAGTGGAAACAAAGTTCCTATTTTACAGAATAGATATTTTACAAGGAGTCCATAGCTAGCTCAAATTGTTAGCTTCTAAAAGCTAACTAAAAGAGAGACACTTTTAACTCTTGTAGAACTCAAGTATCCAGAAAATAAAAACAAAATGTGCTGAGTTACTATTTTGTTCAATCACTCTAGTCTGTTTTCATCTCTCAGGGTTTAAGTAAGGAAATCAAACTACGACTCATCATTTATTGGCAGCTTCTTACATAAATACTGGCAGATATAAGTTTAAAGTATAAATAATGGTTTAAATCAAATCAAATAAACAAAAGAGCACAAGCTCAGTATTGTAAAATCACTGGATGGTGTGCCTTTATTATGCCTGAGTAGGTTGAATTGATAGTTGGAATGATGTTTGAAAATGGTACCTCAACACCGAACAGTGAGGGGCTCTGTCTCAACACCCCCAGTCCAAAGCATTGTGCTTAATTTGCCAGGTACTTCACTTTGGTGGAAACATCTTCTGTAGATGTGCTAACGACTGGAGCCAAAAGGCCACTGAACCTGTCAAATCAATAGAGTGCAGCAGCTGCATTCTGACAGCTGGAAACATGGCATTATCTTGCTTAGTGGAGGCATGTTGAAAGAGTGCTTTGTCAAAGCATCAGTTGAAAGGAAGTAGAAATCAGTGAAACTTGCTTCTAATTAAATATGAATAAGAATATACTTCAGTAATGGCATTGTGCACACTTATTCCTTGAATTTGAATAAAAAATGTAAGAAGCCACTGAAAAAAATATATGAAATAATTCAGGCATAATGGTAGTTCTTTTTCAGAAAACAGTCCAGATACCAGTGAATGTAATTATGATGAACAGGGTAGCAAATATTTGATTAAAAGGAACATGAAGATCATTGCAAGAAATTTGGGGAATAAAAGAGACATACATTTATTGTCTTGAAAATTAATCCTATGGAAAGACCCTCAAATCTTCTTATTTGAATATAGTACAGGGCTAGCCTCTAAAGAAAACATGCTTTATTTTATATCAAATAGTCAAAGCAAATTGCTAATAAAAATGTGCAACATGTCAAAGCTGAAATGATTTTTAATGACAAGGCTTTAGGTGGACACAAATGTACAACTCTGGCTTTTGCGGGTCATAGTTTCCTTTTAGTGAGTATACAACATTGAATAATACTGTCAAATCATGGTCATTGCTAGCATCAACTTCTGAGGCCAAGAGAACAACACAATGACATGATATTGGCATGGAACCATTCTTCAAGTCCAATCCTCAGTGAACAAGAAAAGACTTGTGAAATTGGTAGACATGGCATGCAGCCACCTTGTTTGCCAACTGATTACAAAAAATCTATATCTATTCCCATTCCATTCTTTCACAGAACTAGATGTCAAGCCAAGAATAATTCAAGGCCAAGTGTTGCACAATAGATTTCATTGGTGTTACACCTGCTCATACAAAATCCCCTTCAGGAGCAGAAGTCTATTTATTTTAGCTATGTTGGTATCATAAGACCTGCTTGACGTCTAAAGAAAATGTAATGATAAGCTCCATGAATTGATGGCACATATTATAGACTGCATTCTTATCTTCCCATCTTTGCTTTTTACTTTGGCATGACATCTTGCTTGTGTTCCAACATAGTTTAGGGCTGAAGACAGTTAATTCAGCATTTTTTCAGATGCTGCAGCTGCCTCATTTTTTTTTTTTTAATTTGATTTATATGCCGCCCTTCTCCGGAGACTCAGGGCGGCTTACAGTGTGTTAAGCAATAGCCTTCATACTTTTGTACATTTATATTTATACAATGTCAGCTTATTGCCCCCAACAAACTGGGTCCTCAATTCACATCATATCCACTGCACATTGCTTTTGTTCCTAACTACTATGATATTAAAATGATGAAACATTAATTATAACTTCAAAATGCAAGTTCTGCCCTTTCATGCTTACAACATTGTATTACAAATATGCAAGAGGCAGAGTTTGCAGTGAAACCTCACAACGTATATTTTGTCACTTGTCCCCTCTGTCCTCCCATGCAGGTACAAATTGCAGATTCTGCAATTCTCATTCTTACATATTTGGTCTGAATGCATGCTATAAGCAACCAGATGTAGCTTCCAGTACTCTATCCTCAAACCATAGCAGAATGAAGAATTCAGTGCCTCGGATTATAATGACCTCATGGTCTACAATAGATAATAAAATCACACTGCCTTCTCCAATCAATTAAAGCCCTAGGTAGAGTCCTGTTATCTAGACTAAATCTTCCTTTCCTTCCACCTTCCTCTACTCTCTTTAGCTTTCTGCTGCAAATTTCACCATTAAAGATACAGACCTGCCAAATTGCTGCAGAGTCACAACAGCAGTGCTTATTATCTTTAAGGCAGGTTAGTCTCTCTGCCAATAGGTTCAGTGAAATATAGCTTGCAACAATTAAACTGAACAAAACTTCTCGAGTTAAACCGATATACATATATAATAAAAGAATTGAGAAGTCTTTTTAGAATCCTGCGACAAACTCCCACACAAGTACAGAAAAGAATTCCTCTTAATATAAAGAAGAAACATGCAATTGCTGTTTGCTTGACAACTCCATCATCAAACAGTCCAAGTTCTTTCTGTTCATCAAAGTGTAGCACTGTAGTTCTTCTTTGGCAATCAGTTCTAAGACCAAGCAACAAAATAACAGCCACCACAATTTTATAAATAGCAGCTTTTGAAGGATGCCTCCGAGACAATAAAACCTCTCCAATTCAGTTTTCAACAGCTCCTGCCTCAAGTTTGCTTTTATATGATAATTGTGTCCTTTCTGGTTGAGATAGGCATGTTGTATGGATAAGAGACACACAGAGCAGAAGTGGGTTGGGAAATTGTCCTGTCTCTAAATAAAATATGTCAACTTACTAGGGGCAAAGCAAAATTCTGATTGTTTTTGAAGATGACATCCCAGCCACAACCTCTCATTACTCTAAAAATATTTTTTTCAATACTTGGAATCCAACAGTAAGAAAGTTGTACTGCTATTAAGAGCAAAGAACATGGCAGATTATCAATGTGGTAGCATTAGGCTCAGCTTTTTGAATGGTCTGCCAATGTGCACCTGCATTGAAACACTCCTCACGGAGCCTTCATTGTGCCATGTGTCTCCCAGAAATGAATTAGGAACAGGTATGAATTTTAAGATCTTCAGTTAGGCTTTGTGCTCATTCTCTTTTTTCCTAGCAGGCAAGTAGCATTGCCCACTTAGAATAGCAGTTACAGGAAGGAGAAGGGAAATATAAATCTGGATTTTTGGTCAAGATATAAGAAATAACATTGGGTACATACTAATTAATATTTTTTTAAAAATGCAAGAATGAATCCATACAGATCTATAACAAACAGATAGTTACAGAATCAGGCATAGTGATAACATGATGGAAACTGAGTTTTACATATTTGTGTCTCAGTTTCGTACGCATACATAAATTTTTGCATCATATCATAACATACATTTTGCCACTTACCTTCCTACAGATATCTACAGTATAAATAAATCATAAGATTCTGCTTACCATATTTTTAAATATATGAAAAATGTCAAGATGGATATATGAAGTGTTTGATTCAGAACTTGATTTATGTAGAATGTTTGTGGGTATTTTTTTGATTTCAATGTTCTTGGCTTCATCTAATAAAAATGCTCTACATGTAATAAAAGCTTGCTGAATTGTGTAACTGGGAACATCCTCTCTCTTTCTGTGTGTATGCCTGCACACATATATACAATGTATATATACACACACACATAAGCAAACACAGTATCATATAAAGGTTGTTGGATGTAGCTCAATTTTCGTGATCTATAATGATATATAAACAAAATGAAATAACTGACTTTTAAAAAGAAACTTGCATTTTAATTCCATTCATAATTTTTGAAACAGATTTTCCTCAAATAGGATGTCCAACGCAGTTAACATTATATAAAAAGGGCACAGTTTAAAAGTCAGCTATGCCTCTATATCTTTTAGATGAAGATCCACGATCTTCTGCTGCCACATGGGGTAACCATCACAACAAATCAAACTGAAAAGAATGATCTGAGAGACTGCTCTTTAACAGCCTGTAAAAATCAGCATGTCCTTTGAATGCAGTGCCCTGAGAAAACTCCTAGAAATCTCCCAGACATGGTCACAGCATGTGCCTGGTGATCTCTGTAATGGGAAATGACACATTTACATCGAATGCTTCATATGTACCTGGCCTAAAGCACAAAGGAGACAACAAATATATGTGCAAGAAGATTTTAGCAGTCAGAGGCATAGAAGAAGAGCATTGCTTCACTGTTAATAACATAGTCACTGTCTTCCTAAGGGACTTGGGGATAAAAGATATAGTTGTTGCCATGCTAGACTTTGTCTGTCTCCTGACAATGTCATTCAGGGATGGGTTTGCTGAAGTCCATGTGAGGTATCAGGATTCTATTCCAATATATGGTGTACAGTAATTTGGCTGGCAGTGATCTTATAGGTAATCAATGGTGAAATATTCTGTTTTAGCAACTTTTGGATTAAATCTGTCTGAATACTAAATAAAAAGTTCAGTTTTACATTGAAATCATAATGTAACTTGGCACAATTTAGGAGCACTGGTGGTACAGTGGTTAGAATATAGTTGCAAAATACAGTTGCAGGCTAACTCTGCCCATAGCATAGAGTTTGATCCTAGTCAGCTCAAGGTTGACTCAGTCTTCCATCCTTCCGAGGTTGATAAAATGAGGACCCAGATTGTTAGAAACAATATGCTGACACTGTAAACTGCTTAGAGAGAGCTCCAAAGCATTATGAAGTGGTATATAACTCTAAGTGCTATTGCTATTAGGAAGAACCAAGAGGGAATAATGGGATGGAGACAGTTTAATAGATTAATGGGAGGGATATTAAGACTGGAAATGGAAGTTTCCCACTGGTACTTTTCAATGCGGAGGATTGAAAAGTATGCACCCTATAAATTTAGTCTTCACTGTGGGTCGAGAGGGATGGGTTGGACTGAGATGGTACAGTTATCTAGCTTATCAAACTGCATCTGGTGAAATCTAGTCTCATGCTGTTTATCCACTTCAGGGATGAAGGATCCATTAAGAAGATCTGCTCACTGAAAATCTATGGAATGAGGTAGACTTTTACATGTCCTAGGGGAATTTACAGAAAACTAAGAAGAATCAGATAAAGAGGAATCTACCCTCAAGGACTCCTTGTTGGTTCTGGCTTATACAGGCACCATGCTCCAAATCCCAAATGCAGGAAAATAACAGAGGGAGACACCTGAAGAATTTCCATGATTGAGCAAAGACTTCAGCATATGTCTCCTGAGATAGTCCAGTACCTTGACCATCACACACCCAAGTGGCTTTCTTAAGTATCCACTTTAAACAGATGACAATAACTGAATAATCCAAAAGAAAGGAAATCTCTCCATGGGATGGTAATTGTCTGAACTATATGAATATTCCTCCTGCATCACTAGACTGTGAAACAACAGACTTTGGGTTGTGAAATGGCTTCAAGGGAGGCCAGCTGAGATGCATATGGCCATGCAGTATGTTGTTACACGATATTCAGAATTTCCAGCATAGTGAGAATTTCCAAATGCCTTTCAGAGCTAATGGTCTGTGTGTAATAATTCCTGGACTAGAATCTAGACTAGCAGCTGGTACCACTAATTGGTAGCCCTAAGGATGTCTGTGCTTGTGTGTCTAGCAGTTAGATGATCAATTCTGGAATAACCAAATGAAAATTAGTATCACAATAATGTGAATTCTATTGTTTGCTGTAATCTTTAATCAAGACAAAAAGTTAACAGATTGCAGGGACTAACAAAAAATTGATATTATTGAAGCCTTGCAACAATGTTTATTTGGTTGCTCATTTCCTTTCCTCCCTGACATCTTCTAGAGAACCAAAACATAAATTCCCCTGATTCCTAATCTATTTTGGGATTATTCACAAGATTAACATCATATCAGGTTACAAAAACTGTGAAAGAAATAAGTGGGACAGAATGAAAATGAATGCCTAAATAAAAACAAGTAACACACTCTTAGAGACAAACAACAATACTTGCTTTTTCCTTCATTTTTGATCCATTGCAATATAATTTGAGATTTTTTTTAAAGAAAAGGCCATCTTCTAGAACAGTGATGGCTAACCTTTTCTGGATTGATATTGGGTCAGCCCTGTCTTTGCTGGCTTTTTAAAGAACACTGAAGACCTGGCTCTTCCCCTGGGCATTGGCCCAGGACATTGGATGAGTCCACTTTGTGTACATTATATTAAATTAGAATTACCCACGTGTGATATATTTCTTCTTTTAAAACATTTTTTTTTTGGGTGGGAGAATTGTTTTAAACAAATATGAGCTGCCTGGAGTTATATGTGCATGGAGAAACAACTAAATTGATTGACTGACTGACTGATTGATTGATTGAATGAATGAATGAATGAATGCATGCATGAATGAATGAAATATGAAATGCTTGCACTTCCTCAATCTATCTGGACTGTGGGTTAAATGAACAAAACAAGCATATTTGGTGCTTGTTGTATAAATAGTCTTCTAAGACTTGATATGGCCCTGTGAAAAAGGAATTGCACTGTTAATTTCAGTAACACCTTAACTGCAGTAATTACAGTCAAACATTGCCATGCTTGATTATCAGTGTTTCCTACCTCTGTTAGGAATTTCTTCTATGACATACCACTTCAATTCATATTTTAGTATTTCCTAGCCTGAACAGCTTGTTCAAATCCTGAAACATTTCTGTAGTATTTAGATCTTGACTTTGATTTGGAATTTCAAAATATCTCTAGTTGTTAGCATTTCCATTGTAACTTGCAGGGTGATTTTATGCTGTACTCTTCAATTAATTTTGACAGGATGGACACTCTTGGAAAGATTCACTATTGTTCTAAATCATTATTTCAAGAATATATCTCAGAGGATTGACGTAGGCCCAGAACTTTGGAAATGGTTGTATAACTTTTTTTAGACATATTGGCACCAATAATTTTTTAATTTCTAAAGTATCTTTAGAAAATACTTTTGAACTAAGCATGTGTCTCTAGAATCTGTTTGGTGAGAATTGATGATGATGATGATGATGATGGAAACCAGAATTTGTGAGGTATATATAGGGTTGGGTTAATTTAAAATAGTTTTTACAGTATTCACACAACTGACCTAATCATTCTTTTAATGAAATCGAACTACAAGAAAATATTTTTTGATACAAAACATTGCATGCTTTCTAAATCAGGTTTAACTAGTTTACCAATCAGACTCTCATGATATGATGATAATATTATCCATTCACTTGTGTTTGATTCTTGGTGATTCTGTGGGCCAGGCCTCTCCACATTTTCTGATCTTATACTACTTTTTTGAGTAGTTCTATACTCTGGCTGGTGTCAACTTTGATGGTATTCTTTTATGGTTTGGTTTCCTTTTACTGGTAACACTTCCAAACATAATTACTTTCTCCAGTGAATTCCCTCACGTGACATAGCCAAAGTAAATAAGATGTAGTTTCGTGATTTTCCCTTCTAGTAACATGTCTGGTGTTATGTATTTCGGTACTTGCTTGTCAGTCACCTTTACTATTCAAGGATTAATGACATACTTGTACTCCAAAGCATCCCAACATATTTCCTAATCTGAAAAACTCAATGGGAGGATTTGGATTGAAGCATGGAAAGTCAGGAAAGCTGTATGCCAATAGAAAGAGGATTGCACATCAAAAAACAAGGCATTCAAACATATGCTTTGGCCACCTCATAGCTAAAAAGAGTAAATCCATAGTCTATCCATAAAAATTGCACTAGAAATATCCTCTCCTTTGAAATAATTTTCAAAAGCAGATTGTCTTTCATTATGCTAAACAAGAACTGTGGAAATAGCATAGGAGAATTTTTCTGCAAAGCGCTAATCTCCAATCCCTCCCCAATATTGTCTGATCGCTACTTTCTTGTTTTGTTTATAAACCTGATATAAACCTGATTAACAGTCTATAGTTTGTTCTCACTCTTTGCTCTCCTTGGATGCTCTCTGTTTAGCAACTGACTTGATATTTCCTAAAAAACACTTCATGAGTTGAAGCAAAATATATTTTTCACCTTTTCTCCTCTTGTATTAGTCATTAGCTATCATTAGCTGGCTAGCAACACCCTGTGGTATGGTAGTAACACATTGAGATTTAGAGCACTTTATATTAAACATGCAAGGAGATACTTTTACCAGGAGCTGCCTCATCTTGCAATGTGTTTTATTAATGCCAGGCTGCTCAGAGTCATTTGTCACTGTCAGGACCACTCTTGTTCCAAATATCTCTTAGCACCATGTAAGTGAACAGAATACAGAGGATATTACATATTTCCCCAAGGACTGATTGTAACCTCTGCATGGTGGAGGTGGGACAGCAGGATTGTGGCAAATATACTGAGGGTAATTTCCAGTTTAGTTTGCACCTAACACACTCCCAGATCAGAACGAGCACACACAACTCAACTCAGCTAGCAAAAGCACAACTTGATGTTTATTTACTAAAATCATCAAATTTTAAAAACAGAGGGCAAGCAAAGAGCAAGCAAAAATGGAGCGAGTAAGAAACAGGTATAACCGATATGAATTTACATAATCTGTATGTTTGTACTTATAGATCAAATGATACTTTCCTGAAGCACTGAAAACAATCCTATGGGTAATTAATAAGGACTAGTGCAAAAAAAGGGGGGCCTTGGTTATCCCATCTTTAACTCTTTTATGTACATAACAGCAGCAGAATAGAAATTGAAAGTATGACACCAAGAGATCTCTCCTCTATTTGCACCATTAAAGAAACAATTTGATAAATGGGGGAAGATGGGGAGCTAGGGAGAAACGATAAGAATACTCCTACATTTGAAGTGTATTTTAAGTCTAGTATGCTCTGTCTTCTCTTTTGGAAAAGTGCCATTTAAATAAATGGACGTAGATTGAATTATTGTCAAATGATAGCAAGATAGCATCTATCATCAGGCACTTTGTCCAATAGTTATAAATATGGCTAAAGATTGCTTCAATAGCTGGAGTAAGGAAGATGGGAAGATGCATCCATAGTCATACAGAAGAGCAAGAGGGACAAATGACAAAAATATCCTAGTGTTGTAACACAAATGGTGTAATTAATGTACTTGTACCAGATGCCTATGGAACCATAGCGTACTAAATATTGTTTGGAACAAACAAACAAACAAACAAAAACAAAATTCAACGACAGGATGATGAAGCTGAATGGAAGTGGAGAGAAAGGACAAGAGTTACACTGAATCTTGGATCATGGAGTGAGTTCTCTCCAATGGGAGATGGACCCCTACAAGCTCTGCAGATGTGCAGTGTTATCAGGCTTGGCAAGAGGTGGATAGCTGCTTTGCTTTGGTTTCAGATCACTCACATAATCAAGTAGGTGATACCAGGGGTGGATTCTACTTACTTTTACTACCGGTTTGCAACGGGGCCATGCACGGACTTCGTGTGTGCGCGTGTGCGCTCTTCTGTGCATGTGCAGAAGCATTTTCATGACATTGGGGTCAGTGGGTGGAGCCTCCCACCAGTTTTACTACTGGTTCTATAGAACTGGTGTGAACTGGGGGCAACCCACCATTGGGTGATACTGGTCTGGAGCTACCTCTGAACTGACTGTTACAAAGGAAATTATTCTTAGATTTGTAGAGAATATGGAATTTGTGTGGGATGTTCATCTGCCTAATTTTCCTCTGATAGAGCACATGCATATTTTTATGATAAATAGGGGTGAGTAGTAGAATTGGAAATGGCAAGTCTAGGGAAAAGAAGGAGCAGGAGAGACATGGTAGCAGTGTTCCAACATTTGAAGGAGGTCAACCTATTTTCCAAAGCACCCAAAGGCGAGACAAGAAACAATGGATCGAAACTAACCAAAGAGAGATCCAAAGTAGAACTAAGGAGAAATTTCCCGACAGTGAGAACAATCAACCAGTGGAATAGCTTGCCTTCAGAAGTTGTGGGTGCTCCATCACTGGAGGCTTTTAAGAAGAGACTGGACAGTCATTTGCCTGAAATGGTATAGGAACAGGTGGTTGGATTAGGAGACCTCCAAGGTCCCTTCCAACTCTGATATTCTATGCTCTATATTCTGATTATCACAAGGTTAGACTTTTTATTTTCTTATGTTCAGTTGTGTCAGATTCTTGGAGACTGCCAGAACTAGTTTTCTTGGCAAGTTTTTTCAGAAATGGTTTGCTATTGCCTCCTTCATAAGGTTGAGAGAGAGCAATTGGCCCAAGGTTACCACCTGGCTTTGTACCTAAGGCAGGACTAGAACTCATGGTCGCCCAGTTTCTTCCACCTTATCAAGCTAGCTAGAAAGTCTTATTATTATGGCCCTGGGCAAATTCCATTCTAAAAGCTTAGGTTGTTGGTGCTGCTTCTGATGTCAATCATCTTTCTGTCAGCGTTCCAGAAAATCCCAATTCTGAGTAAAGATGTAGAAGCAAGCATTTTCCAAAGTTCTCTTTACTAGAATAGGTAAACTGGCACATCTGGGAAAACCCAGATCTGAAAGGTCTGGGTTTTCCGTCAGTAAATCAAAAACCCCAAAACTATTCCCTCGCTCCTCAGTCAATCACATGCTCCAATCAACATCTGTCCCATCTCGACTCAGCACTCCCAGCACTCCTTCTCCAGATGCCAGATTGTCCTGACCTTGACTGACAGGAAGAATGCTATTATGTCTACAAACAACCCCTCTACTAAATCCCCCCTCCTACTTTCCCACATATGAGAAAGTGGCAGCATGGAAGCATCCAGCCTAATATGGCTTCCAAAGCTGACACTTTCTTCTGTGCAACATCCCATTTCAAAGCTACTGGGAGAGATTGTCTGGAGATTTGAAATATGTTGTCATTCGATATACTTATTACATATATCACCAAGGAATGGCAATATGTAGTGAGAACTTGACTGTTTTTATTGGAATTGTGTGTGTGGGGGGGGGGGGGGGCGGGATCAAAGTAGATTATTTTTATTTTATTGTAGTTCTAAAGTGCTGTAAGGTTAATTTATTGGATAAGATAGGAAATTTCTCAGGGTGTCTTTCAATTTGCCAAGCTATTTTAATATTAGTATAATATTAATAATATTTCAATATTATTATAATTATAAGAATAGAAATTTTCCCACTAAATTGATTAAAGAAATCCATTAGTGGGGTTTTCAGGTAGATATTATAATACGCAATGCCTAGAGCATATATACTCTATAATTCAAATAGTGCAGAAGATTTTATGCATATTTTCTGGAAGAGAGATTGCATAGTTTGATACTGGAAATCTGAAGACTAGGTCAATTGAGAAGATAATTCTTTATTTGTTGGATGGCTTGAATATATATATATACATACATACATACATATATATATATATATATATATATATATATATATATATATATATATATATATGTAGGTCTTTGGTTATTCGGGTCTTCTCCCGCGTAAAATTGGAAGTATCTTGGCGACATTTCGACAAAGTCTCATTCGTCATCTTCAGGCTGGTGACGAATGAGACTTCATCAAAACGTCGCCAAGATACTTGATATATATGTTTTCTGAGGTTTTCGCGGGTGTTTGTATGTCGGTCTTTGGTTATTCGGGTCTTCTCCCTGTAAAATTGGAAGTGTCTTGGCGAGAACAAGAACTCAGTCAGAAACTTCTTCCCTAGTCCAACACCTTAAAGCCACAGGACATGAAATTGACTTTAAAAAGACCAGAACTGTTGCCAAAACTGAACACTTTAACAACAGAATAATCAGAGAAGCCATCGAGATAGAAAAATGCCCACACAGCATGAACAAATGAGATGATACCTCCCGCCTACCAGCCATTTGGAAACCTGCCCTTATTGACAAACAAGTCCCTAACACGACGAATGACACCAGACCCACAATCACGAGAGCCACACAGGAGGTCACCACCACACATCCACGCAGAAAGCAGCCTCAAACCCAACTGATAATGAGGCACGACCAAGGACCAGAAGCCAGACCACAGCTGCATCATTAGCCACTTTAAACCCCTCCAATCCATACATGAAGCAGACTGACACCCACCATGAAGAGCTCGCACGGCCACAAATACGAAGCCAGACAACAACAACACAGCTCACCAGCTCAAATCCCCCTGCAACTCAGACTAAGCCGAGCACAACCAAGCCCCCACCCAAACAGAACACATCCCCAGCCAATCAGAGCACAACCAACCCCCCCATCCAATCAGAGCACAGCCAAGCTCCTAACCAATCAGAACACACCTCCACCCAATCAGAACACAGCCGAGCTCACACCCAATCAGCTCACACCCCCACTAGCAGTTAAAAGGAAGAGACAGCTGCGATCTCATATTGCTCCTGGAAGCATGTAGCCGAGAACACCAGCCTGAAGATGATGAATGAGACTTCGTCGAAACGTCGCCAAGACACTTCCAATTTTACGCGGGAGAAAACCCGAATAACCAAAGACATATATATATATATATATATATATATATATATATATATATATATATATATATATATGTGTGTGTGTGTGTGTGTGTGTGTGTGTGTGTGTGTGTGTGTGTGTGTGTATGTATATGTATATATGTTTTCTTACTTTTTCGTAGGTTTTATGTGTATTTCTCTTTAGCCAGGTTCTTCCTACGTAAACCAAGATTTTCTAGGGGATTGTGATTTCACTGAACTAGGGCTGCATAAAATCTTGGTTTACGTAGGAAGAACCTGGCTAAAGAGAAATACACATAAAACCTACGAAAAAGTAAGAAAACAAATACTGTACCTTTAAAGGGAGGATACATGAGATGAGGGTGTGGCTAACTTATAAGGCCGAAATAGATCTATCTTAGTCTCCCAATGGGGAGCAAAGGGTCTGCTGGCTGCCAGAAGGGGGGGAAAAAGCCTAGAAACTAGTGGATTGTGATTTCACTGAACTAGGTCTGCATAAAATCTTGGTTTACGTAGGAAGAACCTGGCTAAAGAGAAATACATATATCTATCTGTATGTATGTATGGGCTAACATCATCCCTACTGATAAGCAAGCTAGGAGGGAGGAAACAGTAGGAATTAAGCCTCCATCATCCAACAAGACGACAGCAAAAACAACACAGCTAATTACAAGTAGGAGACGGCTGAAAGGGCCTATTACACACGCAATAGCCAAATTGATTAATGGCATATAAAGGCAGAGATCTCTGAAATGGTAATTTAATACTCTGACGATGTCAGCAGATAGCTGATGAAAACTTAGTAAAATAAAATTTTAATTATTTTAAAATTTTAAAATTTTAAGTTCCAGAGCATTCGGATTCGAACTTGGGCTGCCTGCATATTAGGCAGTTGTATTAACCTCTGAATCTGAGTAAGGGTATGGCTAGCTAATGAGAGCTAAATAGCTTGAAATAGATATATACTAGTCTCCCTTTATTTCTTTATCAGTGAAATATAAATTTGGTATAAAATGGTTTGCCATGAATGTGACTGTTTGAAGGCTCCTGGATTGGAGCTGAAAGGCGTTATTTGCATTTGAATTATGTATATTTTATTTTTTAAATGTAATTTTAATTTTGTGTACTGCTTTGATTTTGTATCCATATTTCAATATATTTTTTGATTACATATATTTAACTTGTTTGATTGGATTTCTGTCATTTGGTAGTTGGAAATGAACTTTCTCTTAGGTATATACAGTAACTTCTAGCCCAAATTTTTGCTGTAGCTTGCTCGGTTCTTCCTTTTATGACCATTACCATTATTGCCATTATTAGGTCATGCCTTATGGCATGCAAAGTGAATCCTCTTGCTATGTCTCAATTTTAATTGAAAAGTGAGGGAAGGAAGGAATTGCACAGCAATAAAACTTATGTAAGTAAGTGAAAGCTGCCAAAGTATTATCCCCAAATTAGAAGTGTGCTGATAGGCCATAAATTGAAGCAAACCAGGCCTAAAAATGTTATATTATGAAAAGTTAGTTTCAGTTTCAGTTCAAGCATTATTATAACAAATAAACAATTTTAATTATATATTCATTTAAAAGTACTGAAGTATGATACTGAGCAATGACTCATGAGAAATTACTATGTGATTTAGCTTGCCACACGCTTACTGCCAGTTGAACAAAAATCATGTGGAATCACTTGATGCATGCAGAGAAGTATTTTACAAATCCACTACAGCCTCTATGTAACAAATCTCAGTTTAGTAGACTTTGGATGCAACAGATAAAATCTGTTCATGCTTCTGTGCATGCATCAAATCCCATTTGCCATTTTATATATGCATAAAATACATTAAATATGGATATATGAAATCCCTTCCATATTTTATATGTGCATAAAATGTGCAAAATGCATAAAATATGGATGTGTCATACCACATTCACCATTTTATGTATACATAAAACGCCATCCAGATTCAACAGGCATTCTGCTTTTACAGATACCCTTCCCCCATTAATCCATTAAACTGAAGGTTTATTGCAGCATCAAGGGTACAAAGAAAACCATGTTGTCATTTAAAGGTTAGGATGCTTGCTTCCATTTGGCAGGCACAAGGTGCCATTTGTATATGTAGGCAAACACTATCAGCTGAAATTTGCCAACTACATTAAATATTTCTGACTTTGAATTGAGCAGAGCTTAGCTGAAGCGGGATCAAAGATTTTTGTTTTTCCCCCTTTCTTCTAACACGCAATGTATAGTACAGATACAGCATCTGTTATTCAGTAGAAGATGCAACAAGAATCTCTACTTCTCACATCTCTTGCTATTCTTTTTGTCACCCAAGACCAGGGGTCAGCAACCTGCGGCTCTGGAGCCACATGTGGCTCTTTCACCCCTCTGTTGCGGCTCCCTGTCACTCAAAATATGCATCATAACTATTAATGTGCGACACCCACCAGCAGGCAATTTATTGAGCTTTTCAACCCCTGGTAGGCCAACCATGAATAAATCCAAGAAAAGAAAAGTTTCAGAAGAAAACAGAATGTTTAATTCTACTACATATACTAGTTTTGTGGCCTCTCAAGAAACAGTCAGGTACGGGAAGGGTTTTATGGCTCCCAGTGTTTTCTTTTCTGTGGGAAATGGGTCCAAATGGCTCTTTGAGTGTTTAAGATTGCAGACTCCTGCCCAAGACCTAATATTATAGCTTAGAGAAGGAGAAAGAAATGAGATTGAGATTTGTGCTTCCATTCCCCATAGATATAATTTTTCTATTAGCCCCTGGAACTATTGGAGATAGTCATCAGGAAAGGAACCACGCTTGATGCCTAGTTTTGTATCCATGAAGAAAGACTACATTTGTAAAGTAGGTTCTGTTCAGTTGTTCATCTGGTATGTTCCATCTAATATGTTTCCATACTTATAGGGATTGTTACATGTGATGGTTTCCGTGTGAACTGGGACTATAATAGAGAAGTATTGTAGCTCGTGGAGAAGCCTTTGCATATACGTGAAAATTCTGCTCCTGACAATTACTTGGTAAACATTAAAACTATAATTTAATTATATCACCAATGGCTCTTAAAGAGAAGGAGGAGCCATTTGATGCGTTCATGTTGGATTTAACATGTGAAGACTATGTCCATTTCAATTCTGGTTGAATTCCTTTTTCATTATTCTTGCATGTCCCAAGGACACAAAACCAGAGGACAAGGCTTCTGACACCAAATCAACTATGGTTAACTGTTTACACTAATATCTTTATGAAAAGAAATTCCTAGTACCTTAACCGCATATATATTTCCTAGTTGAGAAGGCTTAAAATAGCTTCTTTGAATAAATTCTAAGAAGAATTTTTGGATAATTTTGCCATTTTCAGGATGGAACTTTTAATTTTTTTTAAATGTCAGGTGTATTTTTCATCTCCCATCTCCCTGAAGAAGCTGACTTCAATCAAACAAAGCCACGGATCTACACTGACAGCAGGACACTCAATGTTATTAGAACATTGAGGTCTGACCGCTCTAGAAGTTATTTTACAATACTTTATCTCCCATCAATCCCACCTGTTTAGTTTTCGTTAAAATGCTTGTATGATTGGTATAATAGGTGTGATGGTGTAATTGGTGTGATGGTGTCATTGTTGCCAAAGAATGATAGATTAGCCTGGAGCTCCTTGTGCCAGGCACTGACTGTGACAAAAATAGCATCATAAAACAGAAAAATATATTGAAAAATAAGAGAGGAACAGCAGGTCATCTCAGAGGGTTTCCAAATACTGAGAGTACAGTCAAAAATTGGTTTTTGACTTGGGAAATAGAAGTTACTCCAATTTAATAGGGAAAAAAAAGGCACAAAGAGGGCATGCAGCCATTTTGCGGCTGCAAAATGGAATAGCAATGGCTGAATAGCTATTAAGTATCAAACAAGGCTTGATCCTGCACCATCCCAAAATCAGGAATCAATCAAATCTCTGGGATAGAAATTCAGGTCATGCTATAAACCATCTAAAACTAAAGATAAATTTATTGAGCCATACCAATGCTAAAGAAGCATAAAAATAGACCTATAGGATTTTTTGAAGACTTAAAAAGGAATATGAGGGATCAAAGAGCCTGGAAAAGTTAAAATAATATCCATTTACCACAAAACATCTCTGAAAACAAAAAAGAGTCATATATTTCTGCATTCATTTTTTTAACAAAATTGTCATCATCTAGGACTGTGTCCTGCAAGTTATAAATACTCATGAATTAGGAGAAAAATTACTAACATTACCTAGTCTTGACTGTGCAGAAGCACTGAATCAAGATGAAACAGAGAAAAATCTGTACAACTATGGGAGTAAACAAGAAAATTATATAACAAAAAAGGTCTCCTCAAATTAAATTCAAAAAAAAAATCCTCAGTATCTGTCAGGTGCAAAGACCAGGGCCACATGTTACATTCCAATTAAAGTGATTTATTACTAATCATGCACAGGAATCTTCTCAACTAACAAATAGGACCTGCCTGGGAATAGGTAAGTGCAGTGATGAAATTCAAATTTTTTTACTATCAGTTCTGTGGGCATGGCTTGGTGGGCGTGGTGTGGCTTGGTGGGCATGGCTTGGTGGGTGTGGCAGGGGAAGAATACTGCAAAATCACTTTGGTGGCGCAGCAGATTAAAGTGCTGTTAGATAGCACCAGCTGTCTGCAATTACTGCAAGTTCAAATCTCACCAGGCTCAAGGTTGACTCAGCCTTCCATCCTTTCAAGGTAGGATTGAACCTGGATTGTGGGGGCAATAAGCTGACTTTGTATAAGAAAGAACACCGCTGGGGGTGGGGGGGCGAAAGCCCTACAAAGCAGGTATATACAAAAGAAGGCTATTGCTTAACACATTGTAAGCCGCCCTGAGTCTCCGGAGAAGAGCGGCATATAAATCGAACCAACCAACCAACCAACCAACCAACCAACCAACCAACCAACCAACCAACCAAATAAATAAATAAATAAATAAAATTTCCATTCCCACCCCACTCCAGGGGAAGGATACTACAAAATCCCCATTCCCACTCCATTTGGGACCAGCCAGAGGTGGTATTTGCTGAACTACTCAAAGTTTCTGCTACTGGTTATTTGAACTACTCAAAATTTTCATTACCGGTTCTCCAGAACCTATCAGAAACTGCTGAATTTCACCCCCTGGTAAGAGTCAATGGAATTCAAGTGGAGATTGGACTTAGTTCCCTTATGGCAACATAGAGACTCTAGACTGATTCCTCTTTTGATTCTGCCCCCAAACTCTGCCACTTCTTCTCCTACAGTATCAGTCATGATGCACTGATGATGTTACCTAGTTAGGGTAATGAAACATCTGCAAGAAACCAGCAAAGCTTAGAGATCACCAAGGACCCCTCAGATCATTTCTTGGTCTTTGGAAAATAATAGCTGACAAATTAGTTAAACAGGAAAATCTTAAAAAACCATGAAGCATCTGGATAGCCTAAATGATAGATCTGGTCTGCTACCAATATAAGGCACAAAGTTCTCTAGAGTTAGAAATTCCATTGAATGCTATATGAAAACCAGAATTTTTTAAAAAATCAAGGGGTAAGGTGAAGCTTATGAAAAACTCAGAACAATTAATAAATATTTTCCTTACTGGAGTTTATCATATTTATATATAGCTGGCCAGCTCACAGAAAAGTGACTTTAGATGGGGCTGTTCCTTTGAACTTTGTTACAACGTTACAAAGATCTTGCTGAAGGAACTTCCATGCTTTCTGAAATACAACTTTGAAGGCCTGCTCTTGCTGATACCCATGAGATATCAGGCAGGCATATGTTGTTGCACTGTTTACATGGACAGATACCGACTGTGAGAGCAAGAATGGCTCAAGGAAATATGCATGATGTAATTTAGAAATTTAAATAATCTATGAAGGTTGTTAAACATATAGTTTTATACTCTGTGATGCAAATGCTAATAAGGTCACCGGTGGGTGGAGAAGTCCAAAGATTTAAAATTACACTGTCCAAAGAGAACCGGCTAAAACTGGCCAAATTAAACTGAAGAAAAAATGACCAGGGTGCAGGGTAAAGTTGTTTGTTTTCCTACAACGCATTGTTTGTTGGACAAGTGAAGGGTCAATAGGCAACCTTGAAAAGAAATTGAGACAGTTACAGAAGAGTAAATGTGAATAGACAGTTGGGATTTCCCAAAGCTAAATCTTTATGTGCAGCACGTTAATACTTTCTAACAGCTCTGAAGCTGCCAGTGCTGATAGCCAAAGGGGACTGAATGGAGCATCTGCCATCTGTGATTTGTTACAATTGTCTATTTTTTCCATAGAATGTGTGAGTCCCACTTAAATTATTTCTGAGTTGATTTTATTTAAAGTCCCAGTGGATTGGAGCAGCAGTTAAGCCACAGTAAATAAATACTGAAAACACAAATTAATAAGGGGGAGAGGGGTTCAAAGATATATGTAGGTGGGAAGACAAGTGATGAAATGTGCATCAGGACATCCCAATGCAATTTGTGTGGCTTATGCGCTTACGTCCAATGTCAACACTGCAGTATGTCAGGGAAGTCTTTGCACAGTGATGTCACCATTCACATATGGTTATTTTTGGTGAATGTGAGTACCCGTGGACACCTTTTGGGGGACTGCTAGTAGAACATAGAATAATAGAATTGGAAGGGACCTTGGAAGTCTTTTAGTCCAATCCCCACCTTGAGCAGGAGATCCTATACTATTTCAAATAAATGGTTGCCCAGCTTCTTTTTGAAAGCCTCCAGTGATGGAGCACCCACAACTTCTGAAGGCAAGCTGTTCCATTGGTTAATTGCTCTCACTGTTAGGAATTTTCTTCATAGTTCTAAGTTGCTTCTTTCTTTGGTTAGTTTCCATCCATTGTTTCTCATTTTACTTCTTCTTGTGCCATATCCGTCATTGGACGTTGGCAATCATGTTGATGATCTTATTTTATAACAGTCGAATAAAAAAAAAAATCTCATTTTACCTTTTAATGTATTTTGGTGTATTTTAGTATTCCATAATATGTGGTATACTGAACTTGAAAAAGCTATGGAGAATGAACAGGAATGCCATTTGAATCTGACACCATCTGTTCCTTATTTATTTATTTATTTTATGAGAATGAAATAGGCAGAATGACTACTGGCTGCTGAGAAGGAAGCTGCCCAAGATATTTATGTAGAGTAAATCTGAATCCAGCAAGAGTATATTTACATGCAAAGGTTTTAAAAGAATGCCAATGTGGTGGTTTAATTGATTTATGCAGTAGGTTACAGATGACTAGGTTTAAAACTAGGGTTAGGGTTATTCGGTAGAATAAATAATATTACCCATGGATTTGAAAGTAGACCCTAAATGACTTTTACAAATCCCTGCACTTGATTAAAATATTCTGATGGATGCACATAAAGGTGAAAGTGTGCTAATTAACCGCATTTTGCTTTGTTTACTACTGCTTGCAATTTTTTTCCTTACACATTTTTCCTTTTGTAGTAGGAATTTATTAAAATGATTTGCTGCAGAAAACATTAAAAGAGTTTTGAATAATAGGCTGACAATGGAATTGTGTTAAAATGGAGGAATTCTAGATTGAGATGCAAATAAAACAGCAATTTATCTCTCAGGGTTTATTGTGTAGGTGAATTTCAGTATCTAGAATTCAAGAATTCTGACTACAACACGTTTTACATACATGGAATATCAGTTAGAAGAAAATTGTCATAAACGCTGCATGCAACTTCCCTTTCTGGGTAGAGATTTTTTTTTTCTTATTAGTTTGGGGTTTTTTGGGGGAGGGGTGTATCTGTTTTTGTTGATGGTGTTTTTGCTGAAAAGGAATTGAAGTATTGGAAAGAAAGGATGAAAGCAAAAATATTAGTTGGAAAGAAAATATTTGAACCAACTCTCCAGCTCTTAGAGTAGTGGGAATCAAAAAATCATAGCTGAATATCCAGTATTGGAATCCCTGCTATTTTATTATTTTTCCTTTCACTTTTTGACATCTATGGACAAAAAATTTAAAATAAATTGAACTGGTATAAGGAACAAAAATGCTAAAGAGTTAAAAGTCCATCCTTACTCATTTACTGAGATTTAACACCTCACATTTATTATTTATTATTATTTATTATTTAAACTTGTATGCTGCCCTATCTCCAAAAGGACTCAGGGCAGCTCACAACAGTAAAAACAAGCAAAATCAAACTTAAAATACCAACTAAAATTATAAAAAGACCATTAAAATCCCTTTTAAAACCCCTTCAGTCCAAACCCGCCAGGCAAAATAACCATGTTTTAAGGTCACAGCGGAAAGAGCGAAGGTTGGGGGCCACCCAGAGTTCCAGGGGGAGCTGATTCCACAGGGTAGGTGTGCCCACAGGGGTCGCCACCTGACATTGTCTGGCCGACGGCACCCCAAGGAGGCCCTCCCTGTGAGAACGCACCAGGTGATGGGGAGCTGTCGCTGGCCACAGAAGGTCTGCCAAGTACCCCAGGCCTAAGCCATGTAGGGCTTTATAGGTAATTACCAGCACCTTGAATCTCACATTGCTTGAATAATTAGAAATGCCCTTAATTCATTGCAAGTACACTTGTCTCTGAAATGGAATTCTAATTATCCAAGTATTCTGTAAAGGAACAATTGCTAAGGATTTACTTTCACAAGATCTATATAACTCGGGGTTGGTTCACAGATGATGTCATCAGAATGGATGTGTGCGTGGCTTAAACTGTCAATCAAATGGAGGAACAGAAACTTTCAAATCATGTTTCATTTGAATATGTATTCATGTTTGGGAACTTGTATTTCTTTATTGTTGACTACAGTAAAGCTCATGTAATGATTGTGTGCCATCCAGTCAGTGTCTATTTTTGTCAACTATGTAGTTGTCCAGTGTGATCTGTCCCCAGCCAGGTATTTCAGGTTCCAACTGCTGTACATGAATACAAACTGCAACTTGCTGGTCATACATCTTATATTTAATCAAGTTGTGCTGGATCAGACCAAATATAATTCAGCAATCTGTATCCCATAGTGGTCGGCTATGAATCTCTAGGATATCTGTAAACAGGACATGAAGAAAACAATATCTTATCGTGGTTGCTCTCATCTAACTAGTACTTTAAAATGCACTTACAATTAATCTCTTAAAATATTTCAAGAAAAATACAGATGTAAGGGTTAGTTGTAAAGCTTATATAGAGTACCTAAATTAGAAGCATTGATTTAGCAGATAAATATGCATTAAAGCTACAGCTTATACGTGAATGCTAAAGACAAAGAATTAATATTGATGGAGGAATATATAGTAAGTATACATCAGAAAGGGATTTGAAAATATTTGATCATGCAGGAATATTTACTTGCTAGCAGATAATTATGAGGCTTGAGCAGTAAATTATTTGCATGTCTCTAAACAATCTCACATGATGATTTCAACAATTATTACTCTTAACAAAAATTGCACTGAATTTAAAACAGGCTAGAATCTTGCTTCTTGATGTGGAATATGTCAGAGAGGTACTGGAAATTTTTATTTATTTCCCATCTTGAGAAGTACACAACCTTATCTTTGAATTAATTTACTATTTTTTTTCTCAGGATTCACTCAATGTTTTTTTTCCTATTGATATTGAACCTTGTCTCAAAATACTATTTTGTCAATAAATAATTTACAAAAATGTATTGTATTTTTGTAATTTTTATTTGTATAGTTTTATCCTTTTAATATTGTAAACTACCCAGTTAGTTTGGATGGTAAAATGAGCAACCAATAAATTTAATAATAAATAAAAAAATAGTAATAGCATTTAGAGTTATATACTGTTTCGCAGTGCTTCACAGCCTTCTCTAAGCAGTTTATAGAATCAGCATATTTCCCCCAACAATCTGGTCGTCATTTTACCAATCTCAGAAGGATGGAAGTCTGAGTCAAACTTAAATTTGAACCGGTGAGAATTCAATTGCCAAACTGTTGGCAATTATCAGTCAGCAGAATTAGCCTGCAATATTGCATTCTAACCACTGCACCACCACATCACCAAAAAGAAATGTTAAGTACATATACCAATTTGGCAGAATTATTATTATTATTATTATTTTTAAATTTTAATTTATATGCCGCCCTTCTCCGGAGACTCAGGGCGGCTTACAATGCATATTTGGCAGATTAGGTAAACTAACATGGGCACAAAAATGGAGCCTCTACTTCTTTTTAAGCAATATTTATATTCATTTTTTTAAGTTTGCAAAACAAATAAATCAAAAAGAAAAGAAGGTTTATATGAAGAGTTACATCATGCACAAACTATTATGTTAGACTTAGATCTGTGCATATCAGAGCAGAAAGAAAGTATAAATCAAATCAAATCAAGCCAAAACAAACCAAATGAGTCACTATTCAACCAATATTCTCATATCATGGATCATGATTATGTGCCATTAAGTCAGTTTCAACTCTTAGTGGCCCATAATTACACCTTCTCCAAAATGGCACATCTTCAGCAACCCCCATTCGGCAATGGACTCATTGCTGCATAGTTAAATCCATGAACCTTGCTGCTTGTTATTTACATCTCTTTCCACCTTTGTCAGCATTGTAGACTTCAAGAAAGCTGGGTGTTACCATAATACATCCAAGATAATTTGAGCATAGCCATTTGGACCTAGGATGAAAATTGTGAACTGATTTGGTTGATGATCCATTTGTTTTTATCCAGGATATTATGAATAGGCTTTTTTGTTTCAATACCAAAGTTGAAAAGTTTCAACATTCTTTCTAACCTTCTTCCTTAAAGTCCAACATTTGCCTTCATTTGTGAGTCCAACTTTTGCTTCCATAGAATGTTACAGAGAAAACTATTATTTGCATGAGTCTGATCTCTATAGATATAGATATATCATAGCATTAAAGAATCTTTTCCAAAGCCTCAATTGATACTAGCTTAATTATGTTAATCTACAGCCTATTTTAGACTAACATAATTAAGCTAGTAGCAATTGAGGCTACAATGTTAGTCTACAGACTATTTTGAGTGGGATGCAGTTGCTCAGTGGCTAAGACACTGAGCTTGTCAATTGAAAGGTCAGCAGTTCAGTGGTTCAAATCCCTAGTGCCGTGTAATGGGGTGAGCTCCCATTACTTGTCCCAACTTCTGCCAACCTATCTGTTTGAAAGCACATAAAAAATGCAAGTAGAAAAATAGGACCACCTTTGGTGGGAAGGTAGCAGCGTTCCGTGCACCTTTGGCATTTAGTCATGCCAGCCACATAGTCACGGAGATGTCTTCAGACAGCGCTGGCTCTTCGGCTTTGAAATGGAGATGAGCACTGCCCCCTAGACTAGCACATATGTGCGAGGAGAAACTTTACCTTTACAGCCTATTTTGTTAATTCTTTTACTGCTGATAGGTGATCCTAAAAGGTAGAAGCAATTTCAGTACCTTTATTGTCAGATCTAGGGCTAATTGCTATACCAGTTGTCATGTTGATCTTCTTTATATTCAATATTAATTCCATTTCCCCTCCGTATTCCTTGATTTTCATTGCTAAAGATTCCAATTCAAATTTTCAGCTATCAGAGTATCTCATATTAATTCTTTAATCAGCTTATCCAAATTTTAAAAAATAAAGCAGAAGTGACAATTAAATACATAAACTACATATGTGAACCAAATTCATAATTTCCCAGTTGATTCAAGTATGGAAAATAGTTTTAGTCTTTAGACTACTGTACAATTAATGAAGGGTATCCTTTTCAATCTTAAGAGTGTACAAAGTTCATTTTTATTATTTTGTTCATTTTACTGCCAATTTCACCTAAGTGATTCTTTCCTTTTTCTTCTTTTTAACTTCCAGAGCACTGGTATATATTTCAAAACAGTATGAGTCTCTGTAAAAATCAATGATTATTTGGAAACAAAGTTAATATGTGAGATAACTTCTAGCCAGAAAGCTAGAAGCTAGCTATTTAGCACATCGCAACATAATATGAACCACCGTTTCATTTTTGGAACCAGCGATTGGTCCAGCAATTAGCTGAATCCTTCTTATTCTTCCTAAAAGGACACACATAGGTGCCCAGTATTTTTGGTTGAATTAATACTAAGTTTAAATCTACAGAAATATAACTGATGGATGCCAAAACAGTATTCCATTTGTATATGTGTATTAACTAGTCAGATTCCCTGAGCCTGGGTAGGTGGCTCAGTGGCTAAGACACTGAGCTTGTTGATCAGAAAGATTGGCAGTTCAGTGGTTTGAATCCCTAGGATAGGTCTCCTGCATGACCAGTGGTTGGACTAGATAACCTCCAAGATCCCTTCCAACTCTGTTACTGTTACCTTCCTCCCTAGACTCTTGAATATTTATCTTACCATAATTGATTACCATAAATAATAGTTCTGGGGTTATTCTTCTATAGCATTGGTTAGATTCTTTATAAATAAAAGAGGTTCTGAAGTACTGAAGAATTCAGACCGATTACTAGAATTTAGAACACTTCAAACAGAAGGCATTGTCAACCTTGAGAAGCATGTTTATATTATGGCAAAATAATAGTTGTCTAGTATTTGATACCCTGTATTACATAAATGGTCTCTAACTACAACAAAAAATATGTTGATTTTTGATAAAGGTGAAACTATTGCACATCACATTTCTTTGCTCATCAGCAGTGAGGGGAAAGTCCTTTTCCAAAATATTTAGACTGTAAGATCTGATTTCAGTATAAATGTATAAATCTGACAATCCTTGGGGGCTTGCATAATATGTAATATAAAAAAATGTTAAAACAATCATGGCATAACTAAAAGACAAAAGTAACATCATAAACCCCCTAACAGGAAAGCAGCAAAAATGACATAAAGGAATGAAATGAATGAAAGATGGTGCATTGTTTCAGCTAAGAGAAAGCCTTCCAGTTCAACTTTATTTTTAACATTTTATTGAAGAACAGCACAGAGGGGGCGAGTCTGATCTCTGCTGGGAGACTATTTCAAAACATCAGGGCTACAGAAAAGCAGTATCTTCTAGTCTCAGCATCCTGCCACCTCTGAGGACTGAAAAAGCTAGTGGGCCAGGCTAATTTTGGTTGGAACATGTTGTCCTGCAGATACTATGGGAGGTAATTAGGATTCAATTTCTACAACAGCTAGATCTTCCTGCACTGGGTAAGGACAGAGGATGGTGCATCAGATAGTGGTGGAAAAGAACCCCTTAACTATAATGTCTACTGTTCATGCAGGAGTCTGAATCCAAAGAACTCTCAAAATATGTCCCAATTGTGTCTTGGCTAGTGCTTGATCAGCCAGAATTAACAGTGTTGTCAATAGATAACTCCTACCTTGTTTTCCAGAAAATAAGACATCCCCTGATAATAAGTCCAATCAGGCTTTTGAGCGCATGCACTAAAATAAGCCTCCCTCCGAAAATAAGCCCTCCCTGAAAATATTTAAACACAGAGCTGGAAATCAGGTAAGATGGCAAGAGGAGCCCCATCTTGCTCCACATGCCCCAAAATAATAAGACCTCCCTGAAAATAAGGCCAAGCGCTTATTTCAGAGTTCAAAAAATATAAGACAGGGTCTTATTTTCAGGGAAACACGCTTTATACAAAACAAATCTCTCTTACTCAGGCTCAGCTTCAGCCTCTTATCTCCAATCCAGATCTTTATAGTTCATAGTCTCCAAATACTAGGATAAGAGTTCAGCATCAATTCCACTAAAGTTGATCCAAACTGTTGAATGGCTTGTCCCCAGCAGTTAGAGTAAGAATAAGAATCAGAATAGAGCTGTAAGGGACCTTGGAGGTCTTTTAGTTCAGCCTGTTGCTCAAGCAGGAGATCCTATACTCATGATGGCGAACCTATGGCACGTGTGCCACAGGTGGCACGTGGAGCCATATTCATGGGCACATGATCATTGCCTTAGATCAGCACATGCATGCTGGCCAGCTGATTTTTGGGGCTTCTGGGCCCACTGGAAGTTGGGAAACAGGCTGTTTCCAGCCTCCGGAGGGCCTCCGGGGGTGGTGGGGAAGGCTGTTTTCATCCTCCCCAGGCTCCAAGAAAGCCTCTGGAGCCTGGGGAGGGCAAAGAATGGGCCTACCGGGCCCACCGGGCCATCATGTGCCAAAAGTGGGGGGAGCATGGGGGTGCTGTGTACGCATTTGCATAGGCAGGGTACATTGAATTATGGGTGTGGGCATGCGTGCACACGGCCCCCCGTTCTCCCCTCACTTTTGGCATGCAACAGCAAAAAGGTTAGCTGTCACTGTCTTATACCATTTCAGACAGGTAGCTGTCCAATCTTTTCTTACAAATCTCCAGTGATGAAGCACCTACAACTTCTGAAGGCAACCTCTCCATTGGTAATTGTTCTCACTGTTAAGAAGATTCTCCTTAATTCCAGGTTGCTTCTCTCTTTGATTAGTTTCTTGTCTTGACTTCTAGTGTTTTGGAAAATAAGTTGACCACCTCTTCTTTGTGGCAGCCCCACAAATACTGGAATATTGCGGTCATGTCCCCACAAGTCCTTCTTTTCTCTAGACTCTGCATAGCCAATTCCTGTAAGTATTCTTCATATGTTTTGTCTCTAGGCCCTTAATCATCTTAGATACTCTTCTTTGAACTTTTCCCAAAGCCTCAACATCTTTTTTGTGATGTGGGGGACCAAAACTGGATGCAGTATTCCAGGTGTAGCCTTACTAAGGATTTATAAAGTGGTACTAATATTTCACATGATTTTGATTCTATGCTTCTATTTATACAACCAAGGATTGTATTAGCTATTTTGGCTGCTGCTGCATACTGCTAGATCATGTTTATATGATTGTCCACTAGGATTCCAAGGTCCCTCTCACAGTTACTGTTTTACCTAATCTGTACTTGTACTTTTGGTTTTTCCTGCCTTGCTTTTTCCACATTAAATTTCATGTTGTTGGAATTGTACAAGTCTCTCAAGATCTTTTTGGATCCTGAGCTTGTCTTGTGGGGTGTGGCTATTCCTGCCAGCCTAGTGCCTGTAAATTTGATGAGTTCCCCTTCTATTCCCTCATCTAAGTCATTTATGAAGATATTGAAGAGTACTGGGCCTAAGGTGGAGCCTTGTAGTAATTAACAATATTTTAACATTAAAAATAAAAGAAAGAGGACCAGATTTGCAACATGCCATATACTAGAGGCCATTAGTGCAAAATCTTATTGCCCTTCCCTAAATAAATAAATAAATAAATAAATAAATAAATAAATAAATAAATAAATAAATAAATAAATAAATAAATAAATAAATAAATAAATAAATAAATAAATCTTGTTACCTTTCTTGCCTTTTCAGGCGGCTTTTATTATATAAAATTGTTAAACTTATTTCCTAGCTTTTACCTTCACATGGTCACTAAATCTATGTTATATTATGCTATAGTAATGCTACCATCTATGTCTATGCATTTATCTAATTCATAAACAGACCCAAGGACAATTCTGTTCACCTTTTTTTGATTAAGTTTATAACAAAGGTTTTAGCCACCTTCAAATTAGTTGGCTACTGATGCTGTCAGTTACTGTTCTGAACTGCTGAAGCATTGGTTTTGCATTCTCTCAGTCTGTTCTATGCTAGAGGAGAGATAGAAAAGAAATGTGCGTAAGCACTCCATCTCTACTGGTGCAGACCATTGCTGCTGGAATTGCAGGGATGCTAGGCTCTTCTTCCTCATTCAGTCTACTTGCTGTTGGTTTGCTGAATCAAGCCAGAGGTGGTTTTCAGCAGGTTCTGACCAGTTCTGGAGAACTGGTAGTGGAAATTTTGAGTAGTTCGGAGAACTGGTAGTAAAAATTCTGACTGGCCCCACCCCCATCCCAAGTCCCAGCTGATCAGGAGGAAATGGGGATTTTACAGTATCCTTCCCCTGGATTGGTGAGGGAATGGAGATTTTATAGTATCCTTCCCTTGCCACCCCCACCAAGCCATGCCCACCAAGCCATGCCATGCCCACCAAGCCACATCCACAGAACCGGTAGTAAAGAAAAAATGAAACCCACCACTGATCCAAGCCCACTTCTAATCAGTCCATCAGTCACCTGTTAAGTCAACAGCTGCAAATTCTTCCATACAACTCCAGTTTTCCTCCAACACATATCTACAATAAAGTAATATCGGTGTTTTCCTTTTATAATTGGAAACCAGTTGTGGTCCAGGACTCTTCAAGTTGCCTTAAAGTCCTAGGGAAGAAAACAAAGGGAAGGAAGAGCTCATGCTGTCCACTGGAAGATTTTCTATCCATACTTCCTACAGAGGAAGGAGCAGAAACAATGCAGAACACCAACTCCCATCCTAAATTCCAATAAGATGGTGCAATTGATGTGCCAAAAGCTACTGAAAGAACTAAAAGATCAAGGAGGGGCTCATTATTTCCATCCATTTTGTTAGGATATGATTTGGGCCTAACAGTTGTCCAGGCAATATATGTGTTCTGTGACTTTAAGTTTTAATGCTGCATCATACTGTAATGCTGAGTCATGCTATAATTACTTGTAATTTAACAATGTATTTAAGAAGGGTACTGTAAGGTATTCAGTGGATGATAAGCTGCTATCATCACGTGCATGTGTGGGTGGATCTGCTACCATCCGGGGTTTGTGAACCAACTACTGTTTGTTTGGTAAGAGTTTGTTTGGAGTTAACCGGTAAAGACTTGGACTGTTTAGAAGACTACGAGATTATTTATTTTCCATTATAAAGAAAACTTTTGATAACACCAGTTTGTATGTATCTCTATCTCATTGCTCTCAGCAACGTTTCTCTGTGCACTTCACTCTGCTAGTTGTTACACAACAACAATATCCTTAACACATTTCCTGGTATAGGTCATCCAAGAGAGCAACCAATGTTGTCTTTGTCCCATAGTCAGACCAGAACCCTAAAGTAAAAGGTGCAATGTATGGATCTTCAAATAATTTGAACCTATTAAAACAGGACTTAAAGTTTTGATTTCAGGCTTGTTTAAAGACAGTTTGAAGGAAAAAAAAACGTTGTCTATTTTTATATTTTATGTTCCCTTGAAAACTTAAGCAAGGGCCTGCACAGGAGAAAAGGAATCTGTTCCCTTTAAAAGGGATTCAGCTGAAGGATATTTCACATTATTCAACTCCCTATCATATTCCAGTCTTTAAGCAGGCAACTGAATTTCCAAATTGGACTTCTAATCTACATACTGAGATTTCAGGTGGAATGCAATACTATGCATTAAATACTTAAAAATAGTAACATAATATTAAATAACTTGGAGATTGGGGGGGAAAAGAAAATAACGAAGACACTTATTGCTAGAATAAAAATTGGATGTATCTATTGCTCTTTTGTTCAGATGTTGGTTTTGAATGCTGTCACAGTTGGCTTAAAACCAAATGACTTCCTATCTTTACTGCCTTCCTTTTGTTCAACCTTTGAATGCCATTTTTAAATTATATTTCTAGCCAACTTCAGATGTGGGCACATTGTTTACATGCATGATTTAATTCTGCCTGATAAAATGATAGAATCCCATTGCTAGAATTTGTAATTTTTATTTATTCATGCTCCTGTTTGTTTCAGCTGTTGAGTAGAGAGCTTATCTTTCTGAGAGATGCTTCATCAAATCCAGAGTCACAGGGGACTGGCTGAATTGCCTGCTGCTAAATCTGCCCATATATATTGTTCCAATTTTTGCAGAAAAAAATATTTTGCTTTATATCCTCCCCCATAAGATTGCATGATGAAGAAAACCTGCTTCAGAAATTTCTTTTACAGAAGGAAATATTGATGAAAACTTGCATGGATGAAATATTATGTTCTTGTGCTTGTCCAAGGTTTCAATATGTATTGTACAATCAATTAGTGTTTCTTTGGTTTCCCACACTTCCATTAAAACTGACAGATAGACATTCTTCCATGGGCTTCTTCAGATTAGAAAGTGATGGGGGAATGTAAAACAGAAAACAATAGTATTGCATCCTCTACTACCTCTAAATAATATCAATCAATAATATCATTGTTAGACATACTTAGATTTCTTTGGGGGGAAAAATCTGGGAAATTCCAAGAGAGATTTCTGTATTCATTCTGACATTAATCTTACACTTCTATATGCACAGTTGTTGATCTCAAAATACCTCAGGACAGTAACAAAGAAAAGACAAAGATCATCAACCCCAAGTCAGGATTAAATCCAATGGGCAATAGAGTACATCTTTGTTGATGACAAGAAGATCTTGACAAAGAAACAAATGACTTAGAAGACTGGTGGGCTGTCCCTTGTTGCAGGAATTGAAAAGAGTTTGTGATGAAATCTCTTGAAGATGCCTTAGATCTAGACTGCTTGTATTTAACAAACATTAGTATTAAGTAGTTTAAAAGGCCATTTTATAAACTTTAAGATATATATCTCATTAGGCACTCTGGTTTTCTAGGAACCAGGCATAGCCAGAATTTGCATAGTTCCTTTTTCTTATGCATGGAACTGAAATCAGAATATATTATGGAGAATTAGCATTTTGTAATGTACAGATTCATGTTTTGTTGCTTCCTATAGCTCAGTATATGGCTTTGCCATATATTAATACAGTGCATATCTACTCCTGACTATACATTTTCAGTAGAAATGGTGAATAATAATTTATATAGTTAATGTTGACCAACCTGCTATATATTAGAAAATGACAATGTTGTCCCTTTACAGAGGATATAGTTCTTCATTAATATTTTCCTCTCATTCACTTTTTCTGGGATATAAAAAAGCCTCATTAATCCTTTGTTTTGATTGGCACCATCTCTTTTCATGGGTTCATCTGCTCCAACATGGATTCAAGTTTGTCTGAAACTGAATGATAAGCTCTTCCTTGGTAAAAGCCATTATATTCACTAGTAGCTGAGCATAATACTGATGGACTGCCACACAGTTCTCTTCCATGTGTAATTGAATTCATGTTCATGATACAGCAATGAAAAATAAATTGTGTATGTGTAGTTTTTCCACCCACCATAAAGCCAGGCATGCTTCTGGCTCTCTCTTTTTCATAATCTTCCTTTCTGCAACACTGTAATAGAATTCTCACTAAGAGAGGAGTTGAAATTGCATGCTTGTGACTCATCTAACAGAAGAGATCTATTTAGCTGTCATTCCTTGAGGTTTAAGGGTGCAATCCTGTTCATATTTATCAGACAGAAAGCTCTATTGAAATTAGGAAAATTTATTTCTGAACAAATCTGTATCAGATTAAACTGAAATACATGGCAACTAATATTCAATGCTGATATACTTTTATTTGGGTGGTATCCTTTCCAACCTAAGTTCATAACTGGATGCTTCTCACAAATTAAACAAGTCCTTGGGTGAAGAAGATTGGATATGGCAAAAAGAATCTTAGGTGAAATCTTTTGTCCTTGAAACCTGATTTTCTAAGTGCAGGGAATTTTTTTAATATGGAGAAGCACCACGCCATGCATTATCTACAGTCAGAATTGATACAACCTGGTCAGAGACTTTTCAAATAATAATAAGCTCTACAGAGTATCATCTATTTGGGAATGCTATGTTTAGTCAGTACTAATATGTGTGCCTAAGGACTGATCCAAAGTACAAGACAGTGTGAAAGAACATACTAAATTGAAGTGGGAGATATATACAAAAATGCTAATTTATAGAAAAAATAATTATGTTGGTTTATATTACATAAATGGCATTGCAAACCTAAATATGTTTTTTTTTTCTGGGTAACATGTCCTAAAGCACCCAGATCTTCTGTAGGACATAGCTCCAACCGAAGATCCAACCCCTAGGTTATTATCAGCGATGTAGAAGAATGATTTCCTCTGTGCTCCAAATCTCAGATTTGCAAATGGACAGGCCATTGAAATCAACTTTTCAGGAACCAGGCAGTGTGTCTCCAACTCCAACATGGAGATAAGGTTCCTATGAGTCTTTCGGAACTCAGATAGTAAATAGACAAAAAACTGACACTCAAATAAGTTCTATGCTACAAGGAAGAATTAGTCACTCAAAAAGAAAGTATTGCTTGCAACTAGCTCTTACAGTCAAAGACTAGGACCAGAGTTTTGCTAGGGGAATGTTTACAGAATGAAACATGAGTTAGAAGAATGGTAGCAGTGTTTGTGCCTGATTACTTTGTCCTTTCATGGTGAAACATTCTTACTTAACTTAAGGTTTGCTCTGAATTTGCTTTAGAAATATGTTTTTTTTTAAAAAAAATCTCCAACCAGTAAAAAAGGTGATTCTATGGATGTGACATTAGGCAGTACATCTGGTACCCTTCCTCAAGGGCCATAACAAAGCCGTCTCTGTGTGTAGATAATTAAGTCTGATAGGAGTGCTATAACCCAGGGAATAGCTGCAAATGCTGTCAGAACCTGTGATTCCAATGATATAATTATATTCAACAGTCTTAAAAGGATCGGATCTCATTCATGCCTATTGGGGAAATAATTAATGCATCAAACCCATGAATTCAAAATCCTGGTACAATAGCTCTCTAACCAACAGTCTATAATTATTGTCAACAAAATTCTTATTTTTTTTTAAAAGGTTGTTGCTCTTTACATCAGTTCCTTAGGAATTAGGAACCACATAATTAAAGTTTCTTTCAAATTGAACTTGACTTCTGTGATTCTGTGTACATGTTCTTAAGATTTATATAGAAATGCCTTGCACTGCCTTCTAATGATAATAGTATTATTATATAAACATTCTCTCAATTCAGACAAAATCATAGATGAAATGCGGAGAAATGCCTGCTGACATTGCTTTCTATATTGATGGAAAAAGCCTGAAGGGAAACAATAAACACATTCCATAATGGCTGACTAACCACACTCACAAAGTTAGTGTTAATGTATCTATAGCAGTTATCAGTATATATCAAAGGGAACTGACTTGAGGCCAGTATTATTCAATATTGTTATTAATGACCAGGATAACAGATTGATGGGCTGCTTATCAAATTTGTGGATGACACAAAATCAGAAAATCTGGTCAATATCCAGGATGATAAAATGAAAGTCAAGTCCAGTCTTAGCAAGTTGAATAGAAGAACTGAGGGCTGAGGAGAACAAGATATGCAACAAGGAGAAATATTAAATATTACATTCAGGGAGGAAGAATACACACACACACACACACACACACACACACGCACACGCACACGCACACGCACACACTCGGTATTCATGGTCTGGATGTAATACATCAGAGAAGGACCTGGATGCAGTCACTGACAAGTTAATCTTGAGTCAGTTGCATGAAAGATCTAACACAATTCTGGGTTGGGTTAGAAATATTGTTGTAAAAATATAACAGAATAACAGAGTTGGAAGGGACCTTGGAGATTTATAGTCTGACCCCTCGCTCAAGCTGGAGACCCTATACCATTTTGGACAAATGCCTGTCCAATCTCTTCTTTAAAATTTCTAGTGATGGAGCACCCACAACTTCTGAAGGCAAGTTGTTCCATTGGTTAAATGTTTTCACTGTCTGGAAATTTCTCCTTACTTCTAGGTTGATTCTGCAGTGACACAGTGGTTAGAGTGTAATACTGCAGGCCACTTCTGCTGATCACCAGCTGCCAGCAGTTTAGCAGAGCGAATCTCACCAGGCTCAAGGTTGACTCAGCCTTCCATCCTTCCGAGGTTGATAAAAATGAGGACCAGATTGTTGGGAGCAATATGCTGACTCTGTAAACTCCTTAGAGAGGGCTGTAAAGCACTATAAAGTGGCATGTAAGTCTAAGTGCTATTGCTATTCTCTCCTTAATTAAAGATGGCACTCTAGTCTTCTAATATTATTCTTCAGTAACTGAGAAATTAAGGGCAAATTAGAGGGCAAAGTCCTGGTGCTTTCTCAGTGGGAAAAATGTTTTAAATTTAAATTGTTAAATAGATCTATTGGATATAGACCCAGGCCAACAAGCTGTCCATTAGTATTATATGGAAGGCAAGATTCTGGCAGTCACCCTGCTTTGCTAGAATGTATGAGATAGACTTGAAATTTCGATTACACTAGATCAACTTCATCTACTCCTGGGAATGGTTCCAGGTCTTGTAGAAACAGAATGTAGGCTGCTGTCTTCAAATGTCTGTCAGTTATTTCCTGTCTCCTGCAACTAGCTTTCAGCTACTTCCTTTATCTGTCAATTTGTTCCCTGCCCTTGGTTCCTTTGAGCTGCAAGTTTGTTTTCTGTGGACCTTCATTTAACTGAAATGGCACATATTGGCACATGTTTTAACATATTTATTGGCTTAGAACAATGCTGATTATTTTAGAATGTGGATCATAATAGTTCTAGAAGTTCTGAAGCAAAACCATATGCATGGTGCCTTTGAAGACTATCTGGAAACTGAAGTTGGTGCAAAATGCAGCAGCCCAGTTGTTGGTAAATAATTACAATAATGCAATGTATGCACATATTACATTTGTGCTGCAGGTCCTGTACTGATTTCTGAAGGTTCCAAGATGCAATTTAAAAAGCTGATATTAAGTTATAAAGTCCTATATGGCTTGGCTTGGGAAAATGATTAATTGTTCCTGAGGAGAGAAATATTCTGGAAACAGAGTTTTTCACTCTATAACCCCTAAATTATGATATTATTGCCTGATGATATTGATACTCATATTATTATGTTCATATTATTAATAACTTGGGAATCGGTATGTGATTTTATATCTTTGATAGATAAATAAGCAGATCTATTTAATAGATTTAAACCCATCTTGTTGTATCAAAGGAGGTTTCAAAGCCTTTTTCTTCCTTCATACCAATGATTTTCCTTTCCAAATTGGAAAGGGAAAATCAACAAAGTCATTTCCAGTTTACTGCATCATGTATCCTTATGAATCCTATGAATAAATCTACATCATAAGGGAAAAAATAAGCACAATTATGGTGCTCTGTTGACCACCCAAACAAGTGTTGAAGAATCACTTCCTTGGAGGAATTCCAATAAGACCTTAAGATGAACCATATTACATCCTACAAGCCTTAAAATGGAAGCCAGTCAGCCTATCAATATAGGAGCAAGTGAACAATTTCAGTACTGAACAAACAAGAAGACTTAGCAAAATGCACAGAGAAAATACAAGGAACAACAACAAGAAGAAGAACAAAAGATTACCAGGAAGTATTTATTTGCAGATAGAACAGTGTTGTAGTCCACCAGCAGCTTGTGGAGCTGGCAGTAGAGTCAGACAGTGAGGAGGCTGGGGAGGAACATGGGCCAGTCCTGGAGTCTGGAGAAGGCTCGGATGAGGGCTCTGCATTGGAGGCAGAGTTGGGGCCAGCAATAAAAGAGGTTTTTGGGACTACTCGTGTGTTTTAATAACTCAGGAAGCCTAGGTCACAACAAACAGCTTCTGGAATCATGTTGATGTTTAGCAATGTTCAAAGTATCCCTTTAAGTTATATTGAGCTTGTTTGGCTGAAAGAGTATTCAAAAGAATATAACAACACACTCAGGGGTGAAATGTTCCCGGTTCGGACCTGATCACCCAATCCAGTAGCGATGGAGGCGGGTGGTTCGGAGAACTGGTAGCAAAAATTCCTGCCCCCCCACCACATGTCCAGCTGAGCCGCACAGTCATCAGAGACTTTTTTTTTTTACTTTTAAAAACATTTTTTCTACAACCTCTTCGGCCAAAAAATGTGTTTAAAGGTAAAAAAAAAAAAGCCTCTGATGAGCTGGGATCATCAAAGGCTTTTAAAAGAAAAAAAACCCCTTTTTTTCTTTTAAATGCCTCTGATGATCCAAGCTGAGTTGCCTGATTGGCAGAGGCTTTTTTAAAAACCTCTGCCGATCAGGCAACTCAGCTTGGATAGTCAGAGCCTTTTGAAAGCATTTTTTTACAACCTTTTCGCTGAAGAGGTTGTAGAAAAAAAATGGTTTTAAAAGTAAAAAAAAAAAAACTGGCCACGCCCACCCAGTCACAATACCCCCACCACCAAGCCATGCTCACAGAACCGGTACTAACAAATTTTAGATTTCACCACTGAACCCACTGCTCAGAAAGTGCAGTTCTAGGCTTAGGAGGCTCCAGGCTTTGCCAGTATCAAACACTGGACTCAACATACCATCAACCCTTAGACAATGCTGAAGTTCTAGTATTTCAAGACCTGGGATATATTATTTGTTCAAAGAATATGCCTGCTCATGAAAACTGAAGGAAACTGAGCTCCAGTTGCAGAACTTACCTTGTGCAAGGAAGAATTGCTTTCACCCAAACTGATAGCAGAGTAAACTTGCAAGATGACATAGAAATTCAAAGCTAATTCAGGACTTTGAAAGGTAGGTAGCAGTGATGGTACTCAGCTGGTTCTATCCAGTTTGGGCTAACAGTAGCGGCAGCTGCAAGAGGCTCCAGCCACCTCCCCCCCCCCCCAGACATCATCACGTCTCTTTTATGATGCCCTGCGCATGCGCAGAAGGTCCTGTGCATGTGCAGAGGTGTAATGTGCGAGTGAAGCAAGCACGCACACACATTCACATTTGTGAACTGGTAGTGAAGGTAAGTTAATACCACCCCTGGTAGGTAGGTACATAGGTAGGAAGGAAGGAAGTATTTGTTAGTTATCCTTTCTCTGTCATTATTATGTTCCTTATATAGTGTTCTGGGATGATTAAATAATCAGTAGATTTTTGTGAGTTTTTAAATAAATATAGAATCAAATAAATTTCCCCAACTCTTATTCTCATCACAAATGCTTTCTGATTCCTTTTCTTTCCCTTTTCTTTCTCTTTCTCATTTCCCTACTGTATTTATTTTCATTTGCATTTTATATCACAATATTAATTAAAAAAAAAAAACTCAAGTGCTTACTGTTTCCAGATTGTACTAATGGGGCAATCAGGATGGATATTTTCCTTTTCTGGTTCTGAACAATCCATGCAGAAATAAATATTCCTTCCGAGAACAGAAAATGCCCAATGCCTAAATGCACATTTGTTCCCTGATGCTTGAATTTATTGCATCAGCCATCCAACTGGGCTGCCCATGAATACTACTGGCCCTGTGTCCAATTTATTTGATCACTGCATCTAATCAGCATTATTGAACAAAGGAACAAGGCATTAGAAAACATAGTCACCTCTTAACTTGCTCACTGTCAGCATAGCTGCAAAGCCAACAAAATCACCTGAGCTTAGGAAACGGAAACTTTTCAAAACTGAAATATGCAATTGTGTGCATCTGCATATATAGACAAGAAAATTCTGTGCTACAGGCAGAATACATTCAAAAGGGGATTTCAATTTTCACATATTAAAATGTTCAAAAAAAAAAGTTTAGTCAGTCCTGCATAGACTGAATTTCAATATGAAAAAAATAGTAAATAAACCAGATGAATAAAGGCTGCAGAGCTGGAGGCCTCATGCTATATTTGTACACAGTTCAGAAGCTTGCAACAGCAACATATCTAACTGACAGAACAATAAGAACAGGTGGTAGCTGTTCCTTTGAAAAATCTCACCTTCATTGGTGACATGGAACTACTGCAAAATTTGTGGTAGGAATCAGTGAAGGAGCAGTGAGTATATACTGCTAAACAGTTTAAATTTTAGAGCAAGCTTGAGAGATTCAGACTGATTGAATCTAGTTGGTGGCTTAGAAAAATTCACTGTACTGCAAGCATTCAGAAAAAAACACACTTTTGTGGGCATAGTATTCACTCATCATATACAATCCTCGATTTATGACCACTATTGAGCCCAAAATTTATGGTGCTAAGTGAAACATTTGTTAAGTCAGCTTTGCCCCATTTTGCGATGTTTCTTGTCACAGTTGTTAACCGAATCATTGCAGTTGTTAAGTTAGTCACACAGTTGTTAAATGAATCTGGCTTCCCCATTGACTTTGCTTGTCAGAAGGTCGCAAAAGAAAATCATAAGACCCTGGGACACTGCAACTGTCATAAATGTATCCCAAGCATCTGAATTTTGATTATATGACCAAGGGGATGCTGCAATGGTTGTAAATGTGAAAACGGTCATAAGTCACTTTTTTCAGTTCTGTTGTAACTTTGAACAGTCACTAAAGGAACTCCTGTAAGTTGAGGACTACCTGTATGCATAATAATGTATGTTTACTTTACAAATTAAAACATTTCAAAAGAAGGGCTTAAAAAAAAGTCTGCCCCGCTTCATCAGATCAAATTTGATGAACTCAGAAAGAACTAGGGATGTGCATTATTGATTTGATTATTAAATTTATATCCTGCCTTTTCTATAGGTTTCATTCAGGCATCTTACTTGAGAATCTCCCTCCATTTTTATCCAACAACAATAACTCTGAGATAAATTGGGCTGAGAGAGAGCTCAAAGGTTCCTAATGAATCTTTTCAGTCCTAGGACAACACTTTAACCTCTATATCAAATTAGGCCATCTCCTGATGCCTACATTAGATTGGACAGATCACAATCACAGTACGGGTCTCAAAAGCAGGACAAATTTGAAAGTTTTAATGATTCGGAGCACCACAGAGATAGGATATTGAAGAAATTGATCTATTTCTCTTCAAGGATAATATTAGGGTGGAAAGAAAGAAGGGAAGGGATGTCATTTCCTGAATGACATTTCTAGTTTTTGATTGGAATGAATGATTTTAGCAGTGAATGGTTTCAGGAAAGCTTATCAATCACTAGGAAAGGTCACTGTTTGCACAACTCGTCTGGCAAAATGGTTAAGGTGTTGGACTACTTATTCAAGTCCATCTTCAATTCGAGTCCATCCTCTGTAAGTGACTTTGGGCCTATCACTTTATCTCAGTCAACATCACAAGGTTCTTGTGGGTCAAATTGGAAGGATGAAATTATATGCATGCTATTTTCAGCTTCGGGAGTAAAGGTGGAATGTAAAGCTAACCAAATAAATCATAATGCTTTGGGGAACAGGATGCTGAAGTACTGCATAATAGGACTGTACAATGTTCAGGAAGAAAAGTTTGATGGCATGTATGAGATCTGGGAAGATATATAGCACTGAATATTTGGAACAGGCTGGCTAAAATCCTTCTGCCTTGCCACTGATGGTTCCACATTTCTTACTCAACCAGATCCTAGTGCATTTTTATGACTTTAGTGCTAATTGAGTTAAAAGCCAAAAAGTCTTAAACTTTTTACATCTATCATAATCCATTAATCCTTCACCTGTTTTTTGAAATGTCATAGCTAATGCAACTTCAGTGCCATGTGCCATTTTCGTAATTATTTACCATCAAGTCTACAACACAGCTAATGTGGGAAATGTAGACTTTATGTAAAAACTAAAAGGAAAACATTTCAGAATTATAAAGGCTGCTTTTACACACACACACACACACACACACACACACACACACACACACACACACACACAAAAGGTTTCTAATACATATAAAATTGGCTGGCCTTTTCACAAGACAATTTATCCCAGAAAAGGAAAAACTACAAGTTGATTTAAAAGAAAAATTATGGGCAGTTCTTTAAAATAATCAAACTATAAAATGACCTAGCACAATTCTGGCATGTATCTTTCAATTTTCATCTTTTCTTAAGAGCATATTTTAGATCAACCAGCTGAGATCAAGCAGGCATACTCTAAATTCATCTTAAGGCAAATAAGATCAAATCCTAAATACTGCAGATCACTGACATCCTAATATTCTATATGCAGAAAAGCCTTCAAAATTTACATAAACTGTCTGCTTTCAGGGATAAGCCTACCTTGTAAATTATTGTATATTGTTCTGCTATAGGCACTGGAATTCTTAAGCAGATCTGATAAAAGATAAAATGTATTGCTATCATCCTTAATTATAATAACCATTTACCGGTTTTAAAGAAAAAGTCATCTATACCTCTCCCCCATATTTTACTAATGAAAGATATTCTTTACCAAAATAATTACTTTACCACTATATTACTAAATAAACCTCATGTAAACATCTCAGGAAACACCTCTAGCTGAAAGAATAATAATCATTCTTACAAAGACATTAATGGATTCAGAGCCAGCAACTTATATGATACATGAAAGTCACTGTGAGATACCAAAAAAAGAAAACAGAGAAGCTTTTTTCAGCTCAGCAGGGACGCTGAGTATGGAGCCAGTTTTCAGATGCAGCAGGTATTTAATCAAAACTTCCTATCTGGATGTGCAGGACCATACACATTTCTCTAAGCAACAAGACAGACTGACTTGGAGAAAGAAAAAGGGAGATTTGGACATTCAGAGATGGACTAGGTGCTAAATAAGAGTGGACTTAATATTGATTTCAAAGGTAAGGGGACTGGAGGCTAAAAGATATGAAGAACAATTGCAGGAATTGGTTTGTCTAGTTTAATGAAAAGAAGGACCAGGGGTGACATGATAGCAGTGTTCCAATATCTCAGGGGATGCCACAAAGAAGAGGGAGTCAAGCTATTCTCCAAAGCACCTGAAGGCAGGGCAGGAAGCAATGGATGGAAACTAATCAAGGAAAGAAGCAACCCAGAACTAAGGAGAAATTTCCTGACAGTTAGAACAAGTAATCACTGGAATGGCTTGCCTCCAGAAGTTGTGCATGCTCCAACATTGGACGTTTTTAAGAAGAGATTGGACAACCAAAATACTGGAGATTGTCTTTCAAAACCCATGGGCAATGTTTGTGAGTTTTATTACAGGAGATAGTGGATGATATTAATGCCAATATTGGTTATTTATTCATGGTATTAGTAATGAGAGAGGTGAGATTATGGTTAAGGCTAAAAATTGGGATACTGTGAATTCTAGTCCTGCCTTAGGCACAAAGCCTAAAACAACAAAAAGAAGGCAAGGGAAAATCTTGCCAAGAAAAGTGCATGGACTAGTCCAGACAGTCTCCAGAGCCCAGAGTCAAGGGTGACTTAAGAGGAGGAGGAAGAGGAGGAGTGGAAGCCAATATACTGCTTCAGTCATGCAGGTGTACATGGCATACAATAAAACACAATATAGTACAGTAATTTAAAAATCATAAATAGTATTAGCAATAGCACTTAGACTTATATATCACTTTACAGTGTTTTACAGCCCTTTCTAAGCAGTTTACAGAGTCAGCATATTTCTCCCAATTGTTGGGGGTCCTCATTGGCTCCTCAATATTATCCACCTCAGAAGGATGGAAGGCTGAGTCAACCTTGAGCCTGGTGAGATTTGAACTGCCAAATTGCAGGCAGCTAGCAGTCAGCAGAAGTAGCCTGCAGTACTGCATTCTAACCACTGTGTCCCTGTGACTCATGGTGCTATTGAAGTAGATGCAACATAGCATTATATCATTATTAAAATCATAACATATTCTAATACCAAACCAGATAGATTCGTACCAAATGAAATACATCTATTTGATTCCTAGTCCCCTATTTAAAGTTATGTTTTTACAAGCATCCTAAATCTAGAAGACAGGATTGGTTCTAATGGCTGGTGGAAAGGCAATTCACAGAAGGAAACAATTTCAGGCCTCCCTGATTGTTTACATTTTCAAGTCTGAAGATGCCAATGGTGAATTGCACATCATATGAGAAATCATTGTGTTTTAAAATGCTATACAAATGTTAGATGTTACTATTAGTAGTAGTAATCTGAGAATTATTGGTATGTCCCATTGTTTTGGAATTCATGAAGTTCAGTTGCAATTTTCAATGTTTGTCATTTTACAAACTTACATTTTAAGAATCATATTCTTGTGTGTTCCCTTTGAAAATAACTGTCAAGCTTCTCTCCCAAAAGGCAGATGAACTCTAGAAATGAGACAGTTAATAAATGAAGTTAATAGTCCACTTGATGTGAAATTTAATACATCTCATTCATGTTTCAGATTATACTGCATATTTTTATTGCTTTAGAGTACTCTATCTCAATTCTGTTGGTGGAGTTGATCAATCTCTCAATGAAGTGAGTAATTGACTTGTAAACTTTAGTTAGATAACCTTGGCCCATGAAAAATGCTTAGCTGAGCTAGGCATTTTAAGATTAGATATGAGCTCTTTTCCCTGCTTTTTTTTTTTTTTTTTACAAAGCATTGAAATTAAAAACCCGATTTCTCTGCTGTCCAGGAAAGTCTTATACCAGGACTCCCCCCGCCCCTTTAGCATCATGTTCAGAAAAGTTTTAAATGCAGAAATAAAAATGTTGTTTTTTTTAATTTGAAAGAAGAAAACCCTAACAAATACATTATTGATTAGTTACAACAATTTCCTGGAAAAGTTTTGTTTTTACAGCTTCAAGTCAGCTTTGTTTGATTTGTTTTAGATTTCTTTCATTATTTCCCCCCCTAAAATTTACTCCATTGTTTCAAGAAGCAAATATTGTTGAGTGTATGTGTCTATCCATATTTACTTCTGTTTTTATTTCTATCATCTCTGGCTACAAATCTTCCTTTTTGGCTGCATTTCTTTTCTATCTATCTTCCCTGTGATAGCACCTGCTTTGGAATTACCTCACTTCTGAGATTCAACTGGCCCCAATATTGTTACCTTTCAAAAAGACTTAGAAGACATGTTTGTGGACAAGATGTTAGATAAACTCAGCTTGTGAGGTAGGGATGTATGTCTCTCAATTGTGTACCTGCTTATTGTATTTTTAGATACTTAATGTTTATTGTAATTCTGTTTTTATTGTTGTATACATTGTCTAGAATCACATTTTGGAAAGTTGGACAGTTATATAAATTTGATAAATCAATCAATAAATAAGCAAAGAGACTATAAAACGTCTGAAGAAAGAACTGTACAGAAATGGATGGAGCATTAATACTTCACTTAGTCCTCCTTTATATGAGGATTTATATGGAACTGTTTGAACTTCTGGGAAAAAAATAACTAGCTTTCAAATTAATATATATATTTAAAAATAAGAATGGTTTGTGCAGTCAGGAATAGCAATAGTGTGAAATTTCACAAAGTCTCTTGGCACCTAAATGTCAAGGTAATTTCATAATGGATGAACGTATGAAGCAAGCGGCTCTTAATATGGAGAACTAATTGTAACTATCCCTTTAAAATAAGTGTTTCTAGGTAACATGGAACTTCTTACTTAGTCCAATAATCTAATTACATCTGAAAACTTATTTTAACAATGCTGTTATATTAAAATGGACCTAAATTTCCATAACAATGGTTCCTTATTTCATTAAGCAAATGTTCCTGCAACTTTTTGTCTTCACAACAGACTGCATTATTTTGTGAATGCCTCCAAATAGATGCATAGCCCTCTAATATCTAAATTATGTTTGAAAAAAGACTCTTCACAGTTTCCAGATGATAAAAATGCTTATTCCCTGTGTTTTGAATGTTTTAGTCTACTTCCCTTTTGCCATGTTTAAGACTGCCTCCTTTATGTAGATAGTGCACAGTCAGTTGAAATATAATGAAAACAAAAGCGCAAAAGAAAATAAGAACATGTAAGTGTTTTAGAATATAATATGATAAAATGGAATGGAATGGAATGGAATGGAATGGAATGGAATGAAATGAAATGGAACGGAACGGAACGGAACGGAACGGAACCGAATAGATTAGATTTATTGACTAAATGTGATTAGACACACAAGGAACTGTGCATAAGCTCTCACTGTATATACAAACAACAAAGTGAGATAATCATAAGATACCAGTAGACAATATCACCACCAGATGGATTTGTAACTGGCTGACAGCTGACAGTTGACCATACTCAACAAGTAATCTTAATGTTACTTCATCTATGAAAGTAAGCAGTGGGGTACCACAAAATTCCTTCTTAGGCCCAGTTCTCTTCAATATCTTCATAAATGACTTAGTTGAAGGAATAGCAGTATGATAGCAGTATTCAGGATTTGAGAGGCTGCCACAAAGAGTGGTAGGTCAATTTATTTTCCAAAGCATCAGAGAGCAGGGCAAGAAACAATGGATGGAAACTAATCAAAGAAAGAAGCAACCTGGAATTATGGAGAAACTTCCTAACAGTGAGACAATTAGCCAGTGGAACAGTTTACTTTCAGAAGTTGTGGGTGCTTCATCACTTGAGGTTTTAAAGAAGAATCTGGACAGTCACTTGTCTGAAATGGTATAGGGTCTCCTGCTTGAGCAGAGGACTGGACTAGAAGACCTCCAAGGACCTCTATTCTGATTCAATAAGAGAAGGAGCCTGTGTAGCGTAGAGGGCTAATGCCTCCTACTAAAGGCAGCAATTAACACCAGCTGCCTGTAATTTCTCTGAGTTCAATCCTAGCCAGGCTCAAGGTCGACTCAGCCTTCCATCCTTTCTAAGGTGGGTAAATTGAGGACCCAGTTTGTGGGGGCAATAAGCTGACTTTGTATAAATATACAAAAGTATGAAGGCTATTGCTTAACGCATTGTAAGCCGTCCTGAGTCTCTGGAGAAGGGCGGCATATAAATCAAATTAAAAAAAAAAAAAGGTAGTAGAAAAGATGAGAAGGATATTGTAAGCATTTTACTGCCCCATGTGGAATCTGGCAGAGTTAAGCCTGAGCACAAATGTGTCACAGAGAAATGTGAAGGATGGGTGCTCTACATTTCTCCAAGGGAAGAAAAATTTCTCTAATAAATTCCCTAAGGAACAGGAATCCACTTTGATAGTGACAATAACATTACTATTCACCAAGTGGAGGTGTTCTTTCATTAGCTCTTTCCTTGGGACTTAATGGAAGGATGGGAAGCCAAGGATACTATAGGATTAGACTAATAATACAGACTTACAAAAAATTAAAACCAAATTAAAGCCTAATGACAGTAATTCATATTTTGCATCTGACCTATGGCAAACACTAGTTGAGATGAAAAATATAATACAGAAGAAGCATCATACACAGATGACTTTGGAAAGTTCTAGAAGGAAACAGCAAGTACAGCCTTGCTTAGTACTTAAGTCTTTTGTTAGTTGTGTATAGTAAGTTTGTTTTGATTTAAATTTTGGTTAGTCTAATATCATATATAAGCTGCAGTAGCTCAGTGGTTAGAATGCAGTGCTGCAGGCTACTTCTGCTGCCTGCCGGTTGCCTGCAATTCTTGGCAGTTCAAATCTCACCAAGCTCAAGGTTGACTCAGCTTTCCATCCTTCCGAGATTGGTAAAATGAGGACCCATATTGTTGGGGCCAATATGCTGACTCTGTAAACTGGTTAGAGAGGGTGCTGTGAAGCAGTATATAAGTCTAGGTGCCATTGCTATTGTGTTTTTGTAAATTTAGGAGGAGTAAATTTTGGAAAATGCTTTTAGACAAAGCATTTCATTTTCATAATTTATCCCCTATTATATGTTTGCAACTTTATCTCCTATGAGTATGGCTGCTATGAATCAAACCAACTTGACAGCCCATAATCAATCAATATACTTGCACTAACAATATTAAAAAGTTATGCGGCCACTGACTCTGAAACACCATTCCTTACAACGTTCAGTAGATCTGGGTGAATGATTATGAAGGAATGTAGATGAAGGTAAAGACTTGTTATATATGTCAGGGATAGTTGCTGGGTCTGAAATGTCAGCAAATTGAATATCAGATACCACAGAGAATAACTTCCCATATTATGGATTAATATGTGATGTCACTTTAAAACACATCAACAAAAATTAAGATGGAGCAGCCACATGGGTGTCTGAAACAATATATATAATTGATGTAGTTTCTCTTTCCTTCACTGAACATCCATGGCCCCTTAGCTTATTCATGACTCCATTATATGTTAAAATGTGTTGTGATTCACCACTCAGGAATCCTGATCCTAATTATAATGCTGTCTCTTTTGTGTGTACTGGCCTATAATTTGAACCCCAAATACTCAAGAGTGAAATGAAGCAGTGCTTTATGGCTCATGTCCTAACACGCACCAGTGATCTGCTGATGCGTCTTTTCACACAGACTCCAAGAATACAAAACCAAACGTGTTTAATACAATGCACAAAAACAGAACATCAACAAATGATGTGTTCTTTCAATTGGAAAGGGGAAAAAAAACTATTATTAGCCTGCCTGATTTAAGTTTTTTTTTAATAAGGTAACCTGCGAAGTGTAGGCTTTCTTTATTCAATTCTCATTATTTGAGAATTGATATCTGATTGTTGAAAGAAGTGAGATCGTAGGAGAGTTATTTTTTTGAGTCAGATCTGAGTCTTATCAAAACAGGATGCAAATATATGGGCATATCTTGAGATACTTGCTGGTGTCTGGATGCCCTTCTTGGGGAATTGTTCATAGACATCCCATTGTCTTTGCTTCCATAACTGTGAGGCTGAAATTCCAGCTTAAATTGAGATTTATTAGAGATGGTTGCTGAGGACTTGAATACATTTTCTAATATTATGTATATTAACCTGTACTATTAGAGTGAGATGATTATCAGTGGTGTTGCCATTTTGTACTCACTATAACCCTCTGCACACATCCACAAAAGAAGAAGCACCCTGTAGGCTATGAACACAGAGTGCGAAAGAAAATATTATGGACTTGTTAAATAGCATGACACTAGCAGTATACTATGCTTAAATTCTCAGTATGAGAGATAGCAGCTGGGTGAGAAAAGTTTAAAAGGTGAAATTGAAAAAAGAAGTCAAATGTAGCTATATTTACATAGGTTTGTTTGTTTTAAATTAAAAAGATTCAAAATGTAGGTGAGGTTCATTTACCCTTAATTGACACATATAAGATTCTTTGGATGTGATATTTATTTTTGGCACTAAATAGACATAATTTTTCCCAGACATGAAATAAAGCTGTGTGAATAAAAGGGTGAGCTGCTAGGTCCATAGGAAAGTGCATTTCCACAGTTAATGGAAGCATGAAAAGCTATAGAGATCACATATTACTGGACAGCTAATTATACCGTGAAATAATTCACTATATAACTAAGTAAGCGTAAGGTAACCAAACTTCGTACATGAGAATATCACTCGGATTCTTATCTTCTTTGAAAGAAATTATCTTGCTATTAGAACTGACAGGAATGAAATGTAGACATGTTTCTAGTTAAGGAAAATTGGGGTGGTCTAAAGTGCAGCAATTTCACTCTAGTTGAGCCCCATTAGCTACTATCTCTTGCTTATAACATGTAACAACTGAATCCCTATGTGTTACCTATATAGCTAATATTAGTCAAGGAAATCGATGTTGTATTATGATGGTTATGTTAGAGTGACAGTGGAACTCAATACTTCCGCTCTTCTGCACTCATTAATAAATTCTAGTGATAAAATATTGGAATTACATCCAGTCATGTAATTTGACAATGAGTAAATTGGCCTTTTCAATTTAATGCAATGACACCTGCTGTGCAATGTTGTTTTAATGCTGCTGCTAAGCAGGTACTGAGTCAATGGATTTGGAGACTAATGGGTTACATTAAAAGCTGTTCATAGCTTTCCAAAGAGAAAGTGCAATATAAGTATAATGCCATTATTCTTAAGTATATTTTGTAGATTCAAACAGATTGGAGAGTACCAAAGTGGGACTCATTTATTTTTGTTTTATAGGTGAATAACTGCAAGCCAGGGAATAACACAGCAGTGAGCATGATTTGGATGTGTGGGAAGATATTAAAGAAATTATGAAACAATCAGTTTTAAATACCCAGAGGACTAGGTGGGTGATTGCATTATATTGCATGCTGTAATGTGAAATGATTACCTAATGCATTATATAAGCTATTTCTGAAAGCTGCTCAGTGGCTGAATCATATGTAGAAATGGAAAAGGGGAAAAGTTAGGAACAAAAACAAAAAATGAGTGTTTTGGATATCATTTTTTCCCAATGTTTCTTGTTTGTCAATGTTTCTTGTTTCCATAGTCCTTAGTTAATATCTTTGATGACACTGCAGAAGATTTTCCCTTTTTAATTGAGGAGGTGAACAAAACAATAACAGATATTTTCTTTTTTATTACATATGTAGAAGAAGATTTACCTTCAAAAGTTGTGGGTTGTCAGAAATTGTGGTACGCCATCACTGAAGGCTTTTATATAGAAGAGTATATATATCCACTTGTCTGGAATGTTACAGGGTGTCCTATTGATCTGGGGGTTGGATCAGAAGACCTTCAAGGTCCCTTCTAACTCTGTTATTCTGTTAAAGACAATGTTCAGTGAATCTTCTACAGTGATATCCATAGTATTTATGATGAAGTGCCTCATCATGCCAATGGATAATTTTCTTATGAGTTATGGAAAGTCCTAGTATCTACATATCAAGAATGATTTATGAAGTAATTTAATGAGTTTATGTTGGTTGATCACTGTGTTACTATATTTAGTTTAGTCCTGGCATTTACCATATGGGCCTATAATACCAGGGAAAGGGATCAAGCTTATTCTGTCAACATTTAATTAACAATAGAACAGTTAAATATTTTTGAAATATAATGCCTACAGTTAATCATATAATCAGAGTTCAAAGTTGGACCCCCAGAAGTCTTTGAATATGGTTGAAAAGAGTTTGTGATATAGAATGAGCTGCGGTGGCACAGTGGTTAGAGTTGCAGTACTTCAGGCTATTTCTGCTGATCACCGGCTGCCAGCAGTTTGGCAGATCACATCTCACCAGGGTCAAGGTTGACTCTGCCTTCCATCCTTCCGAGGTGGGTAAAATGAGGACCCAGATTGTTGGGGGCAATATGCTTACTCTGTAAACTGGTTAGAGAGGGCTGTAAAGCACTATGAAGCAGTATATAAGTCTAAGTGCTATTGCTATTGCTAGAAGAGGAAACTATATATTAAATGCAGTGAGAATTGAAAGATACAATAAGAAAAGTTTGAAAATATATACCTCTAGAATACATACAGGAAAATGATGTTCAGCATGATCTTTCACAGCCAAGACCATAATTCTTTGGGAGAAATGGGGCAATCAGAATGAGCTCCTCCCTTTTATTCTCACTTGGAATCCCCAAGTGATGCTGGAGTTTTCTTGGCCTGTGCTTGGGATTTCTCTTAACTGGAAATGATCAACATCCTTACAGTAAAGTCATCATATTATCTCACATCTCAAATAACTTAATAATGGAGAGTATATCCATTATTATGGATAACATTAGCAGTAAAAAATATCCCTCTACCTTTTTCTAGCTATTATGCCTCTCCATTCTCACGTTTAACAAAACAATTATGGCATCTGAATTGTATCCATCACTTAAGATCAGAAGTGGGATTCAAATCCTGTCACTACTGGTTCACTTGTGGGCGCATGCACAGAGATGTCCAGGCAGGTGGATGGAACCTCCCACCACCACTACCAGTTTGTCTGATTCGGGGCAAACTGGTAGCAACCCACCACTGCTTACCCACCCATGATGCTATGTCTATTGTCCATACTGTATTGAATAATTTGGAACAACAGGGAACATATGTAAGGTTGTTATTTGTGGATTATATCTATGCTTTTAACACCATTCTACCCAACAGGTTGTTTCTTAAAATGACCAATTTGGGTATAAATCAGAGGATTTGTTTGTGGATAAGGATTTTCTGAAAGATAGGCCACAGTCAGTAAGGTTGGGATCTCAGCATTCTTCTACTCTGATATTAAACACAGAAGCCCCCCAGGATTGTGTGCTAAACCACTTCCTTTATTCCTTGTATACACATGACTGTATCCCATTGTATAACATCAACACAATTATTTAATTTGTGGATGACACAATAGTGGTGGGGCTTATTAATAAGAACAATGAGTCTGCTTATAGAAAGAAAGTACAAGGGCTAACATTGTGGTGTAAAGAAAATAATCTTATACTTAACACCAAAAAAACTAAATAACTTACAATTGACTTCAGGAGGAAGAGAGATGTACATTTATCATTGTACGTAAATGGTGAGGTGGTGGAGAGGGTTGGTAGTTTTAAATTACTGGGCATTTATATCTCAGAGGACCTCTCATGGACTATGAATGCTGACATGCTTGAGAAGAAGGCACAGAAGAGGCTGTACTTCCTGAGAATGCTTCCTATCTAAGCATCTATTTCTGTCCTACTATCGCAGCACCATTGAGAATGTCCTAACATATGGCATTCTTACATGGTATGCGAGCAGCTCTGCAGTGGACATAAAAGTTTACAGAGAATTATTAAAACAGCCCAGAATATCATTGGGTTCCAGCTACCAGCCCTGGATGACATTTTCGCATCTGTTTGAGGAAGTTGCACAACATTCTCAAAGACTCTTCCCATCCTGCTTACAATCTTTTTGGATTGTTGCCTTCTGGCAGAAGATACAGAACAATTAAAATTCAGACCAAACGTCTTCTGAATAATTTTTATCCCAGAGCTATAGTTGCACTCAACAATGACCTAAAGGGCCACCATCAGTGAGCACAGCATTACTTGGTCTGCTGTGTAGATGCTTGGGTGGTTTAGGAGTGGGGGATTTTTGGTGGGTGGGGGTATGTCTGGGGATCGTCATGTGTGTTGGGCTTGGTCGCTGGGTGTTATGTGAATTTCATTGTATGGGTATACTGTGTATATATGTACAATGACAATAATCTTTATATATTAAGATTGATTTTCAGGAAAAATGATGGCAAACCTAATGTACTCATTCCTCATTCAGCAAGATAGTTCCATTCCAGCAACCAGGTTGATAAGTGAAATGGTTGCTAAGTGAACATATGTGACTAAGAGGGGGGGGGGAATAGAGAAAAGGAGAGAGGTGCTGCAAAGATCACTGCCAGCTCATTCAGATAAAGCCCTCTCTATGCTATGTCAGCAATACTTTCACTGTAACATGCATTGTCATGTTCATTGTAACATGCACAAAATTTGATCATAAATGCCCACATCTGTTGGAAAATAATTTTTTTATTACCATGTATCCAGGGGTGAAATCCAGCAGGTTCTGACAGGTTCTGGAGAACCGGTAGCAGAAATTTTGAATAGTTCGGAGAACCAGCAAATTCCACCTCTGGTTGGCCCCAGAGTGGGCTGGGAATGGAGATTTTGCAATATCCTTCCCCCAGGAGTGGGGACGGAATGGGGATTTTGCAGTATCCTTCCCCTGGACTGGGGTGGGAGTGGAGATTTTGCAGTATCCTTCCCCTGCCATAGCCACCAAGCCACGCCTACCAAGCCACCAAGCCACGCCCACAGAACAGGTAGTAAAAAAATTTGGATTTCACATCTGCATGTATCCATGTTATTTTTGCCAATAGTCCTAACTGAGGCCACTGAATGAGGAATAGGTAGTTGCCAGTAATGAAACAATTCTGTAGACTACAAATGGAAAAAAGACCTGTGATAATCAAGCTTGAACTGGGATGGAAGGAGAGAGATGTAGAGATTTAAAAAAATCTATTTCTTTATCAACATTGTGTCTGCTCAACATTACTCAGGAAATTTATTTGGGATTAGGAAGAGTTAAGTGAACATAGATAGGTTCAGGTAGTAATATTGACTGAGTTCTTGAAAACTTGAAGTATTGCAGCTTCTTTATGAATTTTTAAGTTTTAGTGTTATCCTGCTTTATATTTGCAGTGATGTTGTTATATGTTTAAATTTATTACAAATATTTTGGCTACAAAAGTGACCTAAATGCTTAAAAGAAAGCAAAATACATTGCATTAAGGTTTTTTTAAAAAATAGAATAATTAAGGTTACTTATCTGGGAATAAATCCTAATAAATTTTGTTAGATTTTTGAGCAGAAATCTATAGAATTGCATAGTAAATTTATTGCCCTGCTTATAATAATTTGATCTAAACTCACTTAATTTAATTATGTAAGTTGTTGCAATAGACTTGTAGGAGGCTTCAAAACTCTCTTTTAGATGGATTCAAAATTTTTGTTCAAATATAAAATTTACTTTTGTGTCTTCTGTCCATTTTCTTCCCTAGGATGAGTTTCATGTCCTTATCTTTCATTCATCCCCTGGTTAAAAATCTTTTCAGGTTCCTCTTCCCAAGTGAATCCAGCAATGTGAACTCTAGCAGTAAAATAATGAACTCAAGGCTCTGAAAGCAACAGTTCATAGGAAGAAAGCAAGTCTTGGAGATATACTTTCTGAATGTCAGTATGCTCTTGAACTGCTCCCATGTCTACAGCAAAGCACATGCCTTTTTTCTTTGCCATTCCTGCTGTGAATTAGATTGAAATCTTTATTTCAGTGGATCATAAATTTTTCATTCAGTTTAGGACATGGATTTCTGCTTTTGATGGACATGAAGTAGAACAGAAATTAAAAATTAGAATGGTTTGTTAACAAAAATCAACAAGTTAGTTTAGGGACTTCTTACTTAATTTAGTATACTAACCCTCTTGTTTAATTGAAGATAGCCAATATGGAATAGTGATGAAACTATTGGATTAGGACCATGAAAGGTAATGTTCAAATCCATTCCTCAATATGAAAGCTTACTTGAGAACTTTGAACCAGTATCTAGCTCAACTCAACTTACCTCTCAAATTATTTTTGGAGTTATTTGGGAATAAAATGGAAGGACAGATTGAAATCTTAAGGGGAACTTGATATGTAACTGCAATAAGTGAATGAATGATTGTAGAGAAGGACATGTTTTCCCTCTACCTGAGTCAAATTGACTTTAGGAAAACTGTTTCCCTCTCCCCTCCACCCTCTGCTCCCCACTATGTCAGTAACCAGTACAGGTAGTCCTTGTTGTGGTCCGCCAGCAGGCTGCGGAGCTGGCAGCAGAGTTGGACAGTGATGAGGCTGAAGAAGAATATGGGTCAGTCCTGGAGGCTGGGGAAGGCCCAGATGAAAGCTCTGCGTCGGAGGCAGAGATGGGGCCAGGACCATTGGGGAGTGAGGTGTAGACTCCAGAACCTCCAGAGACTGATAGGAGTGAAGCAGAGGAACAGGAAGAGCCTGTTCCTAATACACACATGAGAAGAGCTCCAGAAGGCAAGAGCAGCTCAAGCAAAGAGGACAACTCGGGAGTAAGGCCAAGAGATGATTGGCCCCTCCCATAAGGCTTAAAACAGACCAGCAATGGCATTTGGGCTTTGCTGGAAAACAACATTGGTAACTTCATTGTCTTCATCTACGTCCTGCATTTATTTTTGTATCTGTGACTTCTGAATGTTTGCTAAGAAAGGCCTTTGGCAGTTTGCCTGATTGGATCAAGGTTTGCAACAGGACTGAGGAATTTGTGTTGGGAGGAATTTGCTTTAATTTAACGATGCTGGGAATGAAATAATTCTCAGCTGTTCGAATAAAGTTTGTTTGTTTTTTCACTGGCTGATTTTCCTACTACTTGGGCCTGGGTCACAACAATCCTTGACTTACAACTATTCATTTAGTGACTGTTCAAAGTTATAATGCCATTGAAAAATGTGACATTACCATTTTTCACACTTATAATCATTGCAGAAACCCCATGGTCACATGATAAAATGGTTCTGCCTCAGGTGCCTGATGGACCCAGAAAGGTTCTTGAAGGAGCTTGGAACATTCCCCACCTCTCAATCCTGCAATTCATCTGAGGCTCTAGTGGCATCCTGGGAATGGTCGGCTACTGATGCCTTAGACAGAATTGCACCTTTGCGGCCTCCAACCCGCCGCAGATCCTGGGTCTCTCCTTGGTTTTCCATGGAGCTCCGGGAAATGAAACGTCGGAAAAGATGCCTAGAGGAACATTAGAGGTCCTCCCGATCTGAATCTGACCGAACACAGTTAAGAACCCATATTAGGTCTTATCTAGTGGCAATGGAACTGACGAAATGAGATTACTTCGCTGCCCTCATTGCATCTGAAGAAAACCGCCCAGCGGCCGTGTTTTGTGTGACCCGCTCCCTCCTCAATCAGGGAGCGAGGGAAGACCCTTTACAGGGCAGAGCTGAGGATTTTGTACAGTTTCTGCATGATAAAATTGCTCAGATCCGGATTGGATTGGACTCTGACAGGAGAGAATCCAATCGGGAGACTAGGGTGGGTCTTGAGAATAATATCTGGATTGAGTTTGACGCTGTTTCTGTCAAGGAAGTGGACAGGATTATGGGCTTAGTTCCTCCACTTGCTTATTGGACCCTTGTCCCTCCTGGTTGGTTTCGGCTGCCAGGGAGGTGACTAGAGACTGGATCCAGGCAATTGTTAACGCTTTGTTGAGAGAGGGGAACTTCCCTGCCTCTCTTAAGGAGGCAGTGGTTCGACCTCTCCCAAGAAGCCTTCCCTGGATCCAGACTCACTTAATAGCTATCGATCTGTCTCCAACCTTCGCTTCATTGCGAAGGTTGTTGAGACTGTAGTGGCGCAACAGCTCCCACAGTTCCTGGAGGAAACGGAATACCTTGACCTGTACCAATCGAGCTTCCGATGCGGACACAGCACGGAAACAGCATTGGTCACTCTGGTGAATGATCTCTGGCAGGTTCAGGATGGTGGTTGTTCCTCCATCCTGGTCCTACTTGACCTCTCAGCGGCTTTTGATACCATTGACCATGGTATCCTACTGCAGCAACTTGAGGGGTTGGGGGTGGGAGGCACTGTCTTACAATGGTTTTCCTCCTACCTCTCGGGTCACTTACAGTTTGTATGGGCGAGAGGGCAGAGATCCATCCCGAGGCCCCTAAATTGTGGGTGCCTCAAGAGTCGGTTCTCTCCCCCCTACTCTTTAACATCTATATGAAGTCACTGGGTGAGATCATTCGTGGTTTTGGGGTGAGATATCATCAATATGCTGATGATACCCAATTATACATCTCCACCCCAGACCACCCCAGAGATGCCCTTTCCGTGATGTCCCGTTGCCTGGAGGCGGTATGGGCCTGGACGGGTAGAAACCGACTCAAACTCAATCTCTCCAAGACTGAGTGGCTGTGGATGCCGGCATCTCGGATTTCAGAAGCCCCATCACTTTTGATGGTTGGAGAAAAACTTGCCCCTGTTGATAGGGCTCGCAACTTGGGTGTCCTCCTGGATGCTCGGCTATCCCTAGAAGACCATCTAATGGCTGTGACCAGGGGGGCCTTCGCACAGGTTTGCCTGGTGCACCAGTTATGCCCTTTCCTGGACTGAGATGACCTTTGCACAGTCACTCATGCCCTGGTTACTTCCCGCTTGGATTACTGCAATTCCCTCTACATGGGCCTGCCCCTGAGATGCACCCGGAGACTGCAGCTGATCCAGAATGCAGCTGCACGGGTTGTTACGGGAACCCCTCGTTACTCTCATATAACACCTCTCCTGCGTTAGCTGCACTGGTTACCAGTGGTTCTCCGGGTCTGCTTCAAGATGCTGGTTCTCACCTATAAGGCCCTACATGATTTAGGTCCAGAATATTTACAGGACCTTCTCCTGCCTGCTTCCCACCATCCTGTTCGCTTACATAGGGCCGCTCTCCTCAGGGATCTGACGGCGAGCCAATGTCATCTAGCAGTGCCCAGGGGTAGGGCATTCTCTGTGGGTGCTCCTACCCTCTGGAATGAATTACCTACCAAGCTCCGGATGGCTCCTGATCTCTGCTTCTTCCGTCGGGACCTGAAGACTTGGCTGTTCAAGCAAATAGGCTGACTCTGATTCTGGGTTTATTATTTATCATTAATTAGTTATTTGATTTAAAGTGTGATTTTATTGTACATGTTTCTTAACTTGTGTTCCCCACCCTGAGTCCTTCGGGAGAAGGGCGGCATATAAATACATGTAATAAATAAATAAATAAAAAATTGGATGTGTGGCAACTGGTTCATATTTATGACAATTTCAGTGTCCCAGGATCATGGTGATCAGCTTTTGTTACCTTCTGACTAGCAAAGTCAATGGGACAAGCCAGATTCACTTAACAACTGTGCTACTAACTTAACAACTGCAGTGGTTCATTTAACAACTGTAGCATTTTAGTCTTAATACCACTTTATAATGCCTATTCCACAATTGGAATATTGGATTCAGTTTTGGTCATCACGATGTAAAAAAGAAATTGAGACTCTAGAAAGAGTGCAGAGAAGAGCAACAAAGATGATTAAGGGCCTGGAGGCTAAAACATATGAAGAACGGTTGCAGGAATTGGGTATGTCTAGTTTAATGAAAAGGACTAGGGGAGACATGATAGCAATGTTCCAATATCTCAGGGGTTTCCACAAAGAAGAGGGAGTCAAACTATTCTTCAAACTACCTGAGGTAGAACAAGGAGCAATGGGTGGAAACTAATCGAGAGAAGCAATTAAGAACTAAAGAGAAATTTCCTGACAGTTAGAACAATTAATCAGTGGAAGAACTTGCTTCCAGAAGTTGTGAATGCTCCAACACTGGAAATTTTTAAGAAGATATTGGATAACCATTTGTCTGAAGTGGTGTAGGGTTTCCTGCCTGGGCAGGGAGTTGGACTAGAAGACCTCCAAGGTCCCTTCCAATTCTGTTATTCTATTCTATTCTATTCTATTCTATTCTATTCTATTCTATTCTATTCTATTCTATTCTATTCTATTCAGAAAGGTCGTAAAATGGGGCAAAATTCATTTAAGAATTGTCTTGCTTAGCAACAGAAATTTTGGGCTCAATTGTGGTTGTAAGTCAAGGACTACCTGTATGATTTCATTTGCAGATTGAAATAGGGGGAAATAAAAAAAAATATAGCATATAACACAACACCTATTTCCATTATATATGCACAGGTCAAACAGTCATTTCAAAACTGGTAAATAATTCACTTAAGAATTGTTATCACTGAGCAAGAACCATTGGTTGCGGGATTATTTCCTGTGGAAGGGATGGACCACTGCCTCTTTAAGAGCTGACAGAGCCATCTTTTTCTTTAAGGATGTATTTACCACTGCCTGGCTTCAACTACATGTTGTCTCTTGGGAACTTTAAATCAGAAAGTATGTTTGTCTGCTTCTTTATTTATTTGTATGCCAGGTACACTGATCTTATATGCAGGCGGCTGCAAGCTGCAGTTCTGAGAACCTTGTCCACTTCATAAGGATGAAATGACCTGAACTTTTCCTAGGTAACCATGCTAGACCATGCTCCAGTCAATTGCAATGGACCTACACAATTGTAGCATGACTTATAACAGATATCTTTATCCAACACAGCCCTTTATTCAAGGGCTGTCTTTGCAGCAAGCTTGCAGATATTCCTTGGACTCACCCCAAGGATTGGATCCTATTGAATAGTTACAAACCATCAGAATACTTAATAATGAAAAATGATATTTTGTTTTTGTTATTGCCAAGAAATTTGTGATCCTATACTACTTGATGAAAATATCAATCCAGTGTGCAGCTTCTGTAAAAAGTACACAAAATCCTTAAGTATGGAATTAAAAATAAAGTAGATGATAATGCTTTTATACAAATCTTTGATAATGCTGTGATGGCATCTGAGATGTTGTGACTTTAACAAATTATTATAGAGCTTAAAGGACAACCAATATCACAATGTTGCTAGAGCAGCTTCCATATGAGAAAGAGTTGGAGTTCCTTAGCCTGGATCTCAGATTTAAGGCCTTTGTTTTCCTGAATCCTACTTCTTCCTTCTTCTTGAAAGTAGCAATAACATTAACCATCCACCAATCTTCTGGAAATTCAACTTTTCTTGGGGATTTCTCAAAGTTTATTGAGAGTGGTTCTGCAATTACCTTGGTTAGTTCCTTCAAAACTCTAGGGTGTAATTCAGGTGGCTCTGGAGACTTTGATTTATTTAGATTAGCTAGAATTTCCTCATTTGCTGTTTCCTTGAGCTTCAATTCACTCCATCCCCCCATTAGCCATAGAAGAGGCCAACTGAGAGTTCAAGCAGCTTCTGAGAGAAAACAGATGCAAAATGGGAATTGAGAATTTGCACCTTTTCATCCTCCTCCTTAACCATTTCACCATTTTCTCTATACAGAAGATCTGTTGTCTCTTTCTTGTTACTTCTGACATACCTGTGAAAATATTTTTCTTGTTCTTGGCAGCTACTGTTACCCTAACTTCATACTGGGCTTTACCTTTTCTCACAGCTTGCTTTGTATTCTACTTTGGGCATATTCCTCTCTTTCAATTTCTTGTTCATTTCTTCTTTCTTTTAAGCATTCCATGTAGATCCAGTTTGGTTTCATTCAGAGGTGGTATTCAGCCGGTTCAGACAAGTGGAAATTTTGAGTAGTTTGGAAAACTGGCAAATAGTATCACTAGCTGGCCCTGCCCACCCACCCACCCCTGCCCACCCTGCCCTGCCCCACCCCGCCCTATATAGCTTGCTTTCGCTATGTGGCCAGCTAATTTCTGTGCCTCACCTCCACTTCTTGCCTCACCACTCTGCACCTAGCCACTCTGCTCACCAACGGTAAGCATGCCACCCGCTCTCCCTTTGCTTCAAGTCAGGGCCCAGGGAATGGAGCGGACAGTTCTTCTTACCTGCAAGAAGTCCCATCCAGAAAGCGCTGTAGTGGAGATCTTGCAGCCTCTTCTGCCCTTTGCCGAGCCTTGGTAGCTCATGCTCATGGAGATGCTCCATGTGCTCTCTGGGTCAGCAGCTGCTTTTCTTCACTGCTACTCTTGTTGGCAAAGCATCCTGTGCAATTTAGCAGCTATGAGCTGCTGCTTTCCTCTAAGTCCCATCCAGAAAGTACTGTGACTGAGAGATACAGCATTCAATATGGCTGTTGCTTCTGTGCTGCAGCATTGTCTGGATGGGACTTAGAGGAAAGCTGCAGCTCATAGATGCTAAATTGCACAAGGTGTTCTCCCAGCAGTGCAGAGAAAAGCAGCTGCTACCCCTGGAGAACAGAGATGGAGAGGAGCCGGCCCCGAAAGGCTGCTCGGTTGAGCCTCGCCACATGGCAGAAGCCATGCATGAGCACATGCACTTGTATGCTCACATTTTCAGCTGGTGGTAAAATTATTTGAAACCCACCACTGGCTTCATTGGATGTTCTTCCTTCTTGTAGAAATAGTTTAAGTTTGTGCCTTTAGTGTATTGGATAATTTTCTCCTTTACAATATCAATCCACTGAATCCTTCCTACTACCCTTCTGAGTCCATCAATGTCAGCTCTTCTGAAGTTTAATATTAAAGTCTGTTTGCAGTTTCTCCTTCTCATAATTCAGATAATTCCCAGTTACCTTTACTTCATCAACCATTTCTTCTCTGTTGGTGAGATTAAATCCAGGGTAACAGACTCCCTTGTTTCCTTTTTCTACCTTTTGACAAATGAAGTTGTCTGCAAGAGAGGATAAGAAATTTCTCAGACCTCTTAGATGACACTGAATAACATTTCCAAGAAAATCTGTGTAGTTAAAATCTACCAGAATCGCTGTCTCTGCTCCCTTAATAGGTGGTCATCTGCTGCAGAAAAATTTCACCCTCCTCAACTTGTCCTGAAACCTATACAGTACCAAACTCCAGTACCAAAAAAACTGTGTTTCTTTAAATTTCTCTTTCCTTTTTATTATATTTATTTATTTTTATTTATTTATTTGTCAAACATATATATGATAACAGGTAAAAGTATAAACATAATTTGAATACATGAAAAGAGTAAGAGTAAAAAGGAATCACAGGA